>CM031236.1:155190466-155925649 GCA_018340775.1 Taxus wallichiana var. yunnanensis | reverse complement strand
ATGCTTCATCATTTCATCTAGTGCACTCAATCCTTTCTTGATGACGCACGCTTGCTTGCCATGACTCATCCTTGACCAAGTGCTGAGGGTCTTCACTAAATGATCCTAGTCATTGACACGCCTTGGGGGCTTCATTAATCATCCCCCCTCCTACTTTCACAATACTAACATATTACAACTATATTACATTATGACATGATCATTTTTTGATTATACCATACACATTTATGGTTACTATCATCATTATAATAACTGCACGTTACACATTCCATTTAACATACACCATTCACATTACATATGTTATCCATCATCGTCTACATTACATACTTTACCTTGTCGTTATCAACATAATAATACAAATTTACATCAATCAAACATGAGCGATATATAACATGCCACATAAAATACAAACAATAAACACTCAACCATACATTATCAATTACATTATGACATTAATACATAACACCATAATCTCATCATATATCAATAACATATGTCCATACATATATAGTGAGTACAACCATCATTACAAAAACATTTCATCACTAGGGGAAACACCCCTACATCATATACTAATACATATCAAACCTCATCGTCACTATCACTCTCGATCATGCGAGATCCCTAGAACTAGATGCCTCTCCACCAATGCGACGTCAATGTTTGTTTCCCGATCTTGCTCGACTTGCCTCTCGTGATAAGGTATTCTTCATACCTGCCCCGAGAACTCACATTGTGAATCCACACACCATGTGAACATGCCATTCACTAGGGGACCAGCACCTACTGCCTCCTTGGCTCATCAAGTCTCCTTGCATGCCGCGTCCCTCTCACCTAGCATCATTGTACACGTTACAACTGCTATGGTTACTGGCTCAAATAGATGGACATGTTCTCCCATAATATCATCCACATGTTCAATTATACCTCCACCAAACACATCGATCGGCACATTTCACGTTAATGTGTGGATGGATGTGTCCATGATTAATGACCTATACGCATCACCTAAAAACACAAGTTACAATGTGTTAGACAATGATATAGAACAATATAGGTAACCAAAAGAAATACACAATACAACTATACAAATACTTATGCTCCATTACAGCTTTACTGCTATGGGATCGGGGGCACGTGTTTCCCCCTCCCCTCCTCCCCATGTGGCAACTCCACTAGACCTACAAACAATGGGTACAACAATACCCATCGATGAGCTTCCCACCATGCATGGTACTCCTCGATGCAACCTGCATCACCTCCATCAACAAGCTTTATCGCTGCATCTACATCATCTAGCCCTGGTGGTACTTGTTTCTCTGTTGTAGGCCCTGGCCTCACTCTAGACCTCTTAGGTGATCTAATAGCTTGCAACCATATGTATGGCTGCGGGGCACATCATTAGCCATGTCAAACCAATATGATACTTGCTCAACTCCGAAAAGTCTTTGTTACACCTAGAAAGTAGTCCTCTAACCACACAATCCTCCAAATACATCACAACTCTATAGAATCCTTGAGTCATCCCCTATAGTCATGGTATGGCCTCCATATGACTGCCTCGAACCCCATCCTATCTATCAGTGCCCTGTAGGTATATGTTTCCATCTTTCTACCATGAATATCAACCCATTGTCACGCATATATATTTGTTTTAGCCCACTCTCCTCATGGACCTCCAAATGGTTTCAATATGGCTATGTGCTCATATGCCTATACATGTAATAGTATGGTGGCTCATATTCCTCCACCATGATCCTCATGCACAAATTGATATAGATCACTGTATAGGTGGTCCAATACACACCGTGCCCATGCATATCTAGTACCCTCCTCCTCTATTCACGGACATATGTCATGCATCTTAGATGCCTACACCTCCTCTCTCTATGGTTATACATGAAGCAACCACAACTTATATAAACTTCTATAAGTGCGGAACCCTGATCGTAAAATATCATCCAAATTGATATGGTCCTTGGTAGGTACTTGAGTCCCCAAAAAATCCGTCTGTCTGACCTTGCATTTTTCATTCCATATCCTCTACTAGCATAACACGTACTCTCTCCCCAACAATCAACAATTTTAGTATGCGATATACATCCTCCAATGTAACATCCATCTCCCCCGTAGGAAACCAAAATGTGCATATATCTACACACCCTCTCTCACATAACATAGTCAACATGGGCATATTGTGGGGTACATCCCCCATCCGTGCTATGTTTTGCAGGCCAACACGGTCCATCACATCCCAATCATCATCTGGAAAAACTAACCCAAGCAATGTACTCATATTCCACCCACCATGGAACTCCCTCGAGTGGATATTCCTCTACACACCACAAAATGACAACAAAAGTAGCATTAGAACGCATTATAAGACAAAATACATTGATTTATCATACTACAAACATGTTTAGCACCATTATACATAAAATACACACATTTTGGAGCAGGGCACCCAGATGCAGAATGTGGTGCCCAAGAGCAGGACACTAGTGCCCAGTTCTGGGTGCTCCAGTCCATGGGGTCACTACCACCCTCACTGCTCTTGTCCAAGTCAAAAATTTCAAGAAATTTTAAAAATCTCAAAATTGGAAAACTTTCAACAAAAACACGTAATACACTATACATTTTGTGAAAATCAATGCACTTACCAACTCTGCGGTCGTACGCAACGCTATGGTGGTCACCACCCTCTCAAACCGACTAGGATGCGCTACTCTCACTTGCAGCATTTTCACTCACCTCGTGCTCAATCTCACACTTACGTAAACAAAAAATGAAGTAACTAATACACCTACACCATTTTCATCATATCTTGCACGTTTCTACTTTAATTTACACCCCATTTGTGGAATTATTTTTATAATTTTTCTTTAGAACCGTATTAAACACATTTTCACATGTGTTATTTCTATTTGATGTTTTCTTTCATTCAATTTTTACGCATTTTGGTAATTTCTACCACTTTCTACCTATCTCGTGCTTACTTTCGGCTTAGCATTCGTTCTCTTCATCACTACCCCTTTCAACGAAAGGGGGGGCATATAATTGGGGGCATCTTATCTCCTAGAGGATAAAGGTATTATCTCCTTTGGCTCTTGTGTTCTTACGGTTATTACATGATTGTTGAGGGATCTATCCTAAGAACCTTTCATCACACGCTTCATCATTTCGTCTAGCACACTCAATCCTTTCCTGATGAAACACTCTTGCTTACGCAACTCATCCTTGACTGTTGAGGGGTCTTCCCTAAATGATCCTAGTCATTGACACACTAGGGGGCATCGTTAATCACCCCCCCTCCTACTTTCACCATATTAACATATTACAACTATATAACATTATGAAATGTTTATTATGTGATTATACCATACATATTTATGGTTACTATCATTATTACACTAACTATGCGTTACACATTCCATTTAACATACACCACTCACATTACATATGTTATCCATCATTGTATACATTACATACTTTACCTTATCGTTATCAACATAATCGTAAAAAATTACATCAATCAAACACGAGCAATATATAACATGTCATATACAATACAAACAATAAACATCCAACCATACATCATCAATTACATTATGAAATCAATACATAACAACATAATCTCATCATATATCAATAACATGTGTCCATACGTATATAGCGAGTACAATCATCATTACAAAAACATTTCATCACTGGGTGGCAATGCCCCTACATTATATACTAATACATATAAAACATCATCGTCACTATCATTCTCATGTACTTTGATAGCCCTAGAACTAGATGCCTCTCCACCAACCTAACGCCGATGTTTGTGGCCCCAATACTGCTTGACCTTCCTCCGTAATAAGGTATTCTTCGTAGCTTTCTCTTAGAACTGACATTACAAATCCACATACCGTGTAAACACATCCTACACTAGTGGACCACCACCTACCACCTCCCTATCTTGTTGAGTCTCCTCGCATGCCTCATCCCTCTCTCCTAGCAGCACTATACATGTTGCAGATGTTATGGTTACTGGCTCAAATAGATGGGTATGCTCTCCCATAATATCATCCACATTCTTGAGTATACCTCCACTAAACACATTGATCGGCACATTCCTCGTGAATGTGTGTATGGATTTGTCCACGATCAATGACTAATAGGCATCACCTATAAACACAAGTTACAATGTGTTAGATAATGATATAGAACAATATAGCTAACCAACAAGTACACAACACAATTCTACAAATACTTATGTTCTATTATGGCCATTGCTATGGGATCAGGAGAACATGCTTCCCCCTCCCCTCCTCCCCCATGCGGTAACTCCACGGGACTTGTGAACAATGGGTATAAAAATACCCACTAATGAGCTTCCCACTATGCATGGTACTCCTCAGTGTAACCCGCATCATCTCCATCAACAAGCTCTATCATTATGTCTACATCATCTGGCCCTGAAGTACTTGTTGCTCTGCTATGGGACCTTTCCTCGCTCCGGCCATCCTAGGTGCTCTAATATCTCATAACCATATGTATGGATCTAGGGGAAAATCTTGAGCCATGCCAAAATAATGTGATACTCACTCAACCTAACCACATGCTCCTTCGAATACATCGCAACTTTGCAGAATCCTTCTTTCATCCCCTATAGTCATGGTATGGCCTCCATATAACTGCCTCAGGCCCCAACCTATCTTTTAGCTCCCTGTAGGTATATGTGGTCATCTTTATACCATGAATATCAACCCACCTTCGTGCATATATCTTTGGTCTAGCCCACTCTCCTCGTGGACCTCCAACTAGTCTCAATATGGCTATGTGCTCATATGCCCATACATGTAAAAGTGTGGTGGCTCATATCCCTCCACCATGATACTCATGCATAAATTGGTATAGATCTCTTTATAGGTGGGCCAATACATATTGTGCCCACGCATATCTAGTACCCTCCTCCTCTATCTGTTGACATATATCATGCATCTTATACAAGATGCCTACACCTCCTCCCTCTACAACTATACATGAAGCAATCACAACTACTATGAACTTCTGCAAGCATGGAGCCCTAGACCCTAAAATACCATTTAAATTGTTATGGGCCTCGGTAGGTAGTTGAGTCCCCATAAAATATTGTCTAGCGGCTCACATCTGTCGCTTCATATCCTCTATTGGCATAACACTTACTCTCTCCCCAACAATCATAAATTGCATTATGTGATATATATCCTCCAGTGTAACAATCATCTCCCCATAGGCAACCAAAATGTGCATATATTTGTACACCCTCACTCGCATAACGTAGTAAACATGGGTATATTGTGAGGTACATCCCCATATTTGTTATGTGTCACAGCAAACATGGTCCATCACATCCCAATCATCATCTGATAGACCCAACATAAGTAATGTACTATTCTTCCCACCACGGAACTCCCTCAAGTGGATATCCCTCTACAAACTGCAAGACAACAACAAACACAACATTACAACAATTATAAGAAAAAATGAATTGATTTATCATACTACAAACATGTTTAGCACCATTATACATAAAATTCACACATTCTGGACCAAGACACACATATGCAGAACTAGGGTACCCAGGAGCAGGACACTAGCACTCATTTTTGGGCGTTCCAGTCCCAGGGGTCACTAGTGCCCTCACCGCTCTTGTTCAAGTCAAAAATGCCAACAAATTTAAAAATCTCCAAATTGTAAAACTTTCAACCAAAACACCTAATACACCAAACATTTTTTTGAAAATCAATGCACTTACCAAGTTTGTGGTTGTACGTAATGCTACGGCATTTGCCACCCTCTCAAATAGACTAGGAAGCGCCGCTCTCACTTGTGGAATTTTCACTCACCCCTTGCTCGATCTCACACTCATGTAAACAACAAATGAAATAACTAAACATTTGTTAACATTACTATTTATAGTTAATTTTTCATCAACTACTTTACTATAATCATTATTTCACGCTTACTCCCACAACTAATACACACTACACCATTTTCATCATATGTCGCGCACATTTCTACTCTGATTTGCACCTTGTTTGCAGCATTATTTTAATAAAATTTTATCACCATATTAAACACATTTTCACATGTGTTATTTCTATTCGACGTTGTCTTTCATTCAATTTTTACACATTTTAGCAATTTCTACCACTTTCTATCTATTTTTTGCTTACTTTTGACTTAGCGTTTGTTCTCTTCATCACTTCCCCTTTCATCGAAAGGGGGGCATATCATTGGGGAAATCCTATAATTCCCCTTACATTAAAATTCGATTAATCAACACTAACAATTCACCATTTGAAAACATTTACTAATTCACTATGCAACATTTCACCATTAATTTTCCCTAACGACCTAATTTGGGGGCAACAAACATACAATTTTTCTATGCGACATTTCATCACTTCCCCCTAATGACCTAACTTGGGGCAACAAGTGATTAAAAATCTTTCCATGTGATTATTCACCAATTTATATTTATCTCCCTAATGATCTAACCTAGGGGCAACTTGCATAAAATATCTCCACGAGTAACCAATCAAATAATCGACCAATCAATCAATCAATTAACACGTTCAAAATTCTAACAAATCAAGATCATTCAACCAATACATTTTCAACACAATTGGCCTCCCTAATGACCTAACTTGGGATTTACGTGCAGCCTCCTAGATGACCTAACTTGGGAGATTACATTCATCACTTCTCCAAATGACCTGACTTGGGAAGTTATTCTATATTTTGCACTGTCTTCCAGATGACCTAACTTGGAATCCATCATACATTTTTGACCGCTTCCAAATGACCTAACTTGGAAACTATCACATTGCAGTAACACCTTTGGAGCGGGGCAAGAGTGTATTTTATATACCACTCCTATATGGGTCAACTGTTTGATCAAAATTTCCAAGATCTAGAAACAAAAAATATGATTTGAGTCTGTCTACAGTAGCTAATTCTTGAGGATGTAGTTACAGATTGGAGAATAACATGATTTTCTCCCTACACTCTTCCTCTAGTGGCAGGATGGCCAAATCCTCCAATTGTTCATTCGTATACAATTTTTTGGGTTAGGAATTGAAAACCATGTTGTTGAATAAAAGTAGTTGTTTTATTTTTTGGAAAGGTTCTATGTCATGGAGATTATATTGGCATTAGAACACCTCCACGAGATGGATGTAGTGTACAAAGACCTAAAGCCTAAGAATATTCTCCTACAAGTTGACGGTCACATTATGCTCACTGATTTCAACTGTCAATCATGATTCCACCATGTACGGTGAAATCATCCAAGGCTACAGAAGATAGTGGGCCTTGTCCTAGTCCATAAAAATGTTCAACAATTCAATACAAAGAAAATAGAAAATACATTATCAGATCAAAAAATGCATTCACACTTCACTCTCTTGAATTTAATTACTTTTTCGACAAGGAAATTCCACTATTGCATATAAATTAATAAACTACATAATTTTATCTAAGCCATTGTAATACAATTGATCTTGTAATAGTATTTTAAAAAATTAAATTAGCTTGTCATTCTATCATTTATTGTAATTCTTTTGTTACAAAAATTGTGGTGAAAAAATTTTAGACCTTCTTCCACTCCCATGACTATGTTGTGGCAAGCCTTCCAATCTAGCTATTTTAAATTTAATGTGTCCCATAATTGACGAAACAAATATTTTTTTATGGAAGACAAATTTCAAAGCTTCTATCTCACGCCAATGCAAGACAAATTGTGATTGGCGGTATTCGAACTTCCTTTCTAAAAGGTACTAGAGATGATTATATATCCATCATTGAATTCTTCCATGGCTTATATTAATTACCTATATGTAATTTTGTGCTTGCCTCTTGCATTCGTATCTATGTTTACATTGATCAATGATCTCTGGCTGATTTTAGATTTACTTTAAGGGTAGGCTTCTATGTAGGTCAACTTGATGTTTCTTATCATATGATTGTCTTAAAAATTACTATCTTTCACGCGACTCAACATGCACTAAGAATTCATGTTGTTAGTTATTTCAGATCTTCAGCACCTCCCTGACCCTCATATCACTTCTAGTAACATCCCTCCATCAACAACCCTTTAGGAATAGACTTACTCCTCTAGGGGCAGCCACTAGTTTTAATCTTCTCTCATCCTCATGAGGTGGCCCCACAAATGTGTTCTTTTACATATTAAAATTTTGAGGATCCTCAATTTCACTTAAATATTTTACCCTCTCGGGCTATGGGCTTAAATAATTTAGTAGTGGGTGAAATTTTGTTAAATTAATATTTTAAATATTAAAAAAGGAATCAAAATTATAGTGTCATTCTATTAAAGTCAAAATCTTCCAACGCATTTGATTATTTCATGAATGAGGGGAGTTAATCAATTATAACATCAGTCTCTAATTATTCCAGAGCAAGGACGTTTTTCCTTCCGGCATGATGTTTTTTCGAAGGGAGTCTTTATTCCCATAATTCGTCGGTAGGCGTCCATCTTTGAAGATGCCCTTGCTAGAAAGTGTCAAATTCTAACATTTAACTTTAGAGGTTTCAAATATTAGATATTTTTTTACAATCCTAGATATTTAGAATCCTCAATTCCTTTCAAATCTCTTAACCCTAGAATAAATTTATCATTACACTTATTTTGAGATCCATCCTCACCTTGGCACAATATTTCAGGTTCAACATACTCCATATCTCTGCAGATTTTGATCTCAATTTCCTCCCCTATTCTTCCACCATGATCTTCTTCACAACTTTACAGATATCATTCCCTTCAAATTTTCCATGCTCTCCTCTCTCAACCTCCACTCCAAACATCAACTCCTCCATGATAAGTCACATAAATAATTTAAAAGCCTCCTCCTTTTTCAATCACCATAACCTATAAGCATTAACATCCTCTACTTGCTCCATTTGATCACATGGCAAAAGAGGACCTAATGCAAACACGGGTTTTCCTAAAATTATTTCTAAATATTTGTTGAACTTGAATTTCAAAGAAAGTTTTTATGGCCATGGTAGAGTAGCCACCAAAGCATCCCACCACATGCTTCAAATGACCTCTAGGTGATGCAGGAGGAAGGGAAATAGACAGGAGGCTTCATCAAGTCTCCTGATGTCATTTCTTCTTTTATTTTAGCGGCTTTGTTATGCCCAAAAAAATATCCAGTAGTCACAGCATTGATGTTAAATTAGCGGCAGCCGCAGGAACCCAATGTTGTATTATGTCAAAGACTACTACATCTGGACAAATTTGGCACAGAAGAGCTTGAAAAGGTTTTTCTAATTTGTGCATGGATTTTTTTAAAATAGGTGCATGAGCTGCACCAAAAGGATTATGTTGTATTTTCTATGCCTGGAGGAAGACCCTCTACAGGGGTCAATTCTAACTCCACTAATTCCACTTTGCTCTATTTGAGAAAGAGAGGGGTAATCCTATAAATGTTAATAGGGGTTGAAAGGAAGGATATATTGAATCCTTTGGTGGCCGGTGTTGTGGAAATGTTAATGAAGGTAGATATATGGTCATGAGCGAGAGCCATGGGAGCATCAAAATGTGTAAGTTGTCATCACGATTTTCATTTCCATTTTTGGAAGTAGAGAATAGTTATCTCCATCTTTAAGTAATTAATTCAAAAGGAATATCATATCAAGATGCAAATACACTATCCACCCCAATTTTCCCTCACTCCTATTTAAAATATATATGAGATATTGGCCATTGATGACTCTTGGGAATGGGATCGGCTCTTACATTGATAGGTGTAATCGAGATATTACTACCTTACATTCAATTAGACAATGTGACGGATGGATGTGGATACTCAGATCAACATTCTTGAAGTCAATAATTCAAGAGTATAATTTTAAGTTGTTGGCATCATTAGACAGAAAATTATTTTCAAGACAAGGCCGAAGGCACTCATATCAATTATTTCCTTCAACCAATGCCATATAAATATCATTATCACTGAATTAGCACATATCATGTTCACAAACACCTTTCCATGATTTTGACACAAATTCACAAACATAGATTTGTTTTTCTGTGTTTTTCACTATTTCACATATTCATGGACATTCAATAAGCTCATCCTCTATTTCACTAATCATATGTAGAGCCCAAAGTCAAGGAGAAAAAAATTACAACATTAGATGCCTCAACAAGTTAATCTCCTGCTAATGGAAAAATAAAGGGTCTAGGGCTTACTAATTTATGAGGATTAATGTATAGCTTTTTTTTCATCTCATTCTCCCTCTGCAATAAACATAATAGGACCGGGGACAGAACTTGAGCATTAGATTTGGTCGAATACTTTTGACCCATAGTGTCTCTTATGATATATGTGTTCATTGCCATCTTATAACTAAAACTAACTCTAAGATTGTTGCAAAATTGTTAAGAGAAATGGGATCCATTTCATTCATTTTAAAAAGGGATAATGTTCTTGTGGCGATTATTGGTGATGCTAAATGAAGCAATCTAAAAAATAAGCTTGCACTATAGTAATTTGCCATGTACCTGATTATTCTCATTTTCTAGAAAAAAAAATTGTTTATTTTTAATTTTGCATATACTTTGTTGTAAATTACAACTCTAACAAACTTAACATTTTTATCCTCTCTGGTGTAATTTACAACTCATGTGCAATTACTAGTATAGCCTATTAGTTGCTTAAGAGTTAGTGTCTAAGGATTTAGTTTGAAACAAATTATTTAATGTGGATATTTTGTTGAAATAGATACATAAGTCATAAGGAAGAAATAAATATTCACATAGGTATAAATTAATAAATAAGAAATATATATAATGTTTTATTTTCAAAAATCTAATAAGTTTAATTACTTTCGAAACAAGTGTTAGTCTATTTTAGTTTCACACCATTCAAGACCCGCACGCATGTATAGAAAAAGGGATAAAAGTGCACATGAATGGGGCTCCACTAGTTGATGTGTCATCCATCAACAAGTATAATTGTAAATGCTCACTCGAGCTTACCCAGATTATTTCAATGATAAGATATGATTTAATATTTTAATGTTTTAATAAATGCTATATGATCTTTAAAATTCTAATAAACAATCACATACTTCCTAAAAAAGCTAGTAGTTCACAACATTACTTGAGGCTCACTTGAGCTTTCCCAAAGTTGTTGCAATGATAAGATGTGATTTGATGTTTTCATTTTGAATAAATTTCTATGCGCAATATTTAAATTTATAATATATTGTCATATAATTTTTAAAAAATTGCCCCATAATCTTTAAATTTCTAATGAACTACAAAAATTTCATGTGGTCCTTTAATTTCTTAAAAACTACAACTTCGTAACATTATTCGCTACTCACTTAAGCTCGCCAAAGTTATTGCAAAGATAAGTTGTGATTTGACATTTTAATTTTTAATAAACTACCACGTAATATTTAAATTTCTAATAAATTGTCTCATACTCCATTAATTTCTAAAAAATAGCACTTGACAACATCAGTTGAGGCTCACTTGAGCTCACCCAAACCTATTTCAATGATAAGATGTGATTTCATGGTTTAATTTTTAATAACATGTCATGTAACCTTTAAATTTCTAATAAACTTTCACATGCTCATTTAATTTCTAAAAAACTACACTTCAAAACTGATTTAATAAAATCTAAAATTTAATATATTAAATCTAATTACATAATCACTATAAAGATATACAATGAAACACAAATGTTAAGTAATCTAAGTATGTAGTTATGTAAGAAATGAGAAGGATAAGGTACTTATCTGATTTATTCTTATCACAAAGTATATCTGAACTATAGCAACAGATGAAATGGTTGGGTAGGATGTCAAAAACACTCGATACAGATTTTGGAATATGCCAACAGGCTTGACATGGGCGTTTGAAAAGGGGCGAGAGTGCCTGGGGCACCAAAGACCTCTCATGGGTTCCCATGATTGCATTGTAGCTCAAATCCTAATTTCTTCTGTGTCTTTAGGGATTCACACTTGTTTGTCATTGGTCACTTGTATGTCACACTTGGATCATCAAGTTACCTATAATCTACAATAGAATCCCTAGCTACTTGCATAAGCTCAAGAACACATCAAATTGGACTAAAAAATGCATTATGAGAAGTTAGACTGGCCTCGGTAGTCATTTAAAGGATGAGGTTACGATCGAGCGTTGCACTACATCTCAGAATCCATGTAATTCTATGTTCATATGTGTGCAATAGTTCTCCTAGGTTTCCCTCATGCTAATGACACCAAGATAGCTAGCTAAATCTAGATAAGATGTAAATGTGTGGGATAGAATTTAGCACTTCCCCCTCCTATGCAGTGTATGTAGAGTAATCAGCCCAAAATGCAATCCCTTTGTTAGTATGTAGATAGTCTTTGCCCTTAGAATTTCCTGCCATTATAATGGTATGTATGTTGTGTTTATATAGGGATCTCTTGATTGGATTTTGACACTAATGACGCGACATGATGACTAGGACCTTGGGATAGGAGTAAGTCACCTTTCCAATAATATAAATAATCCTCCTAACTCCTCATATTTCTCAAGTTATGGGCCGGTGGACCTTGGGAGGAAAAATTTTCCCAAAGGCGGGCCTGCGGGCCTGGGGAAGAAATTTTTCCCTTAGCACTCTTGGGTGAAAAGCGCATTTCACCTCCGCACACCCACAAGCCTACAACAGGGCTTTGTGCCTAAAAGGAAAATTTTGAACTAGGGGTCCGCTAAGGACATGTGTCTAAAATCTATGCCTAGGCGGGAAGGCGGTTTGCCAGAGGTAAAATTGATTTTTTTCATTATTATATTTATTTATTTTTGAAAGGTTGAAAGGGTTGAAAATTACCCGCTTCTCCACTGTGGCGCGTAGAGAGAGACGCCACTTGTCAATCCCAATTTCCAAGTGAGGGAGTGGGCCGACAGGGACAAACTTAGATAATTTGAATTTTTAAAGAAAAAGGTTTAAAGGTTTGAGAATCCCTACGCCTCTGCCAATGTATTGTGAAGACACGTGTCATCCATCCATTCGTTGCGGGTAGGAGGGCCGGTAGGGGAAATTTTAGAAATTTTTTAAAAAAATTCTGAAACGTAAAAGGCAAAAAGGAACCCACTTCTCCGCTGATGCCTAATGATGCCATAGCTGTGAGCCGGCAGGGAGGTGGAGGAAACTTAGAAAATTTTCCCAAAAATTTTAAAAGGTTATATTTGATTTTGCGGGTCCGTGAAAGATGACAAAAGGCAAAAGCGGGCGGTGGGTCCGCGGGGGAAATTTTCCCAAAATTTCTTTTTCGACTTAGGTGATTTTTGACAAAAAGTAAGGCCTACGAGTTAACGGAGCGGCAGGAAATTTGTTCCTTTGGAATTTTTTACCAAAAAGCACTAAGGGAAAATTCAAGTTTTTTTTTTTACAGTTAGGATTATTTATGATGCCAAATCAAAAAAACTTCAAAAGGCCATAACTTTTGATAGAGAACTCGGTTTTGGGAAAACGAGGAATTTTTCTCTCAAGTCCTCTTTGCAAAATGATCTTTTGATAACTTTTAAGGGGTCAATTTTGAGAAAACGTCTTTCTGTCACTTAGAAAGTGAACTGGTATTTTTAACTTATCAATTATTTGTTCAAATCCGCCATTTATTCTTTCTCAATCATGCCAAACAAACATGGAGGATTTCACTTGGAAGAATGTAGGATAGATTTCAAGGATTAAATTGTTTGATTGAAGATCAATTTAAATTTCCCCAATTTAACAACAAAAACGACTAAGAAATTGTTTGAGCTCAATTTTGAAAGGTTCTATGAAAATTTCTTAAGTATTATATTTTTTTGGGATCATTTTGATCTTTCTTAGCTTGTATTAATGTTTCAAATGTCTTTCCTAATCTGTAGGGTCATTTTGTATGTTTTCTGATAATTATTTGCCAGTTTGAAAAATCATCTAACCGAGCTCTACAACTTCCAACTCGAATTGATCCATTACCTTTACCAAACTTTAAAATATGATTTCATTCTAATCCAATATTACAATGTTCTATTTCCTTCAATCAAAATGTAGAAACAACAAAGCAATTTCTATTTCCTTTCCAAAAAAAGTGCTTTTCAAACACAGAGGATGCAATAATTCTGAATACATTTTCCACATTTGAACAAAGAGTTGTACAACATTTTCAAAGAAGATTTCAAACAATAATAACTTCATTTTATAAGGTAAAACAACATCTATTCGATTGAAAATATTTCTTTTACAGCTTCTCTTTTTTTTTATCAAATAAAACTTTACAATCACAACTCCTTCACATTACATTCCTTTTTACAAATAGAATACTGAGTATATTTCTTTCACATTCAAAGGGGATTTCATTTCCAAAACATAGTAACTCTTCAGCACAAAATGTATATTAAATTTTCATCCACATCAAGTGGGGAAATGGTTTACAAAATTAGTTTCGCAAGGGACTGTCATAACTTTGTCTTCTTCCTAAATTACAATATACATAATACAATTTCTTCCACATTTATTCAAAAATAGAGAACAAAGTATATCTCTTTCACAATTAAATTTACAAATTTCATAGCCAATGCAACACATATTTCCATCACAAATAATGTATGAGGTCATCCACTTCAAAGTGGGAAGGGGTTACAATAAGAATAATCTCAACAAGGACTGACAAACTTGTCTTTTTCTCAGCTCTAGAACAGCAACATGCAGATTTCTCATTCTTCTAATTTGATCACCACAAGAGCAAGGGAAAGAAAATGCTCTCCACCCAACCAAGACATCCAATGAAAAGGAGAAGCCATCCTTCTTCATTGCCCCCTGAGCTCTAAACACAAAGCAATAAGAGATGTGATCCAAATCATGGCAATAACAGGCTTCCACAAACACTCATGCAACATTTTCACAATAAAACACAGTCTAAAATAGAATGTAGTTCACAACTACATTAAAGCATGACAAACATTACTGAGGCTTCATCAAGCAAGCCAAGAAGCAAGAAACTATAGGGGATGTTATTTATGCCTCCCAAAAGGGAAAATGGGTATCACCACCTAAAGTACAAACCACCAAAATATAGTATATAAAAACTCTACATTCCTTATGCCTCCCCCCAAGTACCCCTTATTCCTCACATTTCCTTATGCCTCCCAAACCTCTTATGACACCCCATAATGAGTAAATAAATGCAAGATATTTCTTTGTAAGGTGGAACCCAAATCCCAACTCCATCCACACTTATACCTCCCCAAAACACTTGTGCCTCCCACAAAATTAACCTCATAGTCTTCTCCTACACCATACCTAGGCCATCTACCCAACAGCCCACAAAATGCCAAAACATTCACACAATAACATTTACATTCATAAAAAAGAGCATTTCAAGAGCCAAGCTCTTACCTCTCCATGATGGAGTTTCCCAAGTTCCAAACAGCAGTTGTTTCCAAACAATAATCCAAAAATACATCAAACAACAACCATGCAACAATCTTCAAACTTCTGCAACAGTAAGAGCTCCCAAAATAGCAAGGAATTCAAATTTTATAGAAGAGGGAAGGGAAGAGGATGAGGTGGATCCATGTAGGATGCCACATCACACATCCTCAACCCCAACCCCAAAAGTCAACTTCATCCTCCAATGCATAATAAATGGGTGGATGAATAATATGATAGATTACTTACACACTCCAAAACAATCCCACACCCCAAAGGACTGACATTAACAACATGTAAGAAAGTGCAATAAAAACATTCAGTTTGACTTACAAAAATGCACAAAGAAGGTCTAAATTTAACCCTCCAACTAAAGGCAAGGTTGGTATATAAATTTAAGAGGCATGGGACAAGTTTAACTTGTCCCACAAGTCTCCAAAATCAGCTTCCAAGGAAAATTTGAATTTCAAGAAGGTGGAGTGTTTCTTACTCCAAAATCAACTTACATATCCCTTACACATTACTTACAACACTTGATCCAAGAGCCAACAACTCTATTAATTGCATTCTCATGACCCATTTTGATTAATTAATTCATAACAATATAATTACTCACATTAATTCACCACAATTAATAAATAATGAAAGGGGGTAAACACATCACTTAATAAACACATACAAACATCAATAAAAAGGAACCAAATAAATAAATACACATAACCCTTGGTCACATTTAAAAGTGATCCCCCATGGGAATCCCTAACACAATCAAACACACACAAACAAATACAAGTTGCCATGGTGACCTTGTTGAATTCATCTAGAATTCCAATGTGGTTGGTCTCCAATCCCCGATGTTTGTTGTGATATTTTTAACCTGCACAATACAAATACCCCTTCGGCCTTGTGGCCATATCAAAACATCCAAATGAATATAATATAATTTAAAAATCATCAATATATATATGAATCACAACAACATCAAAAAATCAACAATATCACTTACAATTTCATCAACAACTATATAATCATCAATTTTAAATTCAATTTTCTCAGTCTACTCAATATATCCAAATATCACATGTCCTAACAACATCCATATATATATATATATATATATATATATATATATATATATATATATATATATATATATATAGCCATGTCAACATCATGATCAACATCTATATAAAATGTCTCTAACAATCATCATGCATCATATATGAATTAGAGTCAACAATAATCCATGATCTGACATCTAACACCATACTAAATCAAAACTATAATAATGTCCATAATATAGTCAGTAGTATCATGATCAATCTCAAAAGTGTCGAAGGGAAGTGGGCACTACAAAAATACCCCATGATCACCCATTATGTGTAACATAAACAACACAAAGAATGCATTGATGCCCAAGGAGTGATCACCAACCCAAAAGTGAGGAAATTATTGTGAACTAAGAGGGCATTATGCTTGCTCATAGTGCATCCATCTACATGTGATTGTGTATCCTTGATTATTGAATGATTTATAAATTAGACATGGTTATCCCAACTGTCATTGTATTTGCAGGATAAGCTCAACACATCATTAGTGGATATTTTCTTATGAGTAACTAGAAAAGATACAATGGGTTATGTGGCAAGAGGTGATGGGAATATTGAAAGAGGTGATGAGATTATAACATAATAGGGTGATGTCATTCTTTGAGATCCTTGTAACCTATCCTCTCTAGTGATTTTCAGGAGGAATTCATGTTTAATGGGAAGGGGTGTGTTGTGGTGTCCACAACATGCCCTTAGTTTCACAAATTAAATAAGGAACCCCTTCTCCTTTCTCAAGGTAATTTAGCATTGCGGTCCAAACTTTTCTCTTTCCCTTGTATAATCCCCATTCACAAGCATTCCACATGCCTTAGATATATTTTATTAAGGCGTTCCTCATGTTATTTTTTACACCCTCCATAAATATGTATGTTCCCATTTTGTGTGGACCCTCTGCAATAACACAATCCTTTCGTATAATTATTCTAGACCTGTGCAAATTGCTCTCATGTGCATACTTTTACAATCCCATTTGTACAATGATATTTGACACATTCATGTACCTTCACAATATCCATGATTAGTTTGAAACATGTTCTGGTATCCTCGTGTTCAAAAATGTTCCATACTATACAAAGTGTGTTTTGACCCCCTTAGTGCTTTGTGAGACTTCCATTTGCATGAGCATCGAAGTGTTCAAACACATTTTGAGTCTCTATGTATTCTCATTTCCAACACTAGTGACCCCCTTTTGTACTACGTAGGTGTTTAACCAACATGTAATCCAAAGTCTCCCATTACGCAGTCACTTAACTGACTCCTACACTAAACACTTATCTCCTAAAGAAAAGTAGTGCACACAAAAGGGATTGGGTAAAGCGTATCATGCAAAAATGTCAAACAAATTCTCCACAAAAGAATATGCCACTGCACAAAGCTTAACACATGCTTAAATATTTGGTGGATTTTTTTAAAATTTAATATTTTATAACTTGTTCGTTTGAAGGGTAAGGTAATATTATGTACATAATCACGTGTATTATTTGTCTTGTTGTACAATATTAAAATTCCTCACGAATATGAACTCAACAATCATCTTAATCTCATTTTCATACATACATTTTTTTTGGGTTTGTTCATATTAATTTTTTTAATTGATAATCTAAATTTTTAGCACTGAAAAAGTAAGTACATTAAGTCCCCAAACTGAAGTGCTTGACAACGCACTTAGAAATATTTATTTTACAATAATTTTAGGTAGTTTTTATTGAGTTTTTAAAAACTTGTTAAGTATATACATTGAAGAAAATAACAAAACTATTTACTAATTTATTGTGAACAACCAAAGTCTACAATAAATCAATAGAAAAGATCATTATTGTATGAGAGAGTTTCTTCCAAATTTCTGGCACTGAAAAAGTAAGTACACTAAATCACCAAACTGAGGTGCTTGACAACGCACTTCAAGTATTCATTTTACAATAATATTTTCCCTCTTTTTTATAGGTATTTAGAAGTTTTTCTAAGTATAAACATAGAAGAAAATAAAAAACTATTTATTAACTTATTGTGAACAAAAAAATAACAGAAAAGAGATCACTATTATATGAGAGAAACTTTCTTGAGCCTCTCATGATTGACAATTTCTGTGACTTCATCCCAAATCTCTTCCTCCTCATAAATTACAACAGTGCTCACAAACATATCCTTAACCATACCAATTCACTACATAGCAACCTTCTCAACAACTCTGTTGCACTCCCCAACGATGTGCTTAAAAGATATATCAGGGAAAATATTAGCAATACCCAAAACTTCCTAAAAAAATCCCTAGTTGCCAATCGAGCATTGTTCCATTTAGCATAGCATCAATAACAATTTATGAATCCCCTTCGAATTCAATATTTTCGAGACATATTTCTTTGGCAATTTTCAATCCTTGAAGAAGGGCATCTAACTCTACTCTATTATCTGTGCTCTTCAGCAGATCAGTTGTGTAAGCAAAGAGTGTTTTACCAGTTTCATCTCTGCATATGCCGCCAGCACCTGAAGAGCCACGGTTACCTGTGGAAGCTCCGCCAAAGTTTATCTTCACATTCCCTTTTACCGGTGGAATCCAGTTCATGCTTTTCCTTTGTATCTTCATTGGGAATTTCCACAGACTAATAGAAATATTAATCAAAATGAAATTCGGAGGAGAATTATTTAAAAGAAATTTCTGGACCCTCAAAATATGTAAATCAGTTGGTGCATGCAAATCTGCTAGGTTTGAGTTCCATACATTGCATGCCATATTAATATGTTAAGGTTTTCAATTCCATGGCATTGACCTTTTAAAATAAAATTAAAAAGATCTATTTCCATTACATTGGCTATTTATAAATATATATTAATAAAAATATATTAATATCTAACTATAGAGGAGACATTAAACGGCTGAATACATAAAATTTCATCTAATTTTAATCTTCTCCCGTCCTCATGAGTTCGCCCTACAAATGAAGACGTATTAAAAATTTCCGGGATCTTCAATTTTGCTAAAATATTTTGTTCTCTCCGGCTGTGGGCTTAAATAATTAAGTAGTGGATAAAATTTTGCTAAAAGGATATTTTTAATATTTTTTTATTGAAATCTGGTAGGTCTCATGGACCGCCTTCCCCCATGGTGAAGTGGGTAGATTTCTTAGGCTAAGAGGCCAAGGACTGAGGGGTATCCATTCCATCAAATTCAAATGGTTGGTCAAGTTGGTCAAGGTGAGTTTAGAGTGTTGTCATTAACTTCATGTTGTGCTCATTGATGTCAAAATGAAGATTGTACCTTGTTGATGCCAAAAAGTGTTGTGGAGAGCTTTGTGTGTGTTTTCATTGATGGTGATTGATGTCAATTGATGCCTAATGGTGTTGTCAAGGTCTGCATAGAGGTTTTCAGTTTTTTGTCAGGACAATTTGAGTACAAAGGAAGAGTGAATTTGAAAGAAAAATGAAGAAATCAAGTCCTAATGAGGTGTGTGTCTCAGTTTCCAAGGTAAGTATGGGCATTTGAGTTTTTTAGAGGTATGACATTGTTTCTTAAGCATGTTCGTATTGAATGAAAAAGCATTAAAGTTGATCTTGTGGACTGAATCTAGAGGACTCCTTAAGAATTACCTATCCTAATGAGGTAGGTTTATCATTTTTCAGTCCCAGTATGCAAAGGTGAGTTTGGGAAGTTTTTTGGCATGTTGATACATGTATGTGGAAAAAATTTCATGTCTTAGTTTGAAGTATTTTGCAAGATATTGAGTTTTTGGAAAAACCAAGTGTTTGGAAATAGTGTTTCGAGTTGTGAGTCAACTTTTGATGCTCGTTGGTATGTTAATCTTCTACATGGGAACCTGCGATCTTAAGGATAAGATGATATGTGTCCTAGCTAAGAATTTGTGGCAATGGTTTGGGTTTCAAGTCCTATTCTTTATGAACAATCATTAACACAAATATTCTAGCTTTTTATTTGTGTAACTAAGAACATCAAACATTCTAAAGATTTTCTTCCATTCCTAAAGAAATGGTGATGTACATAGCATTTGGGAGCATTCTAATTTTGTTTGAATTTATAAATATTTGATATATTAATGAGGTAAATTTTTAATTGTTGGATTCAGATATATTATGAGACCGTTGGAGAAAATAGATTTAAAACTTATTGTACCTGGAAGCTTAAGGTTTCTTATGATAATTTAATAATCACATCAGGAGATGATGCTTTAACTTTTGGAATCCATAGAGTTAAGTAACATGCACTATTTCTTCGTGTAGTGCATCATGCTCAGGAGATCCATCAAAAAAATTGACAAATATGATGTTGTCTGACTTTCCTCGTAAGATATCAAGATCCTACCAAGGAATATATTAGTGTAACAACTTTGAAAAGAATTTTTGGTGGTATGAGTTGCATGCTTTCTAGGTAGTACAAAGAAACTTGTAGGTATACATGATTGTACATGTTAGTGGAGAAAAGAAATGCATCCACACGAACACACACACACACACACACACACACACACACACTCATAATGGTGTTGATTTAACCGATAATGGTGCTGATTTTAGGATGGCTATTAGCGAGATCTCTGTTTAGCATAGCTCCCCATTCTCTGGACACATTTAGTTAATGATTTCCAATAATACATATTTTCCAATTTTAGTTAATGTTCACTCGATAACCAATTTTACATATTTAGTTAATGATTTGCTTTCACATTTTTCTATCAATGTTGGTACTAAAATATCCTACGCACAATTAGCTCAAATTAAACAAGGATTCAATGAGCGTCTTACAGACTATTTTGCGTTATAAGAACAACCTTATTAAGATGACTAATGTACTAGCTGATTCAAAATTGAAAGATCTCTTTATTCAAAGTCTCTTACCTCCACTTCAAGAGAGTGTCATATTTGAGACCTCTCCCTCATTTGATCAACTATGCCATACACTCAAATTGCGTGAAGGAAAAATTTTATCTATGGGAAAATTGAAATACTATGATATTTCTTCATCCTCATCTTCTAATAAGTTTCAAGATAAATCTACTTTCAAACCATCTCCTAAGCCCACTAAAGCTAAGGTTACTGTTAATGTTGTTTCTACACTAAAAATCTTTAATTGCAACCCACAAGGCATACTTTTACTAAACTACCTTATTCACCTCATCTCCTATTATCACATCTTATCGAAAGCAATCTTATCACTCTTCCTCCATCGCTCAATCTTGATCCTTCTCATCCTCGTGGCTACAACTACGATGAAAATGCACGCTTTGACTACCACTAATGTATTGGGCATTCCACTGATCATTGCTTCAAGCTTAAACATATAATTCATGATCTTATTGATAACAATGCAATTGATCTCTCTGATTCATCTAACTTCAAATTTTTCAATGACAATCAAAATCTAAAAATATTCAATGACCCTTTATGAAATCATGACAAGAAACCTATTGATTCTTCTACAAATCATACATATCATGTTGTGCCTCCTTCATCGGGGCCTCTTGACTTTCATATTGCTTTTTTGATGTACCACCACCAGTTATCACATTCTCAGATCATGATTATCACTACATTTTATTGTAATTCATTGCACATCAATTCTTTTATTGGCACTTAAACCATCAATAATACCATGGTCTATCCATTGGCTCTTACTAATGCATGCTCTGTGGCACTTCTTTTAGATATCAAATGTCCCACCTCTCTAATCACATTTCTAGTTCTAATTCTCATGGTTGTGTCATACTTTCTATCACAATTGGATCTATAACTGTCTTTACCCCATTCTTAGTTACCTCTGAAATCATTGGCTAGGATATGATCTTAGGTCTTCCCTGGCTCTGCGCTACACAGGTTATCCCTTACGTGCATCACTTTTATCTCAAGTTCATCCATAAAAACAATTTTTCACCATTAAAGGTATGCCACCATGTAAACCATTTCCTTGACCCACTCTTGATGATATTTATGCACCAGTCAGGGCATCTAGGCCTCTTGCGCCTCTCAAATCTAAAGCTAATTTTGTACCTAGTTCTCCTATTTGTGCACGACCTACATCACGACCTTTTCATTTTCATAGGTCCATTTTCCCACCTCATCAACCTAAGTCCCCTTCTTGGGCAGCCCCTTCCTATATATTCTCTCCATCTCCTTCACCATATTGGTCTCATTCATGTGCACGTAGTTACTCTCCCACACCACCGACTTTAGATCATTGTCACATGCCTTTGTCTCATATTGAGTAAGGGGCCCTTTCCATTTACTATCATCGATAGTATTCTATCCCTTACACACTTGGGGGCATTGCACTTTCCCCCTTCCATCACTATATTGTATCTAGTGTCTACTACTACATTTCACACTCTACGCTTCATGTATAAATTTCTACGCATATTTACTTTATTGGTACACACATTGTACGGTCATTACTTGATAATGCATCCTAGTGCTACTCTTAAATGTTGAGGGAAGACTTCATTAATAAACCTCACATCAACTACTCTTGCTACACTTCACGCTCGGTGCTTCATATTATATGTTTTTGGCCTCTAGTCTCACGCAACGCACTCATTACCTGATGACGCACTCTAGTGCCATGGTTCACACTTTAGTGTTGAGGTCACACTTCATTAATGAACCTCACATCATATACTCTTAGTACACTTCAAGATTAATAGTTCATAATACATCTTTCATAACATCTACTACTAGTTCACGCTTTGTGCTTCATGATACATCTTTTCTAGCATCTACTCACGCATAACACTCATTTCCCGATGACACACTCTTGTTCTATGGTTCATTCTTGACTGTTGAGGGATCATTTATAAATTAACCTCATCTCATACACATCCGCTAGGGGCAACACTTCTCCTATCATCGTCACACCTTGCATATCACACCATCACACTCGTATAACACTTGCATATCTTGGTTGCATTTACTCTTTCTAGCTTATTATACTTAAATGTTACACTTTGTTTCCTATGCTAGACATATTCTTAGTATGTCATTATATTTTTCTAACACACATAATGACATACTAATATTCATCTTCATCTAATATGCATTTTAATGTCACATGAAGACTAGGAAGTTTGACTTCTAGATGAAAAATGACCTTTGAACCAAAAACTAGGGAGAAAGGTGTTTCCCCCATTGGTGTATGAACGGAAGTCCTATAGGCCCATAAAGTTAGGAAGAGCTTTAAGTGCCAGTATTTTTTCTCATTGACTTTCTTGAGGAGAATGGAATTTAACATTTTAATAGTGGCCTTAACTTGACCATTTACTTGTGGGTAGTATGAAGATCTTGTGTGATGGAATTTTAAACTTCTTGCACAACTCTCATATTTTGTCTTTCTTGAAAGATTTGAAATTATCATATATAATGACTAGTGAGACACCATACCTATAGATGATTGTTTTTAGTATGAACTTAGCTATGATTGACCTAAGAATAGTGGTTAAAAGAATCACCTTTACCCATTTCATAAAATATTCCATGGTCATGATGGTGAAGTTATGGCCATCGATTGAAGTAAGGGAGAATTTTCCTATCAAATCTAGACCCCGCGTAGATAAGGGCATGTTATAACAATCATATGACGAGCTTGGGGAGGGATGTGTATGGTGTGAAAACTCTTAGCATTTCTGGCATCTACGCACATACTCTACAACATTGTGCATGAGAGTGAGCTAAAAATAACTCATCTGGTGAATCTTTTCGAGCTTCGAATGGCCACCAAATTTTTCACCACATAATTTGTTGTGGGATTCAAAGAGAATCTTATCAGAATATTCTTCATCTAGACATCATATTAGCAAGCCATTAAAGGCCTTTCGATAAAAAACTTTGATGATAACATATTTATCAAATATGATGCAAAGTTGATGTCTCTACTTTGAGTTATCCCCTTCTGGGTAGGTTCATTCTATTATGAAATTTATTATGTCAGCATAACAAGGGCATGCCACAATTGTAGGATTTTCAAGATAGCAAATGCATTCATCAGGGAAGTCCAAGTTGACCGCTTCACCTCAATCCAATGGATTGTCAACTAACCAATCAACAATAATTTTCCATTTGACTTATTTTTGGTGTATATACGTAAGCCTAAATTCATTCATGACATGATTAATTGACTTGATTTCTTAGACAAATCTACTTGGGTAAGGAAAGTACAAAGATGTTTTGACTTAATGATGACTCTTGTTTCTTGGTTGAGGATATAGTTTCTTAATTGTTTAATCGTGAAGAAAATGGCTAGAAATTTCTTCTTTGCTTGGGTGTACCTAGTCTTATAATCAAGAAGGACAAAGATGATAAAGTAAATGGCACGTTCATGACCACCATCATCTTCCTATACTAGCATGCATGCGAGAGACATGCCAAAATCATTGTATAAGTTAGTAAAATCATTGTATTGTTCAAAATAAGCACCAAAAGATTGATACAAATAATCAGTGACCACATCTTAAACATGAATTTTAAGCATTTTGAATTTAAATATGCAAATCTTTTTGTAAGGATAGTTGATAAAATAGTTGCATATATAGTTTTACATGTAGACTAGCTTCTCATAACAAAAAAAACAATGAAATATACACAAACAAAATCAAAATAAAATTGATTAAATGTTTTGAAACGATAGATTTGAGTCATCTTCATTACTATTGTAAATATTATATGTTGCACTTTGAACAAACATAAATTTGAGAAAATAACAAAACTATTTACTAATTTAATGTGAATAATCAAATATATTAATATCTCTCCATTTTTCCATAAATATAATCAGGCTTTAATATTTAGTACTAAAATATTGTTGACACATTATGTTTGTATAAACATGATGGCGTTGATTAACCCTTATCCTCCTCTCATCCAGGTTTTCTAAGTCTGTTAAATGTTCATTTTTATATACATCTTCACCTAATATACATTGTAGCATCACACGAAGAATAGGAAGTTCAACTTCTAGAGGAAAAATGGCCTTTGAACCAAAAACTAGGGAGAAAGGTGTTTCCCTCATTGGTGTATGAACGGAAGTCCTATAGGCCCATAAATTTGGGAAGATATTTAAGTTTCGTTCTTTTTTCTCCTTGACTGTTTTGAGGAGAATGGACTTTAACATTTTATTAGTGGCCTTAGTTTGACCATTTTCTTGTGCGTAGTATAAATACGTTGTGTGATGAGAATTTTAACTTCTCAGAGAACTCTCATACTTCATTTTTCTTGAAAAATGAGAAATTATCAGAGATAATGACTTGTGAGATGTCATATCTATAGATGATCTAGTTTAGTATGAACTTGGCTATGGATGACCTAGGAATAGTGGTTAAAGGCATCACCTCTATCCATTTCATAAAATATTTCATGGTCGTGATGGTGAAGTTATGGCCATCGGTTGAAGCAAGGGAGAATTTCCCTATCAAATCTAAACTATGTGTAGAGAAGGGGCATGGTGTAACAATCCGTTATAGAGTTGGGGGAGGGATGTGTATGGTGTGAAAACTCTTGGCATTTATAGCATCTGTGCACATACTCTACAACATTATGCATGAGAGTGAGAAAAAAATAATTCATTTGGTGAATCTTTCGAGTGGTCGAATGGCCACCAAAGTGTTCACTACAGACTTTGTTGTGGGATTCAAAGAGAATCTTCTCAAAATCTTCTTCATCTATACATCGGATCAGCAAACCATCAAATGTCTTTCGATACAGAACTTTGATGATAGCATATTTAGTGGATATGATGCGAAGTTTCTATCTCTAGTGTGAGTTAGCCCCTTCTGGGTAGGTTCATTCTATTATGAAATTTATCGTAGGCTTTTCGAGATAGCAAATGCATTCATCAAGGAAGTCCAAATTGACTACTTCACCACAATCCAACAGGTTGTCAACTAACCAATCAACAATGATTTTCCTTTGACTTATTTTTAGTTTATATATGTAAGTTTGAATTCATTCATGACATTGATTAATTGACCTAATTTCTTAGACAAAGCTACTTGGGTAAGGAAAGTACACAACTTCAGTGACTTAAAGATGACTCTTGTGTCTTGGTTGAGCATATAGTTTCTTAATTGTTTAGTTGCAATGAAAATGGCTAGAAATTCCTTCTCTGCTTGGGTGTACCTACTCTTATAATCAAGAAGGACAAGGATGATAAAGTAAACGGCAAGTTCACGACCATCGTCATCTTCCTATGTTAGCATGCATGCGAGAGACACATCAAAATCATTATTACACTGAAGGCGTTCTCCCTATGGGAAAGGGCTTTGTGGACTTTCGCATCACTATGTTAAATTTGGCGGTCTTTTGAACGTTTTTTCGAGCTAATTAATTTGATGGCTTATTTGACGTTTTTACTATTTTAACATGTTTTTAGTTGTTTTTATATTTTCCCCTACTTGAAATTGCAAGCTAAATGTGGGGTTATAATAGCAGCATGGAGGTGCCCACAGTCCACTTCCTGTCTTGGCCCTGCACCATTCCTTTGTTTTATCAATACATAGTTTTGTTGTGTGTGTATATATACATATATTACAAATCTAAGTTTGCATGTTTTCTGTGTGTAGTATAATGAGGTGTTTGGCAAGGGGGATTCTAAGAATGTAATCCATCACAAATCTCATTTTTCTCATAGCATTATTAGTTAATGTTCTTGTTTCCTTGATCCTCCTGTGGATAGGTTGAATCTTCTGTGTTAATAGATGATAAAGAAATTTTGTTCTTGTTACATAAACTGCTCCAGACTCTCCAAAGGGAGTTTGTGTTTGCAAAAAAATTCTCTTATACGGTATCTGATAGCATATCTTCTTATATTTTCCTCTGATTCAAGGTATTCTTATATCGATGTGTTGTCTTTAGAGTTCGTATGTTTTATGTCTACAATAACACTACTTAGATAATGGTTTATCCTCAATTATATTTTTAATTTTTTTTTCCTTGTGAAGCCTTTGATTACCTCTTCTTAGAATCCTTTGATTACATTTTCTGGTCCAAGGTTTTCCCTCTCTTTTCTGTAGTTTCTTGAGTGCATAATTTCTTCTAGAATAATATATTATATAGTCATTTTTTGTGACATCTTATACATCTAAATGCTACATTTTAGTTTGGTACTTGCAATCATCTGGTCCTTGCAAAGTCTAGCATTATCTCAGGCAAGATTTTCTAGAGAAATTGATAAATTCCAATGCAAGAGCTGAACTATACCCACTCGTAAAATGTTCCTGGTGTCTTTTTAGGTCTCCTTCACTAAAAAAGTGCAATGAAAATTTTAACACAGCCCTTTCCGAAAACCAGGGTCTCTCTCCTTTCAAATCTTTCATGACAAAATTTTATACAACATTATATCTAGTGTAATACCGCATCACAATGCCTTGCCATGAATGAGTAATCCAACTAAGAAAATCTTCCCTATTTGGCCAGAAACCTTTTGATGTACAATTCAAAGCACAATTTGACAACTCAGTGAGTACTCCCATTTTTTTCCCGGGTGGGTAAGGATATTTGGGTAATGTTATTATTTTTAGGTGTTTTGTTATTTGATTTGGGTATTTGGTCTCATGCAAAGTTTAGGGCTTTGTGGAAAAATAGCATTTTTTGTTCTATTGCCAAATTTAGCATAACATAGGCTAATTGAGTTATTAATAATTTGAATTTCCTTAAGCTTCTATGAACTACTTTATGGTTGGGATCTTCAACCAGTTTATTGATTAAGATAAATTGTTTTTTCCGGATGCTCGACTTTTCCATCTTTTTATCCTAGAATTGGAAATCTTGACATTAAACTTTCTGTAGGAAATGAAAGAACGGGGAGTTACAGAGGATAGACTTCAACTACTACATGATGTGACTAGGGCATTTAGGTCAGGATTTCTCACTGCTTTGATGGGAGTCAGTGGGGTAGGAAAGACAACACTTATGGATGTATTGGGTGGAAGAAAAAAACACCAAAGTTGTAAGTTTCAAACTCTAATTTTCTCTTTCTTGGTAAATCCTAACATGATTTGTAGGGTGCCAACTTCTTTAAACCTTACTTGCTCTTGGCTAATTTGCACCACCATAGGCATTTGTGGATGAATTCATGGAACTTATAGAGATGGACATTCAAGGCATGGTCATGTATGATCAATTTGAGTGATTTACATCTATAGGATCCTCCTAATATCCTCATAGTCCCTCGACATTTCAAATCGCATGAAAAATATTGTGACTCGCGAATGTGGCTCAATGTTTATTACACACTTAAAAGTAGTTTTTATGAATGTTTCTTCAGCAAATTGAATGTGATATGTTACGTGACATTGAATGATTTTATCATGAACTGCCACTACCCTAAATTTCTTCCTTGAAAGGAGATTGTCAAGGACATTCTCATCTTACCTTACAAAATGTTTAGAAGCTTCAAAAATTATTTTATTCAAGTATTATGTACAATAATACAAACTTGTTGGCTTGAAGTGAATATGACATAAGAATTCTTGTGTCAATAAAAACTCATTGGTAGGGTTGCATGAGATCTGGAGCACATCATTTCGAGTTTGTGTGACAATTCCAATTGCAATATTTTGCATATCAGGTGTTCTTTTTCCAAAATTCTCTCACCATATTCCTAAAGCATATGCAATTACATGCAACATACTACATAATATACAAAAATAAATAATGCTTTGGATTGATCATTGATTGATGAGTTAATTTACATAGGTCCTCTGCTATCATGTATGTTTTGTATTGAACCTAGATTGTTTCATCATTAGATGCTTCAAGGAAATCCTATTTATGCACATGTACTGGCCTTCCATCATTTCTTATGAGGAAGGAAGGACATATCATAGAGAAATGTTGGTCAATGTAGTAAACACTATGAAGTTGATGTTCCACCCACTCTATCCCAAAGAGGCGGATATTTATCCTCATTGCCATCATATAAATCTTGAATCCCCTTGGCCTTTTCCAAGGCCTCATAGATATAATCCCCAAATGTTCATCTCCATTTGCACCATTTGAAGGACCTTAACCATTAACATTAAGAATCATATAACCACCTCAGGAACCCTCTAAGAAACTTATCTAACATATGTTCCACAACATCTAGCAATGATATATTGCATCCAATACCAACTAACAAACATTCTTTCTTTGAATTTTCCTTTTTTTTATGGATTTCCAGCAAGGATATAAAAAGTTGTGATAAACTAGGTAGCAACATGTTGGACAACCTCTTTTTTTCTGGTGAATGTCATCATCAACTTGAAGACCCATTAATGATTCTAAATAGTTCCCATATACAACCATTTTATGTTTTCCAAAATCTCCTAAATCTAGATCTATGTCGTATGTTGCATAAGGGGTTCAAGATATAGTGGGGTAATTGTTTGTAAGGAGATACATTTTTTCAAGTTTTTGGAACAAGGGGATGAATGTACGTGTTTTTGGTACAAAAAAAAATTGCGAGATTCGGGGATGGTGAATTTTTTTAAATATTAAAAAAATCATAAATTATGCAAATATTCTAGCTTTTTATTTGTGTAACTAAGAACATCAAACATTCTAAAGATTTGCTATCCAAATTGAATTTGACAAATACGAATATGAATTTTAAAATTTTGATTGCTACCATTGCTAAAGAAATGGTGATGTACATGGCATTTGGGAGCATTCTAATTTTGTTTGAATTTATAAATATTTGATATATTAATGAGGTAAATTTTTAATTGCTGGATTCAGATATATTATGAGACCGTTGGAGAAAATAGATCCAAAACTCGTTGTACCTGGAAGTTTAAGGTTTCTTATGATAAGTTAATAATCACATCAGGAGCTAATGCTTTAACTTTTGGAATCCATGGAGTTAAGGAACATGCACTATTTCTTCATGAAGTGCATCATGCTCAAGAGATCCATCAAAAAAATTGACAAATATGATGTTGTCTGACTTTTCTCATAAAATATCAAGATCCTACCAAGGAATATATTAGTGTAACAACTTTGAAAAGAATTTTTGTGGTATGAGTTGCATTCTTTCTGGGTAGTAAAAGAAACTTTTAGGTATACATGATTGTACATGTTAGTGGAGAAAAGAAATGCATCCACATGAACACACACACACACACACACACACTCTCTCTCTCTCTCTCTCTCTCTCTCTCTCTCTCTCTCTCTCTCTGGTGCTGATTTTAGGATGGCTATCTAAAGCATAGCTCCCTCATTCTCTCTCTCTCTCTTTCTCCTTCATGACTCCTCTCTCTCTTCGACTCTTTCTCTCTCCATCATATTTTGTTCTCTCTCTCTCTCTCTCTTCTTCAAATCTCTCTCTGGCCGCATCCCATAATAATATAAAATCTAAAAAATTGTGATTTTAGGATGGCTATTAAAGCAAGAGCTCATTTAAACCCCTTATTCGACCCTTTTGTAGGGCAGGCGCCATCATATTTTGTTCTAAACTGTAACTTCTCTCGGTCAAATCTCCTGGACATCCCCATAATAATCTAAAATCTAAATTTTTTTGTACCCGAACCAGTAGTTGTCATTAAATTTCCATATCTTTGAAATTTGGACTATTGTTTCAAACCATTTTTCTTGCTAAATGGAAACCTGGAAGTTAACTTCAATCTTTTGGATTACAGGGTATTTGTGGCATGTGGAATGTAGGAGGTAAATCACCTTACAAAATTTTTTGGGGTACAATCAAAATCCCCTTGTTTCATACATTCAGAAATATGAATATAGTTGCACATATATTATTTAGTATATTTTATGGGGTTTAACTTTTGTGGGGCATAAAAGTACTTACAATTTATGTACAGACATCCAAAGTTCAAAACCAAGAGATGGTATCTTCCAAGATCCCTCTTTCCAATCAGAAGTAGACCTAAAATGGAGGCCCACTATTCAGGAATTAAGAAGGTGAATGGCTAGATTTTAAAAATGTCATAATACATTCAGAGAGACCGAGTAGTTCTCAGTATTTTACAAAAACAAGCAAAATAACTACCTGAAACCATAAACAATATATTTGAAAAAATGTTTAACCATTCACCTTAACCAATGGCCAAACCATGGACAATTTCTCAGAATGAATGAGCCCTTCTTCATATTTCAATGATTGTTATAAGCATGCTTATTATTCTAGAAGCTTGATATTTGTTTTAAACTTTTCATTCAGGTCGGGTTCAGTTTTCCTGGATGTAATCAATCAGACTAGGAGTCCAATGTTTGGTAAGTAATTTTTCTGTGTCTGAGAATTTTACATCTCATTACATGGGGTTTGTCATTTCTTGCCAAATACTTATTTTGCATTTGTTGAATTTTAGCTATAAATTTATAGAGCATGATCTTTATATACTTACAATACAAGTGATTTTTGTTGTAGGTCTTATAAATGTATTTGAAGTCTTTCTTTCTTAACTTCTGATGTATCCAAATCATACTAATCCTTTAAATGGAGAGGTTGCAGGTTTAATGATGTGTGAGAGGAATATCTATGAATAGAAAGTAAAAGGTAACATTTTTTCTATCTTGTATATTTTAGTCCAATGTTTTATAAAATTTACCTAAATTTTTACTAACTACACTTTTGTTGCTCGTGGATTAGTAGCTATTTGTGTGTAAAAAAATCTATTTCTAACATTAGTTCAATTCAATACTTGTAACCAACTTTATGTGTTCGCATGACCAAGAACAAATAGTCATATTTTTTAACGCAGATTATGTGGTTTCTCCAAATAGAGTTGTACTTACTAATCTTCTTCTTGTCAATTTTGCACTATTTCACAAAAAGCTAAGAAATTAACAATATTGGAAATTTGCATTTCCTATTTTCAGGGTAAGCTTGGCTGGACATGTCATGTGGGTTCACATAGTTTGAATACAGTGCATGATGCTACTAGGATTGCTTGTGGTGTTTTTCAAATATTATAAAATTGGGTTTAGTTTGTGGGTGAAATGTTGTTCTAGGTAACACACATGCATCTATATCCTTTTCATGTATTCCATGGAGTGTAATCTATGTGATTACTTATGCTACCTTATTTAAGCATTGCACAAGTAACATTTTTGTTGTTATTGTACCCTTTGAAGTCAATTATCTTAGGCAGTGCATTTTTTTCTTAACCCCTTGGACTAGATTTATACCATAATGCATATCTTTTTAATACATTTCATGGATTTTAAGCTACGAGAATTTGCAACTCTCTTTAATCATTTAGTTATTATGTGTTTTGAAGTTAGTCATCTTAGGTAGCACTTTTTTTCCATAACCCTTTGGACTAAAGATTAATACCATGATAGTGCCACTGAGTATATGTAAACATGTCATTAATGATACTGAATAACATCAAAAATTAAAATGCACTTGCTTATAGATGAAATAAGCAAAATTGACATCTTTGATTCAAGTCAGAGCCATTTGTAAAATGTTTAAGATGACTGGATTTTTGCTATAGAACATACTTTGCTTTATTCGATTAAATGAGTGCACAACTCAGTGTTTATAATTTATGAACATTAGATTATATTCACTTCAGTATTGTCTAACTTATTGTTCATTCTTTTTACTTGCTTAATCATTATAATATTTGTATTGTCTCATGTGCTATCACCACACTTTGTGCTTTGTGGTTCCAAGTTTGTTTTGTAGCTTTCAAATAATTGCAATCTTAACATTCAATTATTTCTTGTTGCTGAAGAGTAACATTTCCAATTATTTTTAGTGATTAAAATGTCCTAGGGATTAACTTACTTTGCATAGAGCAACTGTCGACATTGGAACCACTGAAAGGCAGGGTCTGACATTCACAAATTTCTCCAGAGTTCCCTCGCTTACAAATTTGTGCATTTCACCTCCTTTTTAATTCAAAGGGTACTCAAAAATGGCGCACGTACCAACACTTGGAGCCAAAAGAAAGGAGGAGTCAAGACTACTATCACTCAACCCATCGTAAATACTAACCTCTACTTTGATAGCACCTCCACTACTACTTTACTCAAGACTTCTTGTATCCAAAGTGGTAGTGCTTCAAGGGGTATCAAATGTATTCATGTTTAGTGAAAAAAAAATTGCCCACAAAAGGCTATCATTCATGATATAAAATCTGCAAATGTACAAAGGTCTTCATGTATACATGTTTACTTCAAATGTCGTGAGATAATATTTGCAACTGTATATCTATAAATTTGTAACAAATTTAAATGTACACATTGAACGAATCAATGTAATGTTTCATCTATATTCCTACACTACCATTATCAATCCCACCCCTTATCGACTGTACAAAAAAAAAAATCAACAAAAGACCAACCAAACAACTGATGCAACACTAACACAATATCCCCAAAATAATTACAAACAACATCAACTACAAAAGCAATTAACTATCCAAAACCGTATCTAATGTATTCATGTTTAGTGTGAAAAAAATGCCAACAAAAGACTACCACTCATGATATAAAATTTGCACATGTACGGAAGTCTTCATGTAATATGTTTAGTTCAAATAAAATAGTCAACAAAACGCTACCACTCATGATATGAGATTTGCAAATGTATATGTACGAATTTATAACAAGTTTGAAATATAGAGATGGAATCTTTAAATGAAGTGGTTCATCTATATATCTACACTTACAAAATCAATCACACCCATTATCAACATCAACTACAAAAGTAATAACTTTCCCTTTAAAACAAATAGCATATACCGTTCGGCATTCACATTGCATTGTACACATGCGATTGCTAGTATAAATTAGTAAAATCATTGTATTGTTCGAAATAAGCACCAAAAGATTGGTACAAAAAATCACTAACCACATCTTAAGCATGATTTTTAAGCATTTTGAATTTGAATATGCAACTCTTTTTGTAAGGATAGTTAAGAAAATAGTTTTATATGTTGATTATCTTCTCATAACAAAAAAACAATGAAAGATAATCAAAACAAAACTGCTGAAATAATTTTGAAATGATAGATTTGTGTATTGTAAAGATTATATGCTACAATTTGAGCAAACATAAATGCGTGTCTAACACTAAATCTATAATCTTTACAATTGCAAACATATAATCTATACAATTTTTTTTGGGTTTGCTCATATATATTTTTCTAATTTATGATTTCTACCATGAAAACGTAAGTACACTAAGTCACCAAACTGAGGTGCTTGACGACGCACTTCAAGTATTTATTTTACAATAATTTTTTCCAACTCTTTTTACAGGGTTGCAGAAGCTTGTTGAGCATAGACATATTTTTAGTAGGATTTGCAGAGCCTTTTTGTGTTGCAAAACATTTTTTTAAGCCCATGCAACTAGATTAAAACTATATATCACCAATCAGTAATTAATTTAAGGACAAAAAAACAAAACTATTTATTAATTCAGTGTGAACAATCTGAAGCTCTAATATTTACTACTAAGATGTTATATCATTAGGTGCATCTAAAGATCCAAAGTCCACAACAAAACAACATAAAAGAGATCACTCTTGTATGAGAGAAACTTTCTTGAGCCTCTCATGAATGACAATTTCTGTGACTTCATCCCAAAGGCATTCCTCATCATAAATTACAACACTGCTCACAAACATGTCTTCAACCATACCAATTCCCTGCTTAGCAACCTTCTCAGCAGCTCTATTGCGCTCCCCAACTATGTGCTTGAAAGATATATTATGGAAAACATTAGCAATGCCCAAAACCTCCTGCAAAAAATCACTTAGTTGCCAATCGTCCACTGTTCCATTTAGCATAGCATCAATAACAATTTCTGAATCCCCTTCGACTTCAATATTTTCGAGACATATTTCTTTGGCAATTTTCAATCCTTGAAGAAGGGCATCTAACTCTACTCTATTATCTGTGCTCTTCAGCAGATCAGTTGTGTAAGCGAAGAGTGTTTTACCAATTTCATCTCTGCATATGCCGCCAAAGACACTAAAGAACCACGGTTTACACTGTGGAAGCTCCGCCAAAGTTTATCTTCACATTCCCTTTTACCGGTGGAATCCAGTTCATGCTTTGCCTCTGTATCTTCATTGGGAATTTCCACAGACTAATAGAAATATTAATCAGAATGAAATTCGAGAGAGAATTATTTAAAAGAAATTTCGGACCCTCAAAATATAAAATCGGTTGGTGCATGCGAATCTGCTAGGTTTGAGTTCCATGCATTGCATGCCATATTAATATGTTAAGGTTTTCAATTCCATGGCATTGACCTTTTAAAATAAAATTAAAAAGATCTATTTCTATTACATTGGCTATTTATAAATATATATTAATAAAAATATATTAATATCTAAGTATAGAGGAGACATTAAACGGCTGAATACATAAAATTTTATCTAATTACGCCGAAGGCGTTCCCCCTATGGTAGAGGACCTCCGGACGTTTCTGCAACTGTCCTAAATTTGACAGCCTTTTAGACGTTTTTCAAACGGGATTAAATTTGACAGCTGTTTGCATGTCGTTTTTACTTTGCATGCAATTTTTGACTTTCTATTTTTAAGATCCTATTTTTAACTGTTGTTTTTAGATTCCGCCCTTTTTATAAATAAAGAGTTTGTATTGGTTATCTCATCAAATAAGCAGTTCGTTTTTGCGAAAGAGGGATCCGAGGGAGTCGACAGGTATGTAAATTTGTTTATTTGTTTGGGAGTCGACAGACTGCGTTTGGTTCTTTTCTTGTTAGCTGTTTGGTTGATTAATGGTATTGGTTTGGTTGTGTATCAAATGTTCTTTTTCCTCCTATTCTGTTTGGCCTTCTTCTTATGTACATTAGCTCTTCACAGTTAACTTTAGCACTTATGAAAGCAGAACCAATCTTTTTCGTGTATTACGTGGATGAAATTAGTTGACTGTATGGTTCAATAAAATCATACCCATGACTCTGCGCATAGCTCTTCTTGTTCGGCTCCACCAATTTCATGAGACCCTGAAAAGACCTCGTAGGAATACTACCCGACTCATCCGAGGCGGTCACCATTGCAATCTTATATTTCTTCAAACCCACAGAAGAACATAGGCTCCGTGTTTGAATCCAAAAAATGCGTTCTGGGTTTGGATGGAATTTAATCTCCAGAGAACTCGCAGTGTCTTCAAGGGAATTCTCTCTGCCAGTAACCTGTAAGCTGCGCGTGAGTTTGGATTGAATAATAAATCAAATAATGAATTCCCATATCAGGTATGTACAGTTTTTTTTTTTTAATTTTGAGCGAATTTTACAGACCAGTAAAAAGTTTGTATTTGCAGTAAGGCCTTCATTGAAGTTTTGGCAGACCGGTGCTTCTCTATATCCATTTTGGCGATTTGTGTGTTCTTGTTCTATATTATCTATAATTCTTCCCCCATATTGGCTTTGAGCCTGCTTACTCGGAATCTAGATAGCAACCCAACTCAACGAAAAAATTGGTTGATTGAATTCGATGATCTTATAATCCTGCTTTCGAAAATATTTCCAGTTGAGAAGCTCCCACAGTAATATCAGACGCATGTCCAGCTTTGGCTATGCAATAATTATCAGGTTGCATGTCCACCTTTTACATTTTATAGTAAAGGGTAAGTGCTTCTTCACAGAAACCGTTGCAGGAATATCCTCTGATAATATGTTCCATATGAAGCTATGTTTTTGAGATATATTGTCAAACTTTTCCCGTGCATAAACCAGTATGCCACATAGATGGCTAAGTGTGGCTTCTAAGAAGACATGCTTGTCGTACAGTCAACAAAGAAGAGGTGGGTGTGAAGTTTCCTGTGTTCTCCAAAATTCCACCTATACTACATAATTAAAATTAGAATGAAAATTCCACCTTCCTAAATTGATCTCGTCTCCCTTTTCCAACTAAGCTTCCTTTCCTTTGTTTACAGATCTGAAAGCTCACATAAAACTTAATGGTTTGCAGGTTAAGGCCTCAATTTAAACCTCATCAATGAAAGTGTATTGTCTGTCTGATATGGCATGCATCTGAATCAAGTGACAGCACAAGTTAGAAATGAGGGACTGCCAACTGCATGTCATAGCACACCCCATTCTAAGTAATGAGTGAATCATTGAATAGGAAGATGAGGATTCATTTAGATTGCAATGACGAGGGTATTAGATTGCATGAACTTTTGTAAAGCCCGGGGTTACAAAATATATCCACAATTATTGATAAGAAGTTCTGTTAAAATTTGAGTGCTACATATCCGTAACATCAATTTTTGATGACAAGTATCTCTGTCCAATAGTGAGCTCAACGTCATCCTTGTCTGATCCACAAGAAAAGTCTCATCTCTGCCTCGATATATTCACGACCATGGTGATCTATATAATTTTTTTATTTTTATAAACAATGAAGTATGAAAAAAGTATGGTGTGTACAATGCAATGTAAACACCCAACCGTATATGTTATTTGTTTTAGAGGGATAGTTATTTGTTTTAAATGTTCTATCTCTACATTTCTAACTTGTTACAAATTCATGCATATACATTTACCAATTTTATATCATGAGTGGTAGCGTTATGTAGTGAATATGACATTGGCAGTGTAGATATATTTAGTTTTATTAACTTCTTTTTCACTTTTTTGTAGGTTATTTGTGATTCTCATTCTCCCGCGGTAAAGAAGAGCGTCGTCTCTAAACAAAATTGAGGTGGGTTTTAATATTGATTCAAGTGCTTATTCATTTGTTTCGTTTATTGCATGCTATGGTTTAAAAAATTATTGTAGAGAGCTTTCATGTTATATTCTTTTGATTGTTACATTTATATTTAGACTCCAATCCTTTTTCCGAAGTGACATGTGGGGGCACGTGCCTTCGTCAATGACAGGATTCGTTATGTGCTGAGGGGTTCGTTCCCCAATGAGGCCATTTCGAAGCGTCCCAAGTTGGACGTTAGACTGATCAACGACAAGGCTTTTAAAGTTGCCCGTCATACCTAAGAACATCTTGGTGGACTAACATACTTATTTTCCCTCTCCAGTTTAATATGATGCAGACTAGAAACACAATTCCCCTCCCCACAATGGGATTGACAATGATAGCCTCACTGAAATGATTCGTGTTGTTAATGTTTTGCATAAAAGCAGTGATAGCTGAAATGATCAGAGATCACCTCCACCTGATGCCAACATCCCCAATTTTTCTTTCCAAAATCCAAATGATTGGAGATCATTCACGAGGCTTCTGCTTGATTTATGATTCGAATGAAGATGCATTGAAATATGAACCACCCCACAAATTGAGGAGAATGGGAATTCCAATCGAGGCATCTGCAATTGGACAAAACTACAAGAAACGTGCAAAGAAAATTACACAAGCAAAAAGCAAGAAATTTGATTTTAAAAATAGCTTGTAGTGGTTAGTTTATAAGTGTTTGTTTATAAGTATTTTTGAAATAAATTGTAACTCGTTCCAAATATTCCATGTATGTATTGTCGTAGTATATATCCGACGGAGAATCAAACTTATCAAACACATGTTCAGTTTTTGTTATCCAACAACTATGCTTTCCTAATTTCTTTATCTTTGTGTTTCCATACAAATACCTATAGTCTTCTCACTTCAAGTGTACATATTGTTCTTATTGTATTCCATTCTATTTGCTTAACATAATAATATGTAATTCATTTCAAATAAATGCATGTATATATTGCGGCGGAACATATGGGGCACAGAATCTAACTTTTCAACAAACAACAACAACAACAACACATTTTTAATGAGTTATTCATTATATCTTTCCTTTATACAATTGCTCGCTTCTTTATGTAAACCAACGACGCATTTTTAATGTGTACTTCATAATATTTGCACACAAATACATATAGTTTTAAAATGCCGACAAACAACCATACAAATTTTAGTTGTTTTCAACCAAAGCTTTGTACATTATATCACTTTTTTGCATATTGAATTGTTAAAGGGTTAGACTTCATGTTTGCACTTTTTAGAAAATATGAAATAATAAGGAAGTCAACTTTAAAGGTTCTCATTCTTTACAAATGCATGATTTCCTGAACAAATCCTTCATTTCATGATTGACTGCCCTACAAGTTTACATTTTCCACCATATATTTGCAGAATTCTCACAATCTTGAGCATCTTTTAGTTGCCATGGAAATAACTTTGACACACGAAGGAATTTCTCAATTGATTGAGGGTGGTTCCAATGTTGACCCCACATTTCAGATACTACACTTGAGCTCTCTAAGGTCCATTCTCAACACGGGAGCCCAACATCGTGTTGACCTTTCAGATGGGATACATTTTCAGACAGCACTTCTACCCTCCAAATTTGCAAGTCGTGTAACCGAAAATTCAATACAAGAAGGCTCCATCGTGTGCTTACACAAATCCTCGTTAGAAAGGGAATACCATTTGTTCATATCCAGATTGTAAGTAGAGCAAAACTCCTATATCAATTAAGATAATGTAAATAACTAGGGCGATTTTTTCCTCTGTCTCTTGCTCAAGTTTTGGGCACATTATTCATGGCGAGAGATCTTTTATTGGAGGTTAGAATCTTAATAAAGTTAAAAGATGTTGCCTTGAAGACATTCAAATCGAGACTTAAAATAAGCATTGACGCATTGGATAGCGAGGAAAAACAAGTATTCATGGATATTGCATGTTTTTTTGTTTATCAAAAGAAAAATAATCTGTTGGGAATTCACCAGACATAATATTGTGGAGATCATCCATTTAGTGTCTACATTGAGTGAAGAATAAGGTTGGTGTCCCCAATTGTTCCACCATATCTCGAAAGCTTGCTTCTACTTTTGCCCAGAATGAAATGTCCTCGGGCGGGGATAGGTTTGGGTTTGATTTTGTTGATCGGAAGGAGGAGAAATCCACATCACTTGTTTCAACGAGGCCGCGGAAGCATTCTATGAGAAGATTGAGAATGGGAAGCTATATACAATTTCCAATGGGAGGATTGTGAGGATTGCTGATGCAAAGCTATGTTATAACCATTTGAACAATGCTTTGGAGATTTTCCTGCAACCTTCCTCAACCATATCTCCACTCATAGCAAATGAAGATACAATACCTTCCCATAACTTTCACTTCACCAAAATCAAGGAATTACTTGTAAGTGCTTGAAGGTTCTACAGTTGATTTGATTGGAATTGTTGTTACGATGTCACCATGCTCAACAATTCGTCGATATGACAAGTCTGAAACAAAGAGAAGAACACTGCAGTTAAAGGACATGTCGGGTTTCAGTGTAAGTGTCACATTGTGGGGACATCACTTAGATGATATAAGCAACGAACTTGAAGACATGCTTTCTATACCGCCTCTTCCGGTCCTCGCCTTGAAAGTTGCCCGCGTCTCCAGTTTCAATGGAAGCTCAGTGGACACTGTTTCAAGAACCAAATGTTACGTCAACCCTAAAATTTCATAAACAAATACACTTCATGGCTGGGTTGATTCCGATGACTACTTCCTTCCAGTGCCCTCTATCACAACCCAATTTCTAGGCCCTCCAAAAAGCATGACCTCTGTAACGATGATTTCAGAGGTACTAAATATGGGGAACACTGAGAGAAATGAATGGGCCATGGTTACTGCAGAAATCATGAATATTAGCATGGACAACTTTTTTTACAAGGCATGTCCTCTTCAAAAAGGTGACAAACAATGCAGGAAAAAGGTGAAAGAGAATGGTAATGGTTCATGGTTATGTTCAAGTTGCAACAGACAAGTGCAAAACTATGATTATAGATATGCACTCAGAATCGATCTAAAGGACCCAACAGGAGAACTTCAATCAGTTACCGCTTTTGATGAGATAGCTGAGTTAATCATGGGTGTTGCAGCTAGCGACCTCCATATATTGACTATAGACGAAGATGCGACTAGTGAAATTATAAGTAATGTCATCGAAACAAATACTGCTTCACACTTTCACTGAAAAAAGAGACATATTGCAGAAACAACATTGAAATGTGTCATCCTCAATTCAAAGAAAGTAGAAAATAGTGCAACTCCTCCATAACCTTTACGCAAGGATTTCCAACCCACCCGTCCCTTCAAACATTACACCCTCACTCATCCCATTCTATACTTTGAACTATCACTACTATGTTTCTTATTTCATATCTATGTTTCACTTTTTTCCCTGCTTCAAAAGAAAATGTTGAATTCCCTTATACACTGACATACTATTGTCTCCTTCTATTATGCGGATTGTTAGTACTTTTAAGAAAATAAATATAAAAAAATGCAATTTTGTTATGTACGTATTTACATCCTTCTGTAGTATGTGAACACATTGTATGTTTCTATATATCTAATACTCTTTTCCTTAATAAAAAAAGTAGTTTCTCAAAACTCAAATTGTTACCTCTTATGCGTATTTCCCATTGGAACTCCACATGCATTACAATTGAATTTAGTTTTACATTTTCACTTATTTCTGCATTTGTTTGTCATCAAACTATGTATCGTTCCTTGCTAACCAAAATGATCTTTATCCAATAGGTGGTACTCCATAATCCTGTGACTTCGCAATCATGTCGACTCCTGCAAAACGAGCCCAATGAAGAGAAAACTACGCAAAAAATAAAGTACACATAACTGCTGAGCAATGGCGTCGTAAATTAGAGCATAGAACAACGAAAATCTCTAATATCTTTCAACTTACAACAACCAACAACCTACGATCCCCCAACATTCCAATCTTGCCATCAAATACAACTACTGAAGAATTTCCAACCAACATTCCGCATGTAACTTCCATGGAAAAAACCTTTCAAGAGCATGCCACTTCCTTCCGTACGAACCCATCTTTGCTAGCAACTGTCACTTTGCCCCAAATGTCTGGGATGCCACATGAAACTGTCTCAAGTACTGACCTCTCTTCAGTTCATCCCACATATACAACCGGTTTCTCCTCTCCTTCAGACTGCTTTCCACCTTGCAATCCACAAACGACTCAAACAGAACACCCCACCCCTTCTAATACACAGAGATTTCCCATATCCCCGCTCTCTTCACTGAATTTAGAAGCCCAACGTCGGTTTCGCAAAAGAATAGATTTGTTGGAGAACATCCAAACTTGCTCAATTTGTTTGGAAAATTACCCTGAATTAAAACAATTTTTTCGAAGGCTTTCCCTCCTGTAACAGATGCAAAAGTGAAAAACAAGGCCACCACTTCTCTTCATGGAACAACATGGACCCTGAAAAACAACCTATCGTTCTTGCGTCTTTAACCCAAATCGAGGAGATGCTTATCGCATGAGTTAATCCATTCATGCAAGTCACCCAAGTACGTGGCGGGCAATACAAATACTCAGGACACACCATAAGCTTCCCGCAAAACATTACTTCAATAGCAAAGACCCTACCCCACCGCCTTGGAGATTTGGACATAGTTCTCATACAAAGGGAAGGATCTAATTTAAAAATTATGATTTCTACGTCAGTAGATCTCGTGTTTGTGCAGCCTTGCAATATAAAATCCAACACGATCCCTATTACAAAGATGTCTTAATCGACGATGACGCCCTTTCCTCACTACCATCCGAATCATCAAATGTTTCCTCCTCTCTCAACACAGCCACAATGGAACTTCCCCAAATGCAAACTTTCTCTACAACTCATGGTAGTGGTGTTCCCACCCACTTTGATGAAACATATGAACACTCATCGTCTTTCGTGCCAACACCTCACAATACAAGAACAAGAAGAGGAAATCAAACAGTTCTTTCTCAACCATGATGGTAACACTCCATTTACCATGCCATGGCCAGAGCTTGGGCTTTCGCCAATAAATGAATATAATACGGAAGGCCTATTCTCAATGGCTTTCCCAACTTTATTTCCGACAGGAAAAGCAATGTGGCAACAACCCCGCATTAAAGAAGTTCCAATGCATGAATACGCACTTCATTTGATGCGTTACCATGATGGGCGTTTTGGTTCCCACCCAAGATTTTGTTACTTCCTTCTAAACCTCATAATGCGACACAGAAGCCAGTCCACGGCAGCAGTTTTTATGAAACAAAACACCAAATCTAGAATCCCTCCAACAATTAGAGAGCTACAAAGACAACTACTGGAATGCCCCAAAGACAACCTCCCAGATAGCTTAATGTGCTTTGGATCGAGCCTTCGAGGGACATGTTCATTCTGGGCAAAAAGTAGAAGCGAGCTTTCAGATATGGTGGAACAATTAGGGACACCAACCTTATTCTTCACTCTAAGTGTTGCAGACACTAAATGGCCAGATCTCCACAATATTATGTCTGGTGAATGCCCAACAGATCCTCGAGCCACCCAATGTTGGAGAACACTTAACATTTTCTCTAACCCTCATCGAGTATCAGCATACCTGCATCACAGATTCACAATATTTCGGGAAGAAATATTGCAGAAGGAACTTGGAGCAGTAGACTTTTGGTACAGGTAATCAAATCTACTTATTTTAAAGTTTTTCCCAAACTACATATCTAATATTTATGTTCCCTCGTCTCGCAGGTACGAATGGCAACATAGAGGCTCTGCACATGTCCACGGTTTATTGTGGCTCGAGAATGCACCAAAGGTAGATGAACTGGACTGGGAGGACACAACAGTTATTGAGGCGACAAAACAATACTTTGATAAGTTTGTGTCTGCCTGGAACCCCCGCCCGGCTTGCAACCGCTTGGATTTCGTTCGCAGGTCACTCCTAGATGACCCTTGCTTGCTAGATACAACACAAATTCTATCCACCTCCCCGCATGCACCTTGAAGAACTACTTAATCGAGTTCAGCGCCACACTAAATGTTCAGAGCAGACATGCCTACGTAGAAAGCAATCACAGCTGCAGTGCAGGTACAACGCTCCTTGGGCCATGCAACCTACTTCTTCCTTACACATTGAAGGTGACAGGAAAATAAAGTACCTCCCTTCCAGAAACGATGACAGATTGAACATCCACAATTGAACAATGATATACATATGGAGAGCAAATGTCGATTGCCAACCGGTACTTTCCCGCCATGCCGTTCTTAAGTATATTGCAAAATATGCTTCAAAAGTCGAGCAACATTCAGAAACATATCACCAAATGCTATCCAGATTTTCAAGAGATGCAGACGCAGATTCTCCAGCACATATCGCGATCCGTAAAATGCTCACAAAAAGCATTGTTGAACATGACATAAGCGCACAAGAAACATGCCACATGCTGCAAAAATGCCACTTGTTATGTGCAGCCATCCATTTGTATCATTAAATGTTGGAAAAATATTCTAAGACGTGTCGTTGAAAGTGACGCCGATGCACAACAAACAACCGCTTTCTTGGATGCATATAAAGTTCATCCAACAACCATGGAACACCTACCACTTATTCAAGTTACTCGAGATTGGAGCTACAACAAGCACCGTAAAGGTGATAAATGGAAAAAAGCGACCGATACAAGCAATTGTACGGGTCCACCCGAGATTTGTGGATGTCCCTGCTCAAGAATCAACGTCATATGACCTTTTCTATTGGTCAGAACTCCTATTATACAAGCCTTTCAGAAATATCGCGTTTGAATTTGGCTCAACCCCACATGACATCAATGTCACTTGGGACATGTACAAGCACAACTACAGACCGTGGCATGTTCTACGCACTACCGCAGATACAGGACTTGCAACAGATGTTAGTTCTGACTCAGAGCCCGAATGCAGTATTCAACAAGAACCATTACAAGAATGGCAGGTCTTTGCACAACTTCACCTGAAACAACACGGGTCTAGATAGTCTTGAAATGTTGGGGAAACGAGATTTTGACATACACAATAATTGGACCATACACGACGTTCCCCATGATTTACAGATAACTGGTTCATCATTCATCGAGAGAGAGAAGGCAGACACAATTAACAACAACATACATGCCACACCACCATCTTCCACACTTCCTTTGTCTCCAGAACAACAAATAGCTCTTGATACCATACTACACCATTCAGCAAACAAATCCCTTCTACCTCCACTAAGATTGATAATTCAAGGAACGGCTGGCACAGGAAAATCATTTCTGATAAATAAAATCCAGAATTCATTCACAACATCAACCATATCTCCCTCTCCTCTACTTGTGCTCGCCCCTACCGGTGTTTCAGCATTCAACATCTTTGCATCCACAATCCACGTAGCCATGCGTATTCCAATCAAAGAACTAAAACCCCTTGAAGGTAGTGCATTATCATCTTTTCAAGAATCACTGAAACATATAGAATATGTTCTTATTGATGAAATGAGTTTCATCGGGCCAAAGTTGCTAAGCAAAATTGACAGTAGGCTCCGCAAAGCTTTCCACACTCAAGAACATCTGAATTTGGGAACAGATCAATCATCCTCCTTGGTGACCTCGGGCAATTACCGCTGGTTTTGGACAGTCCTCTTTACACAAGTAATTCCTACGGAGCAACCCTTTGGAAGGGATTTCAATCTTCCATTACATTGCGAACAATATTTCGGCAACAAGGAACAACCAATGCACAGGTTTCATTCCGGAATTTACTGCTCCACATGCGAGATTCGACCCCTCTAATTGAGGATTGGGAACTCTTGATGTCTCGCACAGACACACACCTAACTCAGCAAGAGCTCAACATTTTTAAGGATGCACCACATTTGTTTGCAAAAAATGATCAAGTGGCATGCCACAACCTACAGATGTTGAAGGCATTGAACGTTCCGATTGCCCAATCCATTGCTGAAAGTAACAGTGGACTGGACCAGGAAATCCTGATGATGATCAGTTGCAACACAACGTTCTATTATGCAAACAACAAAAAATCATGCTTATTGCAAATCTATGGGTTGATGCAGGCCTCGTGAATGGTGCCACAGGAACAATCACAGACATTGTCTACGATGCATCAATGCAACCACCAGCATTACCTTTATTTGTTGTTGTAAAATTTGATAGATACAACGGCCCATGTTGGGATCCCTCCAACCCCTTACATATTCCCATACCCCCTATTTCCAGAGGGAATCGAAGACAGTTGCCGATTAAAATGGCCTGGGGATTAACTATCCACAAGTCGCAGGGACTTACTTTGCACAGAGCAACCGTCGACATTGGAACCACTAAAGGCAGGGTCTGACATTCACAAATTTCTCCAGAGTACCCTCACTTGCAAATCTGCACATTTCACCCACTTTTTCATTCGAGAGATACTCAAATATGGCGCATGTACCAGCACTCGAAGCAAGAAGAAACGAGGAAGCAAGACTACTATCACTCAACCCATCGTAAATACTAGCTTCTGCTTTCATAGCACCTCAAATACTACTATACTCAACATTTCTTCTATCGAAAGCGGCAAGGTCGTTCAAGAGATATCAAATGTAATCAAGTTTATTGAAACTAAAATTACCCACTAAATGCTACCACTCATGATATAAATACTATGACGTATACATGTCTCATTACGTGTACGTATACCTACATTTATTTTTTGTTTGCAAATATGGTATGCAACTTTAAAAGTACAAACCAATAACATAATTAAATGTACACATACAACATTACAATGTAATGTTTCAACTAAAGTCCTACACTACAACTATCAATCACACACATTATCAATTGTATAATAAATGTTTCTCCAACAAAACACCAACTGAACAACCAATGCACAACTAACAACATCAACTATAAAATTGATTAACTATCGAAAACGATATCACAAGTAATCATGTACGAATTTATAACAAGTTTGAAATGTAGAAACAACCTTCAGATTAAGTGGATCAATAATAATTGTACCTCTAAATCAAATAACATATACCGTTCGGCGTTCACATCTCATGAAACACATGCGATTGCTAGTTTTAATCTTTTCCGTCCTCGTGAGTTCACCCAACAAACGAAGACGTTTTGTATTTTTTTGACGTATTAAAATTGCGAGAATCCTCAATTTTGCTTAAATATTTTGTTCTCTCCGGCTATGGGCTTAAATAATTAAGTAGTGGACAAAAATTTGCTAAAAAGATATTTTTAATATTTATCTATAAAAGCCAAATATTTTACAACTACCCAATATAAAATTTAAAATATCTATTTTCATTGCATTGGTTATTTATAAAAGCCAAATATTTTACAACTACCCAATATAATTAATGTTAATTATAGAATGAGATAACAATACATGATGAAGATATTATTAGAAAACATTTAGTTTTGATAGTTCAAAGGCATTAATAAAACTACATTTATTTATTTATTTTCTCAATGTTGGGTGGGTAAGGGGTATCCACACCGTAAGGTAATGGGCATCCACGTCGTCAAAACCACCCAAGGCACAATCCTAGCCTCAATCATTTGACTTTGTGTCAGATGTCTTCCCTCATGGATTCATTGAAAGCCATACATCAAGACCAATAGATCAAAGACCCTTTGACATCTATTTATTTTAAGTCCAAAATTTATTTGACTCTTATTTAGAAGTTATTCTTTATGGTTTGATAACGCAATTTTAAAAATGTAAGGTCATTGATTATATAGTAAATATTAGGAAAATACTTTTTTCAAACCATACAATTAAATTAATATTATATCATAAAAAAATATTAAATTTATGAAAAAAACAACAAGATAATTTATCAATATAATATGTAAAAAAATTAAAATTGATCTCTACCAACATTTTTCATATAAATATATTTTAAATATTTTTAAAAATATTAACACAAGCAGAAAAACACTACAATGAGGCGTTGATGTTCTACCCATAATTTCCCTCCTTTGTTTTCTGGTTATAAAAAGGCTTTGTAATCTAGATCAACCACTGCAAGTAATGAAGAGAATGGTGGTATTTGGAGGGAAAATAGCTTGATACCTGCATGCAAAGAAGTAGGTGGTATTAAGAATGCTAAAGGAGTATTCATGCACATAATCAAGATCATTGGATTAATTATGAGGCAAAACAACACTAGGGGAAAAAGGAAGAGCATGGTGTCAGTGTGGCATTTGTACCAAAAGAAGGTGTAGTGTTATGTCAAAAATAAAATATGAGGAGTTGTAGAGTTTTTGAAGCAATTTTAAGATGTACATAAGAGGTATGTATGATTTAGGTAGTAAGGTATATAAGGTTTGCAGATTCCTCGTAGTAATTCTGAGATGTATTGAAGAGGCATGTTTGATCTGGGCAGCTATGTAATAATCATATGTATCCCTCAACCAATCGATTATTATGTTATTGAGAGGGCCACCTCCAATGTGACTTGGCTTCTATTGACATAAAGATTGCAATATATTGTTTTGGACCATGTTAATCATAGAAGTAATTTCAAGATCCACCAAGTCCGCATCATCAAACTTGTTTATCATTGCCACCTTCGACGACATCGACAACATCACTCAAATTGAAAATAGAAGAGTGGACATTGTATATTCTTATCTTACTCATCAACACCAATTATATGATCATGGAAAATATAAAATAACAATAATATTTATTAACATCGTTATCAATATATTTATTTAAATATAATATTTAAAAATATATTAATACATAAAATTCATAAAATTATTATAGATGAGACAATAAACTAGTTGAATACATAAAATTTCATCTAATTACGCCGAAGGCATGTCTACAGTTGGCATAGATCTCTCACAACGACGTAGTGCAACTTTGAGTTTCCTATCATCCTGTCTTTTATTTTATTTTTCTTATTCAAAAATTAGAGTTGTTGAAATATGCTCATTGGTGAGTGTAAATTGGAAAAGCAATGGTTTTGACAATTGTTTTCTTATCAGGAGGACATGTGTGAGCTTGTAGAATAGATAAACACAGTGGTATGCAACAATAAAAAACAAACCCAGCTGAAACAATACATTGAATTTGAAAATGAATGGAAAATAAGATTTTGAGGAGTCTTCAACATTGGTTTTTTCCTAATTTAGTTGGGCATGTGGAGACCGATAAAATGGTGGTGGGTGGGTTGTGGATTACTTCCCTAGTGGTGATTTGGATGGTCTTTGGCATATTCAGTCGGATAAAACATTTTCAGAGTGCATCATTCGAGTAGGTCTTTTTACCTCAACGCTTTCTTAGTTCATTTGTGTAGTCAAAAAATCACGCACTTACTATTACATTCATGTCGCCAAGTATGTCATTTTATATATGGATATCGCGTAATAAGATCATTCACTAATGATCTATCTATTAGTCCGATCGTCGATTAGTCAGTCGTCATCGTCATTTTTCTGGTACAGTTGTTAGTTGTCTACACAGTTTTGGTCATCTCTCAGGGAGTCTTAGGTGTCGTAATTTTCTTGATTATTGTCTCTGGTCCTTGATTGGGGTTCCTAGGGTAATTTTGGGCACCTGTCGGTGCCCCAATCCATGATTTTAGGTGCCCTGGTCCCATAACACTTGGGTCTAATTTATCTATTCGAGATCTTTCTTTGTCATTTTCCCGTTCTTTCCCCTAGGTACTAGTTGGCATGTCATGTCATTAGTGTCAAAATTTAAACAAGATATCCCTATATAAACATAACATACTCACTATATTAGGGGTGGACTATCATATATCAAAGGCTAGCTATCTACTAAGGCAAGGACTTCATTTTGGCATCATTTACATTTGTATCACACAAGCATAGGGGGAAAGGGGTTGTATTCATTCTATTCCATCCATCATTTGCATCTTTACATCTAGTTATTGCCCCCTACTTCTGCGTCAATAACACTAGGGCACCCTAGGCACAAAATTGCACACATGAGCACATATAACTACATTGGGTCTGGAATGTAGTGTAATGCTTAGTTGTAAGTCCACCATTGTGGCAGCTAAGGTCAGTCCAACCTATTCATATGCATTTTTCTTTTTTAGGAATTTTATGCTTTAAATGGGGTTTTGTAGGTAGATCTTCATATTGGAATCACAGTGACATAAGTGAGGATATTACGATAACCATGCGACAAAAATAAATAAATTGTGAAGACTTTGAGACACTGCCAAATTCATATCCTGAGCTCTTCTGCAGACCAGAGCACCCAAAATACAAACTAAGGCTCCCATGCAGGTGCCCTAGTCCTCTCCCAAGTGCCCCAGTCTAGCCAGACCTCTAGTTGCTGCAATACCTAGGGTAGCACCTTCACAGTCTATCTCGTCTCGCACATCAGTTTGATCGATTCTAGCATACTACGAGGTAAGTCATCTTCATGTTAGTATCTTATCCATTCTATTTCATTTATTCTACTTCATTTAAATATCAAAATAAAATATTTAACATTGGTATTTCACTTTATATTAGTTATTTCTATTATTGTTTCTACTTAGATTAACTTAGATAATTCCACATTTTAGTTAATCATTTTGGTGAACCCATCTTTTCGAATAGTTGTCCCTAGGATCCAATCACACCCTAATGGCTAAAGATCACTCATCTTCTTCGCCCATCATGTCTCACTTTAGCGTTAACCCTATTTATGATGAGGCTGTCATAGTTGAACTCAAATATCTATATAGTACTCCACTTGCTACACCCGATAATATCCAACAACAACTCTTAGATGGAAAACAATATGTGCCTACTAGTTGTGGAGATTCTCTTATAGGCATTAGCATTGTTGAGGATCTTATAGCATTATCCCGTTGCACACCATGCTATACAATCACTTGTGATCCTCCTTTGGACCTTTCATGAGAAACTTTAGATGTTTTTCTTATTGACTATTTATTAGGTATTGATAATAATTCACATGTCCATAGTGATTCTTCTGATTACTTCGCCACTAATATAAGTTCTTCTCATTACTCTACCATTTCTGACATTGGTTCTCCTACTACATCTCCTACTATTTTGCATGTTCCTCCACATTATGTTGATGATCTTATTGATAACCTCCTTAGTAACATTGTCATTTCTAAAGCTCGATCTGATACTAGTGAGGCATATGATAGTCATGGTTCTCCTTCTTTCTACACGGCTGAATATGACTATCTTGTTCCATTATTACCTTCTCTTGAAATTGCATCTACTACTGTGCATGAATCACCACCATTTATCACTTCTTCTCCTATTGGTACATCTATTATTATATCATCTACATCTACTAGTCCATCCTCTCCTATAGATGTCTCTCCATCGATCACCTCATCTATTAAGGTTGTTTCTGATGTTATTCCTACCATAGCTATGGATATCCCATCTATCACACCTAATATAGCTTCCTTGGCACCCACTCCTAGTGTGCCATTAGCATCAAAATCTTCCTTGTCACCTCTTGATGTTCATATGGTTACTCATAATGGCAAGCTACAACCGCTTAATACATTGTTTCCATCTTCCACCATTCCTTCACAAGACATCATCTCTCTCATGCATGTCATAGGTCAATTCCAATCTCAAGTTCACTCCCTCACTTTAGAAAGTAAAGCCTATTATACTTCCATTGACAACAATTCATTACACGGCAATCCATTCCCTAAGAATATTCATAACTTTGCATTTCCTCAAGACTTTTTTATGCCTACTTTCACATGTTTTGATGGTACTTAGTGACCCTCATGCTCATCTCCTACATTACCACTCGTTTATGGCCTCTCATTCTAATGATATATTATTATGTAAGGCCTTTAGATATAATATTGTTGATGAAGCATTATAGTGGTACACTCATCTACCCTTTGGGTCAATTAGTACTTTCTATGATATGGAGGAAGCTTTCCTTCATTGTTTTATCATCAACAATGGCCCTAAAGTCACTTATGACCACATTCTTGCTTTACATCAAGGCTCCTCTGAACCTATCAAGGATTATATCTTGTGATTCGATGTTTGTATACATCAACTCATATTCTAACATATTGACTTAGAAAAGTAATTCATTTTTTTCGTGGCCTAATTCCTCCTCTCAAACAAATATTACAATATGATACATGTGATTCATTCATTCTCTTATGTTATAAATTTATTGACCTAGAAAAATATCTTCTATCATCACATGTCGTAGAGCCTACACATATTTCTCTGGTGATTGCTTCATCTAGTATTCTGCCTTGCGCCTCCGGTTGAGCATCCAAAACCATCTCCACCCTTGCCTCACATAAAAAACAAACAAGCTCAACCCACTCCACCATAAAATCATACTTCTTCTCCGGCTCTACGAAAAACTACTACTCCCACCACTCCACCTAGGTCTCGTGAGCCTCTACATTTCTCTCCTCATGCTCAACCACATGATGTGTTGCATGTGTTACTTAATGAGAGATTAATTCACCTACCCTCCAACCAACATCATCCACAACACCGATTATAGCATCAACATGACCAACCTTATTGTAATTACCATTGCATAAATGGCCATAGGGATATTTATTGTCTCACCCTCCATGATAGATTACAACAACTAGAGGATACGGGTATTATCTCCTTCGGCTCTCATGAGCGTTCCACTTCTCCTATACCATGTCAGTGAATAATTACTCCACATGAGTCTTCTCCATCAAGTTCTCTATTTCTAGGTCACTCACCGTCATCCCATGTGTGTTCTCCACCTCATCCACTACCTCCACCATCACATTCATTACATCCATTACATTCACCGCATTCACGCTTTCCACCGCTTCACGCTGCTACATCACATGGGCTCCCAAATCCCTCTGCATATCCCATTTCTATGCCATATGACATTCATTTCAGTTCATACACTCATGTTGCACCCATCCCACATACTTTCACTACTTCACGCCACCTTGGTCTTTTGTAGGTGATTGTTATCACCTTACCCCGATGACGCACTTGTGTTCTTACGGTTCTTACACAACTGTTGAGGGATCTATACTAAGAACCTTTCATCACGTGCTTTGTCATTTCATCTAGCACACTCAATCATTTCCCGATGATGCACTCTTTCTTACGCAACTCATCCTTGATTGTTGAGGGGTCTTCACTAAATGATCTTAGTCATTGACACGCATCGTTAATCTTCCCCTCCTCCTACTTTCACCGTACTAACATATTACGACTATATTACATTATGGCATGTTCATTTTGTGATTATACCATACACATTTATGGTTACTATCATCATTACATTAACTACGCATTACACATTCCATTTAACACACACCACTCACATTACATATGTTATCCATCATCGTCACATTGCATACTTTACTTTATCGTTATCAACATAATAATACAAATTTACATCAATCAAACACGATTGATATATAACATGCCACATACAATACAAACAATAAACATCCAACCATACATCATCAATTACATTACGACATCAATACATAACAACATAATCTCATCATATATCAATAACACATGTCCATATGTATATATGAGTACAATGATCATTACAAAAACATTTCATCACTAGGGGAAATGCCCCTACATCATATACTAATACATATCAAACCTCATCATCACTATCACTCTTGGGTACTATGAGAGCCCTAGAATTCGATGTCTCTCCACCAACGTGACGTCGATGTTCGCGGCCCGATACCACTCGAATTGCCTCCGTAATAAGGTATTATCCATAGCCTACTATGAGAACTGATGTTGTAAATCCACATACCATGTAAACACGTCTTACGCTAGGGACCATCACCTACTACCTCCCTGCTCTCATTGAGTCTCCTCACATGCCTCGTCCCTCTTTCTAGCAAAGATTGTACATGTTGTAGTTGATATGGTTACAGGGCTCAAATAGATGGGCATGCTCTCATGTAATATCATCCACATGCTCGAGTATACCTCCACCAAACACATCGATCGGCACATTCCACATAAATGTGTAGATGGATGTGTCCATAATCAATTACCAATATGCATCACCTACAAACACAAGTCACAATGCATTAGACAATGATATATAATAATACATGTAACCAACATAAGTACACAACACAACTATACAAATACTTACGCTCCATTATGGCTATTATTGGATCGGGGCATGCTTCCCCTCCCCTTCTCCCCCATGCGGTAACTCCCTAGACTCTGCGAACAACTAGTACAACAATACCCACCGATGAGCTTCCCACCATGCATGGTACTCCTTATTATAACCTGCATCATCTCCATCAACAATCTCTATTGTTACATCTACATCATCATCGCCCCGATGGTGGTACTTGTTGCTCTGTTATGGGCCCTAGCCTCACTCTGGCCCTCCTAGGTTCTCTTATAGCTCACAACCATATGTATGACTCTCGGGGCACATCCTAAGCCATGCCAAACTGATGTGATACTCACTCTCTCTCGAAAAAGCTCGGTCATGCCTGCCTAAAGCGGTCCTCTAACCACACAGTCCTCTAAATACATCACAACTCTGTAGCATCCTCAGGCCATCCCCCATAGTCATAGTATGGCCTCCATATAACTACCTCGGCCCCATCCTATCTATCAGTGCCCTATAGGTATATGTGTCCATCTTTCTACCATGAATATCAACCCATCGTCACGCATATATCTTTGGTCTAGCCCACTCTCCTCGTGGACCTCCAAGTGGTCTCAATATGGCTATGTTCTCATATTCCCATACATGCAATAGTGTGGTGGCTCATATCCCTCCACCATGATCCTCATGCGTAAATTGGTATAGATCTCTATATAGGTGGGTCAATACACACTGTGCCCACGCATATCCAGTACCCTCCTCCTTTATCCGCTAACATATGTCATGCATCTTATACAATAATCCTATACCTCCTCCCTTTATGGAAATACATGAAGCAATGAAAATTGTTATGAACTTCTCGCAAGCAAGCGGAACCCCAGCACCGTAAAATACCATCCAAGTTGATATGGGCCTCGGCATGTAGTTGAGTCCCCACAAAATACCATCTAGTGGCTCGCATCTGTCACTCCATATCCTCTATTGGCATAACTTGTATTCTCTCCCCAACAACCAGCAATTGTATTATGTGATATACATCCTCCAACGTAACAGTCATCTCCTCATAGGAAACCAAAATGTGCATATATATGTGCACCCTCTCTCACATAACACACGGTCAACATGGGCATATTGTGGGATACATCCCCCATCCTTGCTATGTGCCATAGGCCAGCATGTTCCATCGCATCCCAATCATCATCTGGCAGACCCAACCCAAGCAATGTACTCATATTCTTCCCACCACGGAATTCCCTCGAGTGTATATCCTCTTTGCACACTATAAAATAACAACAAATGCAGCATTAAAACACATTATAAGAAAAATATTGATGTATCATAATACAAACATGTTATCACCATTATACATCAAATGCACACATTCTGGACCATGACACCTAGATGTAGAATCTGGGTTCCCGGAGTGCAGGACACTAGTGCCCATTTTGGGTGCTCTAGTCCCAGTCACTGGGAACCCTCACGACTCTTGTCCAAGTAAAAACGCCAAGAAATTTAAAAATCTCCAAATTTAAAAATTTCAACCAAAACACCTAATACACCATACATTTTGTGAAAATCAATGCACTTACCAACTTCGCAATCGTACACAATGCTACTACGGCGGTCGCCATCCTCTCAAAACCGACTAGGACACATTATTCGACTTGCGGTATTTTCACTCACCCCATGCTCAATCTCACACTCACATAAACAATAAATGAAGTAGCTAAACACTTTTCACATTACTATTTATAGTTACTTTTTCATCAATTACTTTATTATAATCATTATTTCACACTTACTCCCACAACTAATACACACTACACCATTTTCATCATATCTCATGCACATTTCTACTCTGATTTGCACCCCGTTTGCGGCATTATTTTCAGAATTTTGTTTGGCACCGTATTAAACAAATGTTCACATGCGTTATTTCTATTCGACATTGTCTTCCATTCAATTTTTACACATTTTGGCAATTTCTACCACTTTCTATCTATTTTGTGCTTACTTTTGTCTTAGCATTCGTTCTCTTCATCACTTCCCCTTTCACTGAAAGGGGGGCATATCATTGGGGCATCCTATAATTCCACTTATATTATAAGGTGATTAATCAACACTACCAATTCACCTTTTGAAAACATTTACTAATTCATTGTGTGACATTTCACTATTAATTCCCCCTAATGACCTAATTTGGGGGCAACAAACATACAATTTTTCTATGTGACATTTCATCACTTCCCCTAATGACCTAACTTGGGGAAATAAGTGATTAAAAATATTTCAATGTGATTATTCACAAATTTATATTGATCTCCCTAATGACCTAACATGGGGGCAACTTGTGTAAAATATCTCCACAAGTAACTAATCAAACAATCGACCAATCAATCAATCAATCAACAAGTTCAAAATTCTAACAAATCAAGATCATTCAACCAATACAAGCTCAACATAATTGGCCTCCCTAATGACCTAACTTGGGAGTTACACATGGCCTCACGGATGACCTTAATTGGGAGATTACATTCATCACTTCTCAAGATGACCTAACTTGGGAAATTATTTTATATTTTGTGTTTGCTTCCAGATGACCTAACTTGGAAGCCATCATATATTTTGTGTTTTCTTCCAAATGACCTAACTTGGAAGCTATCACATTGTGGTGACACCCATGGAGTGGGGGCAAGAGTGTCTTTCCTATACCACTCCTATATGGGTCAATTGTTTGATCGGAATTGCCAAGATCCAGAAACCAAAAAAATTGATTTGAGTTTGTCTCGCAACGGCTAGATATCTTGAGGATGTAGTTAGAGATTGGATAATAACACACGTTTCTCCCTACACTCTTCCTCTGGTGGCAGGATGCCCAAATCCTCCGGTTATTCATTCGTATACAAGCATTTGGGTTGGGAACTAATCACTCCCTACCCCATCTCATCATCATCACACACGTTCGAAATCATCATACATCCTAATCATCACTTTCATTTAGTGCACTTCATCTCGACATTTACATGTGTTCACTTTGTTACATGGATCAACCTATTGATCCATGGTTCGGCACACTTTTATGGTTCTTTCGGCACACTTCTACTACACATTTGTGCATTCTACTACAACATGGGATTCTCTAACTTCTATCAAGTACGCATCTCTATCTACTTTATGTTACCGAGATTTCCGCTCACCAACATAAAGTGGGGGAAAATTTAGTCACAAAATCACACACTTACTATTACATTCATATTGCCAAGTATGTCATTTTATAAATGGATCTCATGTAATAAGAGTATTCACTAATGACCTATTCCTAGTCTGGTCATTAGTTAGTCATTTGTTATCGTCATTTTTTTGGTAGAGTCGTCAGATTGTCTACACACTTTTGGTCATCTCTCGGGAGTCTTAGGTGTTTTAATTTTCTTGATTATTGTCTTTGTTCCTTGATTGGGGTGCCTAAGGTAGTGTTAGGCACTGTCGGTGCCCCAATCCATGATTTTAGGTACCCTGGTCCCCATAACACTTAGGTCTAATTTATCTATTTGAGGTTGGTCTTTTTCATTTTCCCATTATTTCCCCTAGGTACTAGTCGGAATGTCAAGTCATTAGTGTCAAATTTTGAAAAAGAGATCCCTATATAAACATAGCATACTCACTATATTAGGGGAAGACTATCATCTATCAAAGGCTAGCTATCTACTAAGGCAAGGGACTGCATTTGGGCATCATTTACATATGCATCACACAATCATATGGGGAAACAGTTGTATTCATTATACTCCATCCACCATTTGCATCTTTATATCTAGTTATTTCCCCTACTTACGGTCATTGATGCTAGGGCACCCTAGGCACAAACATTGGGTCCGGAATGTAGTGCATTGTTTTAGTTGTAATTCCACCATTGTGGCAGCTAAGGTCGGTCTAACCTATTCATATAAATTTTTATTTTATAGGAATATTATGCTTTGAATGGGGTTTTACAAGTAGATCTTCATATTGGAATCAGAGTGACATAAGCAAGAATATTGTGACAAAAATAAAGAAATTGTGAAGAATTTGTGACACTACTAGATTTAGATCCTAATATTTTCTACGAGATCATAGCGCCCAAAATACGGACCGGGCACTGCAAAGCACCACACAGTCCTCTCCCCGGATGCCCCTGGTCCAGGCTAGATCTCTAGTTTCTACAATTCCAAGGGTAGCACCTTCACAGCCTATCCCATTCACACATCAATCTGATCGAGTCCAACATACTACGAGGTAAGTCATCTTCAAGTTAGTATCTTATCCATTCTATTTCATTTATTCTACTTCATTTAAATATCAAAATAAAATATTTAGCATCGGTATTTCACTTTATACTAGTTATTTCTATTGTTATTTCTACTTATATTAACTTAGATAATTCCACATTTTGGTTAATCGGTTTTTCTGAGCTCAACTTATTTCCATACATTTGACCCATCACCTCTTGGCTTGAGCAACCCGATTCATTTTTTTATATTGGGAGTTATTTACGGTTTTGGTTTTCAACATTTCTTGTAACTTCATATTGAAAACCATGTTGTTGAATAAAAGTAGTTTTTATGTTTTGGTAAGGTTATATGCCATGGATATTGTATTGGAGTTGGAACACCTCCACGAGTGGGCATGGTGTACAAAGACCTCAAGCCCGAGAATATTCTCCTGCAAGTGGACAATTGCATTATTCTCACTTATTTTGACTTTGTCGACCATACTTTCACCTCATACGGTGTAATCATCCAAGGCTACAAAAGACAATGGGCCTTGTCCCACCACAAAGACGTTCAACAATTCAATACAAAGAAAATAGAAAATACATTATCATATCAGCAAAATGCATTCACACTTCACTCTCTTAAATTTAATTGCTTTATCGACAAAGAAATTCCACTATTGCATATAAATTAATAAACAATATAATTTTATCTAAGCCATTGTAATATACTTGATCTTGTAATAGTATTTTAAAAGATTAAATTAGTTTTTCATTCTATCATTTATTGCGAATTCTTTTGTCACAACAATCGTGATGCAAATGTTTGAGACCTTCTCGCCACTCCCATGACTACGTTGTGGTAATCCTTCTAATATATCTATTTTAAATTTAATGTGTCCCATAACCGATTTAAACAAAGAATTTTTTTATGGAAGACAAATTTTAAAGCTCCGATCTCATGCCAACGTAAGACAAATTGTGATGGGAAATATTCAAATTCCTTTCCAAAAGGTACTAGAGACGATTAGATATCCATCATTGAATTCTTCCATGGCTTACATTAATTGCATGTATGTAATTTTTACTTGTCTCTTGCATTCGTATCCATGTCTACATTGATCGCTGATCTCTAGCTGATTTTAGATTGAATTTAAGGGTAGGATTCTACTCGGTCAACTTGATATTTCTTATCATATGATTATCTTAAAAATTACTCTTTTTCACGTAATCGAACATACACTAAGAATTCATGTTGTTAATTATTTGAGATCTCTAGCACCTCCCGACCCACTCATATCACTTCTAGTAATATCCCCTCCGTCAACAACTCTTTCGAAATAGACTTGCTCCTCTGGGGCAACCACTAGTTTTAATCTTCTCCCATCCTCATAAGGTGGCCCCATAAACATTGAGGTTTTGTATTCTTTTCCATATTAAAAATTGTGAGAATCCTCAATTTCACTTAAATATTTTACCCTCTTGGGCTATGGGCTTCAATAATTTAGTAGTGGGTGAAATGTTTTTAAATTAATATTTTAAATATTAAAAAGTAATCAAAATCATAGTGTCATTTAATTAAAGTCAAAATCTTTCAATGCATTTGATTATTTCATGAATGAGGGAGCTAATCAATTATAACATCAGTCTCCAATTATTCTAGAGAGAGGACAATATTCCTATGGGCATGATGTTTTTTCAAGGGAGTTTTTATTCCCATAATTCATCTGTAAAGCGTCCACCTTTGAAGATGCCTTTCTTTAGAAAGTGTCAAATTCTCGATAGTTAACTTTAGAGGTTCTGGATTTTAGATTTTTTTACGATCCTAGATATTTACAAATCCTCAATTCCTTTCAAATCTCTTAACCCTAGGATAAATTTATCATTACACTTATTTTGAGATCCATCCTTGCCTTGCAACAATATTTTAGTATCGAACACACTCCATATATCTATAGATTTCGATCTCAATTCCCTCCCCTATTCTTCCATCATGATCTTTTTCACAGCTTTACATATATCATTCCCTTAAAATTTTCCATACTCTCCTCTCTCAACCTCCACTCCAATCATCAACTCCTCCACGATGAGTCACATAAACAATTGAAGAAGCCTCATGCTTTTCCAGCCACCGTAAGCTATAAGCATTAGCATCCTCTACCTGATCCCCCGATCACATGGAACTAGAGGACTTAATGCAAACACGGGTTTTCCTAAATTTGTTTCTAAATATTTTTTGAACTTGAATTTTAGAGAAAGTTTTTACGACCATGGAAAAGAAGTCGCCAAAGCATCCCACCACTCACTTCAAACGGCCTTTAAGTGACGTGAGAAAGGGAAAGACGGGAGGGTTCATTAAGTCTCCTATTTGTCATTTCTTATTTTATTTTAGTGGCCTTTTTGTACCCAAAAAATAGCCAGTAGTCACAGTTTTGATGCTAAATCGGTAAGTGATGACAAGAAACCAAAGATGTATTATGTTAAAGGCATCTATATCCGAAAAAATTTGGCACATAAGAGCTTGAAAAGGTTTTTCTAATCCATCCATGGCTTTTTTTAACAGAGGCGTGAGCTGCACCAAAGGGAGATCTGTGGTATTTTCTATGCCTGGAGGAAAACCCTCTACAGGGGGAAATTCTAACTCCACTAATTACACTTTGTTCTGTTTAAGAAAGAGGGGTAATCCTAGAAATGTTAACAGGGGTTGAAAGGAAGGATATATTGACGCCTTTGGCAGCCAAAGTGTTGTGGAAAGGTGAATGAAGGCAGAGATATGGCCGTGAGCGAGCCATGGGAACATCAAAACGTGTAAGTTGTCATCGCGATTACCATTGTCATTTTTGGAAGTAGAGAATAGGTATCTCCATCTTAAGTAAGTAATTTGCAAAGGGATATCATATCAGTACTATCTACAATATCCACCCCAATTTTCCCTCGCTCTATTTAAAAAAGATATGAGATATTGACCATTGACGACTCTTGGGAATGGGATAGGCTCTTGCATTGATACGTGTAATCGAGATATTACTACCTTACATTCAATTGGACAATGTGACGGATGGATGTGGATGCTCAAATCAACATTCCTGAAGTCAAGAATTCAAGAGTAGAATTGGAAGTTGTTGGCATCATCAGACAAAAATTCTTTTCAAGACAAGGCTGAAGGAACTCATATCAAGTATTTCCTTCAACCAATGCCATATAAATATCATTATCACTGAATTAGCACATATCATGTTCACAAACACCTTGCCATGATTTTGACACAGATTCATGGACATAGATTTGTTGTTCTGTTTGTTTCACTATTTCACATATTCATGGACATTCAATAAGCTCATCCTCTATTTCACTAATCATATGTAGAACCCAAAGTCAAGGAGAAAAAAATTACAACATTCGATGCCTTAGCCAATTAATCTCCTACTAATGGAAAAATAAAGGGTCTAGGGATTGTTAATTTATGAGGATTGACGTATAGCTTTTTCATCATCTCATTCTCCCTCTGCAATGGACATAATAGGACTGGGGACAAAACTTGAGCATTGGATTTGGTCAAATACTTTTGACCCATAGTGTCTCTTATGATATATGTGTTCATTGTCACATTATAATGAGAATTAACTCTAAGATTGTTGCAAAGGTATTGAGAGAAATGGGATCCATTTCATTCATTTTAAAAGGGAGAATGTTCTTGTAGCAATTATGGTGATGCTAAATGAAGCAATCTAAAAAAACAAACTTACACTATAATAATGTGACATGTACTTGATTATTCTCAGTTTCTAGAAAAAAAAATTGTTTAGTTTTAAGTTTACATATACTTCGTTGTAAATTACAACTCCAACAAACTTAACATTGTTATCCTCTCGTGTAATTTACAACTCATGTGCAATTGCTAGTATAGCCTATTAGTTGTTTAAGAGTTAGTTTCTAAGGTGTAATTTGGTTTGAAACAAAGTATTTAATGTGGATATTTTGTTGGAATAGACACATAAGTCATGAGGAAGAAATAAATATTCATATAGGTATTAATTAATAAAGAAGAAATATATATAATGTTTTATTTTCAAAAATCTAATAGGTTTAATTACATTCAAACAAGTGTCAATCTATTTTATTTTCACACCATTCAAGACCCCACACATGTATAGAAAAAGGGCAAAAGTGCATGTGAAGGGGGCCTCCACTAGTAGGGATGTGACATCCATCAACAAGTATAATTGTTAAGGCTCACTCGAGCTTTCCCCAAATTATTACAATGATAAGATGTGATTTAATATTTTAATGTTTTAATAAATGATATATGATCTTTAAACTTCTAATAAATAGTCACATACTTTCTAAAAACTAGTAGTTCATAACATTACTTGAGGCTCACTTGAGCTTGCCCGAAGTTGTTGCAATGATAAGATGTGATTTGATGTTTTCATTTTGAATCAATTTCTATGCACAATATTTAAATTTATAATATATTTTCATTTAATTTTTAATAAATTGCCCCATAATTTTTAAATTTCTAATAAACTACAAAAAAATGTCATGTTCTCCTTTAATTTCTTAAAAACTACCACTTCGTAACATTATTTTCTACTCATTTGAGCTCACCCAAAGTTATTATGCAATGATAAGTTGTGATTTGACATTTTAATTTTTAATAAACTACCACATAATCGTTAAATTTCTAATAAATTGTCTAATACTCCATTAATTTCTAAAAATAATGTTTGACAACATCAGTTGAGGCTCACTTGAGCTCACCCAAACCTATTGCAATGATAAGATGTGATTTCATGGTTTAGTTTTTAATAACAAATCACGTAACCTTTAAATTTCTAATAAACTTTCACATACTCGTTTAATTTCTAAAAACTACCACTTCAAAATCAATTTAATAAAATCTAAAATCTGATATATTAAATCTAATTACAGAGTCACTATAAAGATATACAATGAAACACATATGTTAAGCAATCTAAATATGTAGCTATGTAAGAAAATGAGAAGGATAAGATAATTATCTCGATTTATTCGTATCCCGAATTATATCTGAAATACAAAAGAATCGATGAAACGGTTGGGTAGGATGTCGAAAACACTCGATACAAATTTTGGAATATGCCAACAAGCCTATACATTGGCATTTGAAAAGGAGCGAGGGTGCCCGGGCACTAGAGACATCTCTTGGGCATTGTAGACTGCATAGTAGCTCGGATCCTAGTTTCTTCTGTGTCATTAGGGATTCACACTTGTTTTTCGTTGGTCATTTTTGTGTTGCACTTGGATCACCGAGTTACCTGTAATCTACAACAGAAACCCTAGCTACCTACACAAGCTCAAGAACACATCAAATTGGAATAAAATATGCATTATGAGAAGTTAGAATGGCCTCGTAGTCATCGAAGGATGAGCTTACGATCAATCATTATACTACATCTCGATTCCATATAACTCTATGTTCTTGTGTGTGCAATAGTTATCCTAGGTTTCCTCGCGCCAATGACACCAAGATAGCTAGGTAAATCTAGATAAGATGCAAATGTGTGGGATGGAATTCAGCACTTCCCCCTTTTTGCAATGTATGTAGAGTAATCAGCCCAAAATGTAGTCCCTTTGATAGTATGTAGATAGTCTTTTCCTTAGAATTTCCTACCATTATAATGGTATGTATGTTGTATTTATATAGGGATCTCTTGATTGAATTTAGACACTAATGACATGACATGCCAACTAGGACCTTGGGATAGGAGTAAGAAAACCAAAAAGGCCAACCATAAATATCAAAAATGTGAACAAGAACAAAGGGGACAAGAGATCCCGTGTTAGATAGGAGCGCTCGGGCACTAGTTTCCGAGTCCTAGGCGCTAGTGTCTAGAGACAATTGATAATAAATTGAGAAGACCGATAGATAGGGATCCCAATGACCTGACTAGAACTGTGTATAGAAACGATAGATGCAAGAGATAAAACAATAGAAACAAATAAAGAAAGCAGATGGAATAGACGTTGTGTCACTAGTGAACACGTTTCTTACACAAGATCCTTATATAAAAGAACATACTTGGCGATATAGTAAAATAGTAGTATATGCATGATTTTGTGTCTACAAAAACATCATTGAATGCTCACTTGATCTTGTGTACACCATTTTTAAGATTTGATGATATTTTATGTGATGTGGAATACATAAAAATAAAAATTAATGCAAGGTTTAAAAGTAGGAGTTATCTTGATTATTGGGAATTTTTCATTGATGTAAAGTTGGTCAAGGTGAGTTTGGAGTGTTGTCATTAACTTTATGTTGTGCTCATTTATGTCAAAATGAAGATTATGCCTTGTTGATGCCAAAAAGTGTTGTGGATAGTTTGGTGTGTGTTTTCATTGATGGTGAATTATGTCAAATTATGCCTACTTGGTCATTTCAAGATATGCATAGAGGATTTCAGTTGTTTGTCGGGATAGTTTGAGTACAAAGGGAGAGAGAATTTGAAAGAAAAATGAAGAAATCAAGTCCTAATGAGGTATGTGTCTCAATTTCCAAGGTAAGTATGGGCATGTAAGTATTTTTATAGGTATGAAATTGTTTTATACATGTTTATGAAGTTTTGAGGACATGTATATAAGGAAAAAGCATTAAAGCTGATCTTGTGGACTGAACTTAGAGGATTCCTTGAGAATTACCTATCCTAATGAGGTATCTTGATCATTTTTCAGTGCCAATATGAAAATATGAGTATGGGAAGTTGTTTTTCATGTTGATAAAAGTATGTGGAAAAACATTTAGGTCTCAGTTTGGAGTATTTTTCAAGATATTGAGTTTTTGGCAAAAAACCGGGTGTTTGGAAATGGTGTTTCCCAGTTGTAAGTCAACTTTTTGATGCTCGTTGGCATGCTAATATTCTACATGAGACCCTAATATATTAATTACAAGTTGATATGTGTCGTAGATAAGAATTTTTGCATTGGTTTGGGTTTTAAGGTCTTATTATTTATGAACAATCATTAACACCAAAATTAGTCAAAACCCTTCTAAAACCCTAGTTTCAAGTCGATATGAAATATATTGCTCATATATGCCCAAAAGTGAATTTTTTTGCTATTTTGATGATTTTATCATGTAGATGACTCTCGTACATATCTCTAGGTAGTTTTTGTGTGTTCGGATGAGTTAGTGTTCCCCATAGAAAATGCTTGATTCTAAAGAATTTGTTGTATCTCACAAGTTTTTCAAAAGAAAGAGTGAAACAATGGATGATTCATGATTACATGGACCTTATCTACATTCCTATGATTATTTATAGATAATTTTCAGTCATTTGGTGGCATAACCAAGTCAATTTCACATGACGGGTTTTTGGGACAATCCTAAGTATACTTATAGAAAAGTCATTATTAAACCTTTGTGCTTTGACTTGAAGATTATAATGCATTGTGTGATGTTAAGGGGGTAATGTAGTGTTTTTAAAAGTGTCTCATTCATCTTTGTGAAGTGTTTTGATATGGTTCAGGCTTGATTCTTAAAAGCTGGTTCTTGAGGACCCAGTGAGGGGCATATGTTCTTAAGGTGTTTTCATGGTATGAAATGAAAGTATGGATCTTGCTAAGAATGGAGGAATAATTTATAGGTCATTGAAAATGTTCTTGGAGGTTTTTTTTTATTTTATGGTGCTCTTTTTTCCCCACAAAGTTCAATTTGTATCATTGTGCTAGTAGACCTAATATAGTAGGCCTTCTTAAGTCCTAAAGGAGAAAATGACCTAATGAAGTTGTTGCGAGACCTAATGGAGTTTACGTTTTGATTTTTTCATGTTTATTAGATTTTTTTCTCTCTGATGACTAACCTAAGTATATATGGCCGACCTATAAGGTGTTTTCACTTGAGACGTGTATATAAGCTAGGTTAATTAGGCCTATTTGAGCTAGAGTGTGTACATGGAGAAAAGTGTGAGTTAGAGGTTGAGTGTGAGGGCTGAATAAGGTATTGTAGACCATATGAAGAGTTAAATAAAGCCATGAATAACATCTTATAGGTGGTGAAAATCAATTTTTGCATGCATATTACCTCGTGAAGAAGAAGAAGAGCGAGTTAACAAAGGAGGCGCTTTGAGTGTTTTCAAATGATCATGTGTATGAAAAGTATTCGATGTTTAAGGATCAAAGGGAGTTATAAAGACCTCGAGAGCATGTTGATGTATCTGATATAGAGATAAAACCAATAAGAAGAGATAATAAGAGATAATTATTGCAAAGAAGTCCATAATTTGTTAAGATAACAACAAGAAAAAGTGGAAAATTTTCTTAGGTTACGAGTTGGTGCTTGGTCTTATTTGTGGAGTTAGAGATTCAATAAAACCCTAAGGGGTTGGTACATCCTTACAAGTTGGTTATTTCAAAATTCATGTTGGTTCCTAATAAATCAGGGGGTTATATCCTCCTTGCAAGTTAGTGCTTGTTAAAGTCTAGTTGGTGCTAGATAAATTAGGGGTTGGTGCTCCTTATGGAGTTGGTGCTTCACTAAATATTGAATTTTGTTATATATAAGAAAATTTCAATGGGTTTTCTTCCCCTTTAGGGTTTCCCACTTAAATAAGGTGTTCATGTGTTCTCTTTTGTTTCTTTCTCATGTGGATGGTTGTTATGTTACTTGATGATTTTCTTAACTAAGTTAACATTGTTCATATAATGATGGTTTGATGAATGCATAAGGATAACTGAAGTAAAAGTTTTTAAAGAAACTAATTCATCCCAACCCAAGTTATTTTTTTCAAATAATTAGTATCAGATTTTTTTCATTTGAATATTATTAACATCTTGAACGTGATTCAAAAAGCGTAGGTATCATGGTGAGCAATCAGGTTCAAGGAGGTTTCTCAACCAACAAAGATCCACTCTTAAATGGGGTAATTATGCATTTTGGAGAATTATGATGAAGAAATATCTCATTTCATTTTGTTAGGAACCCGTGTTCCTATCCTTCTTCTATTTTCTTTATAATATATTAGCTACTTTGGAAGCATATGCTTTATAAGTCGTCCCTTCAGCATATTTGAATAATCCCACATGTGCACGAAGTAGTGGTTTCTTGGATAGGAATTAGTATATAAGAAGGTGTTGAGGCTTGATGAGGCATCCACGAATATATTGTATTGAGATTTCTCAAAGGAGGTTCCCCTCGATGATGCCTACAATTCAATATCATTCTGAGTTATTTGCAATATCATTTTGAGTTCTTTTGCTTGAGTTATTTGTTGCAAGTTGTTTCCATTTCTAGTTAAAATTGTTGTGATTGGTAAAATAGTGTTGTAGGGTCCTCACATATGGTATCAAAGCACTTTCCAGGGACAATTTTTTTCTTTCTTCAGTAAATTAAGGAGATCTAATTCTTCCCACCATATGCTCTCACCTCGCCCAAACAAGATCTTGGTGATCAGAAAGTGGTCCAGATCTTGTTTGCATTCTGTTTGCACTATTGCATTCTATTCTATAAATCGGGTAGAAGCTACAAGTTGTGTCATTTCTAGTAATATTGCATTTCATTTGCATTATGTTAACCGTCCCCGATAGTCAATTTTGGGTAGACACTAGATAACTAGTTTTTTTAAAATTGTAGACATCGAGAGCCGAAGAAAGAGAAGCACATTCCACAGGCACTCCTTAACTTTCACATGGCAACCTAGTATGGGCATTGGGTAGAGCTAAGAAACCTTGAAAGTTCTAGGTGGTTATCTCCATTTCCAAACCAGAAGCTTCAGAAGTCATCCTTCATCATTTTCTCAAGACCATTCTTCTCTGTACAAACCCAAATCGAGCCAAAATTGTTGTGTTCTATCGATTTAAGTTATGGTTTCATTTCTGGTTTGTGTGTAGGGTCTTCAGTGGGTGTTTGCAATTCTCTTGCTCACGAATAAAATAAATTAAACTAAAATAAGGCATTAGAAATAATGTTTTTTAGCCATATATTTCGTATTATAGCTCCATTTTCCCTGAAACTTTCCTAGAACACCCAAATTCCAGTCCACACATTTCATACATTGAGGTTCCAAGACCTAATTCCACTTCTATCACTTAGAAATTACCATTTTCATTTTTTAGGGTTTGCCATAACTTCTTCATTTTTTACCCGATTTCCCCAAAATTTGCACACATTATTCCTTTCACTATTCCGCTCCTTTTTCCTTAAGGAAAAAATTTCCAGTTCTTACCATTACGGCCCCCAAATTGCATTTTTCCTCTGTCAAAATTGTCGAAAAAGTGCCAAAACCCCATCCAAGTCCAATTTCCCCCTTTTCTTGAGCTCAAATCCCAAATTGCCATTACTAAACGTGTTTTAGAAATATTTTTCTATCCATTGCCAAAAAAACCCTAGTTATGGTTGTCACTCTTACAAGAACAAAAGTTATGTAGGAAGAACTTGAAACATCAAAGCCCATGTATCTAAATTGGCTCAAAGGCTACAAGGATTGAATCACCGAATGATAGTTTGATCAAATAGCTGAAAAAGGAGGATTCCTCACTCAAATAATTTTCCAACCAATCCCATGGGCCCAAGCTGGACTTTCCCAAGTTCAATGGTACAGATCCTACAGGATGGATTTATCAAGCCGAGCAGTTCTTCAACATTCACAACACTTATTCTGTCAATCAAGTCCCAATCGCCTCTTACCATTTGGAAAAGGATGCACTACAATGGTACCGTTGGTATCTCATAGAAAATGATGAACCCGATTGGAAGAAATTTACATCCCTCATTTTGGGCAGATTTGGTCCCTCTAAATTTGAGGACTTCACTAAAGCTCTCACCAAACTTCTTTAGATCGGTATTGTTCATGAGTATCAGTAGGAGTTTAAGAAATTGGCTAATCACATTAAGGGCTAACAGAAGACTTCTTCAAGAGCTACTTTTTTATTGGCCACAAAGAGCCAATCCAATCGAGAGGGTGAAAATGTTTCACCCCAATAACATGATGGAATCCTTTAGCCTAGCTAAGTTGGCTGAAGATAAAATCTCAGCGCAACATCGACTCCCACTGTCATCCATAGCCAAGAACCCAACCAACCAACGGCCAACGTCCAACACCTAGAGAAAACGTCTTGCCGAGGCAAAGATGTGAGCATGTAAGGATAATGGATTATGTTACAATAGGTTCATCACACAAAATATTTACCTACTAGATGTGGAATCACTACCAAAGAAACACCATGAGGCCGATAGCCGAGAATTATAGGATTCTCCAAATGAACCAAGCCCTACAAAGGATTCCACACCCCAAGAGGATCAACCAAAGATCTCATTACACGCACTAGCTATTGTTACCACCTATAAAACTATGAAGGTCAAGGGGTGCTTTAAAAATATTCCTCTCACAATCCTCATTGACTTAGGTAGCACACACAATTTCATCGATCCCCGCATTGCTAAGTAGGTAGACTATTTTGTGTACCCTTGTTCTAGCTTTGAAGTAATTATTCCTAATGGGGGAACATTTTATTGTAAAGGGAAATGTCAGAATGTATGCATTGTGATAGGTGACTACACTCTATGATCATATATGTTTTCCCTACCTCTAGGCGGATGTGATGTGGTTTTAGGTGCACAATGGCTCCACACTTTGGGACCCATTCTATGGGATTTTTCTGAGCTCTAGATGCAGTTCACAGATAATGGCCAAAAGCACACCTTAAAGGGATTATTGCCAAGATTTTCTTCCATCATCAACTCCCATTGCATGGAAAATCTTTTGAAGAAAGGATCCCATGGGATAATTTCCCAACTACACTCCATCCAACTCCAACCCCCACTACTGCTAGCAACCCTATGGACTTACAAGCCATCCTCGACAAATATGCTACTATTTTTATCAAACCAATGGGTTTGCACCCTTCACGGCCTGAAGATCACCACATCCCACTCCTCCCAAGAAGCATCCCCCAAAAATTTTCCCTACCGTTATCCATATCTGTAAAAGACTGAAATTAAAAACCTAGTTTGGGACCTCCTCAAATCCGGCGTCATTCACCCCAGCACCAACCCATACTCCTCTCCAGTACTTCTTTTCCACAAAAAGGATGGATCGTGGTAGCTCTGCATTGACTTTCATGCCCTTAACCACCTCACCATCAAGGATAAATTCCCCATTCCAGTCATTGATGAGCTTCTGGATGAGCTCCATGGGGCAAAATTTTTCTCTAAATTGGACCTTTGCTCAAGCTATCACCAAATTTGAGTACATCTTGAAGACATTCCAAAAACATCCTTCCGCACTCATGATGGTCACTATGAATTTTTGGTCATGTCATTTGGCCTTACAAATTCCCCTTCCACCTTTCAAGCACTCATGAATAAAATCTTTCATCCTTTCCTCCATCAATTTGTCCTAGTTTTCTTTGACGATATCTTGATCTACAACCGCACATGGGCCAAGCACCTCAAGCATATTGACAGGGCATTAAAATTCTAGCAGATAATAAATTATTTTCTAAACAATCCAAGTTTTCCTTTGGCCTCGAAGAAGTGGAATATATAGGGCACACTGTCTCTACCAACCGGGTTCATGTAGATCCAAACAAGATCGTAAAGAAATGCAGGAGTGGCCTTAGCAAACAAATCTCAAGAGCCTTCATGGCTTTCTAGGCCTTACAGTTTACTACCGCAAGTTCATCAAGGAATATGGAAATATTACAGGCCCTTTGATTTCCTTATTGAAGAAGGATGCATTCACTTATAACACAATAGCTGACCCACAATTTTGGCTCTTCAACAGGCTATGTGTAGCACACCAGTTTTGGCCATGTTAGAATTCACTCAAACTTTCACCATTGAAATTGATGCATGTGGGAATGGCTTGGGTGTTGTCCTTTTCTAATCAGGTCACCCAATTTCCTTCACTTTCAAAGCTCTTTCAGGATGAAACTTATCCTTGTCTACATATGAGAAGGAAATGATGGCAATTCTCCATGCAGTACAAAAATGGTGGTCATACCTACTGTGGAATCATTTTTGCATCAAAATAGATCACTAGAGTTTGAAATATTTTTTAGAACAACAAGTCTTGTCCCCAAAAAACAAAAAATGGGTCAGCAAAATCATGGGGTATGATTATGAGATAACCTATAAGAAGGGTAAAGACAATATTGTGTCCGATGCTCTCTCACATGCATTCAAGGACCAGGCATCTCTGTCGACCATCTCTATTCCCATCCCAAATTAGCTGGGATCTGTAAAAAGGGGGTATGCACTTGATCCCTCCTCACAACACCTCATCTAGCGATTGGCCACTAACCCCATAGCTACATTGCATTATTCATGGGATGGTGCATTTCGTGACACAAGGGTCATTTTTGCTTCCCATTACACAAACATTCATCAAGTTGTCTTCTATAAATCCATTCTTCTCCATCAACAGACACTCTAGATTTCTCAAAACCTATGAGCAGCACACCAAAACTTATTTTGGAAAGGAATGAAGGGTGTTATCAAACATATGGTGGCAGAATTTGATACTTGCCAACACCACAAAGGTGAGACAATAACAATTCCTATTTTTTGGGCCCTTTCCAATTCCAGCTAGGATCTAGACAACTATCTCTATGGATTTTATTGAGGGTCTCCCTAAGTCATGAGCTAAAGCAATGAGCTTGGTTTTGGTCGACTGCCTCTCCAAATATAGTCATTTCTGTTCCCTCACCCATCCATATAAAGCCTTCACGGTGACCTAGATTTTCATGGATCAATTTTTCCATCTATATGGCATTCCTTCAGTCCATTGTCTCTGATCATGATGCAAATTTCACCAACAATTTGTGGACATATGTTTTCTAAAACAAAGGCATCTAACTAAAGATGAGCTCCCGTATCACCCTCGACGGATGGCCAGACATGAATTTGTCAACGATTATTTAGGAAAAAACTCCTTTGTTTTTTTGTTTCATAACAAAAACACCAATGGAAAAAGTGGCTTCCCCTTGCAGAGTTGTGGTACAATACCTCATACCACACTTCTACTAAAATTACACCCCATATCAAGCGGGTTATGGTCAAAATCCACCAACCCTTCTTCCATATAACCCTAGTAGTTCAAGATTTCATGCAGTCAACACTACTCTCCGCAACCAGGATCAAATTCTTAGCACTCTATGAGCCAATCTCCACACGGCATAGAATGAAATGAAGTAATAGGCTAATCAAGCACCACTCTAAGCACACCTTCCAACTAGACAATGTGGTCTTCCTTCATCTCCAACCTTACAAGTAGTCATCCTTGAAGCTCAAAGGGCATCATAAGCTTTCTCTAAAGTTTTACAGGCCATATAAGGTCCTCCAGAAAATTGGTTCGGTTGCTTACAAGTTGGAGCTTCCACCTTCCTCCATAAATTCACCCAATTTTCCATGTCTCCTATTTGAAGAAATTTTTGGGAACCAATGTCCAAGCACAAACCACTTTACCATAGCTCGATAATGAAGGCTCCATCCTTCTTAAACCAAAAGCCATCCTAGATAAGCAAACCTGCTAACTTCACTCCCGCTCCATCACTGAAGTCCTAATCTAGTGGTATGACATGCTACCGTAAGATGTAACATGGGAACCACTTCTCCATATTCAGCACCAATTTCCACATCTGAATCTTTGAAGACAAAATCCAAGAGGGAGGGGATGTTAGGAACCCATGTTCCTACCCTTCTATTTGATTTATAGTATATTATTTACTTTGGATGCATTTGCTTTGTAATTCATCCCTTCAACGCATATTTGAATAATCCCACATGTGCGGGAAGTAGTAGTTTCTTGGATAGGAATTAGTATATAAGAAGGTGTTGAGGCTCAATGAGGCATCCACAAATATATTGTATTGATCTTTCTCAAAGGAGGTTTCCCCCTCAATATCATTCCGAGTTATTTGCAATATCATTTCAAGTTCTTTTGCTTGAGTTATTTGTTGCAAGTTGTTTCCATTTCTAGTTAAAATTGTTGTGATTGGTAAAATAGTGTTGCAGGGTCCTCACACATTTTTATTTGATATATGAAAATTAATGGATTTTAGAGATACTATACCTACTACACCCCCAACTCGATGTAGGAAAGAGGGCTTGTGAAATCATTTCCAAATCAATGAATGTTATTTTATGTGGTCTTTCAGAAGCTAAGTTTGTGAAGGTCATGTATTGTGATACTTTTAAGGGAATGTGAAATAAGTTACAAACCATCTATGAAGGAGACTCCAAGGTGAATATGGAAAATTTAAGACCTATAGAAGACAATTTGAGAGCTTGATGATGAAAGAAGATGAGAACATTGTTGCCTATCTACTGAGAGTAGATGAATTTTTCAATATCATTAGAGGTCTTGGAGATAAGATAGAGGAAACAATAGTAGTTCAAAATGTCATTGTTGTATAAAATAATATCCTAGATTTTTGAAAAATTACATCCCCATTTTGGCTTTGAAGTTCAAAATATTACAAGTTACACACTCTGATGGTTTCCTTGGCATTTTTTGAGGTTTTTTTCCTCCGTACGCCCTTCCTTCTCCATTTCTCTATATCCTCTTCCATTTTCCCTCATGTGTACTTCTCATGTACTTGCTTTCTTTCCTATAGCTTACATATCTTTCACATGCACACTTGGCTTGCTTTCCAAATTTGGTTAAGTCGCTTGTGCATTTCCTATGCACCCCTTCCTTCCATGTTGACTTACATCATTTATTTTGATGTCATGCCCCGCATGCATTCTTATGTCCTTTTTAGGTATGCATCTTTTCTTTTCTTTTCCATGTGCATCACTTCCATGCACATGTCTTCTTATTTTCACGTCCTTTGCTCACGTGCCTTGTGTATTCCTCGCATCACCACCGTGCCACATGAAACCTATTATACTTGAGAGTGCAACACATAACCCATCAAAGCATGCCAACTGGTGTGCTGAATCCTTACAACAAACAATTATATTATATGTGGCGGAAAATAAAAAACAAATGAGTAATCTTTCGATCCTTCTGATCAATCGTAGTGTGCCACATGTCATTACATGTTCATCTTGTACTATAGATCTTCTCTTCTCATCATAACATTTATCGCAGAGCTCGATTTAGGATATTTTGATCTCGTGGGAAGATGTCGACATGGGCTACATCTTGGACCATTCAAATCAGATTTTGGTAGGACTTGGTAATCAAAAAACAAGAAAACTTCATTCCATCCATTAATGCACAAATTCAATTAGCTCAACCACCCGCATCTGATTTGATTCTACCTTTTGCTTCTTCCACTAGTCAAACATGCATGAGAGGTGAATCTAATAGCTTCACAAGCAGATTTACAGTGCGCTTATTGCTTGTTATCGGTGGATTAAGATTTGAATCTGAGTTTCCCTCTTCTTTCTCCTCTTCTCTCCTTCTCATTTTATAAATGTAAGAGTAACGCTCATTGTAAAAGGTTGGACCCCTTTACTTCGCTAAGGACTTTGGTTCTTTGTATTTTGAGTTACAAGCCTTTAGATCTAGATTTTACATGTGGATATCGGCCTCATCTACCATTTTAATCGACCGTGCTTTTTTTGGAAGTAATATAACTTTTTTGTGGCTACTCTCTTCCTTGCCTTGTTTTTATTACTTTTTCTTGCCTCTCATTTGCATTGTTCATTTTTATACTCTCTTATGTCCCTACAGTTCCATTTCTGATTGTGCCCCATGAAAATGAGATGTGAGTGTGTTTCGTGTTGCGGTACGTGTGTCTAGCCTCTCTACACATATTTTACTTCATTTGTTCTCAAAGCTAATTGTGTTCATCCCCTTATTTCTGGTGTTATTACCTCCTTTAGCTTAGTTTTCCTTTTTATGCATCTCCTTCTAACCCTGGTCCCTTGGATTCTTAGAGTAGTGATAGGTAGTTGTATTTCCTTCTTTGGGGTAGTTTTTAGCAGTAGAAATAGGTAGATGAACCGGCCTTCTCCGGAGGTCTTTCTCAAGTGCACAAGGTATCACAACTTGGAGACAGTCCCATGTTGCCTCAAAATCCTAGTTTATGTTGATCTAGGACGGGTGCGAATTTGAGCTCCAACAATTTTTGGATTTCATCATTTTTAAGTTTCATTGTGTGATTTAGTGATTCCCTTCCTTTGGAGGCTTGTTTCAACACATCTGTTGGCTCCCCAACACTCAGCTCTACTAATTTCAGCAATCTACGTGCATTTTTCATGAGAAGGATACATATTAGACAAAGCGTAGTAGCTGAAGAGTCCTTCGAGTACCTCCATCTTTCTCCAAGAAGAAGAAGTAAGAAAACAACTATGCAAGCATCTCCATCTCCGTGGCGTCGTGCACTCTCAACACCACCTCCCAGGTAAACCTTCCTTGTAGTCTACTAGATTTCTTAGGCCTATCATCGTGGCAGCACAAAAAAATCAAGGATTCTTTCACTTTATTGGTAATAGTCCTATTTCTCTTATTGCTCAAAATCCTATTCCAACATCTACACTTAAAAGTATCCCTTTCTTCATTAGGGAGAACCATGTTACTCCTGCTAACCATATACAGCTTAATTACTAATGTATGTGCCATCCACCAAGTTGTTGAATAAGATGTGGCTATTAGATTATTGGCTTCCTAATTCAAAGGAAGATATTTGAAATGGTTCGAGGATTTTGACAAGAGGATCAATTTAGAACTGGAATCAGCTAGGAGTAGCCCTTTACAATTGATTTGGAGGAAAGGCAGATAATCTCTCCTTGCTTGAATAGTTGACAACCATAAAGAGGGATCCCAATGAGCTTATGGCAGACTTCAACTTCATATTTCAGAAGACTGGGAGAGAATCCCAACCCTTGTAAGACCAACTCTAGAAGGTGCATTCCTTTACTTTTTAAGGACTTTAAATTCTAATATTTTTGTCACGATCCAATCTATGGGGGTGCAACATTTCCTGGGGCCTATGAATTAGCCATTAGGGCTGAAAATTGTTTAATACAAGCAGGGAAGTTAGCCCTTATACCGTTTGTGCCCTTGTTTCTAGAAATACCTCATGTGCCCCATCCTTCCATTACTCCTATCCCTAAGCATAGCACCCAACCCACTGCCTTCACTTCTTATTCTCCCACGCAGTAGAAAGAGGATGAAGAAATGAAGGCCCTAATTAGAAACTTGTCCAATAAAGTCATATCTTTAGAAAAATAGTATGCATAAGCCTTCATAAATAATTCTAATCAAAGGTATAACCAAATCCATCAGCCCTTCAAAAATCAATATTTAAATCAAATATATGGGTAGAACTAACAAAATGAAAGATGGCATGCTAATGTGCACCTCCCATTACAAAAATTCTTGTCACATTGATTAAACTAAAATGTGGATATTCCAATGTAATCTAGTATTATGCATAGCAGATAAATAAAGAAATTAAACCAAGCCATAAAGTAAGTAATAATATGAAACCGTAAAGACAAAGAGGGTTAGGAAAGGCCTTAGCTAATTCGATGATGTCACGGGAATGTGTCATGAAGAAACTGGATTAATGGAATGCAAGAATGATCGCACAGGAGCTCCAGAAAATATAGATCTGGAACAGTAGGATGGACTTGGGTGTCGGGATAAGGACTCGGGCACTTGGGCCACTCTAGTTTGAGATCTGGGTGCCTGGTCTATGAAAAATCTCTGCAAACCTCCTCCGAGGTGTCACTAGATGATTTGTTGCCTTCGCTTCCTATCGTTTTGATGTCACTTTGACCGCATTGGATTTCATTATAAATCAGAGATGAAGAAGAGACTTGTAAAACCCCAAACCAAGCATCAAAACCCTAAAAAAATAAAGATGCATATGAAGGGGTCTGGACTGTCCTCAGTGGCCACAATGGTGGACTTACTAACTAAGCATTATACTATATTTCAAACCCAAATGTATTTCTAGGTGTGTGTGTGAATATCATGCCCTAGGTGATCTTACATCAATCACACTTTGTGAAGTAGTGAGCAATAACTAGATGTAGAAATGTAAATAGATGGTGGATGGAATAAAATAAACTTCCCTCCTATGCAGTGTGATGCAGATGAACCAAACTTGTCCCTTGTGATGGAGATATATGGATGTAAATGGATCCTTAAATGCCTTAGATGGATGCAACATTAGGTGGATGATAGTAGTGCTTAGTGCTTGGTCCCTCATTATGTTCTCATAACTTTATATTTGTATGGTTCTCTTGATCTAATTTCGTAAATAACCCAAAAGGTCGACCACTAAAAACATGGAAATCTCAAATAGCTAGAAAGTGCCCAAAAGATGATTAAAAAGTGTAAAAATATCAAGGCTCCTCGAATGGGACCTGGGCACCAAGGGATCCCCAGTATTGGGTTATGAGCCCTAATCGGGATAAGATGATGCAAAATGACAAAACCGACTAGGCGAGTACATGCAGGGAGGTCGGTAGTGACGACAGTAAAGTAAAGTAAAAAGGCCAAAGGACATGGGTTAATTAGTACTTTCTTCACTCAAAAACCATATGAATAGTATTACGAGATCGACACTAAATAATACCCAAATTACGATATTTTGTGTGTACATTTGCCCCCACTTTATGTTGGTGAGCGGAAAGCTTCGTAACATAAAGTAGATAAAGATGTGTACCTGATGTCCATGTAGAGTGATTTCAAAAGCGTGCCAAGGTACTAGATAAAGCCTGGAATGAGAAAATAGTGGATCATGGAGACTAAAGATGCAAAAGTGTAAAAAAGTGATGAAAGTGAACCTAGTGCAGAAATGTGTGTGTAGATGTCGATGTATGTGAAGTACCTACATGTTAGTATGAGGTATGTGCTACTACAAAAAAATTGTTGACATCATTGTTTTTTATTGTTTGCTTCCCATACGGATGGACCTACAAAGGAGAAAATGATTAAGTATTCAAATACGCATGTATATGTAAAAATCTCATGAATATAGTAAAAGATCTGTAAATAAAACTATTAAAAACGTAAAAGGAACATGTGCACCTGATCCGTGATGAGATAAAAGGTGTAGAAAAGGAATCATGTAACCATTGGTGAAGTGAGATTTTTTTGGAAAATCTCATGCCACTGTGGCCGAAGAATTTTAGGGAGAAAGTTGTGTTATTCTCTAACTTGTAACTACTTCCCTGAGAATAGTGAAGAGATCTTTGTACTACTTGGTTTTTTGGGTGATTCAATGCCACTAGCCAAAGAAGTGTAGGAATGAAAGTTCGTTGTATCCTCCAACCTATAACTACTCCCCAAAATGCTAAGGATAAGTTGTCCTATAAAATCCGTTGTGTATGGAGTTTGTAGACTGGTCTAAACTCACTCGTTGTATAACCCACAATGTCAAGGATGGAAACTAAACTAAAATTTATTGGTGTAGAGAGTTGTGTAGTGTGTAAACCCCAAATTATGCCACCCTTTTTGGGGTGCATACAACGTCAAGGATAGGAGGATGCGGCCCTAAAAGAGGATCGACCATGTAAACTATGCCCTCCAGGGGAAAGGGAAGGCACTTGGTAGAAACAATGGTGCATAAAAACCAATAGCTATAAAACAAGAGTTAGTATGAAAAAGCATGCATGTAAAATACAATTGTAAGCTACCAAACAATGTAGAAGCTAAAAATCTAGTAATCACGTAATAATACAATCATAGACGCCAAAGTGGATTGCAAACATGGTACATCACTCACGATGTCGCAAGACACTCAAGGCCATAGTGGCCACATACAAACAAAATAGTGTGCACACCAAACAAAGGGCAAGCCTCGTATACAATATCAAAGAAGAGATAAATAATAGCATACAAACAGATGATATCCATGGATGTAAGTAGTCCTACAAAACAAGTGTTTCCCATGAAGAACTCATTAGTATGTTAGAAAGATAACCCATATGTCAAAAGCTTATATAACCAAGTAATGTAGAATGATAAATGCAAAATGAGATAGTAGCACTTGTAAGAGATGAATTTGGATGCCCCTAGTAACCATTATAGGACTGGTAGGAGGAAAGAATCCATGTTGCATGTAAGAAACCTGTATCTGCTATCATAACTAGAAAATGACGTGGACGTGCATGTGTGTATGGTAAAGATAATGACCTACAAGAGATCTATGTACCATGCATAGCAAAGTGAACATATACAAGTAAATGTAAGCAATAGTATAAGCAACCAATATATGTAACATGTTGTGGATGGATAGAATGGAATGCAAGATGGATGATAGGAGCTGCATGCCCCCCGAGTGAATAAAGTTGTATGCAGTGAGGTTCATTTAGTATGCCCCCTCAGCAGTCAAGAATGAGCTGTAAACGAGAGTGTGTCATCAGGAAATGGTCGAATTATGTGATATGCGTAACTCATTATGGTGAATGTGTATGTGTGTTAATTATATGTGACCTAGAGATGAATGTGTGATGATGTATCCTAAATTGTATATCACAATGAGACAAATATAGGGAGTGGTGATGTAGCCTAAAGCGTATACCATTACAAGATGAAGGAATAGGTTACCATTTAGCCTATAGTGTATGTCGATAACGAGTAATGTCACATGATAGAAGGTCAAGTTATTAATGTGTGTGTATGAAAAGGTCCATTTGATTGATAAACCCTTGGCGTCAAGTATGGATTGAGGAACTAGAGTGTGTCATATGGTAGTGAGTTCAAAGGCACGTAGAAGAATAAGTATGATGTGTGATGACAATAGATGACCATGTGATGTGTAAATTGTGCATTATGTTATATATAGTATGTAATGCAAGGTGTGTAGATAGATTAATAGTGTGAACATGCACGTTATGTGATATGCATGATGGGTAGTATGTAATAATAGACTTTTAGAACAAAGGAGTATAACACTAATATTATGTGTAGAATAGGTATGATGTGTAGATGTGCAAATTTTGAAATGATGTAGACTAAATGTAGAATGTAGAATGTAAGACATAAGACATAGGATGTGAGATGTGTGAAGAGATAGAATGTGTAGTACCTATTATGTAGTGTGTGGGGTTCATGTGTAGTATGCCCTCAACAATCGAGTGTGAACCGAAGCACAAGAGTGTATCATTGGGTAATGATGATGCTACTTTGTATCAAGAGGTTTGTAAAAATTATTAGATAAGATTAGTCACTAAGAACGAAGCTTCAAGTGCATAAGAGGATAGTAATATAGGGGAGGAGTTATGATGCCCCTCATGTATGTAAGCGATAAAGGTCTAGTCGGGAAGACACTAAGTGGATCAATGTAAGGATTAGTTTCCTTAACAAAAGTGATGGGACACTGAGGTGATAAAGGAGTGTGACCATCAAATGGTTCATCATCATAGTAAGCTTCATTCGAGTCCCAGTCATCGACATAGGTATGTTCTATAGCAGACAAAGGAATTACAAGTTTAACTATAGGAGGTGGTTGTTGAGCATGACCTAGTGATGTCACAAATACCTTTGATGGATTAGGCATGAGATAAACCTTAATAAGGGGTTTCGTAGTTTGAATTGATAGTAGTGTAGATGACTAAGGATAAGGAGGTGATGGAAGACAAACCTTGAGAGGTGATTTTGTAATTTGAGTGGATTGAATAGGTAGTGCTTGATTAACTGAAGAAGGCACATGAGAAGCAGTAACGAGATGCTCATTATACATAAAAGGAGCATATTTAGGAGCCCATTTAGGTACAATATGTGTGCATGGGAATGCAACATAATTTTGTGTAGTGAATGTGATAAAGCCTTGATGCGCAAGATGCTTGATTCATCATTATAAGGCATAGCAATCATTATCATTATGTCTATTGATCTAATGATAATTAAAATATGGATGCCCTTGATATTTTACTTGGCTGATAAGGAGGATAGTAATGAGTACGTGGTATTGAAATTATTATGTCTATTTATTTGATGATAATTGCAATATGGTTGCCCTTCATATCTTACTATTAAATGACAACTAAGGAGATCAATAAGGAGGTCATGTTGCTTAGGATTGTGATCCAAGGTGGGAAGCTCTGGTAATGGTATGACTTAAGGCTCAACGATATGAGTAGTCCAACATTGATTGATTAGATGTAGGATCACAAGGAATAGGATCTAAAAATAAATGAGTAAATATAGGACTTATTTTGTGTGGTGGTGTATTCTTAGGAAGAGACCTGGTGTTTAAGGATTTTTAAAACAACTTGGCATTTGGAATGCATCTTAAATAATTTAGATAAAGAAATTTCAGTAACTTTATGACCCATGATAGAGGTAAAATAAGGATCCTAAGTGTGAAAGCGTTGGGGTTCACTAAAATGATTAAACTAAAATGGGAATTATTCTAGTGTAATATAATATTATGTAGCAATAAGAAATAAAAGCCAAGTAAATAAAGAAATTAAACCAAACCACTAAGCAAGTAAGAATATGAAACCCTAAAGACAAAGAGGGTTAGGAAAGGCATTAGCTAATTCGATGATGTCATAGGACTATGTCATAGAAGAAATTGGATGAACGAAATGTAGGAACGATCGCACAGAGATCCGGATAATACAAATCTAGAACATTAGGTTAGATTGGGCACCTCGGGTGCTCTACTCTGGGATCTAGGTGCCCTGGTCTATGAAAAATATCTATAAACCTCCTATAAGGTGTCACCGGATGATTGGATTTCTTCACTTCTCATGTCATGTTGATGTCGTTGGACTACATTGGATGTTGTTGTAAATCAAAGATGAAGAAGAGACCTAAAAATCCCCAAGCCAAGCATCCAAACCCTAAAAAAATAAAGATGCATATAAAGGGGTGGGACTGTCCTCAGTGGACACAATGTTGTACTTATTAATTGAGCGTTACACTACATTTCATACCCAAATGTAGTTCTAGTTGTGTGTGTGAATATCGTGCCCTAGGTTCTCTTGTGTCAGTCGCACTTTGTGAATTAGCAAGCAATAACTAGATGTAGAAATGTAAATATATAGTGGATGGAATAGAATAAACTTCCCTCCTATGCAGTTTGATGCAAATGAACCATCCTTTTCCCTTTTGATAAAGATGGATATATGCAAATGGAGCTCTAGATGCCTTAGATGGATGCAACCTTAGGTGGATGATAGTAGTGCTTAGTGCTTGGTCCCTCATTATGGTCTCATAACTTTATATTTATATGGTTCTCTTGATCTAATTTTGTAATTAACCCTGAAAAAGGCTGACCACTAAAAATATGGAAATCTCAAATAGCTAGAAAGTGCCCAAACGATGACCGAAAAGTGTAAAAATGATCGGGGCACCCGAATTGGACTAGACTCTTGGGCACCCTAGTCGGGGATAAGATGATGCAAAATGACAAAAATGACTGGGTGAGTACATGCAAGAGGTCAGCAAGTGATGATAGAAAGCAAAGTAAAAGGCCAAAATACATGGGCTAATTAGTATTGTCTTCACTCAAAAACATATGAATAGTAGTATTAAACCAGGGAATAAATAATACCTAAAGTGCATGATATTTTTTCTACACATGTAACCTCTTCCAATTCCCATTCCAATCCTAACACTTGTTCCATTTCCAAACAATATGGATCAAGAGTCAAATTGGTGTTTTCCTTATAAAATACCCAATAGTCGGTATCATTGAAACAATGCCTTATGCGCACAGGGCTACATGATTTAAAGTTCTTCAAGTAATGATCATTCCACTAACGCACATGAACCTGAAAATGAAGAATCTCTGGAGTTTTTTCCTAAAGTTAACCATGTGTTCTTCGGTGTAGAAGACTTATGTACAATGAACCAAGCTACGATATCTCGAGTAGGTCGCGCACACATGTTGTTAAAAACACAAGGTACAAGAAGATAATGATGGAAACTAGTGTGCAACCTTTTTATTCTTGCCACATAGGCTGATCCTCAAAAGTAAAAAGAAGAAGCTCACCTACAAGCATCAAAAGATGACAAGGAATCTAACAGGTTTTGGTGCATAATATTCTACGTGAGATCCTACGGAATGCTTCGACGAGAATGGTACGTGCCCCTCCTTTGGTAGGTCAATCCTATGCATAACCTAAAGCCTTTGTTTCTATGCCTGAAAAATTAAGAAAAGATGTTGTTATGACTCAAATGAATAAGTCCATGGGCTTTGCATTCAACATTATGGACCAGATGAAGAAGACAAATATAAATGTCATAATGTGGGATGCCCTGGTTATTCCATCTCAGCGTGACTTGTTACATGAATCTTTGGCACAACTCCCATGTGCTGACCTAGTTAACCATAGGCCACAAGATTTTGTCAATATCTTTCAAGAAGAAGAGAAAAAAGTAAGAAAAATTTTCAAAAGCCCACCCTTTTATATGTCCTTTATAATAGGCAAACACCTTGTGCATAATTACATGAATTATTCAAGGGCTAGTACTTCCATGTTATGCCAAGGAAAATTGTTGATGTCTTAGGCCTTAAGTACACCCCCATGTCTAAAGGATTTTTGTAGCTTGATGGATTAACTATCACCACTCTAGAGTCATCAAGGATCTTTAGTTAACCCTCTATGCATGTATGAGATTAACAATAACTCAAGATTTGTCAATCATTACCCTACCTCTTTTATTTGCCCTCTTCTTATCAAGAGATTTCACTACCAAGGTGGGTGGCTACTTGTCTTCTCGGCTTGTCTCGTATATTACTAAGAATAAGGTATGGTACCCAGGTTTACCATACAGATTGAGCCTATATTTTCCTATTATGTTGATTCATATGACCTATAACCTCTCCAACCCAATTTCCTAATCCAAGAAGGTCAAGAATAAGATTCAGTTTCAAAAGATATACCTATTCCCCTATTATACTTGATCTATTACTAGATGAATGGACTAATAGGCACTATGAATTTGACCCTTATGACATGGCCCCTACAACTCATGATATGAGTCTTGGTAGTTCTTGTATTCTTAAAGAATAATTTGTGCTCCCTAGCACACTCAAACCAAATGAAGAAAATTATAGACTATGGAAGCTATATTTAGATGGCTCCGAGAGGAAGAAATGACATGGACATAGGTGTGGTCCTTATCTCCCGAGAGATGAAAAATTATTCTTCACACACAGGTCACATTTTGTATGCTCCAAAAATGTAGCGAATATGAACCATTGGTGCATGATCTTCTCGATCACCGAGAAGAAACAAATCATGGCATTGCATATCTTTAGGGATACTAAGTTGGTCATCCACCAGGTCAAAAATAAGCACTCAATAAAAAATAAGCTTCTCAAAGTTTATAAACATAGATTTTGGGAGCTCCTAGAGATATTTGAAGCTCTAAATATTAAGGTGGTGCCAAGAAAGAAGAACAAAGAAGCAGATCAGATGGTCATGCTCAGTTCACATTTCTCACCTACTGAGGATTTTTTCAAAGGAAACACGCAACATATCGGGATGGTCATCGGTCATCTATTCCAGATAATGAATCGAGCTAGCAAATTTTTGATAGTGACGAGTAAATTGTCTAGTTAATTTAGAATGAAGTTGAGTTCTCTTAAAGCATGCAAGCTAACTTGAACAAAAGCTATGGTGACCAAGTAATCCAATTAAAGAAAAACAAGTTGCCTAAAGGGTTAGTCACCTTAGAGCATATTTTTAGCCCTGAAGATGAGTTCAATGGTGAAGAGAAAAATATGTGCGTAATGCAAGAAGTATGTGTCTCAGTTACCATTACGTACGGTAAGGAGTTGTTGCTCAAGAAATATTGTGTACAAAATGAAAGTCAAACCATTATTTCTCTCTATCATAAATACAATGACATCTTCTTTTGGGAATATGAAGACTTGAAAGGATTTGATCCAAGTGTTGTTCAGCACTTCATTAACCTTGAACCTAAAATCAAGCCCATCAAACAAAAGTAGAGGCCTATCAATCCTAATATAGAGCCCCTCATGAGGAAAGAGTTGTCTAAACTCATTGAGGAAAAGATAATATTCCCCATCACATACTCTATTTTGGTCACGAATCTTGTTCTAGTGTGCAATAATAACGGTGAAATCAGACTTTGTGTCAATTTTAGAGATTTTAATAAGGCATCCTTGAAGGATCATTATCCTTTGCCTTCTAAGGAGAATATTTTGCAAACTATGGCTGGCATGTAAATATTTTCCATGTTGGATGGGTACTCTAGCTTTAATCAAAACATGGTCAAGGAAGAGGATCAATTCAAGAAAGCATTTATAGCCAAATTGGGAGCATATGCATATCAGAAGATGCCCCTTGGTATGTTAAATGCAGGTGTAACATTCTAGCGAGCCATGGACATTTCCTTCAAAGGTTATATAAATGAGTTCATCCTAGTCTACTTGGATGACATAACTATTTTATCAAAGAAAATCATGGATCACATGATGCACCTAGAAAATTTATTTGAGAGATGTAGAGAATTTGGGGTTTCTCTTAACCCAAACAATTCAACTTTGTTGTTGAGCAAGGAAAACTTCTGGCCCACGTGGTTTCACAGGATGGAATTTCCATTGATCCCGATTACATTTCTTCCATCCTTGCTCTCTCCTTGCTAACGCACAAGAAATCCTTGCAGTCTTTCCTAGGAAAAATCAATTTTGTTAGGAGATTCATTCCTAACTTTGTAGGTTTGGTAAGGCCCATCACCCTCATGCTCAAGAAAGATATGGTCTTTAAATGGAAAACAGAAGGAAAAGAAAGCTTCAACAAAATCAAGAAAGAAATTTCTTGCATGCCAACACTCATCAATCTGGATTATTCAAAGGATTTCATCATTTATGCTTATGGAGCTAATGCAAGTGTTGTTGTTGTCTTAATAAAATAAAATGAACAAGGATTTGAGTAGCTAGTGACTTTCTTCAAGTAGAAACATTGAAGGATTATGAATTTAAATATAGTCACATGTAGAAACAGTCTTCGCCATCATGTGTGTGCTAAATAAATTCAAAAATATGTTCATCATAAATCATGTCAAGGTGTTAGTTTCACACTCAAGTGTGAGAGACTTCATCATGGGAGTAGAAATCGGCTAGAAAAGATAAAGATGGGTGACCAAAATCATGGAATATGATGTGACTATCAAACCACTAAATTTTTCAGAGGCAATACACTTTGTAGACAACTTGCAGAGGATGCACATTCTAAACTCCGAAACTTCATTTTTTATATGAAGATCTCCTATGCGTTAAAGTTGAGCGGATGAAAATTGTGGTGCACATAGTTGGATGGAAATGATGGTCATATTCCTTTCCTTAGGCGCATATTCTCTCGGTTTTAACAAATAAAAGAGATAACATCTAAGGTTGTAATCTATTCTATGCATGATAATTGATGGTGTTCTCTTCAAACGGACCATTGATGGTGTGTTTCTTGGATGCATTGATGGCACGCATATTGAAAAAGTGTTAGCATAATTTCAAGATGGGTTCTCTAGTGGACACTTCTCTAGCAAGGCAACAATAATGAAAATCATCAAGGAAGGATACTTTTTGCCTATTGTGTTTGCAGACATGCACAAATGGGTCATGAAATGCAAAGAATGTGCTTTCTTTACAAGAAAGAAGAAATTGACAGTGTTTCCCCTCCAACCAATCCAAGTGGATAAACCTTTTATAAAATGGGGTCTATACTTCATTGGCATGATCAATCCTTCTTCAAGCATTGGCCACAAATGGGTGTTGATAGCTACAGATTATTTCACCAAATGGACAGAAGTTATCGTGCTCAATGAATCAACCGAGTCAGTCATCCTTGACTTTCTCAAAGGCATTGTAACAAGGTTTGGCATTTCTCAAACCATTATCCCTAAGATAATGAAAAAGCCTTCCTTAGTACTAAAAGTTTTGATTGAGCACTTATTCTTGGTATCTATTTGAATACTTCTTCCAACTATTACCCTCAAGGTAATGGTTTGGCATAATCAACTAACAAGAACTTGATCACAATCATGAAGTAGACAATGAATATCAACCAGGGATAGTGGCACATAAAGGTCGCATGCGTCCTCTTGGAAAATAGATTCATGGTGAAGAAGGCAATAGGTATCTCACCTTACAAGTTTGTTTATAGGAAGGAGGCTAGAATTCCTTTATCTCTTTAGTTTCCTTCATTAGAGTTTAAACAGCAGTTGGAGATTGAGGGCACGGATTAGAGAAAAATCATAATGAAAAAGCTGGTTGAGCTTGAAGAATTGAGAAAATTTGTCATGACCAAGCTAGAGCAGCATCAACAATCAACAAACAAGTGGTTTGACATAAAGTCTAGGTATCAAGTTTTCAAATTTGGTGATCCAATGTTAAAATGGGATGATGACAGAGCCAAACTAGGGCGTCATTCAAAGTTTGATGCACTTTGGAGTGGCCCATACACTATCATTTATTGTAAGGAGGCTAACTCTTTTGAGTTGTCTCACCTTGATGGAGGCACACTACCAATCCTAGTTAATGGGATTTATCTCAAGCACTTCCATTGAGTCTTCTACATCATTGTATATATTAGGGTAGTTTCAATTCTCTAACTGCGCTTTACGCACATTGTTTTTTCATACATAGTTCCTTCCTCTCATGTTTCCTTACGCGTGTTCTTTTTGTTGCTTCCATGATGTCAGGTTTATTAAGGGATCTTGCAGTAGTTTCAATAGTTTTCCACTCTCACAAAATCCAAATCAGAACATCTTTACATGAGAGTAACAGTTTCTTAGATCTCATACGGTGCTTCAAGTGACTTCGGGGGTAGTTATTCAAGTTGTGGATCATAAATTCAATTTTTAGGTCAACTCCATGCCCAATGGATGCTTCTAAGGCTACTGATATCCTTCATCTAGTAGGTAGATGGACCAAAAATCACCAAACTGTTATACAAAATAACCCTTAGTTATTTTGACAACTTACATCCCCATTTTGGCTCTAAAGTTCAAAATATTTTAGGTTGTGCACACTTTAATGGTTTCCTTACCATTTTTCAAGGTTGTTTTTCCTTTGTACACCCTTGTATACCCTTCCTTCTCCATTTCTCTATCTCCTCTTCCATTTTCCCTCGCATGCACTTCTCGCGTGCCCGCCTTATTTCCCATATCTCACATACGTTTCACATGCACCCTTAGCTTGCTTTCCGAATTTGGCTAGGTCCCTTACGCATTTCCTTCAGTCCCCTTTCTTCCTTGCTGATGCACATCATTCATTTTGATTTCATGCCCCACATGCATACTTGTGTCCTTTTCGGTATGCATCTTGTCTTTTTGCTTTCACGTGCATCACTTTCACGTTCTTGTCTTTTGCTTCTCACGCCCCTTGCTCACACACCTCGTGTATTCCTCCATGTCAATCATTATGCCAAGTGGAACCTATCATACTTGAGTTTTCAACATGAACCTATCAAAGCATTCCAACTAGGTGCCAAATCCTTCGCAACGAACCATTGTGCAACACAATGAAAAAGACAAAACAAATGAATAGTTGGCCAATCCTTTGGATCAATCAGAGTGCTCCAAGTTTCATTGCATGTTCATCTTGTACTATAGATCTTCTTATCATCGAAACTTTATTACAAAGCTCGTATTTATGTGTTTTTGGTCTCGTTGGAAAGTTGTTGACATGGGCTACATGTTGGACCATTCAAAAAAAAAAAATCGCAGGATTTGGTAGATAGAAAATAGTGAAATTTCATTTTGGCCATTAATGTAAAGATTCAGTTAGCTCAACCACCTAGATCTGATTTAATTCTACCTCTTGCTTCTTCCACAAGTCAAACCTACATGCAGAGGTGGATCTGATAGCTTCGCAGGTGGATTTTCAGGCGATTATTGCTTGTTGTTTTTTGTTGAAGACTTGAATATGAGTTTCTCTCTTCTTTCTCCTCCTCTTCTCTCCTTCTTCTTCGATAAATGTAAGAGCGGTGCTCATTGTACAAGTTCGGACCCATTTAGTTTACTACGGACTTTGGTTCTTTGCATTTTGAGTTGCGAGGCCTTGAGATCTGGCTTTTACATGTGGATGTCAACCTCATTCACCATTGTAATTGACTGTGCATTTCTACAAGTAATAGAATATTTTTTTGTGGATACTCTCTACCTTGGCTCACTTTTATTTCTTTTCCTTTCCTCTCCTTTGTATTGTTCACTTGTTTTTATCTCTCACGTCCATGCAGGTTCCTTTTCTATTGTTTCAAGTTATGGTACACGTATTTACCCTTTCTACGCATATTTTACTTCATTTTCACTCAAATTTGATCATGTTCATCCCCTTATTTATGGTTTTATCACCTCCTTTAGCTTATTTTTCCCTTTTCATGCATCTCCTTCTCACCTCGATCCCTTAGAATCTTAGAGTAGTGATAGGTAGGTACATTTCCCTTCTTCGGAGTAGTTCTTAGCAATAGAAATAAGTAGAGGAACTAACCTTCTTCGGAAGTTTTTCTTAAGCCTGCAAGGTCCCATAACTTGGAGAGAGTCCCATGTTGCCTCAAAATCCCAGTTCATCTTGATCTAGGATGGGTGCAATTTTGAGCTCCAATAGTCATAACACCCAAGTTTGATTCTAAGGTCTTAGCATGTTGAAGAAGAAAATGATTTAAGCACCCTATAGAAGGATGAGTTACATAGAATCTTGAGAACCTATGAGATGATAAAAGCGATGAAAGACCTCCCAAGAAGGATGTTGTTTTCAAGGTTGAAAAGAAGGATAAATGAAATAAGGTCAAAGATAAATCAAATTCAGAAATTAATGATGACAAGCTAAAAGGTATGTTTGTTAGAAGGATAAAAGGAGGATTAAGTAAGTATAAGGGTAAATTTCTATTTAAGTGTTTTAATTGTGGAAATATTGGTCATTTTTCATCTAAGCTGTCCTAATAAGAATAAGGATGAGCATGGTAAGCATGAAGAACTTGATGATGAAGATGAGAAGCCTTATAAGCATGACAAAAGTGTTGGCATGTTGTGATTTATGTGTTATCATTGATGGAAAATCTCGTTGATGACAAAGTTGATGATGGAGTAAGGTCAAATGATTCCCATAGTGATGATGTAATGAATATTTGGGTATGTTTTTAGTTACATATATTGATTCATGGTGAGAATTTCTTGTTCTTGTAGACACCTAAAATTCGCTTACACCTGGCATTTCCTCTAATTCGATCTATTAACGACACTTTGTTAATTAGTTATTCTTCACTCCATTCTCGGATGCCCATTCATGACACCTTCTTTGTCGTATTCCTCTTATAATCAACTAATTTGGCTGATAAACCCCTTGTATTAGGTAAACGTCTCCCTATTCCCCTCTAGATCACTTTCGCAAGCTTCCTAGGATATTAATCAATCACATATGATTAATCAAACTCCTCCCAACTCTCAATGAGTCACTAATCACTTGCTAATCAAGTTTAACTAGCCTAAACCAAGCTTAGCTCTTCTAAAGCATGTTTATCCACTCCTAATCATAAAGTGATTTTTGGCTTACCTTTTGTCCCACATGCACCAAAATTCCAAACTCTCCCAAAGAGAAAACTATAAATACAAGGCTAAGCCCTCCCTTTCAACCTTACAACTCATTTGTATTAGCCCAAGCTATAGACATCTGATCTTGAGCTTACTTCCTCCATTGGAATAGCTTCTTCATCCATTTCTTCATGCTAGGTTAGTAATGAAAGATATAAACTTGGCCTTGTAGCCATTTTAGTGAGATTCATTCACCTTCTTGAAGTAAACAACAAATCACCCTTTGATTGCTAAATTGATCTTCATAGGTTCATGTTTTAGTTAGTGATCTAAAGAGTAGGGATAACTTAGGCATGTTAGTTTGATTTAATCTTGTTTCATGCAATGATAGAATTTGTTCCTTTAAGCTCTTATCTTGATGGTTTAGTGTAGATTTGATCAATGCTTTGAGGTTATTAGATTTTAGCTTCTTTTGATTAGCATTGCAAATTTATACATGAACACATTTGGCACACTCGGTGGGACTTACTCCATAGTCCATAGAAGTTGATTTCAAACTTTGTGATTTACATTATTTTTCTAACCATTTCCATGCATTTTGAGGATTGAATAGATTTTGCTAACCTTATATATGTTAAAATCTTCCTTTTGCATGCAAACTTAATGGGTTTCTGTTAGAAATTGATTTAAATGGCAAAGTTATGACTTTTCTGCATTTTCAAAAATCAATTTTTGTCCTTTTTGTGTAGTTCGTACACGTGTAGGTATTAGAAGGGCGCATACATTTAAACTCACACGCACTTGTTTTCTAGGGTGCGCATATGTTCCCAAACTTGTGTATATCTTTCTCGCTAAATGCGTGCATATGCTTTACTTGTGCTTTTTGACCCTCTATGGTAAAATTTTCTATAGACACACGCATACACCAATAATGGCATGCATACGTTCCCAAGCACGCACATACATCTCTAGGGATACACATACACTAAAACCCCTCTATGTTATCTTGTTTTTCTACAGATCATGCACATACATCTGCTAGATGTGCACATACGCCAAGAAGAGCGGGCGGGCATCTCTCGGGACACGCATACATAAAATAATGATTGTGTTTTGACATAGGTGTGCATACACTATTAGGCATGTGCACATGTTGTTAAGGGCATGCATATTTCCTAAGTGGCACATAGGCATTGCAATATAAAGTAGAAATTTGGGTTAAGCTAAAAAAATTGTTTCTTTGGATTTTCTAACCATTTGTAGGGTCTTTTTGAGTTACATTAAGTGTTTTCATAGTTACATTTTCATTTACAAGGCTAGGATCATGTATGCTCTTTCCTCACACATTATAGGTGATGTTGGGAATCAAAAACAATCAAATGCCTCTTTCATGCTTTGAAAAACACTTCATTAAAATATTTCTAAGGGAATGAACATCAATTTGGGATTAAAAAAGGAATGATTTGTGTGTTTGGTTCATAGGCTTTCTTCATTTTTACTAACTAGTTGGGTTCTACGTTGTGTATGTTCTTCCTTCGCATCTTAGGATGATATTTAGAATCAAAAGCAACATTTAAATCCTCTTTCTATGATTCCTTGAAACTACTAATCATTGCATGAAGGACCATATCACTTGCAAAAGAATCGGGATCTAGATAAAAGCTAACACATTTGTTGTAGTATGTCAAACTGTGTGTGACAAAACCTCACTAAGTTTAAAGATAAAAACACACCATATTCAAAACACTTGATTTGCAGGTTTGGATAAGGGTAAACCCATCTACTTTAAACTAGGAGAAACTCCCCTTGGCATAAGCCTTAAGCTAAAACAAAGGGGATGCTCCTAGAACCCCAAAGTAGTCCATGCAAGAGGGAACCTTGTGGATGAAATGGGAAGCACTCCGCTTACCTACTTGACTAGTTATGCACTTGTGAGTTTAGAGTCAAAACTATCTCCATTGTGACCCCAGTGAAAACAAAACTAAATGCATATTTATGCTCATTGTGTCAAAGGGGGTAAAGTAAAGTCAAGATACTATAATACTATTCATTGTGACTTTCTTGGCAAATCAAGCTCGTAGAGGTATTTTGTGACACCTAGTTGAGAGAACAAATAGGAAGTTATATCATCTTGGAGCCAACTTTACCATATCAAGCCAATATGTTTTATAGAGCTTTCACAAAGTAAGAACTTGTTCGAGTCGAAACCTTGTTTATCAAATAAAGATAAAATCCATTAAATTGCACTAAGCATCATTCATCACAGAATTTGCAAAGTGTTACTTTTTTTTAGTTTTTCACTCGTCATAAGATGAGGTGAAACTCTGTTGAAGTGATGCCAAGTATTTTTCAACCCCATTTTGATCTACTCCTTTTCTCTCTTGTTGATTTTTTTATCAAAAGAGGAGCATCATATGTGTGTTATTGATTGATCATGTCCACCACTTTTGCACCCATTTACATTTTTCCTTGCTTGAGACTGGATAGTAAATGTTGAAAGTGTGTTGGTACGTCTTCACATCTTGATAGCCTTGTCTTGATACCCATGTCAAGACATCTCATTTGTAGCTAGGCTTGCTCATCATCAATCTTCCTTTGAGGTGTTACTTTGTTTGCATCACCTCGATACTTATATCTTGTTTCTCATAAAACTTGGTTTTAAGTTTCAAGATTGTAGCATTACGTTGCTCACACAATAGAAACTCCTTGATATACTTTGACTTTGTCCTTTTCCAAACATTGCCTCAACCTTGAAAAGTGTCGTTGTTACTTTGTTTGCATCGTGTCAATATCATTTCAATACTAATATCATGCTTTTCCATAAATCTTGATTAAACATATCTAAGTGGAATTGTTGTGTTGCTCACACTTGTAACTTCCACCTTTTGAGATTCAAGCCTTGTTTGTATCTAGACTCGTTATAGTATACCTTGATCAGAAATCACTTCAACCCTTGTTAATACTTACGCCTTGTTTGTTTTTAAACTTTTTTAAACTTGACGTAAGTGTTGACATTGTGTTGATCATTTTTTACGTTAAATTGTCATTGAGACATGCATTTGCATAGGGAGTATTTCCTTATTTGGATTTTTGTTTTGAACTTACATGATTGTTCCTTGTAATCGGTCATCTTGTAAACTTGTTTGTCTAGGGACAATCCTTTTTATCCTTCACACTCGCAGTTTGTTTTCCAAACCTTGATTGGATCATTGAAATTGTGTCATCATGATGTATATTTTCCTTAGGTTCCCTTTGGAAAATCACACAAGCATCCCCTATTTATTCACAAAATGTCTAGTTGGTTGTCATTATGCTGCCCAAATCGACATGGAACTTCCTTCCCTTTGAAGGAGTTCAATTACACTATTTAGGTCTAGGAATTTGAACCCAACGATGCTAACCATGACTACTATCATACGGTTCCTCAAACTTACGACAATAGGAAACTAAGTTTAGGAATTTACCTCAAAACATTCCCATCTTGACTAAACCTCGGTTGGTTCCTCGCGCTAGAAAAATTGTTTGGGCACCCTGTTCCCCACCTTCGTCTTATAGTCAATGGTATGGTTTGGATGCTTCTGATCCAAATTATTATTCATATTCCCCCCACTCTTCTTATGATTCTAATCTAAATTATTCTTCTGATTCCTCTCAGTCTTATGAGGATTCGATCAAACTATTAATCCAAGTCAACTCCTAAGTCATGGTCCTCCCTTGCTTTGCAGGACCTTCCTTATTCACTACCTTGACAACCTCTTCCTCTATTGAAGATCTGGGTGAATCCAAATTCTTCTAATTCAAAACTCACATCGCATTATTCTAAGTCAACATTTACATCACGATCATCCAAGTCGAATCCACCATCACAATATCCCGCCTAGATGATCGTCATATTTTTTACCGTCACTATATCATCTTATAGGTAAACCAATGCCATCTTCTTCCACTCACAAGACGTATTAATCAAAGTCTACTTCATCTCCTAAGTCATCTTCTTCTATCAATCGAATCTAATTCCTCTTTGGTCCTCGGGTCATTTTGATCATACCTTACTATATATTCCTCCATCTTCTAAAGATCGATGTTTGCATCCATGTCGAATAATTCATAAGAAATAATGTGCTAAGATATCCTTTCGATGCACTATCCAATTCTTGTATGGACATAATAAGGTCAAAATTTCCTTTTATATACATCATCAAACATCTTTTAAATATTCCACACTTGTTGAACCTCTTTCATCTAGTCATCCTACTTTTGTCAAAGAACAACTACCCATGTCGATAGATTCATTTCGAATGGAGAAGCAATCACAAAATCATGGGGTCACACAATGACATTCCCTTAGATGATAAAATGTAAGAATGCTCTTTAGAAACCGATACGCTCATGTATTAGGAAGAAGAAATTGATTCCTTTTTTCAAAAATAGAGGAAGATCCTGGGACCATTGAACTTGATTCTCATCTTATTTTTCCATCTTCACATTCATCTTCGTATGACAACATTCATGGGTTTGGTAGTGATCCATGGCCTATCTTTTTCAATCATTCTTTACATGTCATGATTCCTCAATCAAAATATTACCTTTTGGCACCTCTCAGTCACCCATCATCATCTTCTCTAAGTGGGTCACCTTTGGAAGTCCTTAATCTTCTATCCTTGGTTCGCCTCCTAGTAGACCATATTCCTTGCTTTGGTCACCTCCTGGTAACCCATTATCTTCTATACTTGGGCCACGTCCTTATAGCCCCCTTTGTCTTTTATTTTTGGTTCGCCTCCGGGTAGCCCTTGTTCTTCCATCTTGGGTCCATATCCTAGTAGCCTTCCATCTTCTATTTGTGGCTCACCTCCTAGTAGCCCATCCTCTTCAATTCTTGGACCATCTTCTCTTCCATCACATTATCCTTCTATCAATGATTGGGGTAGACCCACCATCATCTCTACCATTCCTATCATCAATCATAAATTTCCACTTTCTTCTCCCACTTCTCGGGATCAGACGAGTCACGCATTAGCTTATAAGAAACCAAAACATTTTTTCATCAAGCTAAGATCAAAAATTCCAAGAGCTCCAAAGCTCCCAACAAGTCAAACAACCATAAGGTTCAGAATCAAACACAATTCAAGAATGCACATCAACACAACCATCAAGTATGGTGCAAAGTGCATAAACCTCTGGATAGGGAACTCAATATCCCACTTACAAAATCCACATGTCAAGATAAATCATAGTCATTTGTTGGATATGAGCTCACCACGATCATTGAGATCGAAGATAATATGATGCTTGATGAGATTACATGCCTAGTCTCCCTAATCAAGGAAATTGCAAACATTTTTTTTGGATCTTATCACGTCGAGTGACCTTGTTGATTCTACTTTCCAACAAATATCAAATACAAAAAAGAAATAATTTCAAAAAAATCAAAGGTAAACGAATATGCTTCACAATTAGGTATTGCATACACATGGATGTTCTTTCTTTCCATCCCTTTTCAATTCATCCACCATTTTCATCCCTTTGATGATATTTTGGGTTAGTCTATTCACACGCATTTTTTCGACCTTTATCTCTATGGTATTCGTTTGACCTTAGTCTTTCATCACCTTGGTAAATTAAATAATAACTGACCTCTTAGAGATCCCATCACAATCAGCATCAATAAACATGTTGTGAAGAACTTTTGGATATATTTTTTGACACTAGCCAATGTCTTTGTTGCAATCACTTTTATATCCTTCCATCAAGCCATATGTGGTTCTTAACTCCTTATCAAACAAAAGAGCTGAAGTACATTTTCAAAAAGCAAAAAAAAATCAATCAAATCAAAAAGCCAAAGCTAAAAGCAAAAGCAAATTGATATATAACTCTATCTTGGGGCATTTCCAATAATCTCCATCGAGGATATGGACGCCTGATTTATAGTAGAGCGATGTTGTGATTATAATAAAATGCATCTCTATCGGGGATATGGCCGTCTGGATGTCAAGAGAGCAATGTACGACTCTCCTTTCACAATTCATTCATAAATCAACTTTGAAAATAAATCATTCCTACACATTGGCTAGCGTGTCTTCACTTACTATCTACCAAATATTCACTTTGAGATGTAATTAATTTCCACATGAACACACTAGATCTCTATGAGAAAACAAGATTAGTATGTTACCAAGTTTATTTTTTTGGACCTTGTTTAGACTCTTACTCTAGTCCGTATCTTGTCTCACGATTTGTGCCTTTGGCTAATCACTTCTTCATTGCAAGGCTTCTAAGTTACGTTCATAACATTCACATCGTTCTTCTACTTTTTTCAAAACATCCATGTGTATAATATTTCCTTTTTCCATGTTTGTAGAAACCTTTGTCCCCTTTCACAAAAATAATCTTCCACTTCTTTCTATCATGTGCTTCTTGGCCAGCTTATGCTCTCCTTTCATAATTCATTCATAAATCAACTTTGAAAATAAATCATTCCTACACATTGGCTAGCGTGTCTTCACTTACTATCTACCAAATATTCACTTTGAGATGTAATTAATTTCCACATGAACACACTAGATCTCTATGAGAAAATAATATTAGTATGTTACCAAGTGTCTTTTTTTTTGGACCTTGTTTAGACTCTTACTCTAGTCTGTATCTTGTCTCACAATTTGTGCCTTTGGCTAATCACTTCTTCATTGTAAGGCTTCTAAGTTACGTTCATAACATTCACATAATTCTTCTACTTTATTCAAAACATCCATGTTTATAATATTTCCTTTTTTCCATGTTTGTAGAAACCTTTGTCCCCTTTCACAAAAATAATCTTCCACTTCTTTCTATCATGTGCTTCTTGGCCACTTATGCTCTCCTTTCATAATTCATTCATAAATCAACTTTGAAAATAAATCATTCCTACACATTGGCTAGCATGTCTTCACTTACTATCTACCAAATATTCACTTTGAGAGGTAATTAATTTCTACGTGCACACACTAGATCTCTATGAGAAAAAATATTAGTATGTTACCAAGTGTCTTTTTTTGGACCTTGTTTAGACTCTTACTCTAGTCCATATCTTGTCTCACAATTTGTGCCTTTGGCTAATCACTTCTTCATTGTAAGGCTTCTAAGTTACGTTCATAACATTCACATTATTCTTCTACTTTGTTCAAAACATCCATGTGTATAATATTTCCTTTTTTCCATGTTTGTAGACACCTTTGTCCCCTTTCACAAAAATAATCTTCCACTTCTTTCTATCATGTGCTTCTTGGCCAGCTTATGCTCTCCTTTCATAATTCATTCATAAATCAACTTTGAAAATAAATCATTCCTACACATTGGCTAGCGTGTCTTCACTTGCTATCTATCAAATATTCACTTTGAGAAGTAATTAATTTCCACATGAACACACTAGATCTCTATGAGAAAAAATATTAGTATGTTACCAAGTGTCTTTTTTTTGGACCTTGTTTAGACTCTTACTCTAGTCCCTATCTTGTCTCACAATTTGTGCCTTTGGCTAATCACTTCTTCATTGTAAGGCTTCTAATTTACGTTCATAACATTCACATCATTCTTCTACTTTATTCAGAACATCCATGTTTATAATATTTCCTTTTTCCATGTTTGTGGACACCTTTGTCCCCTTTCACAAAAATAATCTTCCACTTCTTTCTATCATGTGCTTCTTGGCCAGCTTATGCTCTCCTTTCATAATTCATTCATAAATCAACTTTGAAAATAAATCATTCCTACACATTGGCTAGCGTGTCTTCACTTACTATCTACCAAATATTCACTTTGAGATGTAATTAATTTCCACATGAACACACTAGATCTCTATGAGAAAACAGTATTAGTATGTTACCAAGTGTCTTTTTTTTTGGACCTTGTTTAGACTCTTACTTTAGTCCTTATCTTGTCTCACGATTTGTGCCTTTGGCTAATCACTTCTTCATCGTAAGGCTTCTAATTTACGTTCATAACATTCACATCATTCTTCTACTTTATTCAAAACATCCATGTGTATAATATTTCCTTTTTCCATGTTTGTAGACACCTTTGTCCCCTTTCACAAAAATAATCTTCCACTTCTTTCTATCATGTGCTTCTTGGCCAGCTTATGCTCTCCTTTCATAATTCATTCATAAATCAACTTTGAAAATAAATCATTCCTACACATTGGCTAGTGTGTCTTCACTTCACTGTCTACCAATATTCACTTTGAGATGTAATTAATTTCCACATGAACACACTAGATCTCTATGAGAAAAAAATATTAGTATGTTACCAAGTGTCTTTTTTTTTTTGGACCTTGTTTAGACTCTTACTCTAGTCCCTATCTTGTATCACAATTTGTGTCTTTGGCTAATCACTTCTTCATTGTAAGGCTTCTAATTTATGTTCATAACATTCACATAATTCTTCTACTTTATTCAAAACATCCATGTTTATAATATTTCCTTTTTCCATGTTTGCAGACACCTTTGTCCCCTTTCACAAAAATAATCTTCCACTTCTTTCTATCATGTCCTTTTGGCACTTCATTGGTTAGCGTTCACCATCGGGTTGAACCTATCCATATTGGCCTTGATCTAGCCTCTGCACGTGAAGAGTTTACCTTTGAATACTCCCACATAACATTGGGAACTTTCACATCTCTTCACTTCCTTGCACATATGTGGGGTATCCTGCCCTTGTACATCCCATCTAACACTGGGAATCCATGTTTCTTCATCTTCATGTACATAGTTTCGAAAAATTAAGGAAAATTAAAACATTCAAATATGTTTCCATCACAAACTCAAAAATAATATAAAAATTTCACCTTAGAAATCATCCTAAAAATAACTTATTCGATTCTTTCCTATTCATGTGCACAATTTGTAGATCATCTGGATCTACCTCCATTAATAAAGTTGGTTTGCTTACTATATTTGTACTCTATGGAACAATGAGTTTCCTGGTACTGTGTCATAGAGCATGATTGCTTTTTCATAGGACCCCTATGTCCTCCATTTGTCCCCTTGTGTGGGGCACCATTCTTAACCCTTGTCATTAATTCGCATGCAGTCGAATCAAAGCTCAATAACAAAATATTTGTACATTGTCTTGAACATTTTTTTAGTATGTCTATTTGTTAGGTTAGATTGTTTACTTTCTCATATTGCATTACATTATGTATGTTTCATGGAGTTAGGCATCATTTTAATTTCTCGTATTTCATTACATTATGTATGTTGCATGGAGTTAGGCATCATTTTACTTTCTCATATTGCATTACATTATGTATGTTGCATGGAGTTAGGCATCGTTTTACTTTCTCATATTGCATTACATTTTGTATGTTGCATGGAGTTGGTGTTTTAGCACATACATTTTTTTGTACTATGGCTTTTCATGTCATTTTACACTTTTGTCGTATGCTTACATTTTTAATAAGGACCGATGATGAAGATCACTAGCAATATGATGAAAATTAAGTTGTTTACATGGCACTAGATGGATGTTAGCTCATTCCCCCTTCCTCATACTCATTTTCTTCTATATTCCCTTTCTTCTCTTCACACTATTCTACTCTTTTTCTAGGGGCATATTACCTCCTTCATCTTCTATTTTTTTCCTTCATCTTTTTATCGTCGATCGACCTCTTTCATCACCCCATCGACACTCGAGGGGGCATCCTTAATTCTACTAAATTTTCTCCTACCCCTTCAAAAAAATTAATTTTTATGCTTTTCTACTATCTTTGAAGTGGCGTAGCTTACACCACCCAAAGAGGGGAAAATGTAGACACCTAAAATCTACTTACACCTAGCATTTCCTCTAATTTGGTCAATTAATGACACTTCGTTAATTAGCTATTCTTCACTCCATTCTCAGATGCCCATTCATGACACCTTCTTGGTCGTATTCCTCTTATAATCAACTAATTTGGCTAATAAACCCCTTGTATTAGCTAAACATCTCCATATTCCCCTCTAGATCACTTCTGCAAGCTTCCTAGGCTATTAATCAATCACATATGATTAATCAGACTCCTCCCAACTCTCAATGAGTCACTAATCACTTGTTAATCAAGTTTAACTATCTTAAACCAAGCTTAGATCTTATAAAGCATGTTTAATCCACTCCTGATCATAAATTTATTTTTGGCTTACCTTTTGTCCCACATGCACCAAAATTCTAAACTCTCCCAAAGAGAAAACTATAAATATAAGGCTAAGCCATCCCTTTCAACCTTACAACTCATTTGTATTAGCCCAAGCTATAGACATATGATCTTGAGCTTACTTCCTCCATTGGAATAACTTCTTCATCCATTTCTTCATGATAGGTTAGTAATGAAATATATAAACTTGGACTTGTAGCCATTTTAGTGAGATTCATTCACCTTCTTGAAGTAAACAACAAATCACTCTTTGATTATTAAATTGATCTTCATAGGTTCATGTTTTAGTTAGTGATCTAAAGAGTAGGAGTAACTTAGGCATGTTATTTTGATCTAATATTATTTCATGAAATGATATAAGTTATTCCTTTAAGCTCTTATATTGATTTTTTAGTGTATATTTGATCAAATTCTTTGAGGTTATTAGGTTTTAGATTCTTTTGATTACTGATAGTAAATTTATACGTGAACACAGTTCTAGCAAGTCTAATTTGGTGACCTAACTAGCTTATGTGACAAGACATGGTGGTATGAGCTTCTTAGTGACTTGAGAAGCATATTGTAATGATGGATAGTATGTTTAGAGATTTCTTTGGTACTCAAATGAGTTTCAGAGTGCAAATACGGGTTATAAACCAAGTTTAAGGTGCTCATGTGGACCAAGTATGGATGTTAGCAAGTATAAGGATGAGTTATGGAGCCATGTGAGTTCATTGATACATATAGGTAGTTGTATCATGGTTTATTAGGTATATTAGGGCCTTTTGGAAAATTTATATGATGTTTTATGAGGTTATTTCAGTTGACCCTAACTTAGTCAATACAAATCCCTAAGGGCTAGCTATGAAAGTCTCGATGTCGGAGAGACGGAATGTTAGCTGTGAAATGTTATTGATTGGAGATGTTAGTAGGTTTTTCATAGTGATGTGGGAAAAAAATTAGGTTTCCATGATGATTATTTTGCATTTAATGTCAGTTTTGGTGAAACATGGTCAATAAGTTCTTTTCTAGCTTGAATTACACCTTCTGATGCTCATCCTGAATTGTGTGATTTTCATGGGACCTTGTGGCTATCATGTATGTTTAAAATTAATTCTAGAAGGTTTCACAAAAATAATGATTTCATTTCACTTTGTCATATTTTTATGAACGAATGTTAAGAAGGTAAACAACTTTTTGTGTGTTTGAAACCCTAGCTCAAAATCATTAAGAGATAATTTTTTCCTAAGTGGAAATTTTTACTTGTTATTTCATGGATGATGATTTTATGATGTATAGTACTCCTAAATGTTTCAATAAAGGTATTATATATCTTATGTTGATAACTAGAGCCCACTCAAATAGGATTGTTTCTAAAAAGTACAGTTTGGGACAAGGTTGTCCAAAGGAGTTGCAAACTAAATGGACATTATGGTGATTATGTGAGTTTTTATTGAATTTCATTATGGTTTTAGATCATGGTGATGTATTTTAATGGTCAAGTATACTTCCTTTATGTTTATTGGTCAAAGGGCGATTTTGGGGCAGTTTGAGGTAGTTTGCAGAGATGAGCTTGGTTGAAGGCCTTCCACTTGGAGTTAGAAGGAGTTCCAATATGTTATGGAAAGATGATTAAGATTTATTTCCATTGGTATAATTTTTTTCTCATGATTATTTAATTTTATTTGGTTTCCATGTCATTTTGCAAGAAATAAGGTTTCTTACTTTTAAGGACAAGACTATTTTTGTTGAAAGATTGAGTTGATTGGAGCATAAAATGGATGAGTTGATGCTTTCTACCACCTATAAAGTGAATAGGGGTGAATTTTTAATCTAGTTAAGTAATTTAGAGGCCTTTAAAGTATCAGCAAGGGTGAAAACTAATAGATTTTGCAAAATTTATTTTTGGGCATCTTGTTTTGGTGAAGACAAAAGTAGTTGTGGTTTGAGTATATGGATGTTTCATGATGTCTAAATTGCTTAGAAGTGTTCTATAAGTTTTTATTTTTCCATATAGTGGTCACATGCCATATTTTAGTTCATCTTGGGTGATCTTGAGGCCCAAAGGTGAAATCAAGATGCTTAGAAGTAGTTGTTTTGAGAAGGAAATGAGCCAGTGGGCCCATTAAATGAAATAATTTGATTGGTTAATGTAAATGTGTGACCATGTATGATGATTTTATGATATATTACTCATGTTTTGTGAATATGGGATATTTACTAAGCATGGTTTTGTGATTAGTGGATTTTTGCCATTCTAGTGATGGGGTTTTGAGGATTTTGGTGCATGATGAATGGTTTTAGGCATGGCCGACCTACATGGGTCAAATGTGAATATTTTAATTATTCATATGGGATGTTTTTAAGTTGGTATGGTCGAACTAAAGGAGGGAAACTGACCTCTTTTTAATTTGAATCAAGGAGAGCTTATAAAAGTGATGTTTTGGGTGTAATTTGCAACTAGTTGAGTTTGTATGAAAAGTGTGATCTGGATGTGAGAGTTTTTCAAGTTTAAAGGCATGTGTTGAGGGGTGATAAAAATTTTATAGGTTTATTAATTTATGCAAGTTTTTTGTAAGGTTTTTATGCATTGAGAAGTGAGGAAAGTGTAGGTTTGTGTAAATTTGAAGACCTAGGGTTTGAGCAAGAGTTGAAGGTGTTTGGAGTTGGATCTTGTGATCACCATCAGATGAGTTGTAGGAGCATATATTCAATGATATCTTAATCAAAGTCTCTTATGATGAGTCATATTCATATGAGTCTCTTGTTATGAGTAATATAAACAAGGGTTTATGGGTTGGTGTTCCTTATGGGGTTGGTGCCTCACTAAATAAATCTCTTATGATGTGTAATATTCACTTGAGTATTTGTTGTGTATAATATCAAAAAAATTAGTGGGTTTTCTTCCCCTTGAGGGTTTCCCACTTACATCTTGTGTTATGGTGTTGTTTCTCTTGCTCATGGTTAATTGTATGAATGTTGTATGTTGTTGTGTACACACTAATGGATGGCTAATTGATTAATGGTTTATGTGAGTGATCTAAAATTGAAATTAAAATTGTAAGGAATGATTCACCTCTCATCTCACTCCATTTTGCTTCCAGTGGTGGTATCGAGTAGGTCCTTTTGGATAATTTTGATCACTTGAAAAGAGATCCTTTGAAGCACAAAAATTGTGAGTCAATAGAGTGATTTCCTACCAATAAGGTGTCATTGTTTGATGGAAATAACTATGATTTTTTTCAGTATGAAGTCTCATATCATGTCTTTAGGGTTTTATGGTTGAAAAGTTGTTGAAAATGGATATGTTACTCCTACCACTCCTCCTACTTGCACTGTAGACAAGACGGCATGTTATGACAATTTCAAGGCTTTTAATGTTATCATATGTGGTCTTGGAGAATATGAGATGGGAAAGGTAATGTATTACAAGTCAAGAAAAAGAAGCATGGGAGAAACTACAAGTTTTGTATGAAGGTGACTCAAAGGTAAGAATTTTTAAGCTTCAAACTTTTAGAAATCAGTTTGATATTCTTAAGATGAATGAGGACAAATAAATTACATCATATTTTCTTATAGTTGACAAGATTGTTAATAGCATGACAGGGTTAGGAGAAGATGTGAAGGAACAAGTTGTTTCTCAAAAGGTTTTGAGGTATCTAACTTCTGCATTTGATTCCAAAGTATCTACCATTGAAGAAGCCAAGGATTTGACTCAGTTGAAGATGGATGAGTTACATGGGACTTTGACTGCTTATGAGATGAGGATTTTTGACTCTAAACCAACTAAGAAAGAGGTTTCTTTCAGATCTGAAATGAAGAATAAGGGTAAGAAGACCAAGGAGGTTGATGATGTTGTTGAGATTGAAGATGAATAACTCTTTACAATGATGGCTAGAATATTGAAGGTTGGCATGTGGTAAGGTAGGAAATTTTTCTATTAATTTTCCTCATAAGCACAATAAGGAATATCATGATGGACGTGAGCATGACAAGAAGAATAAGTATGATAAGAGAAAAAAAACTTTAAGAGGTTTGACTATAAGAAGAAGGGAAAAATGATTTTTTATTCAAAGGAAGATGATTACTTGTCTGATGCTAGTAGTGGTGTTTTAGATTCAGATTCTGAATCTGATTATGAAGATATTGGAAATGAGGCATTGTTTATGACTAAATATGGCATGATATCTACTAGTGATGAATCTTCATTGTTAGGTGATTTCATATCAGGTTATTATAGCTACTCTAATGAAGATGAAGAGGATGGTAAAGATGATCTAGAGAGTATCCAAAAGGAGTTAAAGCATGTTGAAAAGAAGAATAAGAAGCTAAATTCTTAGGTCAAGGGTTATGAAAATAAGGTTCATGATCTAGAAAAAGAGCATAGGTCTGAAACAAACAAGCTAAAGGAGTCAATCAAATTGCTAGAAGAAAAGGTAAAGTTTTAGTCTCAAGTGTGCAAGATAAAGAGAGAATGTGCTCCAAATTGGAAAAATATTTTGAGTTTCTAAGGGCAGAGCTCTTAGAGGTTGGTAAGAAGACAATGTCTTTTTAGAAATTTGAGAAAAGTACCAAAGATCTTGATGATCTTCTTGGAAAACAGAGATCAGCATGTGACAGAATAGGTTTGGGGTTTAGTGATGACCTCAAGGGAAAGGAGAAGATGTAAGATGATAGTGTTTCAAGTAAGAAGGATGAAGAACCATGCAAGGAGGATGAAAAGAAGGAGAGCTTCACCAAATACAAGATGAATCCAAATTCCATTAGGCAACCTAATGCCTCAAGGTATGAAATATCATTCAATGGTTATTGTTTCTCATGTAATGGTTTTGGTCATAGGGCTAAGGAGTGTAAGATGTTTTCTAGAGATGATCACCCTTGGAAAGATGATAGAAGTATGCAAAAAAAGAGTGTGGTGTGCTATAAAGCGCCGGGAAATATGTCATGTAGCTAAGTTTTATTTATATGAGCCTTCAAGACAAAATTTGAGTAATGGTGATTACAAGGGAAGAAGTATGGTATTATGCTTCAGTTGTAATAGGTATGGACATGTTGCTAGGGACTATTATGGGCCTACAAGATAATAAAGAATCTATCAAAGTCCTAATTGTGTAGGCTAGAAGGAAAGTCAGGTCATGGGAACCTAGAAGGACCAATTATGGTTCACCAAGAGCCAATTTGAATTCAAGAGCAGGTGTTGATGGAAAACAAGGTATGACTTGGGGCTCATATTAGATGTAAGGAGATGGAGGTGAATTTCCAGTGTCTAAGAAGGCTTGGGACCTCTTCAAGTCATTATTCTAGATCCTTCATGGTGTCATATGCCTCTACTAGGCTTCTAAAAGTATATCAGTTCAAATGAAGCATTACGGTGAGGGGGAGTTGTCAGGTCAACTTTTTTCTCCTCCATGATTTCAAGGTATGTATTTTCAAGTTTTTAAGCATGTTCTCATGATTATATATGGCTGATCAAGTTGTAGTATACTAGGTCATGGTCCTAGTGTCTCAAATTGTGGTATGAATATATCCACAAGTCTATCTTTGTACTATCATGTTGTGGAGTTTGTTTGGGATGTATCGGTGAGTATAAGGGTCATGATGGTGTCTCTAAAGAGGTCTATTATATCATGGTATTAATGAGAGAGGTTTTATTGAAGTCACGAGTCATATTTTACTACTATTAGCAAGTATTGAGGTATGTGTTCTTCCAAGAAGTCATATCTAAGTATATTATTGGTTAAAGATCTAAAGTTTGTGTGATGTCAATTTTTTCATAGTATATGCATATTCCTTGATGAATTCCAAATGAATGTTGATTCTGTTTGAATCAATTAATGTGAATTGAGTATGTAGTGTGATTGAGTCATGACATGATGTATTGTCAAGTGTCAAAATTGTCTAGACACGCATATTGTTCTAAATGTCTCTATGCCATATATCAAGTGTACCAAAATGTGTGTATGATTCACAAAGAATTTTTAAGATGAGATGTGTCATCAATGATGATGACTTAAGCAAATCACTATGTGAAAAGAACAATGACAGGTGTTCTTGATAGTTGATGAGGCTAAATTTAAGGTGGTTTAAAAAATGCTAGTGGTATTTATGGTTTCTCTTCGAGAAATTTGAGTCTCGAGCGGGACCTTAGGAGGATTTTGATACAATTTTGTTATCAAAATTTGAGATCTTGCCAATCAAAGATATGTGCATTTTGTGGTTTTTATCCAAAACTGGGTTCTAACTATTCTCAAGAAGCAATACAAAGGAAATCTTGAGTGTGAAAGGGAAAATGATGGTTTCCAATGTAAAAATTTGGATCAGATCTTCTAAACAGAATATACATTGAGATTTAAGAAGTTTCATACCACAAAAAGGTCATATTTCTTTTGAATTTGTGATAGTGTTGAGTTACGACGGTGAAGGTGCAAGAAGACCTAATTGGAAAAAGTTGGTATTGCACACTAGGTAGTGTCTCTTCAAGAGCATAATTCAAGGCTTATGGAGGAAACTATATGTCCAAATGGGTACTCATAAATGGTAATATTTATTTGAGAATAAGTATATTTCAATATTCTTAGATGTTTTCTACATAAAGAAGGGTTATTAGGCTGTGTGCATTGTATGAAGGGATAAGAATGATTTGGAAGGTGTCTTAATGGTCCTACAAGTTCTCTCTAAGTGATAATGAGATTGTAATATCCTTGAATTACTCCTATAAGTTGAGAAAAGTTAAAATTATATGTTGCTTACTATATTTGCTCTCTTGAAATATCAAGGTACAGTGGTTTGATTATACAATTCAGTAGGTGAATTTTTGGTAAGAAATGATGTTTTTATCAAAGGATATATGGTTTCTTGATGCTCCTAAAAATCTCATAAGGATGTTTGTGGTAAGTAGTTGTGATGTGAAGGAATGTATAGGAGGTTCTATCAAAACCATTTGATGAACTATGTCTTGATTTGTGTGATATCATGATTTTGAGTGGTTGATGTTCTAAGATAAAGTTTCATAGTGGATCCAAAAGTTATGTTCCCCTTAATGGATGCTATAAGTAATACTACAAGGTTATCTATTGCATGAACTGATTGTAGATAGTGAGAACATAGTTCTTTGAACTCGAGAGGTTGAAAATGAATTTCTACATGTGCAAGGTGTATATAAGAGGAAGAGCATGTGTCACCTACATGTATATGGTGTGTTAAGATTATATTAGTCTTGAAAGAGCAGATAATGTGACTATTTGTATGTGTCATGACCAAAGTTGGCCATCTTCTTCAAAAATTACTTATTTATAAGCATGTAAGTGTTTATGGTGTCATTCCTAAGAGTTATAAGGTCTAAAGTGGTATTCAAGGCCTTATATGGTGTGTTATGAATCTCTTAAATGGGTATGAAGTTGCTTGAAAGATGTTCAAGTAGGATGAAGTCTTTCTTGGGTCAAGAAGATGGTTTAAATACATAAAGTGATATGATATGATACTACTGATGATGTGTGAAGACAAAATGATGTTAATGGTTATAGGAAGTCTTTATGACAGGGGAGTACATGTTTTCAATTCTTGAAGGTATGTTTTGACTATTTTCTTCAAATGGAAGCATGTCCAGTTCAATTTTGTAGTATCTCATTCAAATGTGACTTGAAATAACTAAAAAGATGGTTTAAGACTGGGCCTAAGTGTTTGAGTTATTCTCAAGGTATCTAAGCAAGCAAGGTTTATAGGTAATTGTTTGTGTTTTCCTAGAAAGGAGAATGCCTTGAATCTAGGGGGATTTGTGAGTTGTTTTGGCCTTGCATGATTGTGTTTCTTGATCTCATCAAAGTTAGTTGAAATGGCACTAAAAATTCAGTTGAGGATATTAGTTCATGAGAAGGTTTGAGGTCAAGAGATGATAGTGTCAAGTCAATATTGTGTCTTGACAAGTTTTTATCCCAAGAATGAAGGTAAGGAGGAATATTTAGCTCATGTGCATCATTTTTGACATGTTCTTGAGATGTTTGCTTCAGGTATAGGACTACTATAGTGGTATGTTGAAGGTAAAATCAATATTTGGATGTGAAATGACAATATTTGCATGCTTAAAAGGTGAATGATGGTGTAATATCTCAAGGAAGAGATAAATTTTTGTTTCTTTTATGATTATTAGAATTTTTATATGGTTCATGTGCTTTTACCGGGGGAGCACGGTGTTTCCATGATTGAAATTTGGTTGAAATTCAGATTTTGAGAGAAATGACTTGTTTGTGAGCTTGTTTGAGATCTTTTATTGATGTTTCCAACCAAAATATGACACTATGAAGCTAAGAAATCTAAATATTATTTAGGTACATGTATGCTTTTGTCATTAATGTGAAAAGGTGGAGAAGTTCAAGTGGTTTTCCATCAATAACAAATGGGAGATTATTGGCATGTTGTGATTTAGGTGTTGTCATTGATGGAAAATCCTATTAATGAAAAATTGGATGATGGAGTAGGTTCATATGACTCTTAGAGTGATGATGTAATGAATATTTAGGTATGTTCTTGGTTGCATATGTTGATTCAATGATAATTGCTTGTTCTAGCAAGTCTAATCAAGTGACCTAGCTAGTCTAGGTGACAGTGGATGGTGGTATAAGCTTCTTGGTGACTAGATAATCATGTTGGAATGATGGAGAGAATATTTCAAGATTTTTGGGCCCTCACATGAATTTCAAGTTGCGAGATATAGGTTCTAGACCAAGTTTTAGGTGCTTATTTGGACCATGTATGGATGCTAGGAGGTATGAGGATGAGTTGTGGAGCCATGTGAGCTCATGGGTGTATGTTGGAATTTTTATCATCGTTTAAAATTTATGTTATGTCCTTTTGGATATTTTTTTGATGTGTTACGAGGTTATTTCAGATTAACCCTAGTCTAGTCAATGCAAATCCCTAAAGGCTAGCTATGCAAATCTCGGTGTCTTGAGAATGGAGTATTATTTGTGACATGTTGTTGATTGGAAATGTTATTAGGGTGTGTCATGGTGTTCGGGAAAATTATCAAGTTTCCATGATGATTAATTTTCATGCTTTATGTCATTTTGGTGAAACATGGTCAAGAAGGTCTTTTCCAAATAGATTACACATTCTATGTTCACCTGAATTGTGTACTTTACATGGGACCTTGTGGATTTTAAGTATGTTTCTAAATTGATTCTATAAATTTTCACAAAAATAATGAGTCATTTTATCATCAAAATTTTATGAACAAATGTTAAGAAGGTAAATAGCTTTTACGTGTTTGAAACCCTATCTCAAAAGCGGTAAGAGATAAATTGCTCCTAAGTGGAAATTTTTGTTTGATAATGCATATATGATGATTGGATGATGTATAGGACTCCTTTGAGTTTCTAGAAAGGTATGGTAGAGTTTATGGTGATGAGTTTATGGTGATGAGTTTATGGTAGAGTTTATGGTGATGAGTGGACCCCACTCAAATAAGCTTATTTCTAAAGAAGTTCAATTTGGGACAAGGTTGTCTAGAGGCGTTGTAGACTAAATGGAAATTATGGTGATTATGTGATTTTTATTGATTTCCATGATGTTTTGAGGTCACTTGTGATGCATTTGAATGGTCAAGTATGCTTCTTTTTGTGAGTGGTTAAAGGGTAGTTTTGGGGTAGTTTCGGAAGTTTGCGAGAGATGAGATTTCTTGAAGGCATTCCACTTAGAGTTGAAGGAGTTACAATATTTTATGGAAATATTACTTAGAGGGATTTCATGTGGTATAATTTTGGCCTCATGATGAGTTTATTTGATGTGGTTTCCAGGTCATTTTGTGAGCAAGAAGGTTTCTTATTTTTCGGGATGAGACTACTTTTGCTAAAAGATTGAGTTTATTGGAGCATAAACTGGATGATTTTATGCTTGTTACCACCTGGAAAGTGAAGAGGGGTGAATTTTTCATCTATTTAAGGAATTTAGAGGCCTTGAAAGTATTGAAAAGGGTGCAAACTATTTGAGTTTACAAAACTGATTTTTGGGCAGCTTGTTTTGGTGAAGACAAAAGTAGTTGTGGTTGAATTATATGAATGTTTCATGATGCCTATATTTCTTATAAGTGTTCTAAATCTTCTAGGAATTCCATAGAGTGGTCACATGCCATATTTTATTTCATCTTGGGTGACCTTAAGGCCCAAAGGTGAAACCTAGATCCTAGAAGCGATTGTTTTGAGAAGCAAATGAGCGGTGAATACCATTTCAAGATTATATTAGGTTATATTAGTCAAGGGTTTGAGAAAATTAGCATGTTTTAGTCATTTTGTCCAAGTAATTGATCCTCTTTTGCAGAGCTAAGGAAGTTGGTTTCTTGAAATCTTATTGTTTAAGTAAATATATGGTTGAATGTATTATTACTCTGCATCATTTGGTATCAAAGCGTGGTATTGAGATTTGATTATTGATTGCTAATAATAAATTGTGAAATTTTTTTATTGTGAATTGATAGGTGAAAAGACAAATACAAGAATGGACAAATAAGGAATAGTGGTAGATTTGGTGAATTTGATAAGCAAGAATGAGAGAGAAAGAAAAGAGAGAATCCTAAAGAAAGAGAGAGGAGAAAAGAAGACAAGAGGCATGGATGGAGAGAGAGTTGAAAGCATTGAGAGAGGATGTCAAGAAACTAGAAGATTTTCTAATGAGATAAGACAGAGAAGCTAGATTTGTAATGATAAAAGGGTCGAGATGGCCTATAGCACAAATTGTAAAGAGGAAACAAATGATGCAACTGAGAGAGGTTATCAGAGAAGAAGAGAGGAAGATAAATCAAATGAGAAAGCATAAAAGAAAAACAAAGAATTAGATAGTCAAAGAAGTTATGTATGAGATAATTCAAAGGGTGGATGAGGAAAATGAAGGTACAACAACATCATATCAGTCCATGAATGAGGTATGTGGTCCATTTCAAATACAAAATGATAGTTGTTTGATTGTAAATACTCAAAAGGATGAAAAGGATAATTTTTACATTCTTGTTATTAGTGAATAAAATATAGAGGAAGAAGTTGGTGGACAAGCTCAAGATCACTATGAATCAGTCAAGAGTGAAAATGCAATAATTAGTATGATGAGAACGTCATGGAGAGCTCTCACAAGCATGTGGAGCTAGATTAGTGGTGAAGATGAGGTGAAAAACAAGGAAATTATTAGAGAAGCATGGGAAAATGAAGTGTTTAATGAGGATGAGAGTGTGGTAGAGATTCAAGAGGAAGAAAACAAGTAAGAATATGATGCTTTGTAGTAAGATACAGTGGTTCCAACAAAGAAAGAGTAGTAAGTGGATGAAGATGACAAGTTGGAAAGAAGGGAAGACAAGGAAGAGACTAGTAGTCCTGTAGACACAAAATCATGCACTTTGGGCATTATTTAGTCACGATATCACACTACTATTTATATGGTTTTTGAGTGAAGAAAGTACTAATTAACCCATTTCCTTTGGCCATTTTACTTTACTTTCTGTCGCCACTTCTGAACTCTCGCATGTACTCACCTAGTCATTTTGCCATTTGGCATCGTTTTATCTTTGACTATGTTACCTAACCCGATCTTTAGGGCACCCTGTGGCCTAGTCCCATTTGGGGTGCCCTGATCCTTTTTACACTTTCCTGCCACTTTTTGGGCACTTTCTAGCCATTTGAGCTTTCTATCTTTTTGGTGGTCAACCTCTTTGGGGTTAATTACAAAATTAGAACAAGAGAACCATATAAATATAAAGTTATGAGACCATAATGAGGGACCAAGCACTAGGAACTACTATCATCACCTAAGGTTGCATCCATCAAAGGCTCCATTTACATCCATCTAGCTCCATCACAAGGGACAAGGTTGGTTCATCTGCATCACACTGCATAAGAGGGAATTTTATTCTATTCCATCCACCATTTATTACATTTCTACATCTAGTTATTTCTCACTACTTCACAAAGTATGACTAGCACAAGAGCACCTAGGGCACGATGTTCACACACACACACACACACACACACACACACACACACACACACACACACTAGAACTACATTTGGGTCTAAAATGTAGTGTAGCACTCAGTTATTAAGTCCACCATCGTGGCCACTTAGGACAATTTGACCCCTTTATATGCATCTTTTTTAGGTTTTTGACACTTGGCTTGTGGTTTTGTAGGTCTCATCTGTATTTCGATTTGCAGTGACATTTAGCACACGTCTAGTGACATACACGTGATAAGGAGGTGAAAGCAGTAATCATCTAGTGACACCTCAAAGGATGGTTACTGAGTTTTTCATATACCGGGCGCTAATATCTCGTACTGCAGATCACACCAAGTGCCCCAATCCCTTTCCAAGCACCCAGTCCGGCCCATTTTTCTAGATTTGTGCTTTCTAGAGCTTTTGTGTGGTCGCATTTGTATTCTATTTATCCAAGCTTATCCAACAACACACCCCAAGGCATCGTCGATATCAGCTAAGCTCTTCCTAACCCTCTTTGTTCATTAGGGTTTCACATTTCTACTTGTTTAGTGGCTTGGGTTACTTTCTTTATTTACTTATATTTTATTTACTGATATTCATAATATTAGATTAACTTAAAATATACACATTTTAGTTAATCATTTTGGTGAACCCCACGTTCGACACTACCTTCCACTTAGGGATCTTTTTCTTTTCTTTACTATGGCTCAATCTTCTGACGATTTTACTGAGGCTCATCTTAAATCCATTAATGACCATATCGTTGAGCATCCCCAAGATCTAGACTTACTTTTACATGTTTCTCGTGAGGAAGCTACCAATTTGGCGGAACTTAATGCTTCTACGGCCATCTCTACTTCCATTGCTTCTCAACCACTTGTTTCCACTCTTCCACCCATTTCTACCATTCCCATTTTTGTTACTACTCCTACAAATCATTTCACACCACCTCTTGTCTCTCATACATGGCATGAGTTTACTCTATTGGAACTTAAGACTTAACCTCTCTTTATCAAGATCTCTAAGTGTAGATTCATCGATTCTGATAGGTTACTTCTCATGCATCTCCATATTTAGATTCCACCTTATTATTACATATGCCATTTTCACCTACCATCTCCACTTATCCGCTTCCTCCTAGTTTTTGCCCCTAAGCTTCCCATTTTCAATGGGCATGGTGACCCATAAGAGCATCTTAGAGCATTCCATGTAGCTTGTCTTGACTTTGTGGATGATCATATTCTTTTGGCTAAAATATTTCCCATAGTCTCCATGATTATGTAATGCATTGGTTTTACGACCTACATGTTCATTCGGTAACTTCATTTACGCATCTGGTGATGTTTTTCTTACTCATTTTTCTATCAATATCAGCTCCAAGATATCTTATGCTCAACTAGCATAACTTAAACAGGATCTAATGAACACCTAGCCAATTATGTTTTGAGATATAAAAACAATCTAGCTAAGATGTCAAATGTGCTAGCGGACTCTGAGCTTCAGGACTTTTTCATTCAAATTCTTTTACCACTACTTCAGGAGAGTGTTCTCTTTGAGACCTCTCCTTCATTTGACCAACTTTTTCATACTCTTAAGCTTCGTGAAACAAACTTCTATCCATAAGAAATCTTAAATATAAATAATAAGCCTTGTCTTCCACTCGTTTTCCAAACAAGACACCATTCAAGCCATCTGCAACTAAACCAACTGACACCAAAATTACTGTCAATGCAGTCACTACTCCTAAAGAGGTTCAATCACCACCACCTAGGCATGTGTTTACTAACTTTCCTATGGCCCCACATCTCATATTGCAACAAATTCTTGAGATAAATATTATCATGCTTCCTCCACCACTCGAATTAGACCCATCATGACCAAAAGGTAGGAATTACAATGAGAACTTCTAATGTGACTATCACAGATGTGTGGGACACTCTACAAATCAATGTTTCAAGCTCCGCACAATCATCCAAGATCTTATTGATAATAACAAACTTGAGTTTTTATAGCCTACCGACTCTCCCCTAACATTGATAAGGGTAAACTCAAACTCTTTAATAACCAATCTCAACAACATGACAAGAAAGCAATTGAATCTTTAGCTAATCATGCATACCATGTAGTTTCTCCTCCTACTTCAGGGGCCCTTGACTTTCTAGTTGCACATACCAACGTTTAACTACCAATCATCTCTTTTTCTAACCACAATTATCATATGACTTTTACATCTAATCACCTACATATCAAAGCATCTATTGGCTCAATCCCCATCAATAATACTAAGGTTGACCCATCTTGGCCTATTAGCACATGTTCTATTCCATTTCTTCATGCCATCAATTACCCTCTATCACAAATTGAATACCCACTGAACAAACCATATGGTGTCATCAAACTACATGTTACATTTGGTCCTCTCACTTTGTTTGTCCCTTTCCTTGTTGGGAAAGCATTCAATGGTTGTGACATTATTTTAGGACTCAATTGGATTCATAGGTCTCAATCTATCATCTTTATGAATCGGTTGTATTTAAGTAATAATTAAGTAATTTCTATCGACGGCATCCCTCCATCTACTCCATAGGGGTTATCTTCTTGAGCATCAATTTATGCATCTCCTACATCACCTAGCATATCACACACTATGTTACTAAAAGTGAATTCTACTCCTAGTTCACCTACCCATGCATCATCTATGCAAGCTTGCCACTCCGCTAGACCTACACATAGGTATAGGCTTATTCCTAGGACAGTTGCTACATCTCGGTATAAATCACCTCCTCACTTTATCCCATGATAGTGTTTATTACCATCACGAAACTCCACATAGATATTCATCACCTTCATGCTTGGCTTCCCATCGGTCTCCATCACCTACACATTTCTTTGCACCTACGCGGTCATCATATATTCATCCATCACATGCACATAAACTTCACTCACCGGCACAACATCTATCAATTATACGATCATTACTATCACATGGTTATACGCTTTCGTCGCCACATGCACCATATGGGGACCTTCATCCTTCACCATTATTGGCTAGTTCATTCACTCACATGCACTTGGGGGATTAGAATTTGCACATCCGCCCTCTCTCATATTGGCATCAATGCATCTCTCATCTTTGCATTATCATTCATCAATCCCTAGCATGTGACATCGTCATTACCCAATGACACACTCTTGTGCTTTGGTTCACACTTGACTATTGAGGGCATACTACACACATGAACCCCACACACTACACATTAGGTACTACACATTGTGTCTCGTCACACATCTTGCATCGTATGTCTTACATTCTACATTATACATTTATTCTACATCATTTTGATATTTTTACATCTACACATAATACCAAGTGTCATATTCCTATTGTCTACGATTCTAACATTACATACTTCCCATCATGCATATCACATAGCATGCATGTTCACACTATTATTCTATGTACACACCTTGTATTACATACTATATATAACATATTACATAGTTTTCATATCACATGGTTGTCTCTCATCATCACATATCCTACACACATCTATTTGTACACACTGCGCACTCACTACCCTATGACGCACTCATAAACCATTGGTATAACTTTTATGGTTTACCGAAAATATGGAAGTTCATAAAGTTGTAAAACTCCCATCTTTCTCAACAACTTCTCTCTTGTGTCATCCTACATGGTCATATCATTTATTGCCCTCTTTTTTGTCTTCTTTACCAGCAATCTATCCATTTCCTCACTATTATTTGTCATCATATGGTTGTAGTCACTTACTTTAATCCGATGGACGTGTGAGTCCCAATCGCGACCCATGTAAACCCCTTACAGGTACTTTGTTTCCAAGAAATGGATTTCATGGGCATCCTCCACTTCAATTTCAACTTCCTTTTGCTTCTTTCCTATTGTGGTTGCTCCATGTGCCTTCTTTGGTGCCATAGTAACTATAAAGGTGTGATCTTTTACCTTCTTTGATCTCTGCAAGTCCAACCCCGCATGCCCTAGCTCAAATCCAAACCCTAACAGTCAATTTCTCCTTCCCATATGCCTTTATGTCACTCAAACACCCTCTCTAATGGAGCATCACACAATCCCATGCATAAATATGAAAAATCCGACTAGTTCACAACTCTCCGCACTTCACAACTCTCTTGCTAGCTCGCTCAACTTCAACTCGCTCGAATGCTCTTATATGCAAAGGTAGAAATTATTTCACAACACATCCTTATATATTTTTTTCAAAAAAATCCACATTTATTTCTCTCCACCTACCACCATACTCAGCATTGATTTGGTGTTTCTTGATTGTTTCATGTTGTTTGTTTCTACGCCACTTTCATAACCTTCCATGCATGTCTTCTACTTCTCATCCATAGACCCTTTCATGCGCCCTCACGCGCTGAAGTACTTCACCACTACACCTTTCACTAAGTAGTTTTCCCGCTGCAACCTACCTCATGTTACATTGTGCGTCCATTTATCCATATGTGGTCTTCAATCATGAGCATCTTGACAATCAATACTTGAAAACAATATTTGACACGAAGATTTACACGAAACAAGATGGTGCTTGTGTATATTATTAATATCAAAATCAAGCATTACAGGACAAATGAGAGAGTAATATTTATAGATATTGGACATGACTTCTATCTCATCCACAATATATGGAGGAAAATCAACTAATTCGAGCAAATATGAAGAAAAAGCATATTGCCCCTAACTCCCCTCATGGAAATCATCAGAGAAAAAATATGCAAGATAACATAATCCCACAAACATTAGGATGAGAACACTATCACTTAGTTAACTAATAACTAAGGATAAATAATACCTATTGACATACATTAAAGTATTTAAATTAAATACTTTAACTTATTACATTTATTCAAATATCAACTAATGATGAATTAAGCTAAGTTTTATTCCTAACATTCCCCCTTAATTCAGCATGGTCTCAAGTGAACAAGAGAGAAATTCTCTAAAACCCTCAAATTTACCTCAAACAAGTGACTTTGTGAAGACATCTGCACGTTGCATATCTGTTGGGCAATATTGGAGTTGGATGTTGTTGTTTTGAACATGTTCACGAATGAAATGTACCTATACCTCAATGTGTTTGGTGCACTCATGAAAAATTGGATTCTAAACAAGTTTTACTACTCCTTCATTATCAACATGTAGGATAGTTGGATCTTTCTGTGGTATTCCCAATCCTTCAAGTATACATTAGAGCCATATCACTTCACAGAAAGCTCCACCTTTGCACATATTTTGATTCTATGGAGGATCTTGAAACACAAGTTTTCTTCTTACTCCCCCATGATATCGGTCTAGATCCCAAAAAGAATACAAATCCTGAAGTGGATTTCCTATCATCTATGTTTCCTACATGATCTGAATCTGAATATCCTATCAAGAAGTTATTATTCTTCTTCTTTTATTCTAAGCCATAGTCCATAGTTCCTCTAATGTACCTCAATATCTGCTTTGCTGCTTTCCAGTGAGAAACCCTTGGTTCTTGCATGAACCATGAAAGATAGCTGACTGCATAGCTGATATTCGGCCTAGTGTAAGTCAAGTAGATGAGACTCCCAATCAACTACCGATAGAGAGTTGCATTTACTTGTGGTGATGGATATGTTCGAGATAGTTGAAGTCTTGTCTCCATAGGTGTGGAAAATGGCTTACAATCCATCATATTGAATTTCTCGAGCGTTGTCTTGGTGTATTTCAATTGTGACACAAAGATATGATTTTATCTTTTCCAAACTTCAAGTCTAAGACAATAATGCAGAAGCCCGAGATCGGTCATGTCGAATGATCGTGTTAGATCTTTCTTTGTTGACTCAATCATCCTCATCGATCCTCCAATGATGACTAGATCATCGACATATACTACAATGATCACTATCTCTCCCCCTTGCTTTTTGAGATAGATATTAGGATCATATGGACTCTTGTTGAATCCATGTTGAATGAGATGCTCATCGATTTTTATGTACCATGCCCTAGGAGACTACTTTAGACCATATAGTGATTTTATGAGTTTATATACCTTTTCCTCTTTACTTGGTATGACAAAAACCTTTTGGTTAAGTCATGTAAACTTCTTCCTGTAAATCACCATTAAGAAAGGCACTTTTCACATCCATTTGGTGTATTTTCCAACCAAATTGTGTAGCTAAAGAAAATATTAACCTAAATTTTTTATCTTAGTTGTGGGAGCAAAAGTCTCCTCATAATCAATGCCTTCTTTTTTAGCATATCCCTTAGTAACTAGTCTAGCCTTGTGTTTATCAATTTTTCCATCTACTTTGTACTTCATTTTAAAGATCCATCTGCATCCAATCAAATTTTTCCTAGTGGAAGATCTGTAAGTTGTCATGTATTATTTTTCATAAGTGATTTATATTATGTATCTATAGCATCTTTCCAATGTTTAGAGTGTAGGGCTTCTAAAACTAGGGATGGATCTCATAGTTTCAACAACTTTACCCATTAAGGCCAAATTTACCTCATTTCGAGCCATACTACGAGTCCTCATTCCAATGGTAGATGTGTTGGGGACACTATCCAATTTTGCATCTCTAATCATACTTGTATACCATTTAGGCATACTTTTTTTGGTTCTGTGGGAGGTTGAATTTCACCATCTTCCCCATCATCATTGTCATCATCAAAGTGATTACCATCCTTTGTTTTCACTGTAGGGATGATTTTTTCATCATGTGAGTATATGGAAGGAGCATCTTGCTTCTTTCTTCTCAAAGAACTCAACATCCCGACTAGTGTATACCCTCCTTGTTCTTGGATCCATAAGTTTGTAGCCAAGTGCTTCATCACTTGTATCCCAAGAAGATAAGTTTTTCTGATTTCATATCAAGCTTAGTTCTTTGTTTCTTAGGAATGTGCATACTTGTTTTACATCCAAAAACTCTAAGGTGTGAAATAGATGGCTTATGCCTTGACCATGCTTCATGTGGTGTTACTCCATCAAGAGCTGTAGTGGGAACTTTGTTTAGTAAATAGATTGTTGTTTTAGTTGCTTCGCCCAAAATGTTTTTGATAAACCTACATCATCAATCATACATCACACCATATCCATGATAGTATGATTTTACTTTCAACAACACCATTTTTTTGTGGTGTGTGAGGAGGAGCCATTTGACGACGAATGCCATGTGTTTTCAAAAAATCATTGAACTCATTGTTGGTGTATTCTCCCCCTCGATCTAAGTGGAGTGTTTTTATTTTCCTACCTAGACTCTATTTCAACAAGGGCTTTGAACTTCTTGAAAGTTTCAAAATCTTGGTCTTTTGTAGAAAGATAGTATATCCACATTTTCTTGAAAAATCATCAACAAAGAGCATGAAATATTGAAACCCAGAGTGGCTAGGTCTCATTGGTCCACACAGATTGGTATGCACTAAGTCAAGTTTTTCCTTAGCCCAAAATGTACTATGTTTGAATGGTGCTCTATGTTGTTTTCCTACCAAACAATGTTGACATTTATCTATACCCTTTTTTAGAGGTGGTAAACCCCTAACCATGTCGTATCGACGAAGTGTGTCAAGATATCCAAAACTCACATGTCCAAGTCTTTGATGCCATAGTTGAGTTGATGATGTATCCTTGGCTACAAGTGCTTGATCATTTCATTGAACAAAATCCAACTGAAACATTCTTCCCACATTCAAATATTTTATAACAATTTTGGAGCTTCGTGACTTATCTCAATTAGGCACATCTTTTTACCACCTTTACAATCAAATTCAATTTTGAGATTTTGATCTAATAATTGACTCACGGATAACAAATTTTTTGTTAAACCAGGGACATAAAGAACATCTGTAATTTTACAATTATGATGCCCAAGTGGTAGTGAAATGGAACCAATTCCTTCAACACTGCATGATGTATCATCACCCAAAGATACATGATTTTTGGTGGGTGTTTTACTCATTGTGAAGAACCAATCTTTCTTTCATGTCATGTGTTGAGTTGCACTGAGTCAACATACCAAATTTGATTTGTAGAATTGGATACTTCATTTGACTATGTAGAATATAAGAATTCATCATCATCAAATTTATCTTCCTATTTGGCTACATTTCCTTGTTGAGTTGGTTTCTTCTTCCACTTATTATTTTTTTCTTGTTTACTCTGTTGTTGACTAGATTTTGTTTGTTGGTAATTAATCTTTTTACCACTTGATGATCCTTGTTGGAATGTGTTGTACCAATAATTTTTTAGTCATGTCCTTTTTTACCACAAATAAAACATTTTTGTTGGTCCTTTTGGCCTTGTTGAGTATTACCTTGCTTCTGAGGTTGTTTACTAGACTTAGCCTATTTTTGCCTTTTTAGAAGCAAGTGCCTGCTCTTCAATTTCAGTAGTTGAGTGAATAGCTTCCTCTTGTTGTAGCATATTCACTAACTCTTCAAAAGTTGTTGTTTGACTAGTTATGTTTAACGTGGTCACAAAAATCATATATGAAGGAGGAAGAGCTCTCAATACTATATGCACGAGTGATGTGTCAGTTACTTCTTCTTCTAAACCTTTAAGTGATGCATGCAAAGTTACTACTCTTCTCAAAAAATATTTCAACTTTTTTAGTTGGTTGCATTTTCAAGTTCAATAGTTGACTCTGGAGATGAAGTATTGTGTTCTTATTTTTTGACTCATATACTATTTTCAACTTGTCCCAAGATTATTTTGTTATTGTGGTCTCACGAATATGAGGTTGTACCTCATCTAAAACACTAAACAAGATTATTAACTTTGCTTTTTGATTTACATGATCAAATGTAGCTTGTTGTGTAACATCTGTTGCAGATCTTGTTAATGTACCAGAAACAACGGACCATAGATTTTCAAAATCAAGTTGTGCACAAATTTTTATTTTCCATGTTGGATAATTATCAAAATGTAAAAGTTGAGAATCTAGAAAAAATAATTTTGGTGCCATAATTGCGGCCATTGTGAAAAGTGATAAACAGTAGAAGAAAAAATTGAACACTTTTCCCCCTTAAAGCATGCACACCCCCAAAAAATATTATTTTATTTATTTTGGGATCCTTTTCGATCAGTGTACGATGAATTTTTGGCACTATTGGCCCTATTACAAATTTGGCTCTGTGGCCGATTTGTAAAAATAAAATGGCTCTCTTGGCCGATTGAAAAAATATATTTAAATTTTTTTGGGCTCTTTGACCTCTTTTGAAATACAAGCAATCTCTAATTTGTTCAATTTTTACAAAACAAAGCTTATTAAAAGATAGACCAAGACGTAGAGCTCACAAAAATACACACTTTAAAAAAAACGGCACCTCAATCTGAGGTACCAGTTGAAAGTTATGACTCTTTTAAGTTACAATTTCAATATCTTTCCGAGCCCATTTCCAAAAATGGAAAAAAATTGTCCTAATTTTTTTCGTAAAATCCAAAAATGAAAATAAAAATTTAAAACGTGGGTTAGGCTTACATGCATGTGTATAGCCTTTTTTTTGTCTGTCGTCAACCTTGTTTCCTCTACCACCTTCAATATATCCATCGTTTACCTTTCTTTTATTTCATTCCCGATAATTCTTTCACGTTTTTGGTTGATTTTGCTATGTCTACAGATCACCATTTCAGATGTTTGGAGGCTTCGTTGCTCCCCTTTTCTGTTTTGTAGTTTCGCTTTCAGAATAACCTTGGCCGCTATGAAATATTTTCTTCTTGCAGGTTGATCTCTAATCTCGTTGCTCCTCCTCAATTGTTGCAGGCTTAGACGCTTTGGATAGAGATCTTCTCACAAACATGTATAATTCTCTTGCCAGATTTATGAAAAAACAAAGCACGAGAACAAGAAGAAGAAGTTATGTGGAGAGCTTGAAAAGCTCAGGTTCCCACAATACAAAAATATTGTATATTTCTTTAAAACACTTCCAATTTTTAAAAAAAATGCAAGTACGGGTAAAAACTTTTTTTAAAATACCAAAGAATGAAACAATGTCACCTTTTGCAATAGAGTTGCATCCAGGTCTGCAAGGGCCTGTGATTGCACTCCAAGTGTTCTTCAACTGCAAATCAATCCACTGAAATGGGGTGTGGATTCAAGTAGGGGCTGATGAAATGGATGGGGGCATCTATGGCTCCTCCTAGCTCTGTAATTTGTCCAAATCTCCTTAAACCTCCCTAAAACTTCTTACACTCCTCTTTGGATCGAATCTGCTTTGATACCAAATCTTGACAATGAATACTTGAAAACAATATTTGACACAGAAGCTTTGCACAAAAACAAGATGATGCTTGTGTATTTTATTAATATCAAAATCAAGCATTATAGACAAATGAGAGAGCTGCAATATTTATAGATATTGGACAACTTCTATCTCATCCACAATATATGGAAACAAATCATCTAATTTGAGCAAATATGTAGAAATAACATATTACCCCTAATCGCCCTATGGAAATCATCCGAGAACAAAATATCCAAGATAGAACATGATCCCACAAAAATTGGGATGAGAACACTATCACTTAGTTAACTAACAACTAAGGATAAGTAATACCTATTGACATAAGTTTAAAGTATTTAAATTAAATACTTTAACTTATTACATTTATTCAAATATTAATTAATGATGAATTAAGCTAAGTTTTATTGCTAACGTGAGAAATATTTCTCTATTCACACCTTTCCTTTGAGCACTTGCATAAAATTTCAAATTTTCTTTATGTATACCCACCTTTAGATAATATTAAAACTTGGAAATAAACCTTGTATATACTCCACCCGACACTAAGGGTATGTGCGGTCCTTTGTGCATGAAAACACTTAGATAGTAATCGGGTTGAGCGCAAGCGCGCTTATTACACAAAACACTGAAATAAATTGACAAAGCATAACAATGATGGAAGGAAACACATATAGGGGAATGCATTAAGAAAATCTAATCTAAGTGGAAATTCTCTTATTACAAATACTAAGAAGACTTATTTATAGTAGGGCTTCAACCTACTCCCGTTGAAGTAACCAGAACCCGTGTTCCATTCAACGCCTCTAATTGGAAAGTTCTTGAATCAAGTATGTAAGTTATAACATACGATCCCAACCAATGTACTTTAATCTTTCCAGGGTGGCACAAAAACTTTGAATCATACAAAAATACCATCTGTCCAACTTCAAGCTTCTTATCCTTAATATGTTTATCATGTCATGCCTTTTGCTGGGCCTTTTCTTTCTTCTGACTCCATCTTGCTTTAGCGCATCTTTCATACATCTACATAAGTTTTTCAATATGTTCTTCAGGTGCTTGTTCATCATCCAAACCTCCTGCATGTGCAATACGCAGAGATGGTAACATGAATTCCACTGGTAAAATAGCCTCCGTGCCAAACACCAACTGAAAGGGTATTACTTTATTCAACCTTTTGTAGGTTGTCCTGTATACCCAAAGTACAACAGAGACTTTATCATCCCAGTCTTTCCTTCCAACATCACAAATATTAGTCGGGTTATGGCTTAGTATCTTGTTAAAGGCCTCGTAGTTTCATTTTCTTGAGGATGATAGGGTGTTGTTTTATGGTGTGCAACCATAAATTCATCCAATAGTATCCTGATGGTCTCATTAAGAAAATAAGTACCCCTATCACTTGTTAAACTTAAAGGGCACCCATACCTGCTGATAATATTTTCCCACAGGAACCTTGTGGCCATCACTGTTGTGTAATCCTTTGTATGTGCCACTTTTTCCCACTTTGTAAGATAATCTATACAAGTTATAATATAGTGTGATCCAGTCCTACGTGCGGGTGCGGAAATAGGACCCACAAATTCAATTTCCCATTTTTCAAAAGGTTCTGCGTTAGCAATAGGCCTCAAAGGAATTTCATCTCTATGCCTAGGCTTTCCAAGGCACTGACAATGGTCACATGCCTTAAAATATCCCTTACAATATTTGTATAGAATTTCCCACCATAGACCTACTAATAGAATCTTGCGCACGGTGGCATCCTCTTGCATAGTGTCCACTTGCAATACCACCATGAGCCTCCTCCATAATTACTTCTCACTCATGCTCAAGTACACACCGGCACAAAACTTCATCCCGACCTAGTTTGTATAAATCTCCACTGATCAACATGTAAGGAGCAATGTGTATGGCAAGTTGCTTCTTTTGTAAATCCTTCATTCCTTCCGGCTCCACACCAATCGCATAAATACCAAAATATATTCCAAGTCGGGGGTGTGTAGTTCAATCTGAATAGTTGTGCATCTAGCATTGTTTCCTCAATTCTCTACACATCCTCTCTAGATTGAATCCTTGATAGGTGATCTGGTCTAGGATTACTCTTGCCTAGTTTAACCACCACAAGAAAGTTAAACACCTAAAATAACATATTCCAAAGACATATGTGCCCTCAGAAACGGGCTTGTTTACCAAGTACTTCAATGTCATGTGGTCTATATAAAAGATGAATGGGGTAGCTAGCAAATATTGTCGAAACTTATGGAGTGCATAGATCATAGACAAGGCCTTGCACTCTGTAGTTGTGTAATTTTGTTCTGTTGGAGTTAACTTCCTGCTCACAAATCAAATAAGATGATCAACAATCCCTTCTCCAGTTAGGTTAATTCTATGTCAATGGTCATGTCGAGGTTTCCACATGAATGTGAAAAGGTTTGGACCATGAAGGAAAGTGCAGAATAGGCGTTGTAGTAAGCCTTTCCTTCAGTGTCTAAAATGCACATTGATGTGCCTTATCCCAATAGAACTTGTCTTTAAATTTCAATAGTTCCTCTAAGGGCATGGCAATCTTGGCATAACCTTTGATAAAAAATTTGTAATATCCTATGTGCCCCAAGAATCCATGCACCTTGCTCTGGCTAGTAGGTTCCTCTAAGCCCAAAATAATAGCAACCTTAGCAGGATCCACTAGCAAGCCTTCCTTACAGATGATATGTCCTAGAAAAATTCCAAAGGGTGTGGAAAAAAACACTTCTTGATGTTTAACGAGATGCTCAACTGCCAACATCTCTCAAACATGAGCCTTAAGTTATCATAATGATCCTTCAAAATCCCATAGATTGTCCAATCATCTAGATATACCTACAAGAACTTATGAATAAAGTCTTGGAATGCTTGCACCACAATGCACGAAAATACTGCAGGCGCATTCTTTAATCCAAAAGGCATAAATGTGTATGTAAAAATTCCCCACTCAGTGGTGAAATTTTTCTTCTCTTGATCCTCTTTAGCTATCCTTACCTAATGATATCCAAAAAATCCATCAAGAAAAAGTATATTTCATGCCCTTTAACGCCTTCTAAGATTTCTTCAGTAAACGGTGTGGGAAAGGGATCAATTACACATGGAGCATTTAACTTCCTATTATCCACACAAATTCTGATTTTTCCATCTTTATTAACACTAATCACCATAGGGCTAACCCACTATGCATCCTCGATGGGCTCAATGATTCTAGAATTCATAATCTTGTCAATTTCCTCCTTTACCTTAACGTGTAGGTTAGGATTCATCCTATAAGGCCTCTTCCTAACCGGGCACACACCTTCCTTTAGCTTGATTCTCATTTCACCCAAAGATTCATGCACCCATTTCAATTCATGATAGCCCCTAGGAATAGGTCTGGAAGTCACGCAGCAGCTCAATTATCTTAGCAACTTTAGAGTCAAACCAATAATCTCTAATGATGGCCTCCTTAGGTTCATCCTTTGTTCCAATGTTGACCTTCTTATTTTTCATGGGCTCATGGTAGGTGTGTGCCTTCTCATCTACATTTTCCAAGACCTCGCGTGTACCCTCTGTATGCTCAACATCTAGATTTTCCACTTCTTCATCATCCACTATATAGACCATCTTACCCTTTTCTCTTTCTAGGCAAGCACACCCAAGCTATTCTACATCTGTCTCTTCCTCTTCAATGCACGCCTCCAAGTCTAACTCACCTAACAACTCCTAAAGGAGCTCCTTAACCTTTGCACTATCTCCCATAGTTAAGCACTTCATAACCTGTAATGCCTCATTCACCAAAGGTTTAGTGGAAAAATAGTCAAAGGTCTGAATCATACCTACAATAAGTTCTTTCCAATTTCCAATCTCTCTATTCAACTCCGCATAGACATACCATGCACGCGCAGCCTCGTAAGGTGAAATAGAGCTTGTGCACCCACAATGAAGGTGGTAAAGCTTCATGCCCCTCTGTCTAGAGTCTCTCACACTACTAAACATGGTGTTGAACAAGATCATTACCATGAAATGCACAGATCTGAGTAGGTGCATTGCTCCTTAGAAATCTAGTAGATAAAGTGATCCTCACTTCTCTCCACTCCAAAATATTATCCCTGTGAACCATCCACCAGCGTGTTGTTATCCCACACAGAGTATAAACTAGAATATTCCTTATTTCCACTTGACATTCCCACTAAACTTCCATAGTAAGTAGGAATACCTCAGATTCTCTTCACTAGTGTACCTTGGTACTGGCTGTTGCCCAAACGCCAGATCTTGTGCAGGGCTTGCTTATGCACGTAACTACACTTCTCTTGCACCCAATCATTTCATAAGTTCCATGTGCCCAGTTGTCATATGCAACACTTGTAGTATCGCTCATGGACTGTGCATCATCCCATTAGAGAAATCCTTCCTTTGATGGCTCAAGAAATTCCAGATCTCTAATGGTGTGCACATAAATTTTGTTTAAATATTCTTCACTTAAGGGCTCTACATAAGGTGCAGATTTTCCATATGTCGAGGTATAATGACATGTTCTTCCTTGTTCTCAAAACTTATATATCCTTTGTTGAAGTGCATATCAGCGTTGTTTGCATAACACCAAGGGTGCCCAAGCAACGCTGGAAAACTATTAGCTTCTGTAAGCGCTAAGACCTCAAAGTCCCCAGTAAACTTGGCTTTATGTATATCAATTGATGCATCCTTTAAAACTCCAATAGGTGTGAATTTAGTCCTATTTGACATGAACAAAACATTTGAAGACGGTTGCAATGGTGGTTTTTCCATCTAAACCCACACATCCAAAGTGAGCACATTCACTTCGTGTCTGTGTCAATCAAAATGTTACTCAAAATCCAGCCATCAATAATAACATTCAGAGTAATCTCCTTGTCATAATCCAAACTATGGGGAGGAAGATTAGCATGTAAAATTTGCCTTTCATGTTGAATCCCGGTCAAGCGCAGAGTGTTTCCCTTTAACCAGCCTCCCTAATAAGGGAATAATGTTCTCTTGTCACAAAGATCTTGAAAACCTCCTTTAAATAATCAACATTTGTTTGTTGGAGCTCAGTTGCCTTCTTTTGTTCTAACTTTTGTGACTGCTCTTTTAAACAATGTATCTCACCCTGCAGGTTTCTAATTACCTCCATGGTTTCTTAATAGACTTCCTTAAGTGCATAGGATTTGGATACTTTACATGTAGTGCCTCCTCCTTAGTAATAGTAGGATTCTATTTAGAAGCTCCCAGGCATGCATAGCCTTAATGCATGTAGTAATTTTCACAGGTACCAAATCAAGATCCGATGCTAACTTCAACATCCATTATGTTCCATGGCGGCGCATCAGTACTCTAACCATTCCTATGCCCTTGTCTTGTTTATGCTTTTACTCAAGTGTTCATATAAATCTAGGAACTCTTCATAGTTATGGTTCTTTCCACAAAAAGAACAAATAATTTTTGTGGACACTCATGCCTATAGTGATCAAGAGATCCACATGTATAACAAGTCCCATGAGGGAAATCACTTCTTCCACCACCGTGACCTCAGCCTCTAAATCCTCCTCGTAACCTCAACCTCTACCATGGCCTCCATCAGAGCACCCTTCATTATGATCATGGTCATGATGCTCACCTTTCTCCTTAGAGTTATTTGCAATATCACCTGTCAGACACCACCATTTCAATAAAGATCACCAATTTGATCAATCAACCTATAATCCTTAGTATCATGAGTAGTATACCTGTAAATATTGCAGTAATAAGACACGTTCTTTCTTATTGTGCATTACAACAATGGGCACCAACTTGAATTGTGGTCCAGTGATAGATCTCATAGTCTAGCAATAAGGAGCACACTAATTTATGAGGACAACTATCCTTAGTATGCCCTTCTACTTCACAATTTGTGCACCAAATCCCACTGCGTGTCTCATGCGCTGAATTAGATGATAATTTCTCTAACTATTTAGTCATTATTTCAATTTGATCTTCCAAGAATGGGATCACTCTTGTCTCTACACTTCTTGTCACCTTAGTGTACAGAGATGCTTCACGTGCCTCGCATAGATCTATATAAGTCTTATGCAAAAGTACTCTTCTAAAAGGCGTGATCAGTCCTCTAATGAACCGGCCGAGAGCATGTTGACTCACGTGTATGTCATAAGATAACTTGGACAAGAGGGTCTTAAACTGTGCATCATATTCTCAAACACTCTCAGTAGTTTCTTTCTTGATTTCCTTCAACGTACTGATTCTCTTCTGCTCAAACTCAGGGATATAAAATTCTTTCAAGAAAGTATCCCGCAATGTATTATAATCTACACAAGTCTAGTTAAGGTCAATTTATTTGTACCAACTATACACATGCCCTCAGTAATGTATTTTTCAACCGACTTACCTTGTCCTCTTGAGTAGTAATCCCCTTCTCAAGCCATAGTATCTCACACATATGTACGTACTCGGTAGCATCTTCAATGCCTCTATATTCTTACAAATAGAGAGACATCTCCATATAAATTTATTGGGCCTGGTGTGGACTGTTCCCATTAGATCTAGAACCTGTATTTCCTCATGTGTTTCCTCTACCCTTGAAACCACCGGATCCCGAGCCACTTGACCCTCCTCCCCATGAATGCAACAAGCCATAGGGTGTGTTGCCTTGTGTTCCAATAGTTATACTAAACTAGAATTCCACAGTCTGTGAAGTTGTGCTACTTCCATACATTATGCCAACATTTTGCATGCCCACATTTTGTGCCAAGACATGCCAGAAAAGATACCCCCAACTAGATCTCCAAATAACACAGACGATGATTGTGTCTCCATAGATGAATAAGCTACTTGATTAACTCCTAAACTATACTACAAACCAACTCTGTCTACTACAACTCGACTACCCACGCTAACTTGCTTTGTTAACTACGAGAGAATATATAAAACCAAACACAAAGGCTAAGTCACCATGTAGGATTAGATGTGCACCCGCAGTTCTCAATCTTTCTTTAGACGTTCCTTCATCCGAAGCCAAAGTGGGTTCTCTATCATGCTTTCCCAAATGGGGGAGTTCCAGATGCTCTAGCTCCACGTCTTCTACGTGAGATCCAAATCCTTCATGAGTCATCTCCCTCCACAACACCATTCTTTCTGTGATCTCTCACTACTTCTCTAAGTCCCTCTCGCACGCTTCATTAAACTTAAGCCACCTTTCTTCTTTTTGTCTCTTTCTATCACTAGGTCCACCATATTTACCAAACCTGCTCCTGCCCCACGCATGGTGGGGTTTAGCTAGCCATAGGGTTTTCTTCAAAATCTAAGGTCAAGATAAAGATTTTAATTGTTAGTGGAATGCCATGCAAATATGATACCATGGGTTCACACAATAACTGAAACTTGACAACTTTTGGGCAAGAGTAAGTAGAAACTGCATACTCGAGAAAATAGTTATTCAAAACATCAAGGAACCAAATATCCACAATGCACTTCCAAATTAGATCTACATCATACAAGGCCTAAAATTCTTCATGCGTCCAAACAAGTGTGTGAAACCTCCAATTCCTCTTAGACACGTAAGCAACCAACCACTTGTAGAGCTCTATGGGAAAAAATAGTGAAGAACATCTCATAAAGCTCATCATAGAGTTTTTTTTCAACCCACGCATGTGCATTAAACTCAGGTCCAGTGTTAAATCTATGAGCATACTCTTTCTCCAAATCATCTAATCACTCTTCAATGCTAGCTAAAGTCAACCGGTATGTCTTCATCGTGCAACATCCTCGAAAACAATCGAAAAGAGGTGATGGAAAGTAACCAATGATATTGCCTAGATTTTACCACCAACAGTTCCCAAAGCACACTAGCACATCACTCGGCTGAAATGAGTGCTCACCTAAAGCACTAAAGGTACTAGGTCCCTCTTTAGAGAATCTTGTTCAAGATGTTAGCATGATTGAATGTATAATTTCCAAGATCCATAATAGATAATCAAGTATATTGCAAGGTATAAACCAGATCTAGATCTTAACCATATGAAGGAATAACTAAACAATTACTATAATCAGATTTACCATACAAGATCCATGCTCAATTACATCCAACACCAATATCCAGCCAATAATATCCATTATATTAAATACTACAAAACATAGAAGCTTCATACATATATAATAATGTCGCCATAGTCGTGTGCATTAACAAACTCACAAAGATAACACTACAATAACATTGAACTGCCTAAACCATGCAAATCAATACATATTTATAGGGGTGGGGAATTTCCCTTCACCACCCATGCACCTTCAAAAATAGGCTACATGTTAATAATATTCATGTGCCCTTACATGAGAATACAAAAGCATGCAAGCTTTTTAATAATAGATTACTTAATAATACAATTGTAGTATAATCCTATTATTAGCTCTAAAACTCTGCATGGCACTTGATCTTCTACTAGTCCTAAAATAGCCTTTGCATGGTCTTCAAGTCTCCTAGAAGATGTGCTCCATACTCTATGTCCAAAATTAGCCTCAATTGCAAAAACGGCTAAAGTCTTGATTTCAAACTATTTTAGGCATGTCCTGCTTTTGCTATACTTCTACGCTCTCATGTGCACCTTGTGTCAACATCTCCAATCCTTCTGTTCTTTCATACTTAAGCTTTATTTCATCTTCTCAATAGTATATGTTTATCCAAAGGTGACACCTCGGAGGAGGGTTGTATAGCTTTTCGCAGACCAAGGCACCCAAATCTCGGACTGAGTACCCCCGCACCCTAGTCCATCCTATTGTTCCAGTGTCCTGTTCTTTCTAGAGCTTTTGTGTGGTTGCATCTATATTATTTTTATCCAACTTATCTAAAGCAACACAATCCCAAGGCATCTTCATATCAGCTAAGCTCTTCCTAACTCTCTTTGCTCATTAGGGTTTTACATTTATACATGCTTAGTTGTTTAGATTAATTTCTTTATTTACTTAGCTTTTATTTATGTTATTCATAATATTAGATTAAATTAAAAGACACACATTTTAGTTAATCAAGTCCTTTTTTTTAAAAAACTAAGGTGTCCTTTATTTTTGTGTGTGCATGTATAGACCAAGATGTGAATGAGAAAGATGAAGAAAATCATGACATGGATGAGAAAAAAACAACCGCATGATGAAGAAGAAGAATACCAAGGTGAAGAAAGAGAGAGAATGAAGCAAGGGGGTGAAAAAACAAGCAATCAAGGAACTAAGAAAACAAGGAAGAGAGAAAATAAAACTAAGAAACATGTGGATGAGCTCAAGAACAACAAAAAGGAAGGAATTCAAGGAATCAAAGAAACTGGAAGAAAAAAGAATATATAGCTCAAATTTCTTCCCTTGGGAGTATGATGCATGAGCATCTTCAAGAACCTCAAAAATTGGCAAATCAACATTCTAGTGCATGGAAGTGTGGTGCAAGCATGAGATCTAGGTGGTCAATTAGTTTAAATTTGAATATTGTTAGTTTCCCTCCAAATTTTCATTCAAAATACAAAGGCATGTAATGAGCATATGGGCTTAGGAAAGATGTTTTTAAGTGTGTCAAATAGTGTTAGGTGTTTTTTAGGGTGTTTTTAAGAGTCTTGTTGAGCCCTTGGGTATGTCCAAGAGTCCTAAGTGTGTAGGAGAATCATTGAAGTGCTCAAAATAGTATGAGAAAGGAAGTTATGTATCTAGAAGGCTTATGGAAGCCCAAAGGTCACAAAAGGATAGTTACATTGTTAGTAGTAGGTAGCATGCAAAATATATTTCAAATATAGGAGTGTGTGAAGTCAATTTTTGGAGCTCATTCCTCGTATGGAGGAAGAAGAGAAGTATGTAATGGAGGAGAACTCAGGTGAATTTGTATGAGGAAGGATGTGTGTGTGTGTGTGTGTGTGTGTGTGTGTGTGTGTGTGTGTTGAAACTCGGTTTGAGGTTTGCCTTACCCTTTGGGAATTATTTTTGAGTTTAATTCTTTACATAATTTCTTCTCTTCACAAAGCATAGGAAGGATTCAATGGTGTAGATGTTGATGAGACCATGCATGTGCTTACATTAGATTAATGTTTGTTTTCATACTTTGTTTGAAGTGATCATAGACTTAAGACCTAATTGTAATAACTCCTAAGTAGAGAATTGGGAACTTCTTAGCTGATACATGTGGTGAGAAGTGTATGAGATGAGTTTGTATGATTGATTACTTAATAAAATATAGTGCATGTACTCTAAGTAATAGTTTTGGTGACACTTGCATTCTGTTTCGGTATGTTGCAGTCTAGGAATAGATATAGGAGTTAAATGGCTAAATGGATCTTGTATGGTCATTTGAAGAAATATTATTAAGGGCCACATTTCATGAGAATACTATAGGAAGCATATAACCAAGGAGGAAAGAGACATTGTTTTCATTATATTTCTTAACAAAGTGAACTCGTGTGTGTGTGTGTGCCTATAGGGCGGGGTAAGGAGGAAACAAAGAAAAGTATGGTTTTACATGTTCTTAAACACATGGTAAGGAGATCCTTTTTATTATTATGACATAGACCTTAAATTAAAATTTCATGGTTTGAATCAAATATTTGAAGAAGTTATAGCTAAATAACCTCTACCGTGTGAGTTAAGAGGGTTTCTAAGTGAGCATGTTAGGGTTTGCCTTTTAGAGCATCAAATCGAATCCATTTGCTTTAAAAATCTTAATATATGATGTTAAAGGACCTAAGAAAGATATTATGAAATAGATTTGAAGAAATAAGGGTTAAAATTTGAGATTTCTATGACAGTTTGGAAGAAGATGGACAAACACAAAAAAGGGGTAATTTAGAAGGGTCTTTTACAAAGGAAGTGGTATTTTCCTCCCGAGGTGAAACTTGAAATTTTCCATGCATGAAAAATTCCATAATGGTGCTTGAAAATGTTGAGATATGGTCTTGATAATTCATACAAAGAAAGTTATATGGATTTAGGATTGTCATGTGCTAGTAAAGTTGTTTAAGAGCTAAAATGCAAAAAGTGAGATAGAATGAGTTGTGAAAGGAATTAATCCTGAGATTTTACAGGGCATGTCGTGGGTAGTGAAATTAAACTAATGGATGTTATTATTCATTTTGGGTAGATTTATAATTTCATAACCTTGATGTGAGCAATATGTGTGTTCTTAAGAGCATGGAGGTGTAGGTTAAGGAAGATGGCAAGAGCTAGAGTTTGGAGTCTCCTTTGGATGCATCTTATTAATGGTTATAATAGTGTTATGAAGTGAAATACAAGGGAAGATGACTTGGAATTTCTAAGAAAGAAATAGAACAAGATTTCATGCTTAGACAAGGAGTTGAGGAGTTAGAAGTTAGCAAGAATAATGAATGCTAAGAGAAAAGAAGGGTCATAGATTTAGAGGAGTTGGATGATTGCATTGGAAGTGGAATGAGGTGTGTATAGAGAGTAAGGATAAGTAAATTCTTTGTGAATACCATTTCAATATGATATTCGGTTAGCTTAGTCAAGGGTTTAAGAAAATTTAGTAGTTTTTAGCCATTTTGGCCTAGTAAGTGATCCTCTTTGTAGAGCTAATGCAATTGGTTGCTTGAAATCTTATTGTTTAAGTAAATATATGGTTAAATGAATTATTACTCTGCATCATAAGTATTTTAAGTTATGATATTCCTTGGTGAGTTCCCTGAAGGTGGTTGTGCCATGTGAGTTGAAGACTGTTCTTAAGCCCCTAAAACCTAGTCAGACTAGTTTAAGAAATTGGAGTGATATGATGGTGCTTGTTATGTTTTGATGATTTTTTCAATTGGATTTGAAATAATACTTCATTATATTCATGTTTATGTATGATAGGTGATTGGATGATAAGGTTTAATGCTCTAAGTAACCATATTTTAAGGACTATATTTTTGGGTTTGTGTCATTCTAGAAATGGCGAAGAATGTGTGAACTTATGATGGCTCTATATGTTGTGTTGATGCAAGTTATAAATTGAATCATGTCTTATAGATCATATAGAGTGCCCATAAGTTCAATAGGATCCATGAAAAACTATATAAGTGAGTGAAATTTCTCACCTTTTGAAGACTATTAGTTTGTGCATGCAAATCAGACTATAACTTGATCTAATATGTGCTTCATGAAGAGAATAAGGATGCCTTGACACTTATTTGAGCTTGAAGGTGATATACATATAATATAACACCATCTCCAATATTTTGAAGGGTTTGAAGTTTCATCCATCATTATTTATTTGATCATCCTTCGTGACTCAGTAATTTTTGGTCTTTCATGGTTGTGTGTGAAGCCTAATGAAAGTTGAAGGAGAAATGGAGAATTAGGGAGCATGACAAGAAGTTATAGATCTAAGGGAGGAATGTGTAACATACATGCATACCTAAGACACTTGTCACAAGTCCTAGAAGATCTAGAAGATAAAAGGAACTCGCCAAAAGGAAGAAGACAAAAGAAATGATAGTTACATTTCACAGATGTCATATTACAGGTTAGGTTGTAAGAGGAACATTTCAATTATGTCATAAGATGCAGAGATTTTAGGAAGTTTTCCTAGTTATTTATAAGAATATGAAGCATCTTGATAGGTTGTGTAAGTCATGATTTTGTAACTGACATAAAATCAGGTGTAATCATTACAAGAGGACAAATTTTGTATGAAGTTATTCTTCTTCCTTGTGCAATTGGAGAGTGTGTAGTTGAAGAGTTTTATCCAAAAGGCATGTGAGGAAGATTGATTTTATGATATAAATATCTTATTATGAGGGTGATTTTTTTTTGAATACCATTGAAGGTGTAGTAAGGGCATGACAACATATAGAAATCAAAGGATGTATCTAATGGAGTGAGGACTACAATTTTGTAGAAAATGATGAGCATGAAAGTGCAGATGATTGAGAGGGATATATGAGATAATAAGTATGATAAAATTTGTATGAATAATAATCCTCGAGTGAGATACTTGTAGTAGATGAAGAGGATGAGAAGAGAGAGAAATTAAGATGATACTGAGGGTGAAAGGATAAGAAGGATGAGTTGAATAAGTGATCACAATTTGTCGTGATACAACTATAGAAAAGTGATCAAAACATCTTAAAGAAGACTAAGTGGTGGCTTAGAAATTAGGGAGTTGAAGCTTCCTTGTAAGTGACAACTTACAAAATATCAAGTAGAAGCTTGATTGAATTTTTAGGAGTTGTGGCTTCTAAGAAAGTAGTGGCTTGTAGAAGGTCAAGTGGCATCTTGACTAAATTTTGGAGTTGTAGCTTCATGTTGAGTGGATTCTCAATAGTGAAATCATTGTAACATTTACAGAAATTTTTAGCCAATTTTTTTATTAGATTAGGCAAAAACCAAGGATCGGCTCCCAGTGGCCAATACAAAAGAGAGGAACACAACTAGAAACAAAACAGAAAGAAAACCCAGAAAGGGGTCCCAGAAAAATGAGTTAAACAGGCTTAACTCTTACATTATAGGATTTGGACCCCCAAAAGAACAAAAAGACCAAGAAACAACAGGGCACCACAGTTTGCCAATAGTCTACACATAGTTCAAATACTAACAAAGCCTTCGTGACAAGCTAAAAACCCACCAAAGTCCCCAAACCAAGCGCAGCTATCCAGAGTCCAAAACCAACCAACACCTACTCCTCCTCCGAGCTGCTAATGCAAAGGTTGAATCTCCTCCTTTTCTTTTCCCCTTCAATCTCCTCCACTCTGTCAAGTAGCACTTTAACCTGAATCTCCAGCTCCTTCATTCTGTGTTTTATCTAGACCTGATCCGTGACCATCTTCTTTGAAATGTTGATGATGTTCAACATGGACTCCCTTTTCCCCTCATTCGTGTCCTCCATAGCTTTTAGGACCCCTTCTAAATACAACATCTTCCTACTCCATTCTTCAAAAACAATGGGGTCTCCCACACATTCATTCTTCCTGGAAGCACTGGCTTCCCCACCACCACCCTCATTTTTGTCTTTATCTTTCTCATCCCCGTGAGGGTACCTTTACCCTCTTTCATTTTAGTAAGACACTCCACAAGAGTAATGTCATCTTCCTCATCTTGCTCCTCTAGGGCTGTAGTCAAAGGATGATCTAGAACGGCTTGCCATTCTCAACCAGAAGAAGAATCAGGCCCTCATGAAGGGGTAGCTCAGCTTTCTTATTTTGGAAAGCCATCAGTGAATTCGAAAGAGAGGTGGCTAGAAAAAGGGAATACTAACCATAAACTTGTGACGGAACATGTTGAGGAAGGTCATGTGATGGGTATAGATTTTTCTATACTTACCCTCCAGTGTAATATATTTCATAACTTGAAGGCAAACATCCTTCTAGACTCCAGGAATACACGAACGTGCAATACCATCAGTGAAGAAGAAACAAGTCTCCTTGCCAACAAAAAATCACTCAATCTCGAGGTCTCTATGGGTTCTTTCCTTGTATATTTTTAACCCATCCATCTTCATATCAGTCACCCTGGCAATATTGGACTCTGAGACCTCAACCTCCACACCATGGATAGTAAAAACCCCCTCTTTCCAAGCTTGGCCGAAGTCCTTGGACAGAGCTAGGTCGTGGCCATGTAATTTAGCAATAAAATTGCTAAATCCACCAACTTTAAGCTTGTTCCAAAGATCCTTGTTGCTCTCTTCCATGTTCTGACTGGCGGGTTCCACTTGAATCCTGTCTCCACCCATCTACACTTTTCCTAAGTTTCCGTTCCAGCAAAATCTTTTCACAACCCACAAATTGTTCTCCCTATCAGAGTTCGAACTGGAACAATGATTTTTGTATAAGCTATCTTGGTACCTGAAATACTTTCCCCGCTCGTGCCAACATCATTAATCCTAGCACCTTCTATCCTTAATGATTTCATCATTAATATTAGAGGGTAATCTCTCCCCTTTGCACCAAATTTTGTACTCATTACTAAGGACTCCCACATTGGCCATCTTGTCTACACATTTATTTCCCTACCTCAAGGTATGATTGATAGATATCTTGTCAAAAAACTTTAGCAATTCCTTGATGTCTTGAATGATGTTTTTTAATGACCAATTGATCTTACTCCTATTGAGGAGAGCATTTATAAAAATTAAGGAATCACCTTCAATCTGAATGTCCTTAAGGCCTTTTTCCTTAGTGACCAAAATACCCCAAAGGAGGGCTCTAGCTTTAGCCATGTTATTAGTCTACTTTCCCAAATGGGACTCATAGATGAAAACCAATCACCCTCACTATTCCTTAAGATACCCCCACCCCTAGCTTGACCAAGATTCCCCTTTGAAGCCCCATCAAAATTAATCTTGATCGTATTTCCCATAGGTCTAATCTAGTTAACATTCTTACCAGGGATTTTGTTCTTGACCTGACTATAGGTGAAATTATCCAGGACTTCCTACTCCCATTTCGGACAAGGATTTTTTGTTTTACCTTTAAACAGTTTGAGATTTTCCTTAATGGCAGCAAGGATTTTCCTTTTAGCCACCACAATCAGAGGTTTCTGATCTCTAAAAACACTATCATTCCTTATTTTCCACAGACCCCATAAGAGATGAGGTAGAGTAATCTTCCAGGCCCAGGCCAGATAAGGAAACCTAAATGGGCTCTCCCATTGAGTACAACAATCCTCCATATTCGAAGGCATAATCCATTGCATGTTGAAAAGTTCCAAAATCAGTGAGAAAACACCTTTAGAGAAAGGGCAATGTAAAAATATGATTCACATTCTCTTCCCCTCTCCGACAAAGTGTGCACCTATTAGGGATATGCATTCCTCTTTTTATAATATTTTCAACTGTCAGGATTCTATTTTGAGAAACCAGCCAATAAAAAATATTGATCTTAGGGATCAAGTCCTTGATTCATAACTTACCCTAATACTCTTTTTGAAAATCTTTCTTGAAATGTAAGCTATAGGCTGATTTAATAGAATAATTTCCAGAATCTTCCTCTTTCCAAATGATGGAATCCTCCTTAGTTTGGAATATGGGGATGTGGACTTCCCTGAGTTTCTTATTGAGATCTTGAAAGGGTTTGATATCACCATCATAACCTGGAGGGGGAACTATGGTTTCCCATTGGACCTCATCATCATGACTCCAAAAATCTCTTATCCAGATTTTACCATTCTCCTCATAGAATTGAGAAACCTCCTTCCAAATTTCTTGATCTGCTAAAGGGGAATCTTCTATCCAACTATCCCACCAAAATCTAATCATGTTCCCCTTACCAATCTCCCATAGGGATCCCTTTGAGAGGATATATTTTGAATCCAACAGAGAATTCTAGAAGAAGGATCCTCTAGGGAGATTTTCATGAGAGAAGAATGAGTCAATTTTGCCTAAATTCTATAGATATTTCTTTTTTATTATATCAATCCATAGTCCTTCCTCTCTAGCAATTCTCCAGTAGCTTTAGCAACCAAAGCTTTGTTCATGATAGGTATACTTTTCAGACCTAGACCACCACACATCTTTGGCCTTGTGACCTTCTCCCAGGCCACCAGAGGGAATTTAAACTTTTCTGAGGCCCTAGCCCAGAGAAATCTCTTCTGAATTTTTTCCAGAGAATCAATTATTTTGGCCGGAAGCTTAAAGAGAGACATAATGAAAATGGGGACTCCTTGAATAAATTTTTATCCAAGTTAGTTATTTGGTTTCAGTGGGTTTTTCTCCCTTGAATGGTTTCCCACATTAAATATTTTCTCTCTATGTGTGTTCTCCTGTTGATTGCTTGTGAATGATGTTTTAGTTTCATTATAACAAAGTTAAGTAAATTGAATTGTCTTTCAAATTTTGAATAAGCACTAATTCACCCCCTCTTAGTGACCATAATTTCCAACGATTGGTATCAAAGGCTGGTCCTTATGCAATAAGTTTAAAATCTTGGAGGAGATCCTTGAGGCACAAGCATGGGTAACCTAGTTGAAGTAGTTCTGAAAAGGAAGTTTGAGATTTCTCAATCCTTGATTGATGGATTGAAGAAGGAAATCAAGATTATGGAAGTTGATCATGGCCAAGCCCTCAAAGAGATGGAATCTATAGTTGAAAGTGTGGAAAAATCACTGAAGGAAAAAGAAGATGTTTTCACTAGATAGGAATAAGAGTTGAGAACCTTTAAAGATGTTCTACAAGAAGCCAACAACATGTTGAGAATGTATGGAAAATGGAGAAGAGCACTAAAGTTCTTGATAAAATCCTAGAGATTCAAAGAGTAACAAGTGACAAGACAGACTAGGTTTTAAAGGAGATATCATGAAGAAGTGTGAAGATGACAATGCTGGTCCAAGAATACAAACAGATATGAAGATGACCAAGGAGACAAACACAAGAAATCCCAAGTCAGTTAGACAACCAAATGCATCCATGTATGAAAGGAATTTCAATGGATACTATTTTTCTTGTCATAATTTTGGACATAGAGCTAAGGAATGTAGAGAGCATGTCATAGATGACCATCCATGGAGAGATAGTAGAGATGAGAGAGCTAGAAACATAGTATGCTTCAACTATCAAGAGAAGGGTCATATTGCCAAGTATTGTCTCTATGAATCATATAGTCAAAATTGGAAAAATGAAGGTCTTAGAGGAAAGAATTATGTGGTGTGCTTAAATTTTCATAGACAAGGACATTTTGCAAAACATTGTTATGAACCTCTTAGATATAGTAACAAGATTCATGTATTTAAAAGGAAAGGTAAAAAGAAAAATTCTAAGAATGAGACCAATTCAGCCATGTTTGAAAGAGACATTGGAAATAAGAATGTGAAGTACATATACAAGGTCAAGGGAGATTATTCTAGAGATGAAAAAGAAAATAATAACAAGAAAATAACATGGGCAGATGATGAAGAGACAAAGCAATCCATGATTGTCATAGGAGAAGCAAGTTCAAGCAAAGCATCAAAAGGTAATGAAATCCAAGAAGAAATCTTACCCCTAGCTTTGATAGAACAAATACATGAGATGCATCATATATGCTTGTCAAGCATCCAATCAGAAGAAGAATATATAGGATATGATGTTATGACACCTAAAAGTGCATCCAAGAAGATTGATATGGTCTCAAGGAAATAAGTTAAAGGATAGAGTCATCATGTTTCTTTGATGACTATCTACTATTTTAATTTTATCTAACAAGTATGGTGTGCCTTCTCTAGGCTTCTAGAAGGCATATACTACTTTAAAGAAGAATTGGTGTGTTATTGAAGTTATTTTCCATCAATATCTACTAATCAAATTCTTCATCATATTGCAAAGGTATGTACAGATTCAAGGAATGTGTGTTTAGTCTCCTATTGAGGTCCTAGTACATATTGAAGTATTTAAAGGTCCTTCTTGAGTATTCATGTAAATAAAGTTTATATAATAGGTTACATGGTTGGTTTTTCCTTACTCGATGTTGAAATTGAGTCATGACTGAGTCATCCTTCTTAGCCTATATAAAGGTTAGAGAGGAATTCATGAGAGTGTAAGCTTGTGGGAAAGCATCAAGTGTCTTAAACTCATGTCCCTGTCTAATTTTATTCCAATTAGTTCATAAAATGTGTCATGGTAAGTGAACACATCCTATAATAGTTCTAATTGATTCTTGTGTAAATTCCTTGCTTGAAGGAGTTTATGTGTAAGTATAATGAGTGCTCAAAGAATGGGATAGTTTTGAAATGCTAAACAAGGTTCAAAATATTTTAAGGTAGATTCCACCACTAAAAAGAATTCAGGTGTATATTTAGTGTTAGCATAAGGAATATGACTCAAAAGAGTTAACTCAAACCAAGAGTTAAGGTAAAACACAAAGAATCTTATAGAGTAAATGATTATTATGCTTGAAGACACTTAACTTATTTAGAAGATATAAATAAGCTTGTCATGACTCAATGAGATTGACTCTAAGAGGTAATAAGTTTGTCTTTATCAAAATATAAGTTGGAATCTTATTCAAGGCCCGTGAAAAGATTCAAACGTGATAAAGATATATCATAGAAAACTCTTGATGCTAGTGACCATTCATAAGGATTGTGTTGCAAAGATAGTCATAAATGGAAATTCTCGATCTCAATCGAAGAATTTTGAAGAGCTAATGTCATATGTTATGTCATCACAAAAAGAATATGAGAAAGAGTGCTCCAATGATGGAAAAGGATTCCATGTCATAAATTGAAGATGGCCTCAAAAGTGAGTGTATAAATAATACTCTTCAAGTATTTTTGTGAAGGTACATAATGTTAGGTATGGAGCTAGCCCTAGTTGTATAAATGAGATGCATCAAACCTAGTTATGCCCCATGAAGATGATTTGAAGAATAAATGCACACAGCTTAAAGCCCTTAGGAATTCAAGACAAAGTATATACAAATAGTGAATGATCTTTCCATAGAGAAACATAAGGTATGTTAGTAATTATCAATGTTTTATACTAAATTATGAAGAAGTCATGATTGCTCCAAGCCTAGGTATGAATGAAGTTTAACAACAATGCTTTGTCACACCAATTCAAGTCTATGAGAATATAATAAAACATCCATCTGTATGGGCACTAGGTGTTTATAGTCTATTCTTCAAGTATTCTCATGAAGTGTCTAACATTCATGAAGTATTGTAATAGGATGTGTCTCGGACAAACATTGCAGGTGCATATCATGAAGGATTATCTTGATCAAAGTGAAAGCAAACCATGAAGACCATTATTGAATTACAAGGGCCTATTTAAGATCATCCACAAGAGAGGCAATCAACATTCTAATAATCGTAAGGAATAAAGAGGATTCCATACGTATCTCAGTAGACACTAAAACATGCACTTTGGGTACATTTCTAGGTCCTAGTCACATACTACTATTCATATGATTCCTAAATGAGAAAATGAGCAATTGACAGCTTATTTTTGGCCTTTTATCTATGTTTCATGTCTTCTTTTTGGCCTCTTACACCCTACAGCCTAGTCAATACTTTAGTGCTTTATCTTTTATAACTCTAGACACCGGCGCCTAGCCAGACGCCAATGCCCAAACACTCGCATCCTTCCTGGGATTCCCCAACCTCTCTTTACTTTACTCGCTCCTTTTGGGCATCTTTTATCTTTTGGGAATTTTATTTTCTTATGGGTCGGCCTTCCAATTATCAATTGTAAAATTCAACCAAGGGGATCATATAAATATAAAGTTATGTAACCAAAATAAAGGACTAGGCTCTAAGCATCTATTACCATCACCTAAGGTTGCATCTAAAGGAATTTCAAGAGCATCAAAGCATCCATCTAGCTTCATTTAAGGGATAAGGAACTACATTTTCTACATACATGCATAGGAGGGGAAGGTTTTTTTTCATCCACACATCTACTTACATTGCTACATATAGCTATTGTTTGTTATTCAAGTGAATCTTGCACAAGAGCCACCTAGGGCATGATTCTTGCACACACACACACACACACACACAGAGAACTATATGGAGTCTGAAATGTAGTGTAATCCTTAGTTGTAAGCTCACTCAATCGAGTGACCGCCGGTGGTCACTCAATCCCCATTTGCATCTTTTTCTTTTTTGGATTTGATGTGTTTTGGGGTTTTGCAGGATACAGGTGAATTTTGTGGACATAATGCAACATATAGACGAGAAAAAGTGAAGGTTAGCGACATTGGTGTGACACAAGAAAACATAATTTTCTAAGGTTTTGTGTAGACATTGAAACCCAAAAGTAGTCTCTAGCACCCAGGCACCCCTAACCCAGTCCAAGCACCCTGGTTTAGCTTATCCCAGCACTTCCACAATTTTATGGGTTCAGATGAGATATTCTTCCCTCCTGTTTCATCATTTTTATAGTTCAGCAAACTTCGAGATTAATTTTGAAATCAACTAAGTGTTATGTTCCCTCTCTTACACCCAAGGTTTCCTTTTCATCTAGCTTATTGCTTGGGTCAAATATGTACTTTATTGCTTATTTATCATATGTGACTCTGAAATATCTAGGGTTTTACAAATTCCAATATTCATTAAATCATTTGGTGAACCCATCCTTCGAATACTCTCTTCTTCTTCTTCCATCATGGTTATTTCCATCTATGACTTTTTACAAGCTCACCCTGAATGTAAGGCTAAAATCAATTTTTTCTTGCTAATACTTCTCCGAATTAGGTATATCAATTATTCATTGATGCATTTACTCAAAACCTTACTTTCCCATCTGATGTAGTTTGTCACTCTTTCTATCTACAACAATGATCCTCCTCTTTATATCAATGTTTGCATCTTTAACATAGGCATTAGGCGGGTACTAGTTGATAATGGATATGAGCTCAATTTGTGCAATATCACATTTCTTCAAAGAATTGGCATTTCCTTAGCTAATCTCAATCCAAAATCCATTTCTATTTGTAGCTATGATTCTTTTACATGATCGTGCATGGGTCATGTCACCTTACCTATCACAATTGATCCAAAACCCATCCCCACGACATTCTTTGTTATTAATGCCAAACTCCAACACAATTGCTTACTTGGAAGACCATGGCTTCATGCCATGTAGGAAGTACCTTTAGAATTCATCAATGTGTTAAGTTCATACATGATGGTTGTGTGTATACTATTCTTACTGATCGTGACCCATTCAAATATTGCACTCTAGACCCACTCACTACTCTCCCTATTCCATTTCTCCATCACAATGCTCGGTCATCCTCATAATCCTCCTACATATCTCACTGATGATTATCAACTCGTGGAACCTCATACCCCTACCACCGACATGATTCGTCTACAAGGATCCATTTGTGCATTGGACACCATGCCACCTGCTTCATCTTCTCAAGAACACTCTACGTCAACACCCCCTCCTTCTACTAATGCTATGGTACTTTATTGGGGTCTGTCCATATATTGGATGTCATACCACCTTCCTCATCTTCTCATGAGGAACATGCATTCACACTTTATCCTTTCACATGTACTCTTTTCGTGAATAATTATTATTAGTCGCTCATTCCATTCGATCCCACTTGTTCGACAATGTTTGCACATATGATGATTTAGCTCGACTAGGATCCACACTAGATGATCTCCTCCCTCCATCTCATTCTTATAATTTGCATCATGGATTTGTTTGCATTATTGTTGTTTATGGCCTTCGCGTCTTCCATCTATTTGTTTTTTTTTGCTTGCACTTCTCGCACTTCTCCACTTACTCTTGGGCATTCTTGGCTTGACTACATTGGGGGCACTCTAGATCCTAATCATATTAATATCACATTTCCTATGCCCTTTGTTTGTGTTTCTATTTGCAATGAATCATTTCTCATCTATTCACAAAATATCACTCGCTAGTATACACATAGATGTCCATTACCACCTTTCACCGATGAGTAATACACAATGGGCATGTATAATTTATGTCGTAATGGCTCCTTATATGATCAATTGCATATTATTTCTTACCAAGTCTCTGACGCATCTCCATTTGGCTTCAATCGTGACAATAATGATCTCTAGACAATGTTACTTGATTCTTCTTCACATCACACTCTTGGGAGGCATCATACTTACTCTCCCCCTCTTAACATCATTAGGTGTCTCGCATTTCCACCAATATGATCTCGCGCTTTCCATCTAGTCTTTCTCATGCATCTTACACAACTTGATACACATAACTTATATCATCATTACACTATGACACACTCCCGTGATATGGTTCACACTTGACTGTTGAGGGCATACTATATTCATAAACCTCACATCATACACATGACACATTTCACACTCAACGTATTCACAACACATCTCTCTAGCATCACATTCTCACACAACACACTACCCTATGACGCACTCTAGCTCCATGGTTCATACTCGATTGTTGAGGTTCTAAATATGCAATGAACCTCACCACACGCATTCACACTTCATGCTCTATGCTTCATTGATCTATATTTCTAGCACACAATTCAAACCATTTCCAGATGACGCACTCTTTCTATATGACTCATTCTTGACTGCCGAGGGGTATTTTATAAATAAACCTCATCTCATACTCATTCACATTCGCTCAAGGGGGCACGTTGATCCTATCACATTCAATTTACATTCCATTCCATTCACACTCATAGTATGTTGCATATCTTGGTCACATATACTCTTGTTTGCTTATACTAGTTACATGTACACTTTGCTTTCATACTAGAAAAATATTTTGTATGTCATTATATTTTCCATATACACATACGCATTCATTTGTTCTCTAGTTGTGAATGAAAAATTTCTCTATATCCTCACATGCAGCACAAATGCTTTACATTGTACCTCTTACATGTCCCATAGCAGCTCCTGGGGCATTTACTTTCGTACACACTACAGGTGTTATATTTTTGTTTTATACTACTTTCCTATTATTATTAGCACACTACTTTATCAATATATATACACTTTGACATACTTTGTATCTTTTTAACCTACTAACAACTGCTTCATGTGTAACATTTTTCTTGCAGAACTATTTGCCACATGGTTGTCCACTAGTTTTCTTTCTATGTTTGTCATTATTTGTCATTGTTTGCATTTTTGTGGTTTTTCTCTATGTCTTTCTTGATCATTATGTGTATGTTTTTGGCCCTTCGACCTTGACTGTCTTGCAACATTGTGAGCAATGTCCCATGTTTGAAACCCGCTTTTTGCGGTCTACATTATTTTCTTGCTTGTTAGCTTACATGTTGTATTTTATTGTATGTCTGCTCACTTTTTTCTACTAACACATGTTTCGACACACTATGTTTGCATGTTCCTTGGTTTCTACCATGTGCACATTCCCTTCCCCTACACAAATCAATTTAGATCAATGTATAGTCCTCTCTTTAGGCCACATCCTCCTAGCGATGTTGCATTCACCCCAAATGAGGGGAGTATATATTTCACAAATAAGTCACCCATTCGGTAGTACACATTGCAGTTTTAGACTCGCACAAAGATAAGAACATAGCGATACAAATTCTGAAAAGGGCTCATAATCTAACTTGGGTCCTCAACACAACACAGATGCCAATGCCTAGATATAGACATGAGCACCCGAGAGTGCCTATGACTAGGGGTAGACTACAGATCACTTTTCAAATCGGTGTAGTTTTCAATGGTTTGCACAACACAAAGACCTCCAACAATCGTAATGTATTCTATATTATTTTTCTACTTAGATCAAACTTGATCAAACTTGATCAAACTAGAACAAAGTATGATCACACCATCTACAATGGTGTATGATTATTGAGAAGCGATCAAGGTTGGAGGATAAAACTATACCTTTCTCCCTAACAATTATTTTTTCATGGCATGATATCAACCAAAAATCGTACTTGGCGTGACATCGCCCAAATCTTCTTGGTATGAGATTACCAAAAAACTCATTCTTGGCATGATATTTCTGAAAAACTCGTTCTTCTACAGCATTTCAAGACACTTTCTATCCTTTTCAATCATCATGGATCATGTGCACATGTTCTTTTTCACATTTTTAATTACTTTTACATACTTGGATTGAATTATTCGTATACATGACCTTGAATACTCTATTCCTCTTCTTTTTGTAGGTTTATCCTTATAAGAAGTAGTAATCTCAAACACAACACAAGCATGATAACGACAATAGGTACAACATGGTACACACATTACACTTTTCACCCCTAGGGTCACTTCCTCTTTCCTAGCTTAGCTTCCATGCTTCATTTTTATCACTCCACGCTTTTTCTTGTCTCCTTAGCATGTTTTTGTCATCAATCTACATGGTTATCAAGTACGCATCTCTTATCTACTTTATGTTATCGATTATTCACTCAACAACATAAAGTGGGGAAAATGTAGACACTAAATCACACACTTTGGGTACATTTCTAGGTCCTAGTCACATATTACTATTCATATGATTCCTAAGTGAGAAAAAATAGCAATCGAAAGATATCTTTTTCCTTTTATCTGTGTGTCATGTCTTCTTTCTAGCCTCTTACATGTTATAGCCTAATCGATACTTTATTTCTATATCTTTTATAACTCGGACACTAACACCTAGCTAGGATGTCGCCCCTTGTCCTTTTGGATGCCCCCAACCTCTCTTTACTTTACTCACTCCTTTTGGGCATATTTTGTTAGGAAATAAGGGATTAAATATGCGGAACAATCCCTCACAGAATCACAACAATAAAAACTAATATGCATAAAATATTACAGATCTCAAATAAAAGTGCAGAATAAAAAGAACACAACACAAAGAGACAATATTTAACGTGGTTCACCCAATTTGGGATACATCCACCAAGAATCACTTGCTCATATTTTATTACAAGTCACCACTCTCTTAATAAAATACCTAGATCTGTTTGGATCTATGCTCAACAAACTCTATAGAATTCACACTTGAATTCAAACACATCTGCAATGTTACATCAACCCTACCATATGCACAAAACCACATAAATAGGCAACTACTTAAGTAGTTTTACAATACCGTGGGTACCAAAACCATGGGCCAAAACTATCCCATAAACCTATGGGTCAAAAATCCCACCCATATGAGAAGAGCACGTTTCTCGAAATATCGGGCATGTTTTTCGAGGCCAAAAAAATTCTCTCGGGGTTGTGCCCCCAAACCCCAAAGCAAGAATACATAAAGAGTATACAATACGTTTAGTGTACAGTCTTCAACACTTCCACACATGAAAATAGACTCCACAACATAACATATTTTATCTTTTGGGCATCTTATTTTCTTATGGGTCACCTTTTACAGCTTGTTAATTTCTAATTTCAACCAAGGAAATCATATAAATATAAAGTTATGTGACCATAATAAAGGACCAAGTTGTAAGCATCAATTACCATCACCTAAGGTTGCATCCAAAGGAAATTCAAGAAAATAAAATCATCCATCTAGCACTCACTCAAGGGACAAGGGACTACATTTTCTACATACACGCATAGGAGGGGAAGTTCATTTTTCCATCCACACATTTACTTACATTGCTACATCTAGCTATTGCTCACTATTCAAGTGCATCTTGCACAAGAGCCACCTAGGGCATGATTCTTGCACACACACATGAGAATTGCATGCGATCTGAAATGTGGTGTAGCACTCGGTTAAGCTCGCTCGCCGGAAGACCACCGAGGTTAGTCGACTCCCCATTTACATCTTTTTCTTTTTAGGATTTGATGTGTTTTAGGTATTTGTAGAAGATCGGTTGTTTTGTAGGTTATAAACGAATTTTGTAGACATAGTGTGGCATACAGTGACAATAAGTGAAGGTTAGTGACATTAGTGAGACACAAGAAATGTCATTTTTTGAGGTTTCTATGCATAGGCACCTGTAAGCGGTCTCCAAAGCACCCAAGTGCCCCTAACTTGGTCCAAGTGCCCTCGTCCAACTTATCCTAGCAATTTCACAATTTTTTAGGTTCGGTTACAAAAATCTTCTCTCCTATTTCATCATTTTTCTAGTTCGGCACACTTTGGGATTAATTGTGAAATCAGCTAAGTGTTATATTCCCTTTCTTACACCTAGGGTTTCATTTTTATCTAGCTTATTGCTTATGTCATATCTACATTTTATTACTTATTTATCATATGTGACTCTAAAATATCTAGGGTTTTACAAATTCCAATATTTATTAAATAAATCATATGAATACATATCTATGTGACCAAAATAAAGGACCAAGCTCTAAACATCATTACTATCATATAAGCTTGCACTTCAAACCATCCATTTTGAATTCAATCAAGGGACAAGGGACTCATTTTTGATACACAACATAGGAAGGCGAAGTTAATTTTTCCATCCACATATTCTATTTACATTGTTACATATAGTTAGCCAATTATCAAGTGCACTTGTACAAGGGCATCTTAGGGCACGCATTCTTCCACACACTCACCAAAACTACATGGAGTCTCGAGATGTAGTACATGGCTTTTTAGTTGTAAGCTCATTTTTTTCTGTGACCGTCGGGGTTAGTCGACTCCCATATTGCATATTTATTTTTGGATTTGATGTGGTTTTGGGGTTTTTATAGGTGAATCTTTGTTTTGCAGGTTACAGGTACCTTGGCGATATTATTGTGAAACATAGGTGATTAACAAAGTGAATACTTATGACACTTGTGTGACACTCTAGAAATCGGGTTCGCCATTGTCACACTCATAGGTGCCCAATAGAGGTCATTAGTGCCCAGGTGCCCTTTTCCTACCATGGAAGCCCATGTCCACCTACTTCATGATCTACATAATTTTTTTGAGCAATAATGGAAAAGATCACTTCTGTTCAACATTTTTCCGAGTGTACATCGAGTCCTAGATCAAACACAAATCAACTAAGTTAATTCCTCTCTCTTACACTTAGGGTTTCATAATTTATTAGCTTATTGATTGTGTCAAATCTATATTTTAATATTTATTTATCATATAGATTCTTTTTTCTTATCACCACTTATATCTCCATCCATGCCTTCTTGCAGGCGCATCCTGATTGTAAGGCTTAAATCAACTCTTTCTTGGCTAATGCTCGCATTTCTTCCAATACCCCTCTAGATCATGTATATAAACAATTTATAGCCGCATTTTCTCCACAAATTACTTTTCCATCTAATACAGTCACCTCTCTTTCTATTTATGGCAATGGACCTCCTCTTTATATCTAGGATTGTATTTATAATATAGGCATTAGGCGAGAGTACTAGTTGATAATGGATCCAAGCTCAATCTTTGTAGTCTCACATTTATTCAACAGTTGGAAATAAAACCGCTCCTATAGTATTCTTTTTCATCGACGCAAAACTCCAATACAATTACTTACTTGGTAGGCCATGGCTTCACGCTATATAAGAAGTACCTTCTACAGTTTATCAGAAAGTTAAATTCCTACATGATGGCCATGTATACGTTATTATTTTTGACCATGACCCATTCAAATATTGCAACCTAGACCCACTCACTACTCTCCCTACTCCACTTCTCTATCACAATGTTGGTCATCCCCATAATCCTCCTACATATCTCACTGATGATTATCAACTCATAGAACATCCTGCCCCTACCACCGACATGCTTCATCTCCAAGGATCCATTTGTGCATTGGACACCATGCCATTTTCTTCATCTCTCCAAGAACACTTTGTGTTGGCAACTCATCCCTTCACATGCACTCTCTTCATTCACAATTCTTATTGGCCTCATATCCCATTTGACCCCACTTGCTCTAAGATTATTTACACACATGATGGCTTGGATCGGTTAGGATTCACATTTGTTGATCTCCTTCCTCCACCTCACTCTCCTCACCTCTATCATGGATATATCTTCATTACTGTTTCTTATGGCCTCCATGTCTTCTATTTGATAGTCTTCCTTACACGCACTTCTCATTCTTCTCCACTCATACTTGGGCAGATCTTGGCTTGATTACATTGGTGGTACACTAGATCCAAATCATACTGATATCACATTTCCTATGCCTTTTGGCCACATTTCTATTTGTAATGACTCCTTCTTGGGATATTCTCAAAATCTCACTCAATGGTATGCACATGGTTGTCCACAACCACCTTTCACTGATGAAGAATATATAATGGACATGTATAATTTACGTCGTAAGGGCTCTCTATATGATCAACCTCACACTATCACTTATCAAGTCTTTGATCCAGCTCCATTAGGCTTCGACCCTAACAATGACGATCTCCTAGATGATGTTACTTGATTCTTCTATTCATCACACACTTGGGGGGGGGCATCGTGCCTCTTCCCTCCCTTCCATCAACATTATTTCTTCCTACTCTTTACACATACACATTACGCTCATAATCTCTCTTATACATATTGATACCCAACTTGGATCATCCTTACCCTATGATGAACTCTAGTTCCATAGTTCATACTCGAATGTTAAGGGTCTAAATCTGAAATTAACCTCACCAAATTCACTCTTCACGCTATACACTTCATGCTCTATCTATTTAGTGCACATTTTCAAACCATTTCCCAATGACGCACTCTTATTTGATGGTTCATTCTTTATTGTTGAGGGGTCTTTTATAAATGAACCTCATCTCATACTCACCCACATCCGTTGGGGGCACATCTTGCTCTATCAAATTCATATTTCATACCATTTCATCCCATTTAAACTCATATCATATTTCATATATTGGTTGCATTTACTCTTGATTGCTCATACTTACATGTACATTTTGTTTCTCATGGTAGATGGTTACTTAGTATGTCAATATATTTTCTATATATACATGTGCGTTCACTTGTTCTTGAGTTGTGACTTCTTAAGGATCCTTACATGTTGCAATGATGTTTGGAATTGTACCTCTTACCAATCCCACCGAGGCTCTTAGGGGCATCTACTTTCTCACACATTACATGTGTTATTGTTTCATTATTTACTACTTCCTATTCTTACTAGCACACTACTTTCTATCGATACATACATGTTTTGACATACTTTTTATCTTTCTAACATGCTAATGGGTGCTTCATGTGTAGCATTTTCCTTGCATGAACTATTTTCCACCATGGTTTTTTGATACTTTTCTTACTACTATTTTCCATTGATTGTTATTGTATGATATTATTTGCAGATTATGCCTTATATCTTGTTTGATCATTTCTTGTATGTTTTTGTTCGCTTCGGCCCTGATTGTATTGTGACATTATGAGTGATGTCCCATGTTTGAACCCTACTTTTTTATCCACTTTGTATGTACACTTGCTTGTTACATTTTTTTTTATTACATGCTTACTAATTTTTCTACTAACACATATGTCTAACCACTTTGTTTGCATGTGCCTTGGTTTCTACCATGCACATTCCATCCCCCTACAAGGATACAATTAAATTTAGCATTAGGTCCTCTCTTTAGGCCACATACTCCTAGCGATGTTGCATGTACCCCAAACAAGAGGGGGCATACATTAGGTGAATTAGTCACCCCATACAAGTTCGGGGTTGTAGTACATGTTTGCATAAGACAAGAACATAACATCCATACAATCTCGTAATGACCCAAAATATGACTTAGGTCCTCAACACAACATAGATATGAGTGCCCGGGATTAGACAGAGCTCCCGGGAACTGTGTCCTCCCAGGAGCTAATGTCCTAGGGGCACACATAACAATCTTCTCATATCAAAGCACAGTTCACATCGGTTTATAGAGTAGTTTCACGATACGTGCACAATCTTCCAGCAAGCAAAATGCATTCTATCTCCATTTCAATCAAAAAAAACATTATATTCGAACAAATAAGGGATAGCAGGAAAAAAATATGATCACACCATCTATAATGGTGTATAATCAGCAGAGTCATGGAAGGAAAGTAACATTAGACCTCTCTCCCCAACACTTGCTCTTTAGTGTGAGATCACCCAAAAACTTGCATTTGGCATGAGATCGCCCAAAAACTCATTCTTAGCGTGAGATCACCTAAAAATTTCTCTTGGTGAGATCACTTAAAAATTACTCTTCTACAAAGATTTCAAGACATTTTATATCCTCTTCACTCTTTACAAATCAAGTTCACAATTTCCATTTACTACTTTTACATGCTTTTACATGCTTTACATACTTATGCAAATATTTCATATACACATCTTTGACTACTTCTTCACTCTTCTTTTGCGGTTCATCCTTAATACACAACAAGAAGTAGCCTTCAACAAGCTACAATAACAACATGGTACAACACATATGCTTACACCCCGTGGTCACTTTCCTTTATCACCTTTCATGCTTCAGCTTGCATTCATTTCATGCTTCACTTATCTCTCCGACATGCTATCACCATCACACACTACAGGAATAAAAGGTATGCATCTCTTATCTACTTTATGTTATTGAGTATTCACTCTACAACATAAAGTGGGGGAAAATGTAAACACAAAATTATGCATTTGGGTACATTTCTAGGTCCATAAACACATACTAGAATTCATATCAATTTATTTTCTTATGGGTTGGCCTTCCAGTTGTTAATTATGAAATTTAAACAAGGGAATCATATAAATACATAGCTATGTGACCAAAATAAAGGACCAAGCTCTAAGCATCATTACTATCACCTAAGCTTGCACTCAAAAGGCACCTAAAGCACTTCAAAGCATCCATTTGGCATTCAATCAAGGGACAAGGGACTACATTTTCTACATATACAGCATAGGAAGGGTAAGTTCATTTTTCCATCCACACATTCTATTTACATTGCTACATCTAGTTAGTTTGTTATCAAGTGAACTTGCACAAGGGCATTCTAGGGCACGATTCTTTCACACACTCACAAAAACTACATGGAGTCTGAGATGTAGTGTAATGCTCGGTTGTAAGCTCACTCTATCGGTGATCATCGGGATCAGTCTCACTCCCCATATTACATCTTTATTTTTGGGTTTGATGTGGTTTTTGGGGTTTTACAGGTGAATCTTTGTTTTTACAGTTGCAGTACCTCAATGATCTTATTGCGACACACATGTGATCAACAATGAATACTTGTGACACTTTTGCGACACTCCATAAATTAGGTTCTAACCTTTTCCACAATCCACATGCACCCAAAAAGGTGGTCAATGCCCAGGCGCACCTATCCTACTATGGGCGCATGTGTCCAACCTACTTCATGATCTATAGAATTTATTCGGAGAAATAACGACACGATCACTTCCTATACAATATTTTTCTCATCCCGCATCGGTCCTCGATCGAGCACAAATCAGCTAAGTCCATTCCTCTCTCTCTTGTACTTAGGGTTTCATATTTTATTAGCTTATTACTTGTGTTAAATCTGTATTTTAATATTTATTTATCATATGTGACTCTGTAATTAGGGTTTTACAAAAGCTATTTTTGTTAAATCAATATGTTTCAAGAAATATAAAATTTAATACACATGTACATGATAAATATCCCTTAGGAATGTGTAAGAACCATTCTAACGCCATTCTTCCTAAGCTCCATGGGAAGAGACTTACAAGATAATTGTCGTTATATGTAACTTCTTGACATGCCACATAAAATTCTTTTATATGGTCATGAGGATCACCTTTTCCCTTATACTTGTCAAATTTTGAAAAATTGAAGTGTAATGGGAAAGGTACCCAAAGCATGGCCCTATCAAATGGATAAGGGCACAACTTGTCAAACTGGTATTTCTTACTATTACCAGTTTTACCTTCTTGTAATGCTAGAAGGGCATTCTTCATAGTTGACCACTCTTGGTTGAAAAGTGGATCTTGCGTGGGTGGCATAGGTCTATACGTAGGATTAAATCTAGGTGTATTCCCACCCCTATTTTCTGCGAGAATCTCTTCATAAAGATCTCTTTGTGCCTCCCGTTGAGGAGTTTTTATTGGGAACTCATGAAACGAAGCTTTAGGTTTTGCTTTTAGTATAGCTTGTTTCAAAACTTTGGGTTGTTCCTTTTGTATGTGTGAAGCCAAACTTTCCAATTGGCGAGTAAGGGCTTGGACATGTTGTTCTAATGTCACCTCTTGAATAGGTACTTCATGAAAATTTTCATTAGGGAGGTTGTGCATGATGAGCATGTTCCTTGTTGTCTTCACAACGTATCCTAACTATAGGTATATGATAGTCATCGTCATTTTCAAATGGTACCTCCTCATTATTCTATGGTGCAGAAGTAGAGGCATGACCTAGATTTAAAATTTCATTAACATTATGATGAGGTCGGTCTACTTCCTCTTCTCCATGAATCATTCGGCAATGAGAGAAGGGTCTACTATGGAAGGTAACTTAGCTCCTAATTCCATGACACGCATGAGGACTTCATGTTTGTTTTGGAAAATGTAATCGTCAAAATTGGTGGGAGGACACTCTATATCCATACGAGGAGAATCTTCCTCTCCACCACTATGGTCAACCATGAGATTATCCTCTAAAAGAGGGTTATCACCTCCAAATATATCATCTCCTAATCTTTGGGATCCCATTCTCGTAGTAGGAATACTTGAGGTAGGAGGTATAATATGAATGAATTCTGCTAAGGTTTTTTTAAAAATTACCTTAGTCAAATTTTGACAGTACGTCACACACTAATGTTGTCTCAAAGAATGGTGACTATAGAATAACCACAAATCCACTAGATCAATGTGACCTAAGAACCAAAGAATAAACAATAATCCAACCTAGCAAGGTAACATACGACACAAGCTTATCTTTGAATAATAAAATGATGTCTAATACTCAAATTTAGTCACACCAAAAATTTTACTCCCTATGATTTGTCTAGATAGGTTTGAAACCAAATAGTGACAACACAATATCACCAGTTAGGTCAAGTTTGCAACAAACAAGGCCTAAATGGTAAGATAATGTTGATGCAATCCTCTAACAAGGTATATTAGAAACCAATTTCTAAACACTAACAAAATCTAAGTTTTGTAAAATGGATGATAGCAATGTGAGCAATGTAACAACACTATTTGGACACGTGAACCAAGCTTTCGGAAAGTAATATTTTTAGTGTCAAAATGATGTTATCGCGATGCTAACAATGTATCCTCAACACTCAAAAAATGTAAGATAAAGCTAGGGTGTAAAAACTATGTCTAAATATAACAAGGAATTATTATGCGTGCGAGCAACATAACGATACAATATAGAGATTTAGGTCAATTTTCACAATGGAAACAAGACGCAAATATATCAATTGTATCACTATAATGTGGGCAAAGCGTAACAACTCAAAAGAAGACAATGATGAAGTCACCTAACTATGATGATAATAAGTCTCAAATATGGGTTTTTTGAGACAAGGGGGCCTACTAGATCGTGAGTATGTACCATGCACACTTTCAACACTTGCGCTCCTAAGTATTGCAACTAGTCGCACAGTAGAATATAAAAGTGGTGGACATGTGATATCTAGAGGTATCCATATATATTGTTTCCTTTTGTCCAAAAATGGCCAACAAGAAAACAAGGGTGTAGACCAAGTGGTGTTGAAATAAACTTGGTGTTATTTTGGCGGAGTTTTGCCTTGTCCTAGGACAAGTGAAAAACTAGGGCAAAATGAAACTAAGTAGATTTCATGATGAAATGTCATGCGGTTTCAACTTCAAGTGATTTTTCCCTTGTTTGAAAAACAAGAGTTAGAATCCAAAAATTTGTCACTTTGTGAGAGCTCTCAAGTATAACAACTAAGACAAAAATGGCTCCAAGCCAACAAGCTTCCTAGGTGGTTCTCTCTCTATGTGTCACAAGTTTACTTCATGAGCTCAATTTACCTTGGTTTCCTAAGGAGTATCTCGGATTTACTTTACCCCCTTCAATATAATGACCACCGAAGTGTGTTCAGTTATACTTTCACTGGGGTCGCAAAGGAAATAACTTTGACTCTAATCTCACAAAGGCGTACTAGACAAGTCGATAGTGTGGAGCACTTTCCTATTTCATTCACAAGGTTCCCTCTTGCATGAACTACTTTAAGGAAACTAGGACCACCCCCATTGTTGTAGCTTAAGGATTATGCCAAAGGGGTTATGTCCTAGTTGTAAGCGATTTGCAGTCGTAGCTCTTAACCAAAACTTGTAATACGGTGTTTTGAATTTTTGTGTTGGTGTGTTTTTTATCTTTTGGATTAAGCAATTTGGTTTAGACCACCTTTGACAACATACAACACACGTGAATGTTAGAAATTGGTTTGAAGAGAGCCCTTCTTTATTTGACAAGTGTTTTAGGTCCTTTACACAAATGGTTAGTAGTTCAACAATATTCACAATATCATAGAAATATAACAATAAAAATGCTTGTAAATCAACTAACTACCATCAAGCTTTGTCAAAAAATAAGGTTTATTCCCAATTAATCCAAGTTATTCTTAATAAAAGACTAAAATTGCTTTTGATTCCCAAGATCACACTAGGTGCAAGGGAAGAGCATACACAAATTTTAGCCTTGATTATTTATCAAATGAAAAAGCTCTTAAACTAAAAGATCAAGCATATCAATGAAATGATGATTTTTCTTACTTACTCTAAAATAGCAAAAAGTGGTTTAGAAGTGCTTTTGATTCCCAAGATCACACTAAGTGCAAGGGAAGAGCATACACACCCTATTCCAAACTCAAATAAAGCATGAAAAATCACTTATCAAAACCCTAGGCCAATTTTAACAAGAATTACTTATCAAACCCTAAGTGAATTTTGTTAGGAACATTGCTCTAAAATCAATAAATGGACTAAAACAACAACTAAAAACCTCTAGAAATGACAGCTACTCCAAAAACATAGAATTTGAAATTTTAAAGTTTGAGGAAATTTTACCTTGATGCATGGGTGCCCCTCTGGATGCACAGGCACTCACAGTCATGTGCATGCACTCATAGTGATGTAGAGGCACTCTTCTTTCATTTTTACGTAGTCATTAATGCATGGGCGCTTCTAATGAGGCACGGGAACATGTTTATATGCACGGACATATTTTTCACTCAGGACCCAAAAAATCAATGTTGCAAGGGCACTCACAAAGTGATGCATTAGTGCTCACACCATGCACTGAGCACTCACAGTCATGCACATGTGCTCACAGTCATGCACATGCACCCCTCTAGATGCATAGGTGTTCACAGTAATGCATAGGTGCCTTTTTCCTGTAGGTGGTCAAAAATATGGGTTTTTGAGAAGATTTCTTGAAAAAAGGTCCAATATTTGGTATTTTGAGGGAATTTTGATAGGGCTTCGCCTCCTTATATCCTGCAAAAAGCATGAAAACACAACTTCTACCACTAATCTAGTTGAAGTAACTTTTTTATGAAAAAATATCTTATATTATATTAATGCAATAAGATACAAGATAGCTTTCAACAAAAAAACAGTGGTATGAGAGCACGCCCCAAAACCATGAACAAACTAGGCCGAGCCTAAAACATCAAAAGTCAAACTAGGTGAGCCTAGAAAGTACAACAAAACAAAAAGCATCACCCCAAAAAAACAACGGAAAAATCAAGCAACAGTTGCAAATATGTCCGAGGCAGGTGGATCTTGATCATCCAGCCACCCCAAACTAGGAAGATCTTTGCTAGCATCTGAAATCTCCTAGCCAGTAGTAAGTTCTTCCTCCAAGTCTGCTTCCCCGCGCATAAGAATGGCAAGGTTGAGGCGAGGGAATTTTCTAGATGATGATAGGGGTGGCAAAGGTTACCAAGCGGCTTGGTGTGAAGTAGCGGTAGAAGGAGAGCCCCAACCCTACTAGTGAGCTGAAGAATGTGGTGGAGAACCCCACCCATGTTGTCAAGGTGGCAAGCCCCAACCCTACTTGGAAGTCGAGGAGTGTCGCATTGATCCCGACCACGATGATGTATAGGTGAGTGACTATGTTGGTGAATCGAGTCCCGGATAATGATAGGTGTGACCGAAAGCACGGTGTTGGGATCGAGTTGTGTCGGCCTACACGGATGAAGGTAAGGAGCATCTAGGGGGAGATGGAGGCACCCAGAAACATTACGGGGGCTTTCCCCTAGTGCCGCATTATATTTTGGAGGTGGTCCACCTCCAACGCCACCTTGTTTGCTTGAACTTGAATCTGCGTATGAGTACATTGGATATCACCATAGATTTAAATAAAATACATAATTAGCAAAGAAAAAAACATTTCTTTCTTTCCATATCCAAAATAAAATCTCCCCTTTGAAAACATGCCAAATCTAGGTGAACATAGGCAGAAGTTTGGGATTGTCTCCCAAGAGGATATGTTGCCAAGTGAAATAGTGGGGTTGTGAGGGAAAGAAAAAAGTATGGATACGAGTTCCTGTGTAATTTGAGATTTGGGATAGAACCAGAAGATATGCAAAATCATTTCCAGATGCCCACAAAAGGGGCATTTGGAAGATGGAATCTCAATTTAAACAAAATGGGCCCCGATAGGAAGGCCTTGGTGTAGAATACACCAAATAAAATGAGCAATTTTGGGCTCCACACATATAGTCCAAACAATCTCAAATCGTCTACCCTAGGTAGACAGAGTGGTGTGAATTCCCCAACAAGTATTAAGTTTGTCCACCATGGGAAAATGGGGCGAGATCCATCGATAGCCTTTGTTGGCTTTGTAGTTATAGAAAGGAGTATCAACATACCACTTCCAGTTTATCCACCAAGGGTGAGAGGAATGCACAACAATCTTATGCAACATGTGATCAAGAATTGAATTGATCACAGTATTGAAAGTATCCTGATCTTGGTTGGAAAGCCAAAACAGAGCTTTAAAATCCGGCCAAGATAACTAGGATTGTGTGTTCTTACAGAAGAAGTCCTCGATGGTGTGAATTCCACGCTTGAAGAATTTGATCACAGAGATTCTCAAGATCTCTGCTAGGTATTGATCTTAGGATTGAAAAATTGGCGACCACCAAAGATATTATTGGTTAATAGATAACCTATTACAAAAGCCATCCCCTTTCCATAGAAGCCAGGGTTTGACACATTCCCATGCTTTCTAGATACTTTTAAGCACAAAAGTGCCAACAATTTTGTGACAGCACGGAGTTATGAGAAAATTGACAAACCTTAAGCCCTTTCATGCGCAGGCAGCCATAAGGAGAGCCTTCCATTATGACATGTTGTATAATAACTTTTGATGCTTCTAATAATCCTCTTAGCACATAGAGCTTGCCCTTGCGCCGAATGTGAATAAGCCCGAGGCCTCTCGGAATTTCGAGGCGGACATACATATATCCCATGCTACTCAATGAGAACCTTTGCACAAGACAAAAATTATCCCATAGGAAAGCTTTGAGCAAATTTTCAAGATTTTGAATGGAGGCCTTGGAAGGAACCCAACAAGATGAGTAGTAGACATGGGTAGCAATAAGAACTTTAGAGAAAATTTGGAATTTGTCAGCCAGAGACAAAGGCCTAGTAAGCCAATATTCTAGTTTTTTTTGCCACCCGTTGAATGACATAATGTCATAGATCAGTCGGGGAGGCTTGAAAAGTAAAAGAAATACCTAGAAATTTGAAAATATCACCATGCTACAAAATTTTCCGGCCAAACGTGGCAAGCTAGTCCCGTAGGGAAGGAAATCACATCAGCTAACATTGAGTTTTTTGCCATTGAATGTATGAGCCAGAAGCTAGGCAGAAAGTATCTAAGCATTGCATATCATTGCAAATGTTGTTCTCATCATCGATAAGCATAAGGAAGGAATCATCCACAAAATTCGCATTGAGGAGCTGAGAATTGGGCTCATCATGCAGTGAGATTCCACGAACAAGACCTTGTACTTTAGCATGGGCTAAGATATAACCAAAGCCTTCTGTCACCCACACATAAAGTGTAGGAGCAAGAGGGTAGCCTTGTCTGATAGACCAGAAAATTCCAAAGGGCTCCGAGCTAAGGCCATTGATAGAAATTTGAGCAGATGCGTATACAAAGAGCATATTGACAGATTAAATAAAAATGGGTCCAAAGAAAAGGGTCTGGAGCATGGAAAGAATGAAAGGCAATTCAATTCGATCATAAGCCTTCTCAAAGTCAATCTTCATAAACATGGTGGCCTGATGAGATCTGCAAGCCTATTATATGCCTTCCCAAACTACAATGATGTTATCCAGGATGAAACGCCCCGTATCAAGCATGTTTACTCGGCAAATAATAACAAGCATGAGATTATGTAATTATAGAGCTAATGCTTTGGCAATGATTTTGTAGGAGACATTTAGTAGCGTAATCAGCTACCAACAAGTGATTTGCTCGAGATCTCCTTACTTAGGGATAAATTTAATGTTTCCCTTATTAATGTGAGGCCCTAGGGATTGGTTTTGAAGCCCCTCAAGATAGACCTGAAGAAGGTCTTGCTTGACAGAATCCCAAAGAGCTTTATAGAATTCATAAGAGAAACCATCGCAACCCGACACTTTATCATTAGCAATTTACATAGTGGCTTCATGGAGGTTGTCAATGGTGAGCATTCTTTCACGGATCACCTTCTGAGCCTTTGAAAAATTACATGGCACAACCCCCAAACATTGGTTGAGAGCGGCTCGGTGAGCTGTGGAGGGTGGTTGAGCTTGAAAGATGAGCTTGTAATAGTGTGAAAAGGCATGCAACATAAGTTACAGGTCATTAGTTTGAGCTCCATTGTCCATGAGAACTTGGATCTCTTGAGAAGGCTTTCTGGCTCGGAGAGAAAGAAAGAATTCTTTCGAGACCCGATCTCCAATCTTGAGCCAATGCATTCAAACCTAGATCGAGCGCCTCGACATTGTATTCATCCACAATTTGGATTTGATGTCGAAGTGTTACAACTTGCGATTCTTTGAGCGTTAGAGAAGGGATCACCTTGAAGTGCCACTGTTGCCTGGCTGAGATATGAGGTGTTAGCAATGTATGAGTGGCACCAAATATTTGTTAGTTGGCAGCGGTAAATTCTTAGAAATCTGGTAGTCTGAGTTAGCGCATCTTCCCACCATTGTCACCAGCTGGATTGCATAGGTGGATGAAATCACTGACAGTGATGATTCGTGGAGTTAAATTCCAAATCCACTTTATATGATTGACACTTTGAGTCATGTTGCATCAAGGTAGTGTAAAGAAAGAATTGGCCTTTATGACAAAATGGGCACGTATCATCCCAACATATACGAAATCGTATAGGAGAGTGGTATGAAAGGAAAAATTTAGACATAACCTCCATTAACATGGAATAAATTCTATCAAACTCAAAAATGTTTTGAGTGACAATGATGGCCCTGTCAATGTTAGGAAATAAGGGATAAAATATGTGGAATAATCCCTCATAGAATCGCAATAGTAGAAACTAATATGCATAAAATATTACAGATCTCAAATAAAAGTGCAGAATAAAATAACACAACATAAAGAGACAATATTTAACGTGGTTCACCCAATTTGGGCTACATCCACCAAGAATCACTTGCTCAGATTTTATTACAAGCCACCACTCTCTCAATACAATACCTAGATCTGTTTGGAGCTATGCTCAACAAACTCTACAGAATTCACACCCAAATTCAAAACACATATGTAATGTTACATAATCCCTACCATATGCATAAAACCACATAAGTAGACAACTACTTAAGCAGTTTTAAAAAAGCGGGTATTAAAACCATGGGCCAAAACCGTCCCATAAACCTATGGGTCAAAAATCCAACCCATATGAGAAAAGCACGTTTCTCGATATATTTGTACGTTTTAAGGCAAAAAAGCACATTTCCCTAACCATGGTGAGACAACTATGAAAAGTGTAAAGTACTCTTAGTGTATAGTCTTCAACACTTTCTCGCATGAAAATAGGCTCCATAACCTAACAGCGAAGCAATTTAAGGACGTGATGCGTTAGGATCAAAGAATCCAAATTTATTTCACATGAAGTACCACGCTTCCCTTTCACTAGGTGTCCACCTCATAGGTAGGTGGCCACATTTATCATTTGGGGATTCAACCATATTAAAATATCCATTTATTACCCAATAGGTATCGAGAATGGAGTTGGCTATCCACACCACAGATCGGCCCTTTCAGGTTGCATCATTCAAGACATAAATATTAATGAGCCCAAAAGGGCGGCCCTCAATATTAAAGAGGACCCATATGACATGGTTGGTGGGGTCAATTCCATGGTCAATTAATAAGGGCTGTCATTTAGGAGCAAAAAGTGAAATTAATCCCCCACGCCCTGCTTCATGATTGCTACAGAAAGCCAAGTTGTCAAGCTAGATGGATTTGCATACCATCTGTAACTGAAAACCTATAATTTTTACTTCCTACAAAAATAAAACGTCCAAATTTGTACATTGTTGTTGAGTTTCATGCACCACATACTTATGGCAGGAGTCTGTGAGACCCCTAACATTCCAAGATAAACAATTTATGGGAAACATTGGTTAAGAGCCAAATCCTCATCCTCCAAGCCATCAATGACATTATATTGATTGTGCAAGAAACAAGCAACATTATGCTACAAAAATCCTACAGATCATTTTTTTCCATTCGGCATACTCAATGTTGTATTCCACTTTGGTGGAGTCCACACTGCATGTTGGGCTATGGGCCTAAGAGATGCAAGATAGACTTTGTGGTTATTTGGAAGGCCCTTGTGAGTTGCTTGACAGCAGCAGTGGAACTAAATGCGGGATGGGGATGTGAGAAACAAAAATTTTCTGGTCCATGAGAACAAACGGCGCAAGGAGCATGCTAGAATACTTTGGTAATGGGTAGCCAAAATAAGCGGAACAGATTGATTCTTTAGCATCGGATGTAGGCTCCTTAGCCGGAGTATTGAGAAATTTTTCCTTAACAACTGGTTCTCGATTGCCATGGGAGCCAGAAGCTTTGGTTTTTTGGGCTTTGTTCTTGTTTCTCCAATCCCCAACAACTTGCCAACCTTCCTCATGTTGGGATTTTACTAGCTCGGGAGTTGTTTTGGCCACATAGTGGTTACGGGGTACATAAAGTGGACAATCTTTGATCTTGTGATCAGACACTTGACAATAGAAGCAAGTGTTGGGTAGATTGATATACATGACCCATTAGGAGTAACATTTATCACCCATTTGAATATCCATAAATTCTTTGAGATCCTACAAGAGATCAATCTCAACGCATACTCACTTCTAGGGATGAGCATGGTAAAACTTATCGGCTTCCAGGCATACTACCCGCCCAAGTGAAGTGACAATTTGTGGCAGAAAATATATGCATGGCAAAGGAAGATTGGGAAATTCAATCCAAATAGGCACTTTAAGGGTGGTATACTCAAATACCACAAATTCCTTGTGCTAGGGTGTTAACACAAGCAACGAGTTATGGACATACCAAGTGGCTTGCTTAGCCAAAATATTGGGCACATTAGCAGGGTCGAGAAAATGAAAAGAAAGAAACCCTTGGTCATGTTTTGAACACTATCCAAGTGGACCCCATGAGGGGTCCATATTGTGTTAGCCCAGGATTTGAGCATACTTTCAGAGGGATTTGACCTACAAAATACCCAATGAGGAAAAATTGTTCTAACCATTGACAAACAACATTAAATTTAGAAATGGGCAGAACTACATCTGGAGGAGAGAGATTACCTCATGAAATTTTTTTGGGATGAACTACCTAGGGCATTTCATCGGTGTTGACATTCTTCGCTCCACTATCTCCCCGTGTTGTGGTTAAAACAACAGGTTTGAAGATGGCGAGGTCATTATATAGGGGACGCCTAGAGGGCGAGAAACCCTAGGAGAGACCGTAGCAATAAATTCCCACGAGAGCACCTGGAAAGGCCATGGTATGATGGTTAGAAGGGGGAAACCCTAGAAGAGTCGACTCTAGTCTATCGCTAGAGTTGAAAAGTGTTTCAACCTTTCAATTTTTGTCCGGAAAAGGTGGATTATGATCATTGAAACAACTTTTTAAAATGGAAATTGATCTATAAAACTTTGAAAATTACACTAAAACTTTGAAATTAATCTAAAAATCTTAAGAAACTAATCTAAAAATCTTGAAAGTACACTAGAAAACTTGAAAGTAATCTAGGAAACTTGAAACTAATCTAAAACTTGAAATGAAAAAATTTGAAACTAAGTTAAAAAGCTTTAAAATTGAATGCAATGGAGTGTTTTCCCACTGGGCGTGCCTAATGAAAGCACCCAAAACTTTACAAATAAAACTACAAAGCTAAACAAGGAAGGCTAACACCATTTCCACGTAATTAGCTAGGGCTCTAAGTCTAGGAATGTAACATTAAGATAAGAGTCTTAAAATAATGCTTAACTAGTATGAAAACAATGCAAAACTAACTAAACATGCCTACTAATATGATTAATTACCTAACATGGGCCTAAATAGACCTAAGGGGCAATCAAATGGTTATGGTTGCTACTCAAACAATGGTGAAATGACCTCTCCAAATGACTTGTTAAGTCACTTTAGATATTCATCTACTAACCTTGTTGAAAGGATTAAACTTGGCTTAGAAATCATATGTATTAAATGAGATGCAAATCAAAGCATGGTGTAAAGTATTAAGGTAAGAGGTGAACTCTTTTTATAGTTTTCCTTTTGGGAGAAACTTGTATTTTGGTGCGTGTGGGACTAAAAGCCCCAAATTATATTAGAATTGCTAATCATGATTAGGCCTTATTAATCACAATTAGTGAATTAATAAGTGATTAAGAGGTGTTGAGCCTTAATCAACCGCTTAAGGTCAACTAGAAGGCTAGGATAAGCTTTTAAAGCTTGTTGAGGCGTTGTTGAGGTGAATGGGGTGATTTTAAGTGATTGGAAGAGGGGTTTGAGTCAACATTAGGGCATATTGACCAAATCAAGAGGAAAATAGGCTTAATTAGCTTATAAATGCTAATTGTCTATTTTGAAGAGGATTTTGACTTACTATTCGTCGTAAAGTGGCATCTTGAATGCGAAAGAGGTTTGGTGATCAATGGAGTGTTTTTAACGAACTAAAGTGGCAAGAAACATTAGTTAATTAGTAAATATCACTAACTCGTAATGGAATTGGTCGAATGAGAGTGATTTATGTGTGTGTTGGCAATAAGATTGCAAAAGTAGAATTTACGTGTCTACAAGTATATGTGCAAGATTGGAATATAACATTATGGAATGTGTATATTATGGTGGCGGAAGAAATTTTGAACCGAATGGCATGAACGCGGAAGAAAAAGGAGTATTAGAGCTCCATAAATGAGCGAAACAATGTGTCATGTATTAATTAGAAGAATGAGTGTGAATAGTAACTATAGTAAATGAAAAATTGAAAATTTTTATATATAGTGATAGTAAAAAGTGAATAGTAACTTCATTTGAACCGTGATTGAGTTAGAATTTGAGCTCGAGCTTGCGATGATCTCAGTAGATTAGGGCAACAAGGTTGACTAGGTTCAAGATGGTAATAGTGGTTGTGGCATCGCAAATGACGGATGAGTTGGTAAGTATGATTATTTTTTAAAAATTAGTAAAATTTGCCCAATTTTTTTCACTTTTTAACAAAATTTGAATTTTGAATTTCTAGGTGTTCCCGACCTAGCGAGAGAGGCCAAGGCATTGACGTGTATTGGTACACACACCCGATTCAAGCACCGGTGACATGTTTCTAGGTGCCTACATCCTGCTTCAGGTGTTGGCGACCCGGGAGAGGGTGTTTGATAACATAATGTGAAATATGTGAATTTTGATGACTTTTTGTAGTTTGAGTGGTTATTTTTGCATATATATGAGGTACTAATGTAGAGATTTTTGTTGGCATGTGTGATGTCTAGAGAGATATACACGTGAGGGAGTTCCGTTGAAGTTAGAATTTGAGCACATTATTGACTTTGGGATTATCTGATGTTGAGTGGGACATACTAGACTGTGTCGGCCTGTGACAAATAGCTAGATTGGGGAGGTACCCCATAATATGCCTATGGTGACTGCATTGTGTGAGTGGTGGTGTGCGGATACATGTACTTTTTGGTTGCCTATTAGGGAGATGATAGTGACCCTAGAGGATGTATATTGTATATTGTGACTACCAGTTGTGGGTGATATAGTCTAGGTGATGGCAGTAGTGGATGCTTAGAAAAATATGAGAGCAACTAGGTGATACTTTACAGGGACACAGGTACAGACAGAGACCCATATTAGTTTAGATGCCATATTGAGATCAAGTGTTCCATGGTTGCGGAATTTTATTGCAGTTGTGATTGCTTCATTTGTGGCAGTAGAGGGTGGCGGAGTGGGCATCTTGTATAAGATGCATGAGATTTGTCAATGTATAGAGGAGCATGGGACCAGATTTGCATGGGTGAGGTGTATGTTGGCCCATTTATATAGAGATCTATACAAATTCATGTAGGAGGATCATGGGATGGACTTGGATCCACCGCATTGTTACATGTGTTGGTCGATGAGAACATTGTTATATTGTAGCCACTTAGTGGACCATGTGTTGATTGGGAAAGACCTGATATATTTGGAGCGAGATGGGTAGGCACCTGGAGCAGGAGGCTAGATACCACCACTTATAGGTATATGTTTGATTGTAAGGGACCGAGGTCATGTTGTCCCAAATAACTCCCCAAGTTATTTAGAGAATTGATATTTTATTATGACTCAAATTTTTCACATTTCGGTTATGCACACTTTGGAATTTCCCTTGGCACCTTGGCATAGGTGTTGTTCTTTATGCTCCTAGCACGCCTTCCTTGCTTCTTCCCTATGTTTCATCTTCCCTTCACTCCCACTCATGCTTGCTTTGTGCACTCCTGCTTCCTTTCCCTCTACTTCTTCCCATGTTTGCTTCACGTGATCCTTTTCCCTTATTCTTCCTATCTCCTTCCATTTCCTCTATGCGCCTCCCTTATGCGCACCCACTTTCATTCCTAGTTTGTTGCATATTATTTGCACACACATCTATAGACTTTCCTTCCAATTTGACTAAGTCCCCAACATGTTCTTCTATGTGCATCCCCCTCCTCTTGAGTTCTGCACATTCCCTCACGCTCTCTTTCCTTGACCGTATTCTTCCTCGCACATTATGCCTTCACAATTGCACACTTGCGCTTCCTTCCTTCTAGTTTGGTCTACATGTTCTTCCCCTCTATCGCCGCACATTCTTCAATAGATGCCCACACCCCACTTGTATACTTGTCTCCTACAAGCATGTATCCATTTTATTGCGCACACTACCCTCGCACGTCATTCCTTGTTTTCCCCTTCTGCGCTTCTTTCTTTCCCACGCACCTTTGCACCTTCTTCTATGCCACCTACTATGCCACGTGCCAATCTGTTAGACTTGAGTGTGCTACACGAAACCTATCAAAGTGCTCCAAAGAGGGGCACCAAATCCTTTCAACAAATCACTACATGACACATGGCGTAAATGACAAAATAGATAAACTGTTGGTCGATCCTTAAGTCAATCAGTGTGTGCCATGTGTCTTGCATGTCCAATTTGCACTTGTAGATATTCGAAAACCATAAATTTTGTTGCGTGCTCATATTCCTATACACCTAGGCTCGTTTGAAATTTTTTTATGTGGTCTACATGTTAGACTTATCAAATTCAAATTTTGACAGGATTTGGTAGGCAAAAAAATAGGGAAATGTCACATAGATCATCAATGTACACATCTAATCGACTCAACCACCGATTTCTTCATATTTGGTCTCCTTCCTTCTTTTACATGCCAAACAGACATGGGGAGGTGCATTTGATATCCTTGTAGGTATGTTTATAGACACTCATTTATTGTTGTTGGTGGTTAAATATTTGAATCCAAGTTTCCCTCTCTTTCTCCTCCTCTTATCTCCTTCTTTTTCTATAAATTGTAGAGCTCTGCTCATTGAAATAGATCCCTCTTTGTTGTAACAACACCATGCCAAAATGGTGGCTAACTTCTCACAAGTTTCAGACCTTAATTTTGGTCTTTGCAATGTATTCTTGCCTCCTTCCATGAATGTAAATGACTGTGTATCCCTGAAGCAATAAAATTGGGTTTTGTGACACTTTTTTTGTCCTTATTCCATATTGTTGTATCTCACCTCTCTATTCATATTTTTTAGTAAGTTACATGTATTTCCCACTTGCAGTTCCATGCTCATGAGTTTTCGGCACACGAGAAGCTATCTACGTGGTTCTTACATGTGGCACGCACCTATCTCGCCCTCTCTCCCACACTTTCTCCCTTTTCGCCTCTCACAAAGAGTGATTGACCCCCTTTCTCTGGTGCTATCACCACCCCTTTTAGCCTAGGATTTCCCCCTCAGTAAATCCTTCTAACACTAGTCTCTTAGCATGTTTAGTTTAGGATTTTCTTTTTGCATTAGGAGTAGTGTTAGCGGTAGAAATAGGTAGAGGAATCGGCCTTCTCTGAGGTCTGTCTCAAGTGCACAAGGTCCCACAACTTGGAGACAATCCCATTGTTTCCTCAGAATTCTTGATCCATCACGATCACATCGCGGGTGCAATTTTGAGCTCCAATAGTTCCATCATATGGAGGTCGTATAGAGACTACGGTGGTTAGGAAGAGGATGGAGTCGAGTTGCGGTGCATTCAATGCACCATGTGGTTAGCAGACCATTTTCCTAGAGTGACTGAGTTGTTTCAAGAAGAGCGTGTGTCGAGGAAGTTTTCTATGGCTTAATATGTGCCCCGGAGCCTTATGTATGGGTGAGAGCTACTAGATTACAGTGTAGACACAAAATCATGCATTTTGCGTAATTATTTAGTATTGGTTTCATACTACTATTCATATGGTTCTTGGGTGAAAAAGAGTGTTAATTAACCCATGTCTTTGGCCATTTTACTTTGCTTTCTATCGTTACTTTCGATCTTACACATGCACTTGCCCAATCCGTATGTTCCTATAGTGTTTTTCCTATTGTTGATTGGGGCGCCTTGATCCTCTTTACACTTTACTCTCACCTTTTGGGCACTTTCTAGCCATTTGAACTTTATATCTTTTTGGTGGTTGGTATTTTCAAGGGTTAATTACAAAATTATAACAAGAGAACCATATAAATATAAAGTTATGAGACCATAATGAAGGACCAAGCACTAAGAAATAGTATCACCACCAAAGGTTGCCTCCATCAAAGGCTTCTACTACCCCATTTGCATCCATCTAGCTCCATCACAAGGGACAAATGTTGGTTCATTTACATCACACTTCATAAGAGGGGAGTTTATTCTATTCCATGGACCATTTACTTACATTCTACATCTAATTATTTCTTGCTACTCACAAAATGTGACTGTAATAAGATCACCTAGGGCATAATTTATGCACACATACACCTAGAACTACATTGGGTCTATATGTGGTACAACACTCGGTTATTAAGTTCACCATTGTGGCCACCGAGGACATTTTGAACCCTTCATATGCATCTTTATTTTTTTAGATTTTGAGGCTTTGTCGAGGTTTTGTTGCAGGTGATTCTTCTATTACAGGTTTACCAATGCTTCGGTGATCATACAATGACATTCACCCGATAGGAAGCTAACACATGTGACTATCTAACGACACCTCAAAGGAGGTTCACAGAGATTTTTCATGACCAGGGCACCCAGTTGTCAGAGACCACAACACCCCCTTCCCTCTTTTAGGTGCCCCAGTCCGGCCGGACAACTCAAATTTGTATTTTCTGGAGCTCTGTGCGACGATCTCCTCCTGTTCAATCGACACTGCAATATGATCTGTGACATCATCGAATTCGATAAGGCCTTCTTAACCCTCTTTGCACATTAGGGTTTCACATTTCATTTCTTAGATTTACTTGGGTCTATTTACTGCATTTTATTGTCATTTATTTACTGCTTCTATAACATTAGATTAGACTACTATATTTCCATTTTAGTTTAATCATTTTGGTGAACCCCACCCGTGATCGGTCTTTCGAATCCTTCTTTAGCATATCATCTTCTTTACCATGGCTCCTAAAATTCCTCAAATTTGTTTTCTTGATTTGTTTAAGATGCATCCTAATTGCCAAGCTATTCTTAAAGAATCCTAAACACAATGTATCTTCCTAGCGATACACCATCGCATCAAGTGAGTGCTATTTTTGATCGTTTATTTAACAACATTAGTCTTCATGATCCCCATCTAATCAACCCATGTTAGAGTATATTCAAGCTTTGCATTATTTATTTCAAGACAAATTTAAATCTATGGAATCCATGATTACATCTCTCAAATCGAAAATCCAACATCTTAATGACACTTCTCGTGGCTCATGTTTGTTCTTCCTCCCCATCTCATCCTCATTATATGTATACTACATGTGCTCATATCGGTGAGCCTCAAGTCATATCATTACCAGATCATCATCTCATCTTTGATCGAAATACTAATCAACATGATATTCTTCTTGAGATCCTTAGTCATAAATTGATCACTTTATGACCTACTCATTAATATCCTCCATGTTTATATCACCACTTCTCCCTTATATTATTTAATATTTGATTTAAACATTTATCCCCATTATGTTTTACCCATAGATAATTAAATATTAACTATTTAATTATACTTTTTACATATATCTTAACCACTTATCTACCCCATATCAATTCCTAACCTCCCATATCTATTTTATCCATCTATCCCCCTATTTCTCCTCCTCCCAAACCAAGCAACGGGATATTTCCCATATTTGAGGTGGAAGGATCACTTTCATCTTTCCAAAATCACCCCTTTTGGCCATTTCGAGTTCTGTTTCCTGATCGCGCCCGATCGGTACTCGGTCGATGCCAATTTTTCAGAGTGGCACCGATTTCATCTCGGTCGGTGCCGATTACAAATACAGGGCCAGAATTCAGTTCTAGTTAGATAAAAAGAACGACAGAGAGTTTTGAGCATCAAGTCTAAGCATTATCTATCAAGTGAAAGTGAATTCTATCCAAATCAATCCCTGAGAGGAGTATCGTTACTCTGCTCCTACCACATCGACATCGTGAGCCTCCATCGATCTCTTGGTGACTCTGTTCCTGCATCCAATGAAGGTGGAGCCTTGTCAATATCCCTACGGCTCTTGCAGATCCAACGAGAGATCGACGATCTAGCTTCCACTGTCTATTTCTCAATCTTCCTGCAATTTTCCCCAAGTCGACGCTCGACCATCACCTCGATTCGATCGCCGATACCTCTAGTCGATGCCGATTATTCGGGCGATCGATGCGATTTTCCTAATCGACATCGATCTACCTACGGATAGGTAAAATAATTCAGGGAACACAAATCCAACATTGTTTTCACACTTTCCCATTTTCTATTGGTTTTTGTCTGTTGTTTACTTTTTTTCTGTCATTTTTAAATCAAAATATAGACATTTACTTACATATTTTATCATGTATGCTTCTTTCCTTAATTGAAAAATGGACTGACATCCACCGAGGGAGCTTATCGCTTCCGGACCCGCTTTTCAGGCAGTCCACCCAAATATCTTTTAACGTGGTCTTTTTTTGTCAAGCATCTGTGTCTCACAAGTTTCTTGGATCTACTTTGCAGGATCGCTCGTGTGCGCCCATCTTGTCTACATCGGCTTTCTTTTCCATCTACATCTTCGGATCTTGTCTTATCTATCAGGTATCGATTTCATTTGAGTTTTTCAGGGTTTTTGTGTTTAGTTTGGTACATTAACTTGGACAGGTAACAAGCACGAAATTCTTGATCTACATTCTGGCACACCTGTGGGACCCAACCAAAGTCCCTTATTGGTAAGTTCATTTCTTTTCCAGTTTTGAGCTTTTGTTTTGTTTCTTCACTTGCTTTTTATCAGTTCTCCATAGCATTTCCTTCCTTCATTTTGGTCTTGCTTCTTTCACTTATAATTTGCAAAGTTAAAGTTTCTTCTTTCTTGCAAAACTAAATTCCAATTCCTATTTCAAAGATCAATAAATCTTTCATTTGATTTCAAAATTGCATTCTTGATCCGTCTTCTTTTTGCAAAATTGTTATTTTATTGAAAGTTTTCTAGTTCTTTAAATAGAAATTTTCATTCTACTATCATCTGGATATATCTTTCTGGATTTGTTGGGTGTTTGCTTAACCTTTTCTTGTGGAGCACATTGCTTGTTCATGGGATTTTTCAAGGGGAAGAGCTCAACAACGTGCTTTTTGAAGTCCACACACCTTGGAGAGCTAAATCTACAGGTATTTCTCTTTTACGGTGTTTTCTCCTTTTTAAGAACTTAAAAAGAACTTGTTTGTTTGTTTTCTATCACATTCAAACATTTCGATTTTGGCGCTTAAAAAGAATTTAATCACATTTGGGAAAGAATTTGTTTGACCTGTCTTCATCGAAATCCAACACTTCATTCTTAGTGCTTAAAAAGAACTTTTCCTTTGTCATTTCTGTTGTATGCTATTCATCTAGTTTTCTAAATAGGCTGGAAAAATTAATCAAAATCGGTAGTGACACTATTTGATTTTTATTTTTCACCCTTGCACACAAAGCCAAAATCACTAGGTATAAAGCATCAAAACAAAAATTCCTCCCCTAGCCTCACCTACTTGGAAGTGACATCCAAGAGGAAGAGCCTACGCGGTACTCGGGCCGCGCTATAAATTCACGGAAGTTCTGGTATATATTGGCAAAGCACCCGACTCCCTTATCGCAGCGGTGTGTGAAGTGTGGGGGTAGGCCCCTATATCAAGCCACGTACTGGTCTTTTACTGAAGTGCCTTCGGGACTCCTCACCAAAACATTCCCCAAACCATCCTTAGTTTGGCTATCTGAGTAGTTCCTGTTCTAAAAAGCCTTCCCTAATATTTTCTTTCTTAAAAGTAGGAAAATTTAAAAGAGATAATCACCTACGCTACTTGAATTGTCTGTGCATTAGTTAGGTCAATCTTCTTTTTCTATATTTCTACTTGTTTATGACGGTCATCACTCGGTTACAATCTAGAAAAATGGCTCAACTGGCCCCTTCTTCCTCCGAGATCACCACTAGTGTGGATGTTTTGGCACCCCTCGGGTCTTCCTCGGGACCGCTATTAGTTGGTTCCCCATCTTGGTCATATAATCCTTTCTATCAGCCTAAAGCAATCCCATCACATCCAGCTTCCCCCAGTCCTTCAAAAATATCATCTGCTTCTGATATAGAGTATGTTCCTCGGGGATCCTGAATTTCAGTGCTCCTTGATCACAATCCGGTAGCCCTTATGGACTATCTAGTACATAAGTCTATTCGAATATCTGATCAGGGACCACCAATCCAACAAGTTTACGATTATCCTCGTGAACCATCCTAGGCTTTTATAGAACAGTTAGCATATTTTTTCTCACCTCGAACCACGGAAGAGGGTGGTACACCTGTGCCTCCTTTTTCTCTTCCACCGACCATGTCGACTAGTTCTCAAATAGTCTTGCCTATTCCTAGCGCCGTAGTTACCTCGACTATTCCACAACCTACTTAAGAAGTCCTCTTCTCTAGCTATAATGGGTGCATCTGCACACCCACAAATTGTTGTTAATTCTTCTATGCCATCCATTACATCCCAGGGTCAGTACCTCTTTATGAATCAACCCCCTTCTACGAGTCAGTTGGTTCCTGCTTCTCGTCCTCCAGTTGGTCTTTCTTCCAATGCTCCAGCTGACAGTGACCTTCACCCATCCTCTAGCATCGGCACCCTTAATAACCAATCCGGTAGTCAAAAGCCTCATTCAGACCTTGTTCCCCACCATGTCCAATCAAATTAACACCCATGTTCCTCAATCCATTCCGATTCAGTCGACAAGTGTAGGAGCCCACCAATCACAGGCTCCGTCTTTCATTCAACCACCTTTTTCTCAACCACTTGTCATCTCACAACCTAGTTTATACATAGGCTCCTTCACAACAAATACCTCACCAGGTGTCACCTAGAACACCTGGTTATTCCTCTTATCATCTTGTTAATCAACAGATGAATCCCCGTTGATGCCTCAACAAAATCCACCATTCACTTCTTATGTAGGACATACCAGTATGCCTCCTCCTCAATCTGACGTGGTCCAAATTCTTTTCAAGAAAATCACAGACCTAGAAGCCTCCACCAAAGGGGCTCATCCTTCATACTCTTTTGAAGAAGTGTGTAATGAACCCATTCATCCATCAGTGGCTTTTAAGCCTTATCCTCCCCAATGGGAACTTCCTAAGTTCTCAAAATTTCATAGTCGGGAGGATCCTCAACAGACTCTGCGAGCATTCAAACACGCTTGCTACCTGATAGTCTAGGATCAGGAGCTTATGCTCCGTACTTTTCCTATGTCTCTAGCAGGGCCTGCTTTAGACTGGTATAATAACATTCCCCAACATTCCTTGTTTTCTTTCTCTCAATTGGCCTAGATGTTTGTTGAAAAATTTCAATAAACATCACACATAAGATCTCGATTACAGATCTTTATAACATTCATCAATTCGATGATGAGTCTATTACAGACTTTTTCACTCGTTGGAGAGGGATAATAAACCAATTGTCTTTCTCCCTTCCTCAATCTCAACAGATCGAGTTGTTTACTCGATCTTGTGCTAATCATATTTCTTCCACTTTAAGGATCCAAACTTTTCATACATTTGAAGAAGCCTTTACGATGGCACGTAAACTTGAGTCCGTGCCATTGAACAAGGGAAGTTAAAACTTCACTCTAAATCTAAACCAGATTTTTCTCGGTTTACAAAAACAAACCCTTCCACTTCTAACAAAGACAAGAATCGGGGTCTACCAATGCTATTGTATTAAAAACATCACGAGCTGACAACACTTCTAATCAAACACCACGGAGAGACTCCTCATCTTCTCGAAAAGGACCCTTGTCATCTAGATCTTTTACTTCATTGGGGGAATCATATGCTTCTATCTTGGAAAAAATGTTGGAAGTTCACATGATCGAACTTCCCCCTATTAGAAATTTTGATGAAAACCAAGAACGTCCATTCTGGTATAGGGAAAATGACTTCTGTCATTATCATAGAACCAAAGGCCATGACATTGAACGATGTCAGACCTTCAAAAATCTTGTCCAAAATTCATTGATAAAGGCGAGCTCATTCTGGATAACCCAAATGCTCCCCCAAATCAGGCACTTGATGTTTTTAAACAACCTTTTCCCAATCATTCCCCAAACAATGATGCTTCAGAGTCTCAAAAACCAAACACTCATACTATCAACTTCATTTCTACTGAAGAATCTTCTTCTAAAACTAAGCCATCTACAAACACATCGACCGAATCAGAACCTCCTTCCACTCCGCTAATCGCTGGGATTCCACCATCTTCAGACAACCCATCTTTGAATATTCCCACATTGTTAGAGATGATTCATCTCCCTCTCCTCTTTATCTGATCTTCCATCCATGCCCGAGACAGTGTCATCCTCATCTATCTCATCATCAGATATTCTTTCGATGCTCGAGGCAATTACATCCCTTCGAGTTTCCACCACGAATACATCTACTTCTTTTTTCTCCCATTTTTTGCTGACTATGCCATTGGTAAACATACCTATAGTTGTACCAACTTCAACGGAAGCATCTTCGATTTTGACTCTTCCCATTTCCTTTCCCACAGTAGTTACACCCACAATTACTATACCAGAAGTACCTCCCTCACAAGGAACTGCTTCTTCATCATCCACTTCTTCCATCACCGATACTATTTTGCCTATTAAGGGAAAATCTAAAGAAATAACACTGGCACCTACACTCTCGGTTCTGAACTTAAACCAGACAACTAAAGTCTAACGTTACATCATCAACACCTCCTCATCTCCTTCCCCCGAAAAGGCTACAATCACCTTATGCGGTTGAAGTTGTCACCATCCCTGAAAAAGGAAAACCCATATTTCAGACTATTAAGACTCTTGGTGCTTTCCCTCAAAAATCTCTCTCTGCGCCTCATAAAAGATTGGATTTATCAACTGGGAAGGCATCTTCTTCTACAATACCATCAGAACCATCATCTTCTTCTTCTACAACACCTTCTTCGCTGGTGCCTTGTAAAGTGAATTCACCCACTAGAGAGGCATCACCTCTTTTATCAGGACCATCATCTTCATCACCAAAATCCAAGGCACCCTCTGTTCCTCCGATCAGACCTATTTTGGGAGCTCCTCCCTCATCTAAATCAGCATTATCTAAATCATCATCTGTTTTGATCAAGCAACCTTCCCTATCTCTGAAGACCACAACACTTGTCACATCTTCATCATCTTCAAAATCTATCTTAGGAGCTCCTCCTCCACAGAAATCAATCATGCCTCACTTGCTTCCATCTCAAGTGTCCAAGGTTGCTTCTCCCGATGTCTGAAAAAGTAAAACGATCCCTAAAAATATTGTCAAACTAGACATGCAGGTTCTTTTACCTCGGCAGTCCGTGGAGGTAAAAGAGGCACCTCCATCATCTCTGTCCTCATCTTTGTCTACTGGATTCTATACCAAATTCTTCACCAACTTATCCAATCTTCATCCATATCCCTTCCTCCGATCAAACCCTATAATCCTAAAGGAGTAAAACCTTCCTGGTTCAACTCTGATTTGATTTGTGCTTACCATCGCACTCCAGGACATGACACCGAGGGATGTAAAGCCCTTCAATCTGTCATTAACAGTCTTTTGGAAGAAAGTGATCTTCTGCTGGAAGAAGAGGAGGAACAAGTATCTCCTGTCATCTCAACCACATCTGAGCCTCAACGATCTACTCAGGCCTCTAGTTCTATTAATTCCACTCCGGATGGTCTTCCACCTTCTCAAATCGACACGATTCATATCGCCACTAGAACACAACAATATGATAATCTATCATCATCTACATCTCGGCCACGGGTTGTCATTTCTGCAGCCCCTGAAGGCATTCCTCTTTCCACATCAGCCTCGAGACCTAGGGTCTCTATTCATGCTTCACCTCGGGCTCAGATTCCCGTGTCAGTAGAGGAGAGTGTTATGAAACAACTTACCCATGCTCCGGTCAAAATGTCTCTTTTTGACCTCATTCAATCATCTCCACAGCATCGCCAGGATTTGATTGATAATCTATGCACCATATCATAGTGAATTCAGATGAGCCCCAACCTTTTGAGATGATTGTTGGATTGAATAAACCGTCAACCGCCATTTCTTTTGAAGATTCAGAAATTCCTTCCCTTTCTTCCGAGGATTTGGAGGCTCCCCTCTTTATCACAGTTCAAATCAACAACACTACATTAAAATGCACTATGATTGACAGTGGTGCTGCACTCAACGTCATTTCCTCACACATTTCGAGCAACTTAAGTTACCAAAGAACGTAGTGTCACCCCACCTTTTTCCCTTCGATCATTTAATGATCAGCTGGTAGTTACTTTAGGAACTATGTGGTCCTACCCATTCGAGTAGGTAAGAAGTTGCTTCACGAACTCTTTTACATTGTTGAAGGGAAATTCCACTACAATATGATCCTCGGATGCTCCTGGATTCATGCAATGCATTGCGTCCCATCAACCCTCCATCGATGTTTAAAATATCAATATGAGGGAAAATCTATACTCATCCAGGAGATCCTTTTCCTTCTACACAATGCGACATGACCACAGGGTCTGCCCCTCTAAAGGAGAATGCTTGTTCTCTACTGAGGCTTCATCCTCTTCCATACCTGCAACAAAACTACCAGATTTACAAAATCTAGAAGAGACATTGCAGCGTTTCTCACTAGGAGAGCTTCCTCTTCTCTCTTTTGACACCCATCTCAAACCTAATGAGTATGGTAGACCAGAAAAACAACTTGAATATCAGCCAGGTCTCGGTCACGTCATCACCATTGGTCTACCCAATCAATGACTAACTTCATTTACGGTGGTCTTGATACACCTCACTATCACCCGGATTCTCCTCCTAGGGCCAAACCCTATTCAACAGGGTTTGATTGTCTACAGAATCCCACGTTTGCAAAAACTTATTTATATCGATGCGTGTGGAAGGGTTTTGGCCTGGGAAAGTATGAACAGGGTGTGCATGACCTCGCATCCATTCCAACTCTCAAACCACATCAAAAATTTGGTTTAGGATTTAAACCTCTTTCAAAAGCCACCATCACTATTCTCGATGAGCCTCTTCCCATTGAGGAACCATCTTCTCCCGCTAGGTCAGAAGCATCATTTGATGTGGATGATGCCATTTCCATCCCGTCTAACTTTTTTTTTAGTCAATACCATTTCCTTAGGGCCGCTGACCTATAAAACTAATAACAAATCCACTTCCATACCATTAGTCTTCCCTGAAATAGTTGGAGATGACTCTCCTACTATCAACACTATCCACTTGTGTGGATGATGATTCTTGTCCTCACCTATCTGGGGCAGAGGATTCCTATCTTCCTAAAACCATTCCTTCTGACACGTCTACGCTTCTTAACGAAGCCACTATCGACCTTAATATAGGGACTTCTAAAGACCCTCGCATCATTAAGGTCGGCCAATCTCTTAATCCACAGGAGTTAGGAGACTTTACCACTTTTCTTTCCAACCATCATCAAGCCTTCACTTGGTCATATGAGGATATGCCAGGACTCGATCCCGATATCGTGGTCCACAATATCGTTACTCTTCCAGACATCAAACCGGTTAAGCAAAAATTACGTAAAATGCACCCTCGAGTAGCCCTTCTTGTTAAAGAAGAGTTGCAACATTTGCTTTCTGCTAACTTCATCCAACCCATTGATTATCCACAATGGGTTTCAAATGTAGTACCAGTAACCAAAGCTACTGGGAAGATTCAAATTTGTACCGACTTCCGGGATCTTAATCTTGCTTGTCCAAAAGATGATTTTCCTCTACCTAATATCGACCAACTCATGGATTTAATGGCAGGTCACGAGATGCTTTCTCTTATGGATGGTTTCTCTGGGTATAATCAAATTCTCATCACACCAGAGGACCAACATAAGACTTCCTTCATAACTCCTTGGGGGACTTTTTGTTATCGTGTCATGCCTTTCGGTCTTAAGAACACAGGAGCAACCTATCAACGAGCAATGACCTACATCTTCCATGATCTCTTACACAAAACTATGGAAGATTACGTCGATGATCTCCTCGGTAAATCCAAACACCATCAGGATCATCTTTTCACTCTTGCACCTCTCTTTGAGAGGCTCATTCACTTTTTTGTCTTCGCCTAAATCCATCTAAGTGCATGTTTGGCATTCTCACTGGTAAACTCTTAGGCTTTATCATTTCTATTAGGGGTATTGAAGTGGACCCACAAAAATAAAAGCTATCCTTGAGATGCCTCCCCCTTCTAACTTAAAGCAACTCCATGGTCTTCAAGGATGCCTTCAATCAGTATGTCATTTTATCTCACAACTGTTCGGACCGTTGTCAACCTTTTCATCATCTCCTCCATAAGAATGTTCATTTTGAATGGGATGAGCGTTGCCAAAAGGCCTTTGATGATCTCAAAGCTTATCTTCTTTCCCCACCTATGCTTACACCTCCACGCGAGGGGGAGCCATTCTATCTTTATATTTCTATGACTGACCATGCTTTGGGAGCCATGATCTCACATCGGGACACTAATGGTAAAGAACAGGCCATCTATTACATCAGTCACACTCTCATGAGTATGAAACATGTTATTCCAAAGCTGAAAAGTTGTGTTGTGCTCTCTTTTTCTTTGCAACTTCTAAGCTTCGTCACTACCTCCTCAATCACAAAACTTACATTGTCACAAGTGTCAATCCACTCAAGACAATGCATGCAAAGCCTTATCACAATGATCGTATCACTCGTTGGCTCATGCTCATGACAAAATTTGATCTCGAGTTTATCCCACAAAAATCTATCAAGGGTCAGGTCATTGCAGATCAATTAGCTGATGCTCCTCTTCCGGACACTCAAGTCCCCCTTGCTCAATTCCCGATGAATATATCCAACAAATTGATTTTGGTCTTTCTCCATTTAAAGTAAAACTCTTCTTTGATGGATCCAAATGCCAGCAAGGGGGAGGTGCAGGTTTCGTTATGATTCCTCCTTGGGGTGCACCTATCCCAGTCACACACAAACTTAACTTTGAGTGTACCAATAATATGGCTGAATATGAAGCTCTTGTTTTAGGTCTTCAAAATGCCATTAATCTTGGCACCCACCATATCGACATCTTTGGTGACTCAAACTCATCGTTAATCAAGTCACGGGTGTCTATCAATGCAAGAATGATATCCTTCAAAAATATCACGATATCGTTCTCTTTCAACTTCAATCTTTTGATAAATTCACTATCCAAGCTATTCCTCACACTCGAATCGATTCGTATACAATGGCTTCTTTAGCCTCACTTATTCCACCTTTTACCGAAAAGACTCGTGACTTTATGTGGTTGTGCAGCGATTAGATCAACCATCTCATCTCAAGCAACTGACTTCAATCAATGTCATCACAACCAATACTCAAGATGAGTGGTATCAACACATCGTTGATTATCTATCTCATTCAGTGCTTCCTCCAGATCTGACTTCCAATGGTAGAAGATCTTTTATCCTACGTGCTAATCACTATACTATTCTAGGTGGAATCCTCTACAAATGTGGTTTTGATGGTATTTTGCTTCGGTGCCTCAAAACCCCTGAATCATCTAAAGCCATCCAGGAAGTCCATGATGGTATCTGTGGTGGACATTTTAGTGGCTTGGCCATAGCTAAACACGCATCTTACGTTTAGGCTATTATTGGCCTTCTCTTAATCGAGATTGTTGTGAATACACTAAGAAATGTGTCAAGTGTCAACAACATTCCAATCTCACACATATCCCCAGTCAGGCTTTGTAACCTGCAGTGGATTTGTGGCCTTTTTCGCAATGGGGTCTTGATCTCATCGGTCTCATCAATCCCCGCTCTTCACAGCATCATCATTCTATCATTACTGCCACATAATACTTTACTAAGTGGGTGGAAGCTATTCCTCTTTCATCGACCAAAGCTAAACCCATAGTTGATTTTGTCTATCAACACATCATTTGTCGCTTTGGTGTTCCACACAAACTCATCACAGACAATGGTAAATCTTTCAAAAACATCGATTTGTAGAACCTCTGATGATGCTTTCAATATCAAACTCATCTTTTCTTCTCCATACTATCCCCAAGCTAACGGCCCAGGTGAGGCTTCCAATAAAACTTTACATAATATCCTCACAAAGGTAACTAGTCGAGCTGGTAGGGATTGGCATTTACATATCCCTTTTTCTCTCTGGGCTTATCGGACTAGCATTCGTACTCCTACGGGTGCTACTCCCTTCTCTCTCAAGTCTATGGGTCTGAGGTTGTTCTTCCTTTGGAAGTCCAGATCCCATCTCTTCATGTTTCTCTCAGAGAATTTGTCTCTGATGAGGACTATCATCAAAATCATCTAGCGCAGCTTGAGTTGCTAGATGAGCGGCATCTCAATGCTCTTGAGCATCATCAAGTCTATCTTGAGCATGTCAAACATGCTTATAACAAGCACTTGCAACACCGTGACTTCAAAGTTGGTGATCTTGTTCTTAAAGAAAACCAAAATGTCACTACACTAGAAAGGAGTCAGCGTGGTAAGTTTGCTCCTAACTGGATGGGTCCGTACGTAGTCACTCATAAATATGGGTCTGGGCTTATCATCTATCTTCCATGGATGGTGTACCTAAATGGAACCTCTTAATGCCTTGCATCTAAGGCCCTTCTACTATTAAAATCTATCTTACACGATTTTAGTCACAAAATAGATCTTTCATCCATCTAACAACTAGTCATATATTTTCATGGTGATTCGAACTATGTGGTTCTCCGTTATGTCTTTTCTACCTTAAATATGAGTATCACGGCTCTACTCATGGCATTTTTCTTATGGATATGTTCCTCCTCCTAGTAGGGACACCTTAATCACTTCTTCATCTGTCCCAAGTATCTATCTTAATCAAATCTACTCGGGGCATGAGTACGTGCTTTTTATACATGTTTTCTTCCCCTCTATCTGATCTATCTGGTCTACACTCAGCTTCTTTCAAAAAAGCTCCAAAAGCTCCAAAAAAAAAAAAAAGTGCTATCCTAAAAATTCCCAAAAGATAGACTGATCCCTCGAAGGACAGCTATCTATGCATTTTCAAATGAATCAAAAGATATAGACCATGCCCTTGAAGGATGGCTACATTTGAAATATAGACCATGCCCTTGAAGGATGGCTACATTCAAATACAGACCATTCCCTTGAAGGACGGTTGTTTGTTTTGCTTCTTAGCATCATTGAAAGACTTCCCTTCGGCCAATTTGTTCATTTTTAGATCGATCTTTCTATATCTAGCAAACTTCCCGCATTGATCAGTTTGCTCTTCTGTCAAAACAAAAATCATGAAGCTGAGACATAAGACCTTTTGTCGATCATATGGAGAACCCTATTTTCCCAATGTGAGCATGTATTCTATCCTTTGTAAATTTTGACAAGATAAATACTTACTTCTCCTTCCATTTACCTTCTAGATCTGGTTTGCGACTAGCTAGTGTCAGGTTTATTTTAACCTCATATATGGCCTTGTATGCATGGTCTTTTGGTTTCCTATCAAAGTCTCTATTTATGGTCGGTTAGGGGCCTAGCTTATCATTCTTTTTCTTATCTAGGTGTATTGCCTTTATTTCTAATCAAGGTCATTTCATTACGTCCTTTGCTCTCACAGAGAGCATTTCCCATTATTATTTGTTATTCATCCAATTAAATTGACATTTAACATGTTAATTTAGTCAAAATCTATCATCTATCTATATTCATCTTATCTACTTTGTCCAAAAAAACATATCAAAGCATGTATTGCAAACACATGTGAATCTACCTATCTATTTTCATCAAAATTAAATTAACATCTTAAACATATCAAATCTATCAATCACATCTATCCATCTATCCATCAAATCATCTAAAAACTTGTACATCCAAGTTACACTACATCTATCTATATCTATTTTTCATCAAAATTAAATCCACATATCAATCACATCAAATCACATCACATCTATCTATCCTCTATGTCTATGTCCATCAAATCACATCTATTTGTCCTCTATCAGCATATGTCTATATCCATCACAATTACGCTACATCTATCCATATCTATTAAAATTAAATGCATGAGTACAATCATATGACACAGAAAATGATGAATCTATATATATATATATATATATATATATACATGAGTGTCTGTACAAACAAAGAATGGATGGCTTTCAATCAAGCCATCTATATCATACATCAAAAATGCCTTCAAATCGAGGCTACATCAATATATCGATACAAAAATATAACATATCTATATCGTGAAATCCGATAGGTGGAAGACGCTATCTCCTCCACCCTCCTCTGGTCCAGTTGTCTCTCCTGGCCACCACCTATCGAGCTAGAAGCACCTGCTGCTGGGGGCCTGCTTGCCACCTCGGTCTCTCCCGGTGCTCCCTCCCTCTGATGCACCACTAGCTGCAACTATCGTTGATCTCCTCCTCGCACCGTAATGAGGCACATCAGGGGCATGTTGTGCTAGGGCATCCTCATAGTATCTCACCTCGGCAAGGAGAGACTGATAAGTACTCAGGCTCACCATACCAGGTGCTCGTAATGGCGCTGCTGGTGCTTGCTGGTGGTGGCCCTCCTAATGGTCACCTGTGACCCGGACTCTGACATAGTGCCTGTATCACCATATTTGGCCCTAAGGGCCTCTCTATGCCGATGGTAGTGATCCCTCTGTTGGATCATTGTATCTCACTCCTGACGAGTTGTGTCTCTCTCCAGTATCAGTGCATCCCTCTCCTCTGTCAGAGCTCTGATCTCCTCGAGGGCAACCTGGTGTGTCTGCACCAGGGTGGCATGCTCTCCCTCCAGCCTCTCTAGCACTGTGGCTATATCCTCCTCGTCGGCGTCTATAGATGCTGGCAGGTGTCATGGTAACTCTGTAGAATACCATGCCACATAGCCATCATCCACTCCAGCATCATCATCACTATCTATGGAAGGTGGGGCCTCCCTCAATGGATCTGTCGGGATCAAAATCGGTAGATCGGTCTCTCTGCTATCTCACCTGTATGGCCTGTAGGTGGTCAAAACTATCTGTACTAAGCCGAACTACCTCAATACCCATATAAATGGGATGCACTCCCACATATCTAGCCTGCGGCCCCTAACCACCCTGCTCCATCTCAACCCCACCAGGTGAGCCTCCTGACCGGCCCATGTCGGAGACCCGATATGGTCTCCAAATGACCTGCTCTGTGTGTCAGCATCCTGAAACACTCAACATACCACTCCGCAGATCTCCTGTATCTCCCGGGCCATGTCGGCCCGCCATCACCATAGAATCCATAATCAATGGCCCCTTTGCTGTTGGCATCCATGGAAGCCTGGATGGCCTGATCACTGCTATGTGCTCATATGCCCAGCAATGGAGCACAAAACTAACATCGATGCCTGTCCTCCTACCGGTGGTGTACATCCATAACTCATAATATATCTGAGCTATCAGGGCATCGGAAAATGTGAACACCTGTCTAAACTGCAGGATGTCACAAACACAATCTAGTAATAACAATGGAAATCTCCCACCTCCTGAATCTGGCAGAGAAAAATAGGAGATCACCATCTAAATCAGTACTATCCATCTGCTCCTGGCATCATCCTGTCTATAATGAGAGGCTATCCTCACCGCCCCAGGACACTATCTCTGAATCATCTGCCCTGTCCCCATATAATCATCCTAGGGCCCTCTGCTGCTGCTCTCATGGAGTAATCTCAATCGGGTCCCCGGTGATCGGCAGCCTCAGGATCCTATATATATCCTCGTGGGTGATGGTCATCTCACCCGTCCTGAACCAAAAGTGCAAGTCCGGCTATCCCATCATCGTACTAGTGCTCGCATCAACTCTACATCTCGCGGCACTCGTCGGTAGTACCGAAAGCCCCGAGCCCGGCTAACTCTAGGTGGCGCCAATCTGTGTCAGTCACATCGGGAGAATGGTCTCTAGAAGCTCGGGAATAGCATCCCACATATGCAAAGCCTCTCGTGCCTACATCACACGACACCATGAATAGTGTTAGCTACTTACTTATCCACATCCAAATATCACAAAAAAATACATTCTATCAATTTCTTAAATCTAAACATTGCAATCGCATCGATTGAGTCAAATCGACGTCGATCCGATTTAGTCGATGTCGATTTTAACAATCGATGCCCGATCTAACTAAATCGGCGTCGATTTTAACAATCGACGCGATCTAACTAAATCGGCGTCGATTTTAACAATCGACGCCGATTGCAAGGCCAAACGCCCCACAATGCTCTGGCCTCTCATTTATCTAGTTTTTTCTTTAAAAAAAATTGGCATCCTAATATGCTATTTCATGATAAAACTATATAGGAAAGTTCGGGTAGATTCACTTACCCCTAGTCGTGTCCTCTTCCACTTCTGACTACTCCCAGAGGCTTCCATGGTGCTCAAAACCAATTTTTGACTCTCTCTAAATCAATCGTCACGGTCTAAATAAATCGTTCACGTTTTCCTTTCACATATTTATATGGGCTCGGTACGGTCGGCGCCGATTTGTGTGGTCGGCGCCGATTTTTATGGTTACCCGATTAATCTTGATCGATCGCCGATTTAGGCCTATTGTTGCCGATTGGTTGCACTTTTGCTTCTTCACCTCACTTTCTTCCATCTCCTAATCTTCTTGCCATAGTGTTGATGCTTGGCTTATTTATCTGGTCATTATTGTGCCCTGAGTGTTGCCTTTTGGCACATACTTTCGATATTATCACCCATTTCGAGCCTGTTCCCTGTATACATGGGGCACTCGCATTTTTGCAGCTTAGAGTTAACGGGTCTGTAGGCACTAACGTCATCTACTTTGCAGACCATCTGGTTGTCCCTACCAATGTGTCTCTCTTTAGGTGCTACTATTTTGCAGCCCTCCTTACACTCACGGGTCTGTAGGTACTAACGTCGTCTCATGCGGAGACCATCTAGTCTGCCCTACCAATGTGAGTTCCTTAGGTTGCTGCCTTTTTATTATTTTTGTGCATCATTAATGATCAGATCTACTCCAGGCATCTAGTTGGGGCATCCTGTTTTCATCTACCTTTTTCAAACTTGGGATCGGTTGCTCTTTCGGGGCCCATCCCATCCCTAGTTTGAGGGGGATCACATCATCACTTTTTCTTCCTTTCTTCCAACTCCTTGTTTTTGTCTCGCAACTTTGCTTATCGCAAGTTACTTGACAAAAAGGGGCAAAATGTAGACACCTAAAATTGGTTATCCAATTTAGTGTCCCCATGTGCGTTTTCTTCTCGGGTAACCTGGGGCACGTTTATATCACCACTTCTCCCTTAGGGTATTATTTAATATTTGATTTAAACATCTATCCTAAGTTTATTTCACCCCATTATGTTTTACCCATAGATAATTAAATATTAACTATTTAATTATACTTTTTACATATATCTTAACCACTTATCTACCCCATATCAATTCCTAACCTCCCATATCTATTTTATCCATCTATCCCCCTATTTCTCCTCCTCCCAAACCAAGCAGTGGGATATTTCCCATATTTGAGGTGGAAGGATCACTTTCATCTTTCCAAAAATCACCCCTTTTGGCCATTTCGAGTCTGTTCCCTGATCGGCGCCGACCGGTACTCGGTCGACGCCGATTTTTCGGAGCGGCACCGATTTCATCTCGGTCGGCGCCGATTACAAATACAGGGCTAGAATTTAGTTCTGGTTAGACAGAAAAAGAATGACAGAGAGTTTTGAGCATCAAGTCTAAGCATTATCTATCAAGTGAAAGTGAATTCTGTCCAAATCAATCCCTGAGAGGAGTACCGTTACTCTGCTCCTACCACATCGACATCGTGAGCCTCCATCGATCTCTTGGTGACTCTGTTCCTGCATCCAGTGAAGGTGGAGCTTTGTCAGTATCCCTACGGCTCTTGCAGATCCAGCGGAGATCGACGATCTAGCTTCCATTGTCTGTTTCTCAATCTTCCTGCAATTTTCCCCAAGTCGACGCCGATCGATGCGCCGATTCCTCAGTCGATGCCGATTCTTATCGATTTTCCTAATCTCATCGATCTCGATGACGACCTATTGAACACAAATCCTTGTTTTCACACTTTCTATTTTCTATTGATTCGACACCGATTTTCCTAATCGACATTTACTTATCTACCGGATAGGTAAAATAATTCGGGAACACAAATCAGTCATCCAAATTGTTTTCACACTTTCCCATTTTCTATTGGTTTTTGTCTACTTTTTTACATCTTGTCTATTTTTTTCCATCAAAATCTAGACATTTACTTACATTTTTTGATCATGTATGCTTCTTTCCTTAATTGAAAATGTGGATCTTGACATCCATTACCGAGGAGCTTATCTTTGGTTCCACTTGACCCACTTCTTACACACATAGTCCCCACCCAAATATCTTTTAACGTGGTCTTTTCATCGTTAAGCATCTACGTGTCTCACATCTTTCTATGGATCTACTTTGCCCTAGATCACTCTAGTATGCGCCCATGCTAGATTGTCTACATCGGACTTTCTTTTCCATCTATCATCTTCCTAGATCTTGTCTTATCTAGTGATATACACTTTAGGCTAAATCATCACTCCTTCTATCATCTTCTTGTGATATACACTTAGGTCAGCAGAGTCACACATACATAATCTCTAGGTTGTATATCATCACCACACATACTGATTCAACACAACGCACTACACACAACACACAGGTTCAACCATTTCCCAATGACACATTCTTGTGCTTCAGATTCACACTTGACTATTGAGGATTTCTACACACATGAACCTCACACACTACACATTCAACACTTTGTGCATCATGTGTCTTCACGCATCTTATAGTACATCTCACATTATACATCTTACATTTATTGTTCGTATCTCCACCTTTGTGCATCCACATACCTTACATAATCTACCAACCACACTATTAGTGGTCATTGTACCTATCTCATCTACGAGTCTTTAAATAAATACTACTCATCCTACATAGCACACATTTCACACCATCTATACTATCTACTCATTTTTGTTACATATTAAACATTGGACACTACACATTTTACACATCACGTGGTCATATCTCATCATCACATATATTACATACATCTAATTATACATGTTTTACTCACTACACTATGAGCGCACTCTAGTCTCATGGTCCATACTAGACTGTTGAGGGTATACATCGCAAATGGACCATATCACATTCACACCTTTCTCGCGTGACATTCCTAGATTAGTGATATACGCTTTAGGCTACAAGATCACTTCTTCTAGCATCTTTTAGTGATATAAATCATAGGATAAATCATCACTCTTTCCATCATCTTGTCAAGATATACGCTTTGGCTATAGATTCATGCACAATCTCATCTATAGGTTACATGTCATCACCACACATACACAATCAACACAACACACTACACACGACACACGGTTCGACCATTTCCGATGACTTACTCTCATTTACGGTTCATTCTTAAGCTGCCGAGGGCAAAAACAAATGAAGCTCACTACATACACTTCCATTCACTCGGGGCATGTGACCCTATAATTCACTATGCATTCCATTCCATCCATTCACAACATGTTGCATATCATGGTTGTTTTTACTCTTGCTTGCATTTTCTTATACATGTTCACTTTATTACACATGTTAGATAGACTTCTTATATGTCATTATCTATACCATACACAAATGCATGTTCATGGCCTTATCTATTTGTGATCGCAGATATAGGGCTTTTACACACAACATGGATGTTTGACACGCTACTAGTCCCTTGCAGCTCTTTGTAGGGGCATCCACCTTTCATACACTACAGGGCATTATTGTTTCATTTTGTTTCATAGCACACTACTTTATTGGTTATACACGCTTTTGACATATGGGTTATCTTTCTAACATGCTAACGTGTGTCTCATGTGCAACATTTGTTGTGCAGGGATATTTTCTTTCATACTTGTTTGTTACATTGTTTGCTATTGTATGCTCTTGTTTGTGTGCCTTTCCCTATGTTTTTGTGCACAAATGCTTGTTTTTTGCGGCCACTACGGCCTTGAGTGTCTTATGACACCATGGTGGTGCCTCATGTTTAACCCGCTTTATGTGCTCTACATTATATTCTTGGGTGTTTTAACATTCTTCTTAACATTATATGCATAGCTTCCACTTGTTTCTACATGCATGCTTGTTCGCACTAACACTTGTTTTCCTAGTTAGTTATTTGCATGTGCCTTGGTTTCTACCAAGCACATTCCCTTCCCCCCTGCAGTAGCATAGTTTCCATGTTTGGCCATCTTTTGGAGTCGTATTCTCCTATTCGTGACGCGCATGCACCCCCAAAGAGGGGGCATCATTTGGGTTTATACACACTACAAAGTACACTACCGATACTGATTCGGTTTTCAATTTTTGTCCATGACACGTGGGTTATACCGTGAGTGGGTTCAAACCAGTCTAAAGAACTCCATACATATCAGCTTTTATAGGAAAAATTGTCCTTAGCATTACAGGGAGTCATGTCTGAAGTTAGAGGAACATCGAAATTTCCTCCCTACACTTCTTCGGTCGGTGGCGCTGATTGCCCAAAAAACCAATTAGTATAAAGATCTCTTCACACTCTCGAGAAGTAGTTACAGGTTGGAGGAACATTGGACTTTCCTCCCTAAACTTCTTTGGTCCGTGGTGTGAGATCACCCAAAAAACTCACACTTCATCAACATTTATAGGATCATTTCTACACCCTTTTTCTCATCACAGATCAGGTGCACATGTTCCTTTTCATTTTCATACTTTCATTATATGTTTTTACATATATACATGCATTTTTACACATTATACATGTGTATTTTACTACTGATCGTCTTCTCTTTACGTGTCCATCTATATGGGAAGCAACGATCGATAACACATACATAGAGATACATCACACACACGATACTAACCATGTAGGTACATCACACACATTAGTGTATATACACACATTTTTTCCCTACGTTCACTCTTATCACTTTTTACACTTTTGTATCTTTTGTCTCCACGCTCCATCTTTTTGTTGTTCCACGCTTTGTCTAGTCCCTCGCACGTTTTATACACCACTCTACATAGGTCTCGTGTACGCATCTCTATTTATTTTAGGTTACGAGATATTTACGCTCACCAACATAAAGTGGGGGTAAATGTAGACACAAAATCATGCAATTTGGGTAATTATTTAGTCATAGTTTCATACTACTACTCATATGGTTTTTGAGTGAAAATAGTACTAATTAACCCATTCCTTTGGCCATTTTACTTTGTTTTTATCGTTACTTTTGATCGTACACCCACACTTTCCCAATTAGTATGTCCATACTATGTTTTTACTATTCTTGTTAGGGCGCTCAGCCAAGATTAGGGCCCCAGGTCCTCTCTAGGGTGCCTTAATCCTCTTTACACTTTACTCTCACCTTTTGGGCACTTTCTAGCCATTTGAACTTTCTATCTTTTTGGTGGTCAGCATTTTCGAGGTTAATTACAAAATTAGAACAAGAGAACCATATAAATATAAAGTTGTGAGACCATAATGAAGGACCAAGCACTAAGTACTAGCATCACCACCTAAGGTTGCATCTATCAAAGGCTTCTACTACTCCACTCATTTGCATCCATCTAGCTCCATCACAAGGGAAAAGGCTGGTTCATCTACATCACACTTCATAGGAGGGGAGTTTATTCTATTCCATCCACCATTTACTTACATTTTACATCTAGTTATTGCTCATTACTCACAAAGTGCGATTGGCACAAGAGCACCTAGGGCACGATTTCTGCACACACACACACCTAGAACTATATTGGGTCTGAGATGTAGTCAACGCTTTCGATTAGTATGTTCACCATTGTGGTCATTGAGAGACAGATCGGCCCCTTCGGATGCATCTTTCTTTTTTAGAGTTTTGATGATTTATCTGGGTTTTTGTAGGTGATTCTTCTATTGCATGTTTACTAGTGCTTCAGTGATCATACAACAAAATTCATCTAATAGGAAGTGAATACGGATGAACATCCAATGACACCTCGGAGGAGGTTTACAAATATTTTTTTCACGAGATAAGGGCACCCAAATTGCAAACCAGGGGCACCCTGTGCGCCCCGTCCCTCTTCCAGGTGCCCCAATCTAGTTAAACAACCCAGATATGTATTTTCTTGAGCTCCTATGTGACGATATCCTCCTATTCGACCAATCTCCACCGCAACACAGGTCCCACGAAATCATTGAATCAACTAAGGCCTTCTTAACACTCTTTACACATTAGGGTTTCACATATTATTGTTTAGATTTACTTGGGTCTATTTACTACATTTTATTGTCATTTATTTACTAGTTCTATAGTATTAGATTAGACTATTATATTTCCATTTTATTTTAATCACCATGGAGGCCCAAAGTAAGGCCAAACCTAACAGGAGCACAACTAGTGAATCTTGATCTAGATGAGGTAGATGTGGCCATAGAGCCAATACAGTGGAGAGATGTAGGATGCACTTAGGCCTATCACAAGTGGTGGGTAGCACATTGATGAGTGCTTTGTTATTTTTGTTGTCATAGATACGGCAAGTGCACCACCTATTGAAGGAATAGAGAGGCGGGCCCGCACCTTGATGGAGATGGCATAACGATGACATTAGTTGAGCGTGAGTATTAGTTGTTATTATTTGTTGATTGTTATATAATGGTAAACGTGTTTAATAACTAATGTGGTATTAGATGTGTTGTCATGCAAATCATGCACCCGCTAAATCTTTTAGTGATCTCGTGTAACGTTGGAAAACCTCTAAGGTGCGGGACCTTGTTGCCTTGGGATGAAACTCCTGATAAGGTCTAATTCCTTTGAAACTTGGCGCAAGGCTAAAACACTTGAAATAAAAACCAATCTACTATATTCTTGGGATAAAGGTGAGATAAATTAAACAAATAACAAATTGAAATGGTGATGCACCAAGAATAAACTAAACAGAAAGATCTACTTTGTTTGCACAATCAATATTACAAAACAACGTATGACATGCACATCTCCTATAATATTTTCAACCACTAATGTAACCAAATATAACACTTCAATAATAGAAAGGAAATAAAGTTTTCCACAACTGAAACATAGAGAGTTTATATCATGTCCCACGAGATTAAAACAAGATAGCTGATCTAAAGGAAAATTAATCCATCATATCCAAGGATAGATAAATCAACAAATAACACAATATACCAGATATTAGATGGAAAAATATTGTTCTAAATATAATTAAAAGGCTCAAAGCTTGTTCCTGAACTCTTCCAAGATTGAAGAGTACTCAAAACAAAAGATCTAAAAGTCATCATAAAAACATAATGCATCTAACTATTTATAGATCAAGGAGGTTGAGCCATTATAGCTCCACCCCTAACTAATTAATTACTAAAAATAGAGTGCATTAATGTCTTAGGAACAACCTCCCATAAAAATAGCAAAATAAGTTACACATGTTTGACCAAGTCAACCCTACAAATTTGACCGTGGTTTTGAGCTTGGGTTGTCCATCAATTGTTGTTAAGCCTAGTAGGACTAGCAACATCCTTTTATTGCTTCATTCTTCTTCTTTCTTCTCCTAAATGACTAATATGTCTTTGTAATCAATGAAGTGTTTGATGATACCTTGGAACTCTTTCTCTTTTGGTCCACATGTAAACTAGTTCACCACATATGTAGTTTCAACTTACTTGGCAACTTTAGCCAACAATTTCCCAACTCTTTTGATGACCTACTTCAGATGGCTCACAAAGTTTTGGTAAGAAACCAATTTGTAAATAGAATCAATACCAAAATATTTCGTGGCGTCTTCATCCTCCTTTACCAAACCTATAAAATTTGTAATAATTTGATTGACAGGGAGAACATCAACAATTTGATTTATGAATTTGTAGTGAATCTTGTCAAATTCCTTTGTTATATCATTCAATGCATCAACTGCCTCAATTTGTTTTTCATCAAGTTTTGTAATTAAACCTCGTAACACTTGACCCCTAAATTCCATAGCCTTTTGAAATTCAAATGGTTTTGAAACATCATCAATTACTCCTTCATTTAGAAGTAAATTCGAGTCAATACTTTGAATTTCTTTCCAGGTCTCTAGGGAAATATCTAAGTTGTCACTATCTTGATGAAAGAGTGCGTCTGAATTCATAACTTTAACCCTTTCCTCATACAATTCATTATACACATTTACAACATTCTTGATCAATGGATTGACATCTTGAATTAGAAACTCCATCCACGTACCAACCACTCTCCCTTTCTAACCAATCTTTTCTATCACATGATAAGAATTGCCATCAAGGTTTATAGAAACAACAATGGCGGTTGTAACTTTGCACCTTTGGATGTGTAATTTTGGTGAGAAGAGCAGTGAGCTTCTCAACTTTTCCTTTCAACTCATCCTTGGTTGCCTTATCTTTATCATATTTTTCTAGCAAATTCCCTAGAGCCACCTATACATCTTTTTTACACCTTCGTGAGTAGCTCTCCAGAGCGAGCCTAGAAATTTGGTAGTCCATAACCATAATTGTTTCCTTTGTTTTATATGTGGTAGGAGTAGCTATTTCAATGAACCTTTCCCTAGATTGGTTAACCGATAGGTTAGATACAACCCTAGGTCTTTTATCTTGCCTCTTGGGGTGAGATCTAAAACACTTAAATCAACCACATCAATAATAGGCACCTTTTTATTCTGCTTATTAGTTTGACAATGTAGCCATTTAGGTATAGCAGAAGATGATGCAAAAGACATCAAAGGCATGGTTATAGTAGAGCTTTGAACACTTGACAATACAATGGCACTAGTGGTAGTCACATAGAGTGGTAATGATGTGGTGACAATAGGTGTAATGGACAAAATATCCTTAGGAGTAGATGAAATGGAAGTGGAAATATGAGGGAACTGTTGAGGAAGTGGAGTGGAAAATGGAGATCCTATTATTTCTCCCATTGAGAGTGTAGGGAGAGGAAAACACTTGAGCCATGGATGGTGATGGAATGGAAGAAACGAGGTTGAGAGAAACAAAAATATTATTAGAGGAAGGGCGGAAGGTGTGAAAGAGGAAGAATGAGGTAATTCTGATACCTAAGAAATGATGGGTGAAACACTCAAGTCAACCACTTTAGTAGGCTGCAACTCTGTAGACATAATTTTAGTAGAAGGAGTCTCAACAGAAGACCCTGAACCCTTGAACACAAAATAAATCTTGCGTGGTTTTGTAATGGGCCTTTGGGTTGACCTTCTACCCTTGGAAGGAGTAGGTTGATATGTCATTGACTGAGCTTGTACTGATCCTATAGGTTGATTTGACACTTTAGGTGAAATTCCTAAAGTTTCCATATATTCATAGGTTCTCCTTAAGATGGGGCTTGCCCTATCTTTAGTGTTTCGTACTCCATGTTAGACCAATTAATCCAGGGTAATGGTTGATTAGCAACATTATCTCTCCTATAACTAGGATATAACACCTCGTCATCATCTTTCATGTATTCAGGGACAACTGCAATCCCATAATGAACTACTTCACTCAAAGTCAACCTCTCAAACTCTCTTTTCCATACAATGATTTCATCCCGACAATGAATCCAAATATCTTCAAGTTGGGGAACATGTATACTAGCTAGCCCCGTTCTGCCAAACTTATCCCAATAATCAAAGTTAGACCTTGGATGAAAATTCTTTAGAGTAACTTGAGACATTTCTCCATCTACATTCTTAGCCTTGTGGATATTCACACATGAATATCTCCCTATGGTAATGAGAAACTAGACTCCCACCTTATGTCGGTTATGTTGAATTTTTAGTAGTCAAGCAATTGGTGAACTAGCTCCAGCAACACCCACTTATCAATAGGACATCTGGGTAATTTATTTGGAGCTCTTGTGAATCCTGACACTCTAATATAGGTGAATGTTGGAAACTGAAGATAAATTCCTCCCCATTCCCACACCTTTTGCCAAGCCTCATCTGAAATCCTTTGATTGTATAAATCCTTATCAAAACAATACAATAGAACAACAAAGAAGGCATCGTTCACTCTCCTGAAGTGTTTAGGGCCTTCTTCCATGGTGAGTTGCGGGTAATATTTGTATATTTGGACAGAGCTTATGACGCCTTTGGATCCAATCCTAGGTAGTCTCTCATTGTAGCCACCGCATAAACCAGATAAGAAGTCATAAATAAATTCTTCGAGGTCACACATCTTCTAGCTGAAAACATATTGAATTTCTTATAAGCTCACCCCACCGAATAAACTCCTTATTCTTCTTAATAGTGGCTATGTATAAAAACATCCACTCTTGAAACTCTCTAGCCACAGGAAGACCTAACACCTTACTCAATAGTGTAATTATATCGTTCACTTCCTAAATGAAATCTAAATGGGGAAGAGTCTTAGGGATTGTGGTTATGGTACTCTTGGTCTTGGCCGGTAACTCTTGGAAACAACCTTGTTACAAACTTCATTCTCGAGTCATTCGGTGTTCAAGTGCTTTGACTCGGAGAAATTTTGGTATATCCCTCTACATCAGGGAGTTTAAAAATATCCTCAAAGAAATCAATGTCCAATTTGATAACAACATTGTCATCATCGTCTTTTATTGTGCGGGAACCTTGTCGAAGTGTGGGGCTACAACTAGTATGAACTCAAGACCAAAAAAATTCTCGTCATCGTCTTTTATTGTGAACCCGACCATGGAAAAGCAACTGCGGGAGGAAGCCCGCTATCATAAATTGCTTGCATCCAGGGCTTCTTGTTTGGTGCCTTAACCCTTTGCCAAAATTCATCCATATCTATGTGTCTGAAATCAATGTCCCTGATATTTTCTAAGTCTGAAGATAGGCAAGTAGGAGGAGACACCCCCAAATAGGTATACTTCATCTTGTCTTTTCCTTTTGAAGAAGAAACAAACATTAGCTTGTTTGAAAGCTTACCAAATTTGGAGTTCGGAGCCTGTGTATCACCTAAGAAACAATTCATAAAACCGTCCTAGACTTCTGAAAGTCCGAAGCTTGAAGTTTTGAATTTTGGACTTTGGATGTTAAGAAACACCGGAAAAGTCTAAAAATCATAATTCAAATGTCGATACCCGAAACTCGAAAGAAGTAAACTTCCAAAATTCTAAATTGTGGAAGTCGAAATCTAAAATCAAAAATTTCATAAGTCTTATCTCTTTGAAATCAAAATTGCCAACTTCAAATCCGAAGGTGAAAACCTCTGAACATTACAATCTCCAAAACCCGAAGTTGAAAAGTGCTGAAATTTGAAATCACCTATTTTCGAAAACCACAAAGTCTGAAATGTCAACAATTCTGAAGTCTAAAAGTCCCAAACTCCGAAGTGACTTAGTTATAAGACTTTAACCCTTGAAATGGCGAACGTGAAATAGAAACAACTCTTTGATGGCTCCAAAATGCAAGAAATTTTGATACCTACAAATTATGAGGATTATAGTTCTAAGCACGAGATTATTACATGAGTCAAAGAGACTTAAGAATGAATGGGACATAGTTATTGAAGCCATATTTGGGATGAAAGTGAGATCCATAAAATAATGAGGAATAAAAACTGAAAACAGAAGAGGAAAAACAAAACCCCAGACGCCAAAATGAAAACAAAACAAAACCTTAACCAAAAAATGAAGAAATCATAAAAAAACCTTGAAATATGCTTTAGGAAACACATTGATAACTTCAATAAAAATCAAAGTGTCAGAGTATGTTTAACAGTGAAAATGATAGGTAAAAATTGGAGTTTTTATAGGTAAACCAAAAATTAATGCCCAAATGTCGATACATGTGAGGTTGTTGAACATTTAATGTCTCAAAGGTAGAAGTCCAAAATTCTCATGCGACGCTTTTACATTATACATCTTACTCAAAATCCTTAAGACTTGAAAGTTCGAAGTTCTGAAATTTCTAAACTCTGGGATTTCAAACTTGAAACTTCCTAATCAATTTTTATGAAAAACTCTACAAAATCTCTAAAACCCGAAAGTCTGAAATTCTGAATTCCAAAACTTTGGGCTTTTAGACTTCGAAAGTTTTTGAAGTTTTTTGCAAAAATTTAATAAAAAATCTTAATTCAAAAACTTCCGAAGTTTGAAATTCAGACTTCGAAACTCTAGACACTCATGCAAGTATAGACATAAGATAAAATTTTCAAGGTAAATTTTTTTGAAAAATTTAATGGCCCTCCTAGTAAGGGTAACTTGTAAAGTTAACAAGATGGTTACAGGTGATTCTTATTAGTCCTTAATCATTGATTCATCAATCCACACATTGACAAGGAATGTATCTCCAAATGTGCTCGTAGGAGGTGACATGTTAGAGTGAGTGGATGCGATCGCAGCAAACATGCCCATTTGTTTGAGCCAATGGCTATAGCGCGACCACATATATTTTTATTATTGAGCGAGTGTGATGAGGCTCATGTGGGAGACTCGATGAGATAGGGAGGTCGTAGGGGAGGATAGCTAGCTCGGGATGTATTCATGAAATATGTGGATTTACAGGTTTGATTCACGTAGTAGTCAACCGAGGTGGCCATATTACGCGTACATATTGAGAGATATAGGGACAACAACCAACGACATAGATTGAGTGGTGAAGCATCTAGTTCTAGAGCTCCCGCGATTGTGTATAGTGACAATGATGATGATGTATGATATATATGGATGTAGCGATGCATGGGGCTTGCCCCAACGATTGTATTTTTGTAGCTATGATTTTTAAGGATATATATATATATATATATATATATATATATATATATATATATATGATGATTGGTATTATTGTGTTGTGTTTATGTTCATTGATATGTGATGCGATGATTGTTGTTCATATGTTGGTTTGTGATGTTTGATTTACATTGCGTAAATGATTGTGTTGATTTGAAATAGAGAATGGCGTAGTAATACTTTGAAAATGGGATTGTATGTATGAATGAAGATGGATAGTATGTGATAAATAATAATAGATGTATGTGATGTAGTGTAGTAGATAAAATGAATGAGCCATGATATAGTAAAATGATACATTATTAAGTGCAAGAGATGAAAATGATGTATGTAAGCATGGGGATAAAAGTGATGCCCCCCAACATGTGTATATAAAAATGAGGTTCATTTATATAAGACCCCTCGACAATCAAGAATGAACCATATAACAAGATTACATCATCAGGAAGTGGCTTGATAGCGTGCGATAGATAGATAAATCAATAAAGTATAGAATGTAAAGATTGAATGAGGTTCTTATTGTAACAGATCCCTCAACAGTCATGTAAGAACCTTAAGAACACAAGTGCATCATCGGTAATGAGGTGATTATAGATAAATCACCTACCAAATATGGAGAGGCATGCGAGGATGGAGGAAGCATGTGAAGCAATAATAACATAAGTGTAAGAGCCAAACCAATGTCAAACGAAATGGTGCCAATGATAGGAGATGTAGTGGTAAGAAGCACATATGTCGATGGCTTAGGCAACCAATGAGATGTAGTAGCACTGTGAGGCGGATGAGATGATGCGGTGATATATGCGCTAGGTGAAGGACGCATATGGATAATGATTTTAGGAAATGGACGAATGACAACCTTAGAATCAAGTGGATGCAACAAGTGAACAACGGTGGAAGCATGCTTATGTGGAATGGGAGAAAGAGATCTCTCACGAGAGGAAGAACCAAAGACAATGACACCCTTATCTTATAATTGTTTAACGAACTTGTCATAAAGGGCACAATAATCATTGTCCATTAATGCGCAAAGAAATTACAATAAGGGTGATCATGTTGGCGATGCAAGCAATGAGGAGGATGATGTTGATTAGAGGGTAAGTAAATTAAGTGCTTATCAAGAAAAACATGCAAGACATCATGAGGCTTAGCAACATGTGATAAATGCAATGGCTCTCAAGTAGGAGATGGAGAATTCTTAGGTGGAGACCGACATGACAGAGGATATGGAGGACACTTATGTGGTGGAGGGGATGGAACTTGCTTGTGAGGTGGAGGAGATGGAGACCTTGGAGGACACTTAATAGATGGTAGAGGAGAAGAAGTAGAAGACGATGAAGCAATAGAAGGAATAGAAGGGGGTTCTATAACATGTGCAACAATTAAATCTTGTTCTAGATCAATGACTTTATAACATAAAAGTGTAAACAATTCACATGTATCATATTGTAATTTTTCTTTCAATGTAGGAATCAAGCCATGAAAAAGATAAATTACTTCTCTAGATCAATAGGCTGAAATACTAACTGATGCATGTAAGAATTGAAGCGTAAAATGTAATCTAGAATAGGTTCTTTCTTTCCTTGATGCAAGCTAGGTAAGTGATCATGTGTAACTCTAGGACCATTGTTAAGCATAAAACATATAATAAAAACATCTTCCATTTCACAATATGTACTAATAGATCCATAAGGAAAATGGGTATACCATTGAAGAGCATCATCAACAAGACTATGACGAAAATCTTTTAGTAACAATCGATCATTAGAATAAGAATCCATAGCTAAACGATAATGCTTAAGATGTAAATATGGATTGCTAGTGCCATTAAAACATGAAAAGGTAGGCATGATAAAATCCTTAGGAAAATCAATTGTGAATTTTCTTTGGAATATGATTGTCATGAAGAGAGTTATTGTCAATGAAAGCATAGTAGGCTTTGCTTTCAAGAGTAAGAGATTAAAATTGAGATTTCAAATGGCCAATATCATGCATGAGTGATAAAATATCATGCAAAGGAATTGTAGAAGAAGTGAGAGGCACATGAAGAGGTTGAAGTTTTCCATTGTGGGTGATCATGGTAATGTGAGAAGAAGAATCATAAAGTGGAGGCTCTATGGGAATGTTAGATGTAGATGTAGAAGAAATAAGAGGAGGTCTATTAGTAGGAATAGAAGAATTAACATGAATATCATCTAGAGAAGAAGAAGAGGAAAGAGGAGGAGAAGAACATGGAATATCGACAGAAATGCTAGCAGTAGAATCAGAAGAAACAATAAGAGGTGAACTAGTAGGAGTGATAGAATCATCATGAACAACCTCGTAAGTAGAAGAAAGCGGAGTGGAAAATTCACATTTAGCAGTCTTAAGAGAAGTAGCATCCTCACTAACATGTTCATGATCAGAAATATAATCAACATCACTATCAGACAAAGTTTCACATGCAAGTATTTCATCAAGAGAGTCATCAACATATAGAGAAGTAGGAGGAGAACTATCATAAGATATATCTTTGCAATCATTGGAAATATTTTTAGAAGTAGAAGAAACATGAGATACAACTTTACATTCATCTTGACTAGTATGAGAAACATCATCATGCACATGTACATTTTCAACATTGGAAATAACATTATTTTCATCTACAGTGGCACAATCAAGACCAAGCATATAATCGATAAGAGCATCATCATGTGTTGTAACAAGAATAGAAGAAGGTGAAGCAACCTTGGTGACTATAGAAGAACAAGGAGAACATTTAGTGAATTTTTGGTCAGGTGAAACGATGCTCACACTAGAGTTGCAAATACTAGTAGGAATATTGTGTTCATGGGTAATAAGCAATCGCTTTGAACTTCATCATCAAATCGAGCATTGCAATAAAGGGCATTAAGTTCAACCTCAATAACATCATCAAGGATAGGATTCACACTAACATGATGCATAACTTTCCTAGGAGAGGAGGACCTATTTTTAGCCATGATGGTTTTGTGGATCCTAGGGCAAGGAGTTCTAAGAGAGGGTTCACCAAATGATTTAATAAAATTTGAATTATTATTAAATCTAATTTCAAAGTCACTATGATAATATACAATAGGATACAATTGCTAAGCACTCTAAATATGCAATCGTATAAGCAAATGTGAGAGATAGGGCACTTATCTGATTTTCACTTATCTCTAATAGATCTAAACTGAACAACCGATGAACATGCTTAGGAAGAATGTAAAAATGCTCGATATAAATCCTAGAAGCTACGAGATAGAGTTGGACATAGGCGTTTGGGACAGGCGAGGGCGTTAGAGACCACTCGTAGGCGTTGGTGACTTGCATGAATACTCAAAATCTAATTTTTTATGTGTTCTTGCTAGGGTTTCAAACTTGTTCATTGTTGATCACTTGTATGTCACACTTGGATCACCAAGGTACATGCAATCTATAACACAAAACCCTAAATACCTACACAAGCTCACAAACACATCAAATTGAAATAAAAATGTAATATGTGAAGTCGATGACCTTGGCGGTCATCCAAAGGATGAACTTATGATTGAGCATTGCACTACATTCCAGACTCAATGTAATTATGTGTGCTTGTGTGTGAAATAATGTCCTAGGTTGCCCTCATGCCAATGATGCCAAGATAGCGAGCTAAAGCTAGATAAAATACAAATGTGTGGAATGGAATTCATAACTTCCCCTTCCTATGCGAGTAATTAGCCCAAAAATGTAGTCCCTTTGATAGTATGTAGATATGCTTTCCCTTTAGAATTTCCCGCCCTTATAATGGTATGTATGTTGTGTATATATAGGGATCTCTTGTTTGAATTTTGACACTAGTGACATGACATGTCAACTAGGACCTCGGGATAGGAGTAATAAAACCTGAAAAGGCCGACCACAAATGTCAAAAATGTAAACAAGAACAAAGAAGACATGCGCGCCCAAGGTGGACATGAGTGCCTGGGAACTAGCATCCAAACTCGCTGGTCACTTTGTGTCATGTGATAGCTGATGACAAATGTGAAAAGACAGACATACATGTATCCCTATGATTTGACTAGAACTGGGTGCAGAAGTGATAGATGTGAGAGATAAATACAATAGAAACAATCAAAGCAAACAAATGGACTAGGAAGTGTGTCACTAAATGAATAGTTTTCTCACTCAAGATCCATACATATAACAACATACTTAGCAGTATAGTAAAATAGTAATATGTGTGTGATTTTGTGTCTACATTTTTGAAGTCCTGGAGTTTGGGTTTTACTTGTATGCTTTCAACTATTTACAAACTAAAGTTTATATTTACCAGAGGAAAAACACCCACTCCCAAACTTGATAAAATACTACCATTGACATCAAAGGCATACCACCTAAGAACTATAAACACGTCATTATATACCGAATTTAACATATATTGTAAAATTGCATAAAATGCGAAAGACCACTTGACTATAACTTTCCAAAAAAAGAACATATTGCTTTATCAAATCATTAAAGCTCCTTTAATATATGGTCCATATTATTTAGAGAGCATGGCCTCAATTTACTAAGCATCTTTAAATATTGAACCCAAAGACAGATACATGTTTGTTGATGACACTTATGTTGACATTAGTTTATCCCTTTGCATATGCCCTGTCAAGCTCCATATGAAATGAAAATAGTTTTCTCTACATGGCAACACATGTTTGATGTTTCTTCAATATTTAAAACAAAAAATATAAGTAACTTTTTTTCCTCCCTTATAGCCTACAATATGAACTTCAGAGAGTAAGAATGTAACTAAATTGATGTAGTTTTTAATGTCACATTAACACCTTAATATATTTCAACGCAAGGGTCACCACGTGAAGCATCAATTCTAAACATATTATGGGGACTAGATATTTTTACAAATTTAAGCCAAAATCTATCAAGACCTACTCTAAGATCGAGAGGTTTAGTTCAATAACCATTTTAGGATAACCACATGTTATGTAGACCATTATCTAGGCCATAGGCAATCAAGGGTTATTTCAGTTCTTAGTCCTTATTCAAATATATAGACCACTCTTTGTGTAAAAATTTACTACTAATTATGATTATCCATAGCCCAAGAGTTTTCATAACACTCTACGAACTCTTGAGTTCTAGTACTAAAGTAAAAAGTCTCTTAAGTTCATCTTTACATACAAATAGTCCAACAAGTTTGGATCATTTTAAAGATTTGATAACCATTTATACATCTTTTTTTTCGTAGTATACACAATAAATATACCTTCTCTTGACAAAATAATAACTATGCTTAGACCTTCACAATATTTACTTATCAAAGAGCATACTAAATGTCTTTTATCCAAATTAATGCGGAATATTGGTATTCCCTTAACAATCTTTCTATGTAGACAACAATACGAATAAATAGCCAATGTTTTGACAAAAGAAATCACTAAACTAAAATGTTTTAAGAATCTTTATCCATCCGACAACAATATACAACAAATATCCCTTCTTTTGACGAAAATATTTAGGAATGATGCAATTATTTAATAATCTTTAGCCCTTAGACAACAATATATGATAAAAAACCAGTCTTTTGACAAAAATAACCATGATACCACAATTTCTTCGACAATATTTATGCCTCAAACAATTGTACATAGTAAAAAAGCCCGTCTCTTAATGTCCTGAAAAAAATATTCACCAAAAGTGTAATTTTTAAACCATTTTTAGCCATCGACAATAACACACAATAAATATGTTTGTCTTGTGCCTTCAAATAAAAACGTTTCAACCTAAACTCAAGCTTCACAAATATGTCACTCAATTTTCTTAAACGCCAAATATTTTCACCAAAAATTAGAGATTGATTCACATGAACACTAAGTAAACAAAGAGGTAAAACTTAGGATTTTTTTTTTCAAATGTCATACAAATCTTATACAAAAACTAACCACACAAGTTTCTGTGAAATAACAAGAAACAAATCCTTCCACCACACTATAAGCAACAACTAAGAAAAAAACATAGGATCAAATATGCAAAGCAGATTAATACACAACACAATCGAGGATTAAAAGTAGGTGCTCATGAAGACAAACACCACCATTTCCCCAAAAACATTGAAGAGGACATCCTTCCTATAGTGCGCACATGTCTCTCAAGCAAGTTTGCAACACGCAACCACAATGCATTTGAGCAACATTGAAGACTTCCTTGTCAAACGTTAGCCATGTGCCTAGATTGCTTGTACCTAAACCCTGCAGGCCGCCTATGCCTTGTTTCCACTTGCATCCTGCACAAAACATACCCACAAAAGATTTCAAAATCAAATAAACAATTGATTTAATCTAATTTGTATTAAATCTTATTTCAGAGTTACTTACTGTAACACATGATATTATGATAATTAAGTACTGATGAACGTCAAACAATAAGCATTCAACAATGTAACACATAAAGCAAATGAGAGAGGGATGATGACTTAGTTGATTCTGTGTAACCTGGAAATGAACGAGACCATGCATCTAATGGAACAAGATGGAAACAATGTCGCAAAGGCTCGATGAGAGTTAAGAACCCTAGGAATGTATAAGACAGAAGCACCCGCATGAGGACAGAACGCCCGCACACTAATGACCGATCCGGCATCTATGCCTACTAAAATGCTCAAAATCTAACCTTTTCTCGGGTCCAAAGGTCTTTGTTGCTACTCACTCTTTGCCGCTCTGGTTTTGATGTTAGATCGCCGATCACGCTTGTGACCTGCAAAACAAATGACTACCTGTACATGCCCACAAACCACATCAAATCTAATAAAAATATACAAAATGTGGAGTCGGGTGACCCCAGATAGTCACCCAAGAGTGAAATTACGACCGAACATTGCACTACATTTCAGACTCCATGTAGTTCTTTATGTGTGTGTGCGTGTGTGTGTATTCATGTCCCATTCCTGGTTGCCCTTGTCAGAAGTTGCACGATGATAGCGGGCTAGATCTAGATTGTCTTGAATATGTAGAATGTGTGTGATGGAATAGAATGAACTCCCTCCTATGTAGTGTATGCAAACCAATGCAACCCTTGTCCCTTGTATGAATGTGCTAGATATGTACTTTGTAGTGCTCTTGTGCCTTTTAAAGCTTAGGTGGTGATAGATAATGCTTATAATGCTTGGTCCTTTATTTGAAAGAAGTAACTAAGTATATATATGATTCCCTTATTTGAATTTCATAATTGACAACTGAAAGGCCGACCCAAAGTACTAAAAGGTGACCAAGAAGCGAAAGGGACTCAAAAGAGTAAGAAGAAGAAAGAGAGGGACACGAGCGCCCAGGAGGGACAGGAGCGCCTGGGCGCTCCTATCCTAAAAAAGGAGCTAGTGTTCGAGGCCATCAAAAGGTAAATCAGTCAAGTGCCGATCGAACTGTAAGATGTGTAAAGCCAAAAGGATGCTCAGTCAAGCTCAGAAATAGTAAAGTTCAAGAGATAAAGCAACCAAAAGGCCAAAAGGAGTTGCAATCACTGATTTTCTTGTTTAGGAATCATGTATACATTAGTATGCTTTATGATCTAGAAATGTACCAAAGTGCATAGATTTTGTGTCTACAAAAACAATCTTTACTCAATGGCATGCAAACATCACATCTCCATACCCAAGGGCGTAAATCTCAATCGGCCAGTATTTGTAACACCTACGCAACATTTACCTCAAGTGCCATTTGTTGCTTGCGAAATTTGCACCACACGTCTGCAAAAATATCCATGATGCGACCGTACATGAATCCCCTCTCTCTTTCAAATCACGGTTCCGCCTCTCCACACGAAAACCCATCCCAACACCTATTTTTCCGAAAACAGAGACACAAATTTAGGGTTAAGGTTTACATAACTATAATCCCCAAACACATACACATCTTTAGGGTTAGGGTTCTAATTAACATTTACAGCTCTCCATGCCACGTGGAGGATCGTAGTTGAGACATACGTCAACGCGTCGTTTCTCGCCTCCTCTCCATCGTCCCTGTTACCATGTCCCTTGTCGGGCGGTCAACGCTCGTTCCCATTTGGTACGTCTTTCGGTATAATTAATAAAAGATACTCTTTATAAGATATTCTTTTCAATCCTAAATAAAATAAAATAAAAATATGTATACGTATATCTGGCTTAATTAGTGAAAGAGCAAAAAAATCAAATAGTTAATAAGAGATATTTGTGATCCAGGGTTTCAGTTCCTTTTGTGTGGGTGTCAGTTATCAATACACCAATTCAAAACCCTAGTATCGTCTGTTTAGGGTTTAGGAACAAACTCTAAATCAAACCGGCTACTCAGAGATTTCGGTTGGTAAGGTTTTGCAGGCTTTACGGTTTTACAGTGGTGTCAAGGTACACGACTGTGCTCTTTTTGTGCTAAGGTTTTGAAAGCCTCATTTCGTGTATTTTTTCAGTGTGTTTTTGGTCTGGTATGTCATTGTTTTTATTTTTTCGCTGATTGGATTGTTTTTTCATTCAGGACAAATATATGTTTAGATCAGAATAGGATTATTTCTGCATAAACCATTCTTCAAGTGGTAGACTTTGCATCAAACAATGGGAAAATCAAAGAAGACACCCAAATTTGCTAGGATGAAAAAAATCATTAGCCATAAAACAATACGCAGGTAATTGCTTTTAATACATTTTGATATTTTCTTGTTCCACCTATTTAGTTTTCTTGGTTTGGAAATGATTGAAATATCAGGTTTTGGACTTATTCATAATTATTTCACTGATCTGTTTTTTATTTTGTAGTTTAATTAAGCCTGTAGAGTATAGGACCCGTTCCGTTTTTATAATTTCGTATATTTGCTGTTATTGTTTGACAGTTACAAAGAAGAGGTGCTTAATCCAAACAAGAAGAATGCGGAGAAAGATAAACTGCCTAGAAATATGTAAGCATATTCACTTTTGTCAGTTTTATTGCTCCTAGACTCTTCTGTAACATACAAATGTTTGAAGTTTGATTTCACACAATATATGTTTCTTCCATCATTCTAAAGACATGTTTTTTTTGTTTTAAAGTTTTTCTAACGGCCAATTCAACTAAATCATCCATATCTTTAAACATGTGTTCTGAATAACTCACACATATATGCTACTCTTATGGCTATTTATGTCGTTGAATCTGGAAAAATAAAAATTGTATCATAGGAAATATCACAATAAATCTCTCCCGCTGATGGGCCATTGTGTTGGGGCTAGTTTCTTCATGTAATTTGTGAGATGGTAATTCATTTGTTGATGCGATATATTTTTATTCTTAATTTGTTTGTTCCAGCACTGAATTGTCTTCAACTTATATTGAGAGAATGAGTTATTTTGTATAAATGCCTTAATCTTGTGTGTCCAGACCAAATGTCTCCTCAGCTCTCTTTTTTAAGCACAATACTGCGTTGGGGCCACCATATCAAGTTTTGGTTGATACCAATTTTATCAACTTCTCAATCCAGAACAAGGTATGTTAAATCACTGCATTAACTTTCGAATACAGACTTCACGTTCACCTTTTGTCTAGTCCAGTAAGGTTAAATTTATTGCAATGCAGATTTTTAGTCAGTTGAACTGTTTTCAATAATATGTAATTCTTATGAACTGTTTTCAGTAATACGTAATTCTTACCATCATTTAAATAAATCGGCAATATATGCAAGTCTTTTCAAAACTTTAATTAAAACTTTGGACGTGAGTATTCTTGCTGAACCATATGTTTTTAAAGTAGGCTCAGATCATTCAAATCCTGAATTATCTGTGCATGATCTATTTCCTGATGATAGAAGTTCAAAGGGTAGTCATATTAACCTGTTTGTGTATTTGGCTTGTTCAGTGCAAGCCTAAGTAGCTACTTCTTAAGGATAGGCGACACTTGAAAAACATACCCAAAAACATCCAGAGAACCCCTATCAAGCACTAAAATCTCCCATCAAAAATCCCGAGTGATCCATGAGATCCTAAGATTATGCATTCGAAAATATAGGTAGTTGTAAATAACTTACGGTATCCTGACTAACCTAATCAGGTCATTGCTCTAGGTCTCTTACATTGAATCCAGAGGGTTCTATTGGGTGGTTTAGCATATGTGCAACAACCTACATCTGGAAATAGAAAGGAGATATGGGTATGCTAGATTTCCTTGCTAAAGGATTCACCCTTTGTAACAAATTATAAATGTATCATTAGAAATTTAGAACATGTGATGGACATGAAACCTAGACATTTTTACTGTTTTGGTGCCCTGTGTAGTGTAAAGTGGGGATGCTAGTGTCTTGGTGTTGGTACCCTTTCTCTGGATGTAGGCTGCTTCCAAAAGTATTTGGAAAACCTGCCAGGTCCTCAATCCCCCTCTTTATTGGAGGAAGAATCGACTCCAGTATAGTTTATTTTTAAGGGTGATGTCCTCTAATCGGTTTCAGTGTTTCTGGTCAAATGCAAATGGCAGTTGTAGTAATCAGTATGTGTACTTGGCTTGTAAAGTGTGAGCTTCTGCTGTGCAAGCCTAACTAACTGCTGGCTAAGGATTGATGATGCTCCAAAAAATACCTGAAAGCACCCAAAGAACCCCTATCAAGCACTAAAACCTCACAAAAAAAATCCCAAGTGATCCACGAGCACCTAAGATTATGTATGCAAAAATACAGGTAGTTTTAAGTAGTTTACACTACAGTATCCTGGCTAACCTAATCAGGTCATTGATCTAAGCCCTCTTACACTGAATCTAGATGTTTATAATATTATATCTAGGGGTCTTAGATATTTGCAACAACCTACATCTGGAAATAGAAATGAGGTGTGGGTATGCTATATGTTCATACTAAAGGATATGCCCCTTGCACCAAAGTGACCAAACGAATCATTACAAAATGTGCTGGACATGAAGCCTGGACAGTTTTACTGTGTTGGTGCCCTGTATGGTGAAAAATGGGGATGCCAGGGTCTTGGTTTTGGCACTCTTTCTGTTTCCGGATGCAGGTTGCTGCCAAAGCATTTGAAAATCCTGCTAGGTCCTCAATCCTCCTCTTTATTGGAGGGGGAATCGATTCTACATTAGTTTTATCTTTCAACGATTACTCCTCTAGTGGTTTTCAGTGTTCCTGATCAATGGCAAGCCTGTTGCTGAGGTTAGTTGGTTTTCTGTCTTGTGTTTTTTTAAAGAGAAGAGACCAAAACTGTTTGGTGCTTTTTTGTTACGAATAGTGAGATTGGAGTGTATGGCACCAACTTAAATCTCAGGTCAGGCTTTTAAACAGATAACACAATTTTGTCCGAAGTTCAGGTTCTCATCCAAAACACTTTTTCACAAACTGGGGGTGAAGTTTTCTTATCTGTTTTGGTGGCCGTAGAGGTTGAAGAGTGATAGATCTTTTCCTTAGGTAAAAATCAGAAAGGAGTATTGTCTCCAACCCTGAACTTGACACTTGCAAGTTGCCGTTATGCTCAACAGAAAATGGAATTTCCAGTGTAATATCTCCATTTTCTTAACAAAATTCAATGGATTTGGAAGAAACCAACAGAGCCCAAAGAGGCATGCTTTACCTGGTCTCCTTCTTTATAGGGGCAGTCCCTAGGCTCTTGGTTGAAGCACTTGGAAATCCTCTATTCTGATACAGTATTTCTGTGATTAGGAATGTTTTATCGCTGTGTCCCAATTCCAGATCAGTCTGGATATGGGAGAGCTTAATCCGATCTCCTGTCAATATTTCGTACTGCAGACAACTTTTGGGGAATCATGTTATTTTCCTATTTATTCTACTTTATTCCAGCAAATGCTTAGAGTTAAGATTCTTTAGTTGCTGTGGAAGCTTTATTTTGCAACAATTTTTGCATACCAATCTTGTCCTAGAGACTTCCTATAGGCAGCTAAATTTGCCATGTTTGCCAATTCGATTAAGTATATTCAAAGCCAAAGATAGATATTAATGAGGATCATAATCCTCAACAAGGGATGTGACAGCTACACTGTCCCTCGAGTGTCCTGGAGACGCCCATATGTCACCAAACATTTAAAAAGGAGAGGTCCCTGGAATGGCCCACTAGGAGCCAAAATTTCCCAGGAATGCTAGTGTCAATTGTCATGTAGTTGGGGAAACCAAGCAGGTGTTACATCCCCATCACCATGTCTCAGAAAAGCTGGGGACACATCCCTGAGGAACATCTGATATCACACACTGGGTAATGTTTTGTGCATTGTTAGCCGAGTCCCACTCTATTCCTACCCAAGAAGCCCGCACCCCAAGAGTGAGCCATGGGTGGGTGCAGCTCTGTGTGCCGACATATCACTTGTGTACTTGTCCCAAGCACTCACCCAAGGTGTTCAGAATGCTGAGCCCCTGCTGGTTAAGCTATAAGATTTGGCAGGCGTGAATCTGTTTTCACTGCATATACATGCTTAACCACCATATTTGCCATCCATTAGCTTAACTTAGTGACCCTACTGGTCATTGATTAACAGATGCATGCATTCAACTATTAAAACAATATAGGTGTAACCAAATAACTCTAACTGAGATAAACAACATACGATGACTCATTTGAGATCAAATCACAGTCATGATAATAGTTCTTTACAAATCAGTTTGCTGCCCAATCCAGCAGCATAACAATATGCATGAAAACTCTTCTTCAAACATGAGCTCAATGTCTCCTTTTACAGGTCACACCTGCAGGTTTATTAGCAATTTCTTAATTGAGTTTGTACTAGTGTAGCATGAAAGTTTTCTTGCTTCGTTTTTTTTGGAGTTTCGCTTTAACTTCTGTTGCATCAGGTGAGACTTATTTAATGCTTTTGAACAATAGAGCATTATGTTTTGAGAACTAGTAGGGGGCACTGTCATACAGCTCAATTATTGTTCATATGAAGTATTATAAGCCGCTATGCCCTTTGAGGACTACTGGGGGCTTATTATGATACATCCGGACATTGTTGATCTATGAAGTTTTGTATGTACGTAATTTGATGAATTTGGATCTCTATTTCGAGCAAAAAAACTGAGAAGGAAATTAAAAATTGGGATCAAAATTAATTTCTTTGAGTGACCAAAAGCAGGCAATGGTACTGAATAAGAATATTGAGATAAGATATGAACTGAGAGTGCTTCTTGTGGGTCATCATTGTTTGAACAAGTTTGAGTGAATATTTCAACTCACAAATTCCTATTTAAAAACTCCTTCCTGACTAAAGAATTTGTAAACTCAAATCCAATTGTGGATTTTTCTATTCAGCTGCAAGGTGCTATTATTAAAAGAAACATTTGCTTAGGTAGTTTTATATGTCAACGAATATGGAAGTTGACAAGCTGTTTACAACTAGATCATTTATTTCTAAATGGTAATGTCCATGTCTTCGACCTATGCGGTGAAATGTTTTTCCAAGTGCGCAAGGTCTAGTCAGTATTATCTGTTCCTGGCAAAGGTTTACCTTTACATTCTTTTCTAGAGAATTTCTTATGTGGCTGCATGCTTGATTTAAGTGAATTTAGCACCAAAATTAGGTGTATTGGAATTTAATTACTGATATATTTTGTTGGCGCTTTTGATGTTCAGTTGGACTTGGAGAAAGCAATGATGGACTGCCTGTATGCAAAATGTGAGTTGGCTATATTGTTTCATGTTTATTGGTTTGATGAGGCTGTGGAAGATTGCTTTCACAGGACTAATGTATGTAATTTATGGTTCATTCCAAATTTTCTATGAAGTTTTTGCCAGGATGCCCATACTTTAATTTTCTACACTAGTTTAGTGCCTGTCTGCATAAGTAAGTGTGTTGGGTGACTTGGTCGCTACATTTGGCGCTATTAGAGAGTTGTTTTGTACTTTCTGAAATATCAAATATATTGTTTCCTATACTGTCACGAACAATATAAATATTGTCAACACATACTGTTTTCTTCTGTAATTAGGTACTCCTTGCATCACAGACTGTGTGATGGCTGAACTCGAAAAGCTGGGACAGAAGTATCGTGTCGCCTTAAGGTATGTGGATCACCTTGTTTTGTCTAGTTTGGACAAGATTTGCATTCTTTTGAATTTTATATTTGACTCAAATTTAATCTACTGTATGGGATGTTATACCAACTTTAGGCGTGGTATATATTGCAGAATCTATTCATTAGCCTGATATGAAGAGCTCTCTTATCTAATTGGTCCATTCCTTATAAACAAATTCACTTCAATGTTAACTGATGGATCTACCTAATTTAGGTCAATAGCTATGTATACAATTGTCAACTTTTCTTTGAGTTGCAATACTAATAGAATGTATGAGCAAAGCTGTTATTGCTACTAACTTTAGAATTATTATATTATACAGAATTGCAAAGGATCCTCGGTTTGATAGACTACCTTGCACACATAAAGGCACTTATGCAGATGACTGCCTTGTAGAACGTGTTACCCAGGTAATCTCTTTGGAAAGAACTCTACCCATGTTTTCTACCTCTTCTGCATTTTTTAATTGCTTGTGAGTGAAGTAAGTTTTATTTCTTTGACAATTGATTTATTGATTATTTAGCCTTTCAATCTTCTAATTTGTGCCTTTTGGTATTTGCAAACAGCATAAGTGCTATATAGTAGCTACTTGTGATAGGGATTTAAAGCGGCAATTCGAAGGTATCTTATTTGTACCCAGTGTACCATATATTGAAACAATGATTTTACTGTTTAAGAATATATTGCTAATGCATGCACCATGGAGCAGATTCCTGGTGTGCCTATTATGTACATTACCCAACACAAATATTCTATTGAACGCTTGCCAGAAGCAACCATGGGAGGCGGTATGCATATACTCAGATTGCCTTTATTTGACGTCGTGCATCTGTTCTTATGTTTTTCGGCATTGCTTCTTTATTTTCCTCATTTTTATTTCTTGTTTTATGTCAGCACCACGATTTTAATGTTACGCTCACAATCAATAAGGTGAACAACGAGCAATTCTGTAAAGAGGGTCCCTTGTTCTTTTACAACATTGTTACACAGCAAGGATGGTTAGTCACATTTTGATTAGATAAGTAAGTTCTTGTTCAAATATTATTATTCTAAAAATCAAACCATATCTTGGGGCTTTTGTTTCTTTTTGTAATGCACATGCCCAGGATATTAGAAAAGGACACTTGATGTCCTGCTTTTTTTTGTGGGAAATTTGTATGCATTACAATAATCCAAGCACAGGATAACTGGGAGGTTTCCAACCGGCTTTAAGGTCACAATGGAGTTTGTGAGCTTATGTTGTAACATAAAGAAAATGAATGATCTTGGTAATTGCAACAGGTATTCTTTTTATTATTTCCTTGTGTTATTGGTAAAAAGCCAATTTAAAATGCTGGTTTACTTTAATTTGCTGTGTACTTTGGTCTCTGCATCAAGGTGATTTTAAGATCCTTTTTGATCTTTTCAATCGGTGTATAACATTACCATTTGGAGTATGATTTTCATGGCTAACTGGATGTATTGATTCAATCTTTCTCAACTTTAAAACACTCTTCGAACTTAGGGTCATAATATTCCTTGATTGCTGGACCTACTTTATTCTATTCGAAAACTTTAGCAAAATAATCTTTAGCTAAGTTGTTTGAAATACAGATGCAACAATATTTTTTAGGGTTCATTTTCCAAAATTAGCATTTTCTGTTTATTGAAACAGGGGTAATATTATCAAAATTAGTATCATTTTTTTCTTCCTTTTGGTTACATTTCTGTTTGTACCATAAATAGTCTCGACCTTTTCAAACATTTTATCTTTTTTGATTATTGTTTTCTATTGTCATAGATGCCAAGAACCATCCAACAAAATAAAACCTTAAATATTTGATTTTTACTTATTTCTTGGTTTTCTTCAGAAACTCCTAGGAAGAGTTTCTGTGAGGAGTCAGATTCATGGAATTTTCAATTTCTCAAAGTGTTTCTTGAATTTATTTGAGGCATTTCTTGTGTGTTGTAAAGTGTTGAAATGATCATACTGTCTGTCACTTGGCAACCTGGATCTTTAGAAGTTCCCTTTTACACATGTTATAAGTGACTGCTTGTTCTCCTCCCCTTATTTTGATTAAATTATCAATTTTGTACCCTGCTTATTTCAATTTAAATAATCTCTACAAACAGATGTCAGCAAAGCCACTTTTTAGGGTCTATTCATGGTTTGTTTTGTGCTTGTTTTCACATATATATTGTTGAAATTTGGCTTTCATTCAGTCTATCTATAGGAATTTCAAATTGTCATTGATGGAGGTGTCTTTTTATCATGGAATTAATCTTTTTTTACCACATTATTTAGAAACACTGGGAGTCGATATTCCCCATGCTATTTTCTTCGTTCTACTTTGATGTTCGGTTGTTGCTTTGTTTCTTATGGTTGGCTTAATTTTCAAACCCAGCAGAAGGTGTAGATATTGATGTCACAACACATGCTGACCAGAAATCAGAAGTAGATGGGTAATAATGAATTGGAGAGAAGACCTTTTATTCCAGAAGCTATTTAGTTTTGGAGACGTGTGTAGCACCAAAATAGTTCACCAATATTGTGCAAACATCTTTTAATCTCACCATTTGTCTATCTATCATCCAAGTTTGCAAAAATAAATTAATAAAAAACTTAGCTGAGACATCGGAATGTTAGAAGTGAATATATACTATGTTTTGTCAAAGAGCATGGGTTTGAGTTTCCTATCACCCAAACAGATGATGATAGTGATAAGTGTAGAGGACATGGCATCAATCATGTTTTATAACAGTGCAATCATTAGGCGTCCTTAACTTAAAAGGTCATTCTCCATCTTCAAAATGTTAGAAATTAAAAATTTACGCTTTTGTTTATAGTTTTTTTGTTAAGAGGATGGATGTGAGTTTCGTGTCTCCCAAACAGATGATGATAGCTATAAATGTAGGGGACATGGCATTAATATGTTTTGTAATGTGCAATCATTGAATGCCCTTAACGTAAAGGTCACTTTCCATTTCTAGACCGTGGTTTGCATATACAAATTGACTTGAATGTACATTCGTGTACGACACTTCATATCTTTAGACATGTTATGCGACACTTAGCTAATCAAACCCACAAAACCTTTGATTTTGTTTTTTTTTCTTACTTGTCATTATTGTAGGAGAAGCAAGATTTCCATGAGCCAATGGAAGGATTTCAATAATTATGCCCGGGTTGGGTTAGAAGTGAAAAGTGGGACAATGGGACTCAAAAGTGCCGAGAATAATAGCAACAAGGGAGTGGCGAGTAGTCCGGGAAAGAACAAAGAGACTGAAATCTGAAAACCTACCGGGGGGTATCCCACAAGGGTAAATACAAGACAATTTAGTACAATGGAATCTCAATTAGGAGAACATTAATGTAGCAAGAGGAGCTGATAGAGCAATGGGTGGAGAGACCCTATGTGGATGCCGAATTAGATAAGGTGTCAACATCTCTAGCAACCGCCTAAAGAGCACCTAGTCTAATCATGATAATTTCTTCTCTAGGGTCATTGGGGCTTATGAGGTTTGACTTTGCTATCCAAAGAACAACATGTCTCTCAAGGAAGAAAGGATGTTGGTATTATGCAACCGTCCATTATGCCTATATTGGGGATGGAAAATGGTATCTATCCTATGATAGGGGTGAGGAACAACATGCCATGGTGGCTTTTGGGTCTCTTGTGTGAGGGATCATTGCCTTACAAAGCTATTAGTTGGTTTTGTGTTTACGCTTTAAGTTGCTAGTCTTGGTATGCAGTTTGGGTAGGTCAAGATGATGGATTGTTTTGCACCGGGATTGGTATGAGTGGGTGTCGCACAAAAAATTAAAAATTCTTGGCAACTAAGCAAAAGTAACCACATAATATGCATATATAAATCAATTCATATTTTTAAATTTAATAATAAGTAGTGAAACTTAAAACTATCAAGACATAGTGCAAATGTAAACTCAATATAAATAATCATATGGCTCTTTATTGAGAGTAGACATCATTATCGACTCATTAGAATCACAAGCACAAACACAAGTAGAGCCACTCCCATTAGTTGCACTATGTGGATCTTGTGAACCACTTTCTTGTTGCTTTGTGTTGACTAATGAAAGTCGAGCAACAAAAGTATCTAAATCAGGATGCTCTAGCCCTACATCTTGATCCCTTACCATGGTTGTACTTGGCTTGCTTGTATGATAGAAGGTGCAAATCGAAATGCCCTTAGACTAACTACTCTGCGTTTTTGGTTGCCAATCAATTGCGCTTAATGATTGGATAAAGGAGTAAGTGCTTCAATTCTCGCTTTAGTCGAAGAGGTTGGGTCAAAGTCAATACAAAATTAAATTTATACAAGTAAAAGTAAAACCAAATACTAAAAACTTGAAATGAAAAAGTTGTAAAAATCCATGCTTGTAGAATTTAGAATTGAGTAGGTTATAGGTGTGTGGATCCTAGCCCATGGAGGTAATACTATGTACGAGTGTTCTTGTACTTGTCCCGAAGAGTGCTAAGGATGTGAACCGCAGAGGCTATTAAATTTCCGAGCTCGAGCACAATTGTGTCTTATACATTTGGGTTGAGAATATAGTGAATCTAATCTTATATCCATAATTAGTCTCAACATCCGTGTGTGGTGCTACCATCTTGGGCAAAGAGAATATCTCAATGTCATAGTATCTTGGAGTCGAGGCAAAGGCAAAATAGATACAATAGGTTGGTCATTTTGTTTCATCCATCAATAACCACCCCATTGTATTCCCTCAATATGGCGACCTAACAATATTAAATGACAACTTGTTGGCCTCTCAGTGTTGTAGTATCTTGGAGTTGAGGCAAAGACAAAATAGATACAATAGGGGGTCATTTTGTTCCATCTATCAATAACCACTCCATTGTATCCTCTTAATATGGCAACGTAACAACATTAAATGGTAGCTTGTTGGCCTAAATACAACTCTTAATGAGTTGATTGAAAAAAATCATGGACTTATTATGAAACGCCTTTTCTAATGGGTCCACACCTTCTGTTCTTTTGCGGGACAAAGGTGAATCTTCTTCATCTATATTGGGTGTTGCCAAAAATGGACGTGACGTTGGCCACAATAGGGTCACGATAAGGACCAACACGTGGTTTGATTGATCAAGTTCTTTTCTTTTCCAAATGATGATTTGATTCCAAGGTAACCACTTGCATTTGTCGCTTCTTCTTACTTTTCGATGTAATCAAGAATCTTTACCATTGACAACCCTTTTCCGCTCAACCCAATGCAATCTTTGATTCCCTAGTCAAGAATAACACAAAATGGGCTTTAAATAGATTGTATAATTTTATATTTGATATTGCATTATGTGCAACACAAAATCTAAGCTCTTTTTAGAACTTGTTCTAGCATTGTGACATACCTTTAAAGGGGTTAAAAACAACCAATAAGGTGGATGCGGCTCCTTGGCCCATGGAGTTCGTACCTCTGAACCATTGAAGCAAATACATAGATAGCTACAAGCTAAAAACAAACACAATATTACTTTAAAATCTTTTTTTTCTAAGAGAGAAACCCTAGTATGCTATTCTTTCTTGAAAAATGTTATGTACAAAACTGAAAAATTAATCAAGAACCTTATATACATATTGAAATTTGAAAATAAAATAAATAAGTAAGTCATAAAAATTACCGTGTCACAAGCTCCTTAATCTCCTTGGTTGCAAATGGGCATGTAGTGGTGTAGGATTAACAAAATAATATAGTTGGAACTTAGCTTGATTGAAGTTTCGATGCATAACATTCATACACTAGAAGTGTGCAATGAGGGGTGTGTTGTTTGCTTTTGAAAAAATGAAGGCAAGTTAGTTTTTAATTTGTGTTCACTTTGTTAAAGGGTTTTCTTAGTTGTTTATAAATGTCTCTATTGATTGAAATACAATGAAAGCAAAAAAATAAATGTAAAAAGAGCACATTTTGGGCATTTAGGGGTGTTTACTCATGTATGTACTGGACATGATTGATCTCCTATTATTTTTTACTACGACCTCTTAGAATATAGTATTTATCAAAGTGCTTGATGCCCCCAATGGTTGAAATAAGTTGGAAGGGGGTGTTCAATCTCGTAGAACTCGAGTCTATGTATGGTATGTCTTCTAAAAGTAGTAACCTCCCCGAAAGATAGGATTAGGCATCTTTAGGTTAAATATTGGGAATTTTTATCAAAGACATCTAAACATAGAATTGAGCTCCTCTCTTAGTTGGTCCGTAGGTACTAGTCGGATTGCTTTCATTTGAAGTACTCTTGGTATACAAGGTTCAAGCTTAAACAAAGATAGGATTGCAAGTCGTTATATCAATACAAACCGATGAAGCATATCATTGGTTGTATATGGTGGAGCTTATGTAACTTGTTGTCAAAAATCTTAGTTGGGAATTCACAACTTTGATGCTCTTAAATATATTTCCTATCAATTTGGTAGGTAACAACCTACAATTGTATAACACATGCATTATCTTTTTGTACTATTTGTTGGTTGGAATTTGTGTAAGGTTATATGAAAAATGAGTGTACTTATTTTGCTGTTGTTTCTCCTCCATAGGACTTAACATTTGACAAAAACTAGTTGCTCTTGGAAAATCGGGATTGGAAACTAAAGAAGGATTTGCATAAAAGAAATTGTCATTGGGCTGCTTGGTTTCACAACTTAAGGTCTTAGAACTCAAACTTAAGGATCAAATTCAAATTTTGCATAAATACATAATTTCTTATAAACAATTCATTGAATTGGTTTCCAAAAATTTTAGCATATCGAAGAATTTCAGCATATTGGGCATACAAGATACCATGTAATTATTATTGGGAGAGTAAATAAAGTCAACAATTAAAGTGGAGTCTTTATAGTTGGACATCGACGTTGAATGTTTAAGATTTGACCTTCATTAATCCACAAACTCTAATTTTTGAAGATTTGGCCTTCATTAATCCACAAACTCTAATTTATGTTTGGTTCTTGATATTGGTGCCTCTTGTTGTTAAGCCATATAGCTTTTGTTGTCCAAAATAACCCTCATGTTATTTTAACAACTCACAAATTCAATCTTGGATTTAGGCAAATTTTGCTCAAGAATCCACAAAACACCGACATATAGTCTTTCGTGAAATGAAGGAACTTAGTGTTCTGTGGGTTCTCCTTACTCGTGGAACAAAGGAGGAAGGCCGCAGGACATTGAATTTTAGTGTTGCACGGAATTGGTGTGGATTTGGCCATAGAATTGGTCCAGAGTTGGCCAAGAAAGGAAATCGGGGTCTCGGGAGTTGACGCGAATTTTGGCTTAAGTGAAGCTACGATGCACAAGGGAGAGGTTAGAAGTGCCACATAACAAAAGAGATGTTGGCCATAGAATTGGTCTGGAGTGGCCATAAAAGAAAGGAAATCGGGGTCTCAAGAGTTAGGCAAATTTTGGCTCTAGTGAAGTGCGATGAATAAGGAAGAGGTTAGAAACGTCACATATCAAAGGAGATGGAAAGTTTAAACGCGACCAAGGTTGAAGCCGCGAGGACATTATCACAGTGTTCCAGGGGATTCTCCAAGAACGGTGTTCTGTGGACTCTCCATGTTCGTGGAACAAAGGAAACATGCTCGCGGGTTGCAAAAGCCACATAAAACGAAGTGAAGACCTTTGTAGCATGTGGAAAAGGTTGAATGGCCGCGGAACAAGCAACTACCAAACCAAATCCGCGAAACAAGCAAATAGGCGAAAAATGCGAAACGAAGGTGAATCACAACTTAATCCATGCAACAAAGGATTTTTTGCGAAAGGTTGGGATTGGTTTGTTGATGATATCTTTCCTTGCAGAGCTTCATTTGGCCTTAGATTTGATTCATCAGGAATGTCTTGGAGAGGCCTTTCAAAAGAAGGAAACTTTACAAGGAATGATCAAGTATTTCGGGAGATTGAAGTTGAGGATTTTGGGGACGTTTTTCAGAAGTCGAAGATGCCATTTTTCGGTTGTGAGATGTTTGTTTGATCCTCCCTCGCCTTGAGATCCTTCTAAATACTTCCAAAAGAGCATATTCTTCCCATGCCCAATCGAAATGATGAGGAATGGTGATATGTGTAACAAATTTGGACATTTGGCAATGTCACCTTCCATCTATCTTCTAGATTTCATGGGCATCCATTGATATGCAAGTTGTTGCTCATCCACAAAAAATATCTAGAGTTTTCTTGCAAGCAAAGGCAACTCCAAAAGCATAAACCATCATGAGGTGAGGAGGTTACTGTTGGAGGCAGTTTGAAAGGTTTTAGCCAAGTTTAACAGTCGAGCATCTCCCCAACATCTTTTGATCCCCTCTCCTCCTCCCTTCTATAAAATGTAATGTGTTTCTTCATTAATGGATCCTCTCTTGCTTGGTAATGTTATTATGTCAAATTTTGACAGAACTAAGGAGTTGTAGACCCATGACATGCGTTTTGTAATGCATCTTACCCTCATTTGATTGTAGCAATCTGTGCATACTTACAACAATAATATGATGTCAATTGTGGCTTGAATCCACCCCTTGTGTTGCATTATTGTCTTCTTTCCTTATGTTCTTTCATTTGTGATGTGTATCAACTATGTTTTGCATAGTTTCATGTCATTTGTGTCAACTATACAGGGTTTTAAGTTGATTTAGTTGCAAGTTGGAAAGTGGCAAGCATTTGCCCTCTAACCTTGCATTGGGTCTTCTTGTTTCTCTCGAGACTTAAAGAGAGTGATAACCTTCTCTTCTGGTGTTATCACCGCCCCCTTTAGCTTAGGATTTCATTTTCATGCAATCTCTCTAACTATGGTCCATGTGAATGACTAGTTTAGGCTTAAATAGTTGTGTTTTCCACTTTGTAGGAGTAGTGTTAGCATTATGTTAGTTTGGTAGAGGAACTCAAGATGCAAGTCCCACGCTCGGAGACAGCCTTGTGTTGTTCCGCATTCTTGATCTACCATGATCAAATCCTAGCGTGCAATTATGAGCTACAACATCTTTTACAACAATTATGTGGCATCCAAACAATGACAACATTATAAAATGATGATCAATATAAAATGTAAAACTTGAATGAAGTTGGACTTGGGACACACCTTTACAAGGTAGACCGAGAAGCCTTGTTGTATAACTAAGTACAATCGTTGATGTAGGCAACTTAATTCATACCCTAAAGGGGATGGCCCTTAAAATTTGTCTTGGCAACTGGAGTATGATGGATGTTTGATATATATAATTCCTAATTTAAACATTAATTCTTGCACCACTTGTAGTAGAAAGTTTTTTAATAGTTATACCAATAATAGGTGGTAATATCATATGACACAAATATATCTTCAACTTATTGTTTCCCAAGTTGAAATTTCCTATTGAAAGATATTCTACTCAATGTTATGTTTTCTCATTCGCATCATCCTTGTCTTTGTGTAACTTGGGATTTTGCATTTGTTGGTCTTTATGTTTGGTTTTGCATTTTTTTGTTATAGATTAACTTATATTTCTTCTATCATATGGCTATAGACTAACTTATACTACTTCTATAATATGGTGATAGATTTACTTATACTACTATAATATGGATATATGGGTACACACAAAATATAAGCAAATATAATAACATGCAAATATAAGCAAATATAATAACATGCAAATATAATAACACGATCGATATGTAGAGCCAAAAAGAGATTAGATTGCTCATAATAGACATTGAATGTTTTTAAGCTCACAAAGATAAAATTGTGCAAAGGAAATATGCAAATTAGATTTAGAACATATAGGAACGTGTGTCATCAAGCTCGTAGATGTTTTAGACATTCTAGGACGTCCTAAATGAGTTTTGACTCGAACAAAAATGTGTGATAGTTTTGATCGTGGGCGAAAACATCATTGATCGTGGTCATCCAAATGATTTTTCTAGGGATGAAATTGTTCTACAAGGGACATAATGGTGAAACTAAGCGTGTAAAGGGAAGTGGAGTCCATTTTTCTTCCGTCACTTTGCATCGAAAGTTTAAAATCTTTTGAACATTTTTTTTTCTCATCCCTTGTCATAAGTATAACCTTTAGGGGTCAATGAAAGACATTAAAAGACATTGAATAAGATCTAAACATTGTCAAGAGTGTTTCAAGGAAGTTGTTGAGGTAGAAGATGACCACACATACTACTAAAGATATTAAACATTAACTAATTAAATATTAGTTAATGTAGTTTAGTTCTTCATGTATTACTACCTCAATTATATGTAACTTTGTTAAGCTTGATAAAAGATGAGCACATGCGAGTATCTTAGTGTGTTATGTGCCTTCTATTTCTTTTCATCTTTCTCTTACTCTTATTAACATTGCTATCATAGCTAGCATTCAAGGAAGCCTTAGTCGAATGCAAACAAAAAAGGTGAGATTCAAAACCAAAGATCGAGAGCAGGCAGGCGAGTGAAAGGAGGCCTTGATTCACATTGTGGGGTACGATTCACAATTTTAAGAAGAGGAGGTAGTTCATGCTCATGTGAGTAGGCCATGTCAATTGAAAACTTGTGGTTTACTAGGAGGAGGTAGACAAGGACCACAGGAAAAGGAAGAACACCATGACAAGTCTAGTTGTTGAAGAACATGTTTTGAAGACTACGATAAAGGTGAATATGCAAAGAATCAAACTAGACAATCACAATTTGTGTTGAAGAATTTGACTAGATGTTTCATTAAAGACCATATGCACTTATTAGACCAAACACGTTTATTCTTGTCATTGAATTCCATGAGCATATAAGGGGAAAGGAAAATGAGATTAAGCAAAGAAAAAAACACAATCAGGGGGATCAGAGACAGAACCGAAGGTACAAACGTGATTTGAGTACGTTTTCACTAGGGCCCAGGATGGTGAAAGGAGAAACACAGACTGAAAAATCGGGATTTGAATAGTGATTTAAAGACATTAAGGATAAACGTGAGGGAAAAGGACATATGTGAGGCCGAAATTACAAGAGCAAAAAATTATGATTTCGTGCAGAACATGGGATTTCCAAAAAATGTGAGGTGTCACTTGCAAAGGACACTGATTGGCAGAGGTCATGATCTGCATTGACATTGTGGGTTGCATTGTAGTTGTAGACACATGACATCGAGGCTTCATAATTTTGTGGACTTGTAAATGCATTTTCATATACCTTTATCATTATTCAAGTGTGTGTGCATGCACACACATGTGCTGTCATATGCCCTAATTTACTTATGGGTGCAAAAAGTTATTCTACAGACTTATCATTTACAGTGTACACTTATAAATATCAATGTGTTTTGAGTCATGAGTGGTGGTAAAAAATAGCTTGTGTTTATCGTTGTAAGGGCCAACCAAGTGACTTGTTTTATAGACTTTGCATTGATATACGAGTTAAGAGGTCAACACCCATGTATCATGCTCAATATATAAAATTTGGTTTTTTCATAAGCACATAAATTAGATGGTCAAATGTATAGTATTTAAAGTTATAAGATTTTGACAATAAGGGAATATAATGATACTATTACATAAAGTGTGATTAACACTACTATTTGTGTCGATTTCTCATCATTTGTGTTTGTGGTTCTTTTTTTATCTTTTTTATCTAACATGGCACAAACAACACATAAATGTGACCCAAGTTTAACATCACATTTGCACACTTTGCACGCACGCACGCACCCACACCCACACCCACACCCACACCCAACACGCCCACACACACCCACCCACCACACACACCCTCTCTCTCGCACACACACCCCACACCCACACACATATGTATATGTGACATATATGTATATAGCTATACATCTCATATACACTCAAATACATACATACATATGCCATATGTGTATGTTTATATGTATATATATTTATGTCCACATATATAATATATATACATATATGACAAACAAAAAAATGGGAGGGAAATCAAAATTCAAAATTGAAGGCACTCGACACACTTGACCAATGACTTGCATAGACACTTAGGATCTTTGGTGTTAGAGATCCTTAATGGGGATGATAAAACAAAAGAAACAAATACTTTGGTGGAGCTATGGAGAGGGGGAGCAAAAGCTTCTTGCTAAAGCAAAATCGATGGCGATCATCTGCTTCAACAGTGAAAGGTCCTTCCCAAGTGGTGTGCTTTGTGTTGTCCCGAGGGTTTTTACAAAAACCCATGAAAAGAGCCCACTAAGAGAAGTGGGACTATTCATGAAGGATGAACAGTCACGGTAATTCTAAATCTAAGTCTTGGAAAAGTGGTTTCTCAAAGGACTTTGGTTGATGATGGAGGAGATGAATTGGGACATACAATAGATGTGGATTTGTGTCCTATTAGGGTTGGGACCGAGAAGCTAAGCTCATTGGGGGAGGCAGATCATCTTGCCCCCTTGATCTAAAAAGTTATTGTTGGTGCGGTGTAGAAAGATCGGGGTAGGAAATTGACAATGAAAAAAAAGGTGCCCTATTTCTTGCATAAAGTGTGAAGAATGCATCCAATTAGTGAATGATGGGTATGTGGGAAGGATTGCTTGCCCAGATTTGGTGGAGGTTGAAGCTTTTGGTCCGAAAGTGCAAGAAAACTAAACATGAATGAGACTTTGACTCGATTCTACCTTTGTCTATTGAGGCCAGACGATTCCACAAGGATTATATGATTATGAAGGAATGCATGATCTTTGAAAGGTGTAGAAATGTAGTTAATCAATACCACAAATGTAAAAAAATTTGTAAGTATTTCATCTTTGACAATTTTGTTAATCCTTTGTTAATAAGTGAATTTTGGACTAACTTGCTCGCTCCTTGGTAGATGATGTCGGGTTTCCTAAGGATGCCTTGTTGGCCCCCAAACTTGGTGATGTCATGTCCTTCACAAAGGAGGTTCAAATGGTGGAGATCCCAAAGGCCCTCATCCTAGACATAGAAATAGAAATTACAATTAGGACATTGTTTGGCAAATGCTTGGGGATGTATTTATCTATGGAAGATCTCTCTAAATGGGTTGCATCGGTTTGGAGAACTATTGAGCCTCCTTCCTTCTCCCCACTTGGAGCATGATTTTTTCGGATGTTTGGAAACCCTCAATACCATGGTTTTGTGTGGATTGAAGGATCATAGTTTTATGTAAGATTTGGGTTCTTCTTCTCGTATGTGGTCATGTTTTAAACCCTAAAAGGTGCAAATCACAATTGCCTCTCTATGGTTAAGATTGTACAATATTTTGTTGGTCTTGAACAATGAGGACCACATCAAGCTACTAATAAGAAGGATTGGGTCCTTTGCCAAGGTCAACACTTGTTCAATGGAAGCAAATTTGTTAGTCTGTGTGATCATCGATCTATTTAAACCATTATCTCACTCAATCAATTTAGTTTCATCCCACAAATTGTGGATTCAATTTATCAAATATGAAGGGCTCCCTTTCAAATGTTTCCGCTGCAATCTTATTGGAGATAGGGTCCCATCGTGCTTTTATAGTAACAAATTGCTCTTTCATGTTTGTGAGGTTTGGAGGAAAAAAGATAGTCCCCAAAATGTAGACTTTGTTTGGAAAAACCATGATAAGTTTTATAAGAGTGTAGCCTCTTCTAAACACTCCATGTTCAATATGAAGACTTGCAAAGGTGAATTGGCAACCCCTAGTTAGATAGGGTTATTTTAGAGCAACCTTATTCGGAGGGGGTGGAAAAGGAAAGTGAGAAATATGATGTTGAAGGTGGGTGGCCTTTGCGAGGCTAGTAGAAGGGATCCTCCCCTCACTCGGTCTCTCCACAAACTAACCATGGAACAACTTGGTGCCATAGTCAAGAGTAAAGAGCGTACATCCGAGGTAAAAACACCAAAATGGAACTAGATAAAATGGCGAGCTACTGGATCACAGAGAACGTTAGAAGAAATAATTTCCTATTATGGTAAATCTATTTGAGGATATCTCCCCCTTGTTGGTAGGGTGGGAGTGATCTTACATAGTTTGGCTTTCTTGAACCGAGATGTTGTTTGAGATCTTGTCAACCTTGTGTTGATCATTTTATGCCTTTTAGATGTTGGTGATCGGGCTTTGTGAATGTTATGTATCATTCTTTCAACTTGTTTGGTTTTTTTGTGTCATGTTATTTTGGGGTTTGGGCCCCTATTTGTGCCCCCATGCCAATTTAAAGCTATGGTCAAAAGTGTTTACCTATTAATTAGAAAAATGCACACACACACACACGCACGCACGCACGCACGCGCACGCACGCACGCACGCACGCGCGCATGCGCACGCACGCACGCGCACGCACGCACGCACACACACACACACACACACACACACACACACACACACACACACACGCACACACACACGCACGCACGCACGCACGCCACGCGCGCACTTGCGCGCACACACGCACGCACACACACGCACGCGCACACGCACGCACACACACACACAATGCACGCGCACAAACACTCAGAGGTACGTAAAAACATGTATTAATGCACCATAAAAAATGCTTGTAAAAGAAGTAAATAACACAAACCCAAATTAAAGCACGAAATGACTACATATGTATGCCCCTAGTGTCGAATATGAGCTTTTTTTCATTTGATCTTGCCATGAGTCATTCTAACACTTGATCTTGCCATAAGCCATTCTGAACACTTGACCACATTACTAAGTCATTGTAGCACTTGGTCCTATTCACAAAGCCATTAGACTGCTCCAATTTTTGTGACCATAGTGTATATAAGCCATAATGTAGTGTGTCATAATTTGGCATGTGTCAAAATATTTACAATTTGTTCAAAATAAATTGTGTGGATGTCATCATATGGTGAGAATTTAAGCACCGTATTTGTAATCTACATGAACTAGTTATAAAAATCCTACAATATGTCCCACTTTTTAAGATGAAAGATATTATAAGGGATAGGTAAAAAGAAAAGGTTAGTCACATAAAGTACATAGACACACCATTAAATATGTAAACCATATCTAGTATATCAACTAACATGGTAAACAGGAAGAAATTTTGTACATAGCATGTAGCACACGTAACGTGTATAATCAAAAGTGTGAATAATATCATGAAAATATTCTAGCAATTCATTACATAACATAACAATGATCACAAGAGAAATATGAAAGAAACAAATGACTCAACGCTTAATGGATTCATAATAACCTATGACATGACATGACATGACAGTGCATCGAAAGTAGATAAATGATAATACACAAACTTCTTAACTAGTGTTAGTAGGTGTGCATTGTTATCTCGTATGTGCAAAAACATGTGTCCAATCATTGTGCCTAGAAAAATAAGTGTAACAATCAATGTGCCATAGAAAGTGTGTAATAATGAATGACATAATCATAAAAGTACATCAAGCAATGGGCCCAAATCAAGGAATATAACAATCAATTTGTCATGAGTAACATGTAAATCAAGTGATATATCAATCACCATACTATAAAAAGGTGTATAATAATCAATGTATTGCGAGCATGTGATAAATCACAATGTGTATTGCCCATTGGGCCTAGAACCGGAAATGTAATCAATCAATGAGCACTAAGCAAGTATATCAATAATCCATATGTGTCATGTAGGCAAAGTGTGTCACAAGCCATGTGTATCTAATGGCAATAAATCAAGCGATATAAATAATTTTTCATAGGAAACTTCTTCTTATATAAAGATGTAACAAGTAATGTGTCCGAGCAGGGGGTAATGGGCACTCAATGTGTGTGAGCATAAAGGAAACAAGAAATGAAATACCATGCCTATAACACCATTAACATATGAGAAAATATAGCATAGATCATAGAAGTTCCTAGAGAAAACATAGCATAGAGTATACAAGTGTATAGAGTAAACAAAGCATAGAGCATACAAGTGTTGAGAGTAGTCATAGAAGACAAGATCACATAATAGTTAAAGTAGACAACACATATGTGCCTAAAGCAAGCAAGGTCATATAGTAGTCAAAGTATACAACATACAAGTGTCTAGAGTAATGAGAGTAGACAAAATTATATATAAGTCAAAAATGCAACACAAAACATACAAAACAAAAGTTCTAGTAGAAATCAAATCTAAAATATCATTAAACATACAAGTTCTTGTAATAGTCGATGATTCAATATTGTAAAGTACATGCAACATGTAAATTCTTGGAGTAGTTAGATTAGACAATATTACAGAGCAAAAAGATCACATAACGCATAGAATCATAGAAGAAGACATGGAAATCAATAGTATATGCAACAATGCCAAATAGCCAAATAGAATCGAGGGCTAATAGTAGTCATTTAGTATAGTAGTATGCAACAAAGTAAGTACTGATAGTAAATGATAAATGCATGTAAGCATGGATCATGGTCAAATACATATTTATAAGTAAGCAATGTGATCATCAAATAATATAATATGTTTTATAATGAATAAATTAGTTAAAAATATATTGTTAGTGTTTATATGTTGTGTCAGTATATATTATGTGTTGTGATGAGTTGTAATAACAAATCATGTGTGTCCATAAAGCTTCTGTGTGTCCATCTTAAATTCATCGGCTCAAGTTCTTCCACATTTCATGGATCCAATTCTACAGTATTTACTATACAAATCTATGTATTGACTGACATCAAGCTACATGTTTATTTCAGATCTGCACATCTGACAGTCCTGATACAGATCTTCTAACTTGCAGTTTGCACCACCTACATGAATTCATAACCAATACACGGTAGAAAACTGATTTCACTCTTCAATCAAAGCTCTCCATTCTACCAAAAAAACAACTGTAACACCTTGTTTCAACCGTGGTATTTTTGTTTTTGGATATTCAATTTTGAGCGACCATGATATCCGATCTTCCACAGAAATATCTTAATGTAAACTCGCTTCACTTCGGTTTGTGACACACCGCAATTGTATCACATTGCGTATATCTAGGGCAACAGGAACATTTACCAAGTCATGAACGAACTGTCTTATTTCTCGGTCTAGATGTATAAACAAAGGTTCCAATGTTGGAGCGTTTAATCCAGCGTCTACAGTAGTTTTGTTCTTTTTTGTTTTTTATTCTTTAGTTGTAATTGAGTTGTTCCCGTCTTTGTAGCTTTTTTTTTTAGTGTTTAAAGATATACCAATTTGTTTTAGTCATTAGATTGATTCAAATATAGAACGATTGTGTTATAGTCAAATATGGATTAATGTTATATTAGGTTATAGCCTCTTTAGTTTTTTTAAACGTAGTCTTTTTAAGTCCATAATAAATGAAGAGTTGGATCTTCAATGTCATGTTTATATCTTTTGTGTAGCATAGTTGTGTGACGAGTAGTTATTATCATAATCATGTGTTATTATGCCATAAAAACTCTCAATTTAAAGTTTTTCCTTGTAAAAAAACTCTTTTTATTGGAACTCAATGTCCGATGACAAGTGTTAGTTTTATGTGGGGATTATTCTCTCCTAGAAACTACTTGTAGATAAGAGTTGTGTTACATTCAACTCGATCAATCAACAACACACTAAGGATGAAGGCAACGAAGGTTGTAAGACATTCAACATCCTCTCGTCAATCACTAGTGATGGGCTACGATCATCGCTTTAGTGACAAACCAAGGCACCAAAATGACTAAAGTCAAGGACAATTTATAGGTGGCTCAAGAGATCATCTCATACCATTCATGATCAAAGTGTCGAATTCTACAACAAAGGAAGACAACTATTTTTATTATTTTCTTGTTCTGTGTGGTGTGCAAAATAAAAATGGTAACGTAAGTATGGAGTTTCTATATTTCCCCTTGATGTAAAAATAACATAAATCTTGACAAGACATATGTAGAATCATGATACTAATATGTGTAGGTTGTTGGTTGTCTTGTAAAACCATATGCATATGTTGTTGGTTGTCGTGTAAAATCATTTGGATGTGTGGGTTGTTGGTCATCCCCATGTAACTTGACATTTGTATACACAGTGTGTGGAGGATGAGAAAAAGTGAGTGAATGCATGTTTGTACACGGGTGGTTGTTGTATCCATGCATGAAAGCCATCTATGAGAATACAAGTTTGTTTGAGTTGTGTGCAAGCCCGATGTTGCAAGTTTTTTTGAAGTTGTGTGCAAGCCCATATGGTGCACATGGATCAAGATCATGAGCAATCTCCATGGTGGCGTGCTACAGCCCAGAGTTTGGTAATATCTCTCATATTTGCACTAGGGGAAGGTTAGAAATATTTTATTAGTGTTCACATGTTGTGTGTTAGTATATTGTATGTGGTGTGATGAGTTGTAATAATAACTCATGTAGATGTTACATGTTGTAATAGTTAGCTGGTTAAAATAATGAGGTGTGAGAGAGATTCTTGGGTAAGTTACATTCTATAGTTAGAATGTAACTACTCATGATATTATTAGGTATGAGTGGTTGATAGTGTTGACTTCTCCTTTGTAGGAGATCATTACACTATATATGTACGCTTCTCTCTTTGTGAATATCTATGAACATCTTAAATTTTATAATACCAAGTTTATTGTGTATTTATGTGTTAAAATCTGAACCTAATTCTTTAGTTCCTATGATAGACTTGTGCATAAAGATACGATTGTTATAAGCTTAGTTGACTAAATGCCTTTGGGGTAGGTATGCCCCCAATTTGGTAAGAATCCCCTTCGGGAGAGGTTTGTAAAAAGTTGCAATATGCTAAAGATATGGTTTGATTAAATTCAACATGTAGAATTCCCCATGTGTAGACACACCCCTAGGGCACTAGGCTTTAGAAGTCATAAGGTGTGCGATGTTGATTTTTACAATGAAGCTCTATTGTTAAAGGATAGTGTAAATGTAGGGTGTTAAATTTGAATGATCATAAGGCTTAAATCTATGTAATTACCAAACAAATCACATGTAGGTCCTAGTTTTGTATTTTCATAATATTATATTGTGTTTGTATTTTAATCTGATAGGAAATTGAAAAGAGACAACCGATAACTAACATCGGTACTAGGTGGCCTTGGGCATAGGCTATAAATGGTTGGAAGAGAAAAGGTGGGGTCATGGGTAAGAATTGTTCCCTCAACAATCATATCAAACCCATGAAATGTGTTGCATCATTAGGTAATGATCTAGTCATGGACTAGGGAGGAAAATTTCAAATGATTGCTAATTGTGTGAAGAGAGTGTGTGTGTCTAAGAGTTTATGTACAAGTGAGGATACACAATATGTGTTGGTTAATACATACATTTCTTAGGAAGAGGGTATGCATTTGTAGGTCTCACCGAATATGTCATGTGATGTAGACTAATGTATAGACTCGTCATTAGAATATGATAAGTAATCATGTGAGCTATACCAACTAGGCACGACAATCGTAATGCCAATGATTTAACTAGTAAAAATAAATAAGTTTTGTGGGGAAATTAATGGTTCCTTTTACTTATTTAAATCCAAGTTAGGGTTATATGTCTAGGACATATATTCAAATTATTAATTAAAATCAATATTCATATATGAACACACATATATATCATAAAAAGAAAGCTCAATTAGACCATGTAAAAAATATAGAAATACATGAGAATATAGGTGCACATAGCTCTTTGTTTGGTCTAGAAGTTAATGTAGGTGTGACACATGGATGAAATGGTTGGAAATCTCCAACAAGTGATTTATCTATGATTATGTAACTCGCACTATGTACTAGGAGAAAACCATTCTCTTTGGACAAACCATTTGGTGCTTTTATCCTGTTGGAAGGTTTGGTCTAGGCAATAATTGATTCTATGTAATTTTCTAAACCCATCCGAGTGATTGGTATATGCTTCACTATGAATTATTAGGTCTCAAAAATGTGTGAAACCTTTTGAAATTTGTAAACTTGACCCAAAACCTAACATAGGGTAAAATCCATCCAAAAGGTTAGTGTTTGGGTTGAAATGCAATCCGTACACCACCTACATTAACACTACTATGAAAAGGCCTCAAACTGCACATATTTCTCCACCTAGAGATGTGGTATAATATTGTGTGGATGCCCCTATAATTTGATAACTTCATCACTTGATAATGCTTTGTAATGACTTGTCATGTTTGTTCTTGACTTGGATTTGAGGGATTTTGATTTGGGAAGCTTTAATATTGAACTTGGTTTGGGGTGCTTTAGAATTGTGTGGGGCTACTCATAATGTCCATTACTGCTTTAGGGAAATTAGGGATATATTTGATAGGGGATCTCTTGAAAGTGTAAGGTAAGTAAATGAGTGTGTTAAAATTACTTATATAAGGTTTTGTAGATATAATTTTTCTTAAGGCCAACACATAGTAAAAGTACCTATGCACAAAAGATATAAAAATTAAGAAAGTGATCGTTGGGTGGCCCTGTAAAAGACCATACTTCGCAAGACCAATCTGTTAGATAATTTATTTTAAGAGGAAGATACACTAATGTAAATTTCTATGCACGATAATTAAGATAAGTGGATTTCTTGTGATCGATGTGAGAATTTTTGTAAGTTTCGAGTAGTGTAATGAAGATATCAATTCTTGTAGATGGAATATGATATAGAAATTAGGCTCAAATTAGGTACAAAAGTCATGAATTAAGGAATTAAGCCAATATTGACATTATCAAGTGATAATTTACCAAATTTAGGTCTCTACATTTGCCCCTTTAAGCTAGGAAATGAACTTTGATTACTTAAAGGAAAATGTACATGATTGTGTAAAAACATTTTGTCTTTGCTCGAGATGTTTGGTTTTGAATGTTTACAAGATCCCAAAGTGAAACTTGTAACATAGAGTGTAATCAATTTCCATATAAGATTTGAACTTAAACTTAAAATTGAAATTGAACTCAAACTTTGAAAATTAAAGTGAACACAATATGGAAGGAGTACACCTATTTTCCAAGAGAATTTAGGAGCTTATTGTTGAATCAATTGGAGAGAGAGATTGATATTATATCAATGGAGGATTGGGGGTAATTAGTACCCAATTTACAAAAGTAGTGTGAACCAAAAGGGAATTGGGTGTCCCAACACAAAAGTAACTAAAAGAAGTTGGGGGTTACCCAATGCATTAGGGTGAAAAATAAATTTGTAAGTCACCCGCCTCAACGACATTTGAAAGAGAGTGAGATAAAATGTGTTACCAAGAGTCATTCGAGCCAAAGTATAACCATCCACCCATGGAACCACATTGTTGTATATGGATCTAGATTTCAAATGTGTAAAATTGTGTAAAGTTGAAAGGGAATGAAGTACACTCATGCCCCTACTATGCATTATAAAAGTGAGTATTTCAAATATGTAAAGACGAAATGGAATGCATTATACTTATGCACCTAGTATGTAATATATTAGTGCTTGTGAAAATTTAGAAACAATTACGTTAATGTCCATGCCTCGCAATGCCACATTGAAAATGTGTAGCTTGATATTAGATTGAAAATGGCATTATGCACCCCACATTTTGCACCAAATACTGCATGGATTATGTAAAATCTTTGCATTTTTACCTAAATGTAATGCCCCTTCCGTCAAACCCTCGATTGTAGTTGTGTGGGCTCAAGTCGGTCCTTGGTAGGAGTGAGTTTGTTGTTTTAGTGTCGTGCTTACGATATGAAGAATTCATAAAATGAAACAATTAAATGGAGCGTAAAGAAAATAGTACTACATTTTCAATATTTGAAATATTAGATGTTAAAAGATAAAAGTAATTGTATGGATCTTTTATCGTTGGTGGTCGTATTTCCTAAGGTCAAGAGCATGATTATCTATAATTACGAAAGCTCTAAAATTCAAGCTTTCGAGATGCTTTATCTTGATGGGAGTCAAGTCTCTAGGATTTATGGGTTATTACCACCTCCGTGGTGGTTAGGAGGACTCTTACGACCTTTAACACGAGGTGCGTCCCACAAATAATGAGGCCACATTAATTATATCATAATTACCTTTATTAAATTAATGAAATAATTATGAAATGATAGTAAATATCTTTCCAGGGCGTTGTTGAGGTTCAAGTAATAATAAATTGTTAAATAGTAAAATAAATCATGAAATTAACATAATAGAAGAGTTTTCATTTAAATATAAATAATTCATTAATATTCTAAAATCTCTCCAAATTTATTTTGGAGCTTGAGCCAAACCTCATTTCAAGAAGAATTAATGTAAATTTTTGGGTTTTGTGAGGTTGCATACGTGGGTGGATTCTGGGAATTTTTACTTGGCTTTTGAGGATATGCCCAACCTTGGGAATGAGATATGTTTTCTTATTCCCTAAAAAATATTCTTTTACGCATCATTTCCCCTTAATTACTCCATGCTTGTTTTTCATGGAAACTTGGAGGGCCTTGGGCCAAAATCTACTCCCTTTTTGCTAGCATCATCCTTGCTTGTGCGTGATGGTGATTCAGGAACATCATGAAGGAGAGTCAAATTTTGAGAAAATGATATCTTGATCATGGTTAGGAAGGTATAAGGGGTCAAATGGAATGGGTTTGAGTCATTTAGAGGTCATTAGAACTCATGAGGTGTTGAGTTGTGGAGTCTAGTTTTTCAAAAATTCAAATAAGTACTTTCCTCCAATTTTATAATTTGAAAGTTAAAAAGGGTTTTAAAAAATTCTTGGATATGACAGAGGTTTTATGGTATTAGGTGATTATAGGGTCTTGTTTAGAGTTATTCATGTTAATAAAGACTCGTAATGCATGAAAAGGAGCAGATTATTGTAATGAATTTCTTTGTGTAAAAAGAAAGGTATATGGAGGTGAGTTAGTTAGGTCAAAAATGGTGATGGGAAGCAATAAAAGGTGATGAGTTCGAATTAGAAGAGTTGGTTATCCTCGAAGAGGAGGTATAAAGGAAGGAGAGGAAGATTCCCTCTCGAGGGAAGGAGTGTGGAACTCAGGAAGTTAGAGTTTTTGTAATGAAAATATGGTTTTTGTAAAGATTACTTTATTTTTGTAAGAATAAAAGACTTGGTTCTTGATAGCATAGTGTACCAAAGTATGGATTAAGCATATGAAACACTTCTTTATTCAAATGCAGATATTATTTCATGTTTTCCTGTGGTCATGCAATGTGTAAAGAGATGTAGTATGGATGAAGTCATCTCTGTAAGTGAATAATAGTCTGGTATGATAGATTATGTGAAGGAGTGCTCAGAATTCTGGTTATATTTGCAAAGTTTGGAGTGAATACAACATGTAATAGGGTTTTTAAACATCTTTGATTGATAATACAAGATCTCGGTGAATTTTTAGAGTTGCATGTGTAGGATCTTCAAATGCATGATTGTCAAACTCCAAGAAGGTAAGACTGTGAACTTCCTCTGAAGATATTAAGAGAGAACTTGTTATGGTTTAGTGAAGAGTTGATTAGTGATTTTATTGTGTAAAATACATTGTGAAGGATTCTATCCCTTAATAAGAAAAGACTACTTTTCTTTGTGCTAGTAAAAAGATTCATTGCATAACTGTAACTGTGTGCTCATTCAGGCGGGTAAGAGGAATATTGGATGAAAAGTCAATTTCACGTGCTTTCCCAACTATAATGGTAATGAAACTTCTCTATAACTTCAAAAATAGTCCTTGGGGAAAAATATTGTGTCTTGAATTAAAGTACAATAAAATTTGTAACTAGATGAGTCTTCTCGGCCTATATAGTTTGAGGTTTATGTTTCTAAACTAAAATTCAAATATCTCTTAAATGCACCATGGGAGCAATTGAAACTTGGGAATAAGGTATGTTTTGGTGTGGAGTGAGTGTTAGGAAAGGTTTTGGGTCAAAAGGAACAAATTCATGTGTATGGTGCTTGATAGTTTGAAGGAGGATAGTCATCACATTCCAGGACTTAGTTTGGAGGGGCATATTACAAAGCAACTACCATTTAAATTTGGAGTTAATTATTAAAGTTAAACATTCATAGGAACTTGGATTACCATATTGGGTGCTCAAAAATCCCATCATTTTTCTTTGAAACCTTCTACACACTAAGTTATCCATGACAGTATACCAAGACCGACCTAATGAGGGTATGGAAGCAAGAATGCAAAAATAGAAGTATTGGGAGTTGTATGTGGAATTGAGCCATGGGATTTTAGGGACATATTAGGAAAGGTGAATGTACACTAATGAAGCTTTAATAACCTTCTAGGTACTTGTAGAAGCCTATGTGTATGGTTGGAGAAGAAATCATAGTCTTAAGGGGCATGTAAGGGCAATTTGAAAACTTTGAAGAAAAGGTGAATTTTTGAACATGATACATTCTTTGGGATGGATGGAATAATATTATAGGAGGATGAAGGAACAAAGTGTAAGAATGAAGTGGATCTTGGAGCCAAAATTCAGGGATTACTTAGTTTTTAAGCTCATTTATGAGCTAGTAGTTGTAGTGAGCAGTCAAGAAGAGGAGTAGGTGAATTATTTGATTTCAGAGTGCATGTTGACTATAAGGGAATTAATTTGGATGGGAGACTAGGGTATATACCTTAGTGATAGGTTGGTTAGTGAAAGAAGGAGCCTAATGGTCTAATAAAGCCAAATTGACAACTAGACAAGCTATTATACACCTGATAGTTAATGAATGAGTTGATCGGTTTTGATGATTAGATGAATTGAAATGATCCTCTCGTGTTATATGGGAGCTTGGTCGTCTAGGAAACCCACTAAAATGCTAGGGACAAAGGAATTTTTCAAGTGTAGTGAGTGCAAACATCATGGAGGACAGGGTTTCAAATGTAAAAATATACAAGGCACGTGATTAGTAGAAAGCATGGATTTTGTGAGCGCATAAGTTGCAAGATGTAGAAAAATCTATTTGCCTAAAAAATGGCTTTAAAAACCTTCAAGAAATGTAATTTGGAATTTTGTGGGTCTATTCTAGTCAGTTGAGGGAGTCGCTGCCACCATTTCACCAATTGCCACCAACATGTATCCAATTTGACTTTCCCTTCCTGTTGTGTTTTCCCCTACGCCAAAGCTCAATGCATGTGTAAGAAATGTGCATGAACCGTTTGAAAAATGTCTCCAACAAATTGGGTTTTTGACCAGGCTTTGGAAACTTTAAAGCTAACACATTTGACAGCACAAATCTAGATTCCACTTCCTCTTCCAACTCTTCCCATCCTATGCCAAATTGGGGACCATGAAATAGAGTTTGGAGAACCCTCTAGAAGATAGAGGAGATAGTGGAATATGTTGTATTTGAATGGCTTCCCGAGAGGATTTGTAGTGTGATTGGCCATGGCTTTGAGCTTATCAGACACTCTTTTCCCTAGATTGAGAAATGATGTTAAGATCTCCCAACCTTCCTCTACATTCTCATTTGCTCCATGTCGACAACTACTACTAATAAGCAATAGGTTGATGAAGCTTATCCTATCGATATTTCTTGTGCAAGTCCAATGTTGGGAATCATGAATAAGAAGACTAAAGGAAAGGACACCAAAATCAAAATTTTAAGTTGATTCAAAATGGCGGTGAGCCTGAAAATTGACCCAAAGTTGTTCCCCCACCTGGAAGTGGCCAACGAATATATGAAATAGATCCATTGTTGAAATAACCATCGCTCACATCTCGAGTATCGATATGCACAGTATAAGAAAATAAGAGAGTTGATTGGTAAATATGAAGGTGGCTTAGAAGCATTTTCTATGGGTTTTGAGAAGATGGGATTTAATCATAGTGTGAATGGAATATCATACATAGCGTGGGCATGTGGAACTAAGTCAACATCACTTATAGGATATTTCAACAACAAGAATCCCAATGCTGATGTTTTGACCAAGAATGAATTTGGAGTGTGGGATTTATTCTTACCAAACAATGCAGATGGATCTCCACCATGACATGTAATTTGGTTGGTTTAAACTTGGTATGTTTATAGCTCGGTTTAAGCATGCAAGTTGGGATGTAAGGTAGAGATCGTTCTTCTAACTTGGTTCCATTGGCCTTATGAACTGTTTGTTGTATGGCACGTGAGCTCCCGATAAAAGATAGGTGTTCGGATGGCCGTATCCGTGCTTGGCTTCGTGTGATCCATGTACTTCACCTATTTAATTATCATGCATGGTCATCTTACTCTTCTTGCACGATTTTAATGATTCTAGTTTTCTTATTTTAATGTAGTAGAAAATCAAACTAAAGTAGAATAAATTATCGGTGATCTAAATGAGACGTAGTGGCTTATAACAAATTTACCTATGTTTTTGTATGCAACTAGAATAGTAATCTAGAATGTAAAATCTACTCCCAATCTACCTCGTGAGATATTTGGACAAATCTTATACTAGTTTTGGTCTTGGAAACCACGTGATTGGCGTGATAAACGAGAAACTTAGTGAAAACTACTTCTAGATGACTTTGTGCAATGTTAATAAAAACATGTTTCCATGGAGGCAAAAATATCCTTATGAACCCTGAAATGAGAAAAACAAACTTTATCATGTACCTTGTCATATGGAGTGTCCAACCAAACCTCGTTGTTCCTTGGATGTTCCATTTGACCTTGTTTTGTAATGTGTTTAGGAGCCCAATAGGCTAGTTTGCAACTTTAAACAACTGCTGAAAGTTAAAATTGCAGTTTGGCTTTGACCATTGTTTTGGTTTTGGGTGTAGAAACAAATTTTGGCTTCTGTATTCCTCTAATATTTCTACAAGATAATTGCTACAAACCATCAATTTGGAGAAAAACATCCCACAAGATAGTTTTCTGATAGGTTTTGTAGGCCTCTGTCATTGGGTGATAAGGTCGCTTGGGTGCATTTACGACCGATAGCTCCAGAAAGACAAGCACCATTTTAATCCTATTTACTAGTTTGGTGTTCTGTCAGCTCTGGAGTGTTTCCCTGTATATAGGGGAATAGGTAGGAATTTTTTCCCTTGTGTGTTTGAGTCTCAAAGATGGTTTTGAATGTTGTTTTCTGAGAAACTTGTCTAAATTTGACATTTTTGGAAACTTGCTACTACTTGGCGAAAACTATCATATGAACTTATCCAAGAAAAATAACGATAGAGAAACCTTGTAAACACAAATACATGACTGTAGGAAACTTTTTGTTGACACTGCTTGAAAAGAAATTGAATGTGGAAAAATGGTGTTTTCTCTCTCCTCTCTCTATCTCTCTCATTGGCTTTGGAAACAAAATGAAATGACATTACAATTCTTACTCTTCTTTGAAGTATGTTAAATATAATTTCATTATTATTAGAAAACTGTGAAAATTTTATACCGTGCTTGGTTGTAGTTTAATGCCATGCCAATAATTGTGTTGACCATGCGGTCTTTGTATGTATACAGGACAAAAAAGTAAATGGTAGCATTGTTGGTGTGTTTTTGTAATATGGATTATCATTGAAATATACATGTAATATTAAATAGATGTATCAACACTATGTTTATAATCATGAATGTTATTTATGGATTATGTTGTGATGAGTGAGATATCGTAGTGTATTGGTATCTTGGGGAAAATGGGCATTCTATTAGAGGGTGATTTTGATTATAGGTATATATCTTGCTAATGGTGTAGATGTACATTTTAACTAGAAATGAAATGAACATGTTATAATTGTGCTCCTATGTGAATGAAGTGATTTTGTATTCTTGCGTGTGTTACTAAAATGCTTGGAACACTCAGAAGTAATGAAACTACCTTATTTAAGAATGGTTATGGTTGACCACTTTTAGGAGGTTATTATTTTAAAATTTACCCAACTAACCCCAATCTATCAACCCTTGAGAAGGTTACTGTTAATGCAAAATTAAAGCACCCCCGAATGACCGAATTGGGAATGGGGCATTCAAAGTAATTTGCTAACATGGGACCATCTCTCAAGTCATGGACTTGAGAACTTGAGATGGTCCTCCTGGAGAAGGCCGACTTCCTCTTCCCAATCTTAATGCTAAACTACTCCTAATGCAAAAAAGACACCTATCTAAGCCTATCCTAATAATTCCAAGGAGAGAGAAAGTGCATGAAATGGGAAATCCTACACTAAAGGGGTGATAGCACTAGAAAAGGGGGCAAGATACTCTGCTGAGGGAGGAAGAAGAGGAAAAATAGAGTTGGGTGAGGTCAAAATGGTAGGACACAGACCCATGATCCATTCGCCATCTACACTCCATGAAACACACATCTCACACTGCAAGTGAGAAAGCATGCACAAAATACAACAATAATAATGGAGAGGAAAAGAAATATAATAAAACATAAAAAGGTTGGGAAATGCCACAAAAACATGTTTTATTGCTTCAAAACATGCATAGACCATTTACATTGATGCTCATAGGTATAAATATGCTTGTGCAAGCACATGAGAAGGCTTATAACTAAAATGGAGTTGAGGAAAATTTTGCAAGAGTTTCCCTAACTCCCAAAATGTCTCTCCTCAAAATGAGGTGAATTTTACAATATATAGAAGAAGAACCTCAAAATTACCTCACCAACCAACAAATTTCATTAAATAGGTATGAAAGGCCATACAAAATTAGTACTTTGCTTACATGGGCAAGTCATGGGCACCATACCTCATTAAGTTGGTAGTTGAACAACCTTGTATCGCTTCCATTAATGCCTAGTTTGTTCTTGCACTCGACTTAGTTACATGTATTTTTGGGTCTCGAATGGTAGCATTCTCTTCCTAGTGTCACTTTCGTTGCATAAATGCAACCAATGATAACATGATTTCCTACTCCCACCGTGGTAGCTTTACTTTCTTGCCTATCGGTCCATCGGTTGCATCGTGGTCAAATACTACCGACGACCACTGCCTTTCACCGCCGATTGACTACTTCATCATCACCTTTGTCCAACCCATTCCTATACAACCCCAGCACTAAAAATGCTACCGACCGATAGCATTCTTGACTACTTCTAAAACCTTCACTATCTACTACCATCCGCATTAGATCCATACATGCTACCGATGCCTTTGCATTATTTTCCATATAACTGCCGTGATATCTATCAACCCAAGTTATCCATTCATCCAAACTAAGGAAGTAGCATCCGTTCTTTCTACCGACCTTTCCCAACCCTAGCATTTTAGATGCTACCCACTGGCAATAACATCTATGATGTTACCGACAACCCTTTACCGCCACTTTTCCTCTCTTCCGAGTTCACCAAAAACAACTCGACTACCTTTGCCACGGGAGAGTTGGCCATACAACTCATACTGCTCGGTTATGACTCGGCAAGGCCATCCTGAGCTGCCTTTCTCTCCTAAAACCTAGGGCTGGATTTGATGGTCATCTACACATCTCCGAATTTGAATGGCTAAGTCTATTTATAATGAATTATCCAAATTAACCCGAGGGGGGTAAATTTGGGATAACAATGGCGACCTCTCGAGACATCTTCCTGCTAGATGTATGACCAATTGCCTTGAAGTATCCATTGGGCATGGAGTCAAGCCTAACCTTGAAGATTGGTTTGTCCTTTTGAAAATTTGTCCCCTAGACCCGTGTGAACTTAGCATTAGGCTAAAACCCCTTGGCTTGCTTTGAAAGTTGATTTTGAGATTTTGGATAAAACTTGTAAACTGTCTCCCAAAACTAAAACTTGACCAAGGCAAGGGCACAAAGAACTTTGGACTTACAATTGATCTGTTGGGGCTGAAAATATGCACTTTGAAAAATACCCCAAAATCACGCATGCCCACTTTCAAAATGCACGTGTAAGAGCAACAACGAAGCCAAAACTATGTACAAAGGAGAAAATCATACATACCCCAAGTGGAGTATGTAAAGTGTGCATAAGCACTTGTTATTTGAAAGAAAACCTACCTACTCTATTCTAACCAAAACAAGGAAAAGCTAAACAAAGCCTGCAATAGGCAAGGAGAAATAACTTCCCTTCTTTACAAAAAGTGGCCATGTAATTAATTTGGCAACGAGCATGGCCATGTGCTTGAGTGAAAACTGGTATAGAATCAATTCTTCACCCCACTAACCAAAGTATCAACATCAATCAAAAATACCTCCTCAAGTTGCTCACTGTTTGGATCTTGGAGGCTTCGATGCTAACCTTTGGTGCATTGAGAATCATCCTCATGCTCTGAAGTGAGCATGACTAGTTATGGCTTCTCCCTTAGCTCTAGTGAAGCCAAGTACCTAATGGGGCATGGTCTGCCCGCTTAATCTTCGAGCTCCAACTTCAAGAAATGAAGTCCTCCTGCAGACCTTCCTGAAAAAGGGGGTTGTTCACATGCTCATTTCGACCTTGTGGGGCATCCATGAACAATTGGTTCTCTCCTTTGATGACAACTTGGGAAATGATGTCATCTTTGCTTCCTTTTCCTTCCTCGGTGGCAAGAAACTTCTCCTCACTATGTAACTCATTAGGAATGATTACTTGCAACCTTTGATGTAAACATTACCATACTACTATGCAACTTGTTGAAGCTTGCTACTTAATTAATTGGAGTTCCTCCTCTACTTGAAGACCAAGATTATCTAGCACACTTTTCCTCTTCCTCCAATATGAAGTTTGACAAGTCAAAATCCTCTAGTTGTTGTTCTTGAGGATCGTCTGGGAAGTGAGGTCTTCTTGAATTTCCTCCTCCATCACAGGTTCATCAACTAAATCAAACCCTACAAATGAGAGAAAAATCTCTCAATGATGTCATCTTCATTCAGGGTCTCCAAATCTGGATTAGTCTCCCCGTGTGCTCGTCTTGCTAACGATTTGGAGCTGATTTCTTCTCTCCTACTGATCCTGCAACCGGTGAGAGATCGACACCTCTCAAAATAGTGCCCTCGTGGACATTGCATTCTGAGAACAGGACTATTGCGTCATATTCCACTTTTCTCGCTCTCTGTCACTACAACCAGATCAAATTTCACCACATGTTCTTCTCCAACCTTGGCTTCCTCCTTTGAAGGATTTACCAACAAGAGGATTTTATCGATCCCAAATATTAGATCCAAGCTTACCAAGATTTTTATCATTTCTTCCTTGTTCAACTCTTTTGCTAGTTGCTCTTCTTGATTGGTCTTTTGGGTCTCTTCCCCACATGGACTTGGGGAAGCAAGAGGAAGGATGTGTTGGGCTCAACCGAAGTCTGCATTACTTGAGGTGGTGGAGGGGAAGGTTTTTCTTTTGGCTCTTGTGGAGGGGGCTTGGATTTGGAAGTGAAAAGGGAAGAGAAATGAGATGGGATGGAAGACTAGGAGATGGAGAAGGGGATTTAATAATGGGGGCAACATGTGAGAAATTCAGGAACATGGCTTTAGCTGAGATGGTGAAAATTGAGGAGTGGGGAGAAAGTTGTAGGATGACAATGTTGGGGTCTCCCATCGACAAGATTGACTGACATTGTCTACGAAAGATCCTATCTCCTGATCCACTCTACGTGAGCCTTGGAAACATCTCAACAATAAAGTCAGCTTCTCCTATGGGCTGTAATAGCTTGGAATAGGGCCCACCCATGGACAAGGGTCCCAAAACCAATCTTGCATGCTTGTTTCTAAGTCACAACCCTTTGATGCACCATTTTTGCATCCAATTCTTGCACCTTTAGCTGCAACTCAATATCCCTAGGTGTAGGATATCCTCTAAATTTTATGTATCCTTGCTCTTCAACAACCACATAGTCTGGCATATAACCAAACTGATCCACATCTTGCTCATAGGAGTATGCATACTACTGATCTTCATTAAGTACGGATCTAGAGGTGGTTGATAGTACCACGAGAATATATGCTACAAATGTGGAGGTATGTCTGAATGGCATTGTTGCTACATGTGTGAATTCCAAGAGGGGAATGAAGTCATGATTGCACAACTTCATGGAATGGAAGAAAATGGAAAGATGTGGAAGGAAAATAAATGGAAATGGATGGAAGGAAAGTCTACAACTCAGAGAATGGGTTGTTGACCAAATGGAGTCACCAAATATGGTTACATGTGCCTCAAAAGGCTGGAATATTCACCAAGAGCACATCAACTTGATGAAGTGAAGTGGTAAGGTGCTTCAAACTTGTCCCACCGGTGTGCCAAAACTATTAATAAAAATTAAAGCACCCCCTGAATGACTGAGTTGGAAATGGAGCATTCGGTGTAATTTGCTAACATGGGACCATCTCTCAAGCTGTGGGACTTCAAACTTGAGATGGTCCTCCTGGAGAAGGTCGAATTCCTCTTCCTAATCCTAATGCTAAACTACTCCTAATGCAGAAAAGAAACCTATCTAAGCCTATCCTAACAATTCCAAGGAGACAAGGAGAGAGAAAGTGCATGAAATGGGAAATCCTACACTAAAGGGGTGATAACACCGAAAAAGGGGGCAAGATACTCTACTGAGGGAGGAAGAAGAGGAAAAATAGAGTCAGGGTCGATCGAATGGTAGTGACATAGACCCAAAATCCATTCGCCATCTACACTCCATGAAACACAACATCTTACACCTGCAAGTGAGAAAGCATGCACAAAATACAACAATAATAATGGAGAGGCAAAGAAATACAATAAAACATAAAAAGGGTTGGAAAACACCACAAAAACATGTTTTATTGCTTCAAAACATGCATAGACCATTTACATTGATGCACAGAGGCATAAATACACTTGCTAGGCACATGAGAAGGCTTACAACTAAAATAGATTTGAGGAAAATTTTGCAAGAGTTTCCCTAGCTCCCAAAATGTCTTTCCTCAAAATGAGGTGAATTTTACAATATATAGAAGAATAACCTCAAATTGCCTCACCAACCAACAAATTTCATTAAACAGGTATGGGAGGCCATACAAATTAGTACTTTACTTGCATGGAAGTCATGGGCGCCATACCTCATTAAGCTGGTAGTTGAACAACCTTGTACCACTTCCATTAATGCCTAGTTCATTCCTACACTGGGCCAATTGCATGTGTTTTCCGGTCCTGGATGGTAGCATTCTCTTCCTAGTGTCGGTCAATTGCATAAATGCAATTGGTCAGTAACATGCTTTCCCAGCTCCCAACCGGTAGCTTACTTTCTGTTGTCGAACGCGAGATCTCATACAAATGCTACCTTTTGGCGACCTTTATCGCCAATCGACCGATTCATCATCACCTCAGTGTAACCAACCGGTAGCACTAAAAATGATATACCGGTAGCATTATTGACCACTTCCAAACCTTCACTATATGTTACCGACTGATAACATCTGCACATGCTACCGATGCCTTTGGGTTGTTTTCCCGACACGACCTGCCACTATCCAACTACCTTCCAATAAAGATCCGTACACGCTGTCCGCACTAAGATCTAGTAGCTCCATACCGGTAGCTTGCTACCATCCTCAGCATTTTTAGATTCTACTAGCCCCGTGAGCATCTATGATGCTACGAGATGACCCTTTAGTGTAACTTTTCCTCTCTGTCGAGTTCACCAAAATAGCAGACTCACCACTAACCCGACTCGCCATACAACCTACCATCTCGGTTCGACTCAACCAAGCCATCTTGAGCCTTTCTTTCTCTCTTAAAACCCATTTAGGTTTGAAGGGGGAAAATCCAATTTGGCTAAGTCCATTTATAATGAATTATCCAAATTAACCCGGGGGGTGAATTTGGGATAACGGTTACCCTTGAGCATTGGGTTATTTGTGTGTCATTCACCTTGTTGGGTTTAAGTGAAGTTTCGATCTCTAGATGTTTCTCAAAGGGATTGTCTTGCTAATATGTATCTTAGTGTTAGAAACCACCTCTTTTCTTTGAGATATGCCTTGAAACCAATCTTCTCATGTGTTCCTAGAGGCTTAGTAGTACTTTTAGGCATGTGTGTCAAAAGGATTTCTTATGTTCGTGGAAGTATGCATGTTATTATAGTTATGTGTCACTTTGTGACATGATTGATGTAATGTTTAGCAACATTTTAGATGGTTGTCTTTTATGCTAAGTCTCCCGGGAAGGGTTAATAATTGTATGTGTATTGGATCATAAGAGCAACAAGGAAGGTAATGTTTATTCTTTAAAATGTGATCAAGTATACTTTGGCAGACCATAAAGTGAGGTGGTACCTCACTTAGTACCTCTAATAAAATCCCAACTCTTTTAAATGTGAGCGATATAAAATGAACACACAAGTGAAACTTGGAATTACCTTATACTTAGGTTTTATTTTGTTGTTGAAAGTTCTTATAAACTGCTCCACGTGAGTTCGATCATTCGAGAAACATAATCTCTTGCTAGAAGATGAAACTCATGACGCATAAAGGTTATAGTGACTCTAACTAATTATTGAATCATAACAACTAAGAATGTCAAGTAAATGTGTTTTTAGGTGAGACAAAAACTATAGTTGTGACCGAGAGCTAGGAAACTCTCACAGGTGTGTTAAATAGTTTCATTTTATTATTGAGTTATGGAAATGATAGTAATAGAGAAAAGAACCCAATTAAGTGTACTTGTTACAAGTTAAATATGAAATGAAATGAATAAGTTGTAACGTTGTGAATAAGAATATATGCTTACGTGATAAATGATATTGAGACCTATAAGGTTATATATGAAGAATTTTAAATGGCATTAAGGTGGGACTATCTTAAGTTCAGTGTAATACGAAATAAAAACAATGCAGCCTAGAAAAAGAAAATGTATGTTTTCATGCTATATGCTTTATAAACCTTTCGGTAAAAATGGAATTTGAATACGACGAAGATTTAACCATGAAAATGTGATAATGTGGAAGGTGCCAATTCGTGAAGCTCATGTTGATATTGTGGTTGATTCATCATTTCATACTTGCTTATATATACAAGTGTGGCGTTGGTTTGCATCTTGTGTCATCTTGGCTATTTACATGTCCTTCATGTTGGTGCAAGTGTCATATGTAGTGTTGAGCAATCCATTGTGAGTCTTTATGGTGTTGCACTATTGTGTTAGTAAAGTGAAAGTAAAAAAATATATCTTGCTATATTTAGACTTGTGTTTGGGTCCCACATGGGTGGGTAATACACTAAACATGTACCATGAACCTATGAAAACGTGTAATTTCTATAAAATTATGAAGTTGGATGTCAAAATCTTCCTAGGACAATACCATCCATTAAGAATTTAACGTCTAACAGTATTGTGAATAATTTCCATATGTTCATGTACTTGTGTCCATGTAAATTTTTCATTGTATTTTGCAATCTATAATCTCTATGCGTGCTTGATTTACATTATACCCCCTTTTATGAGGTGAGTGATATAATTTGCATGTCTCTCATCTCAAAGTAATTTAAGTGTGCATGTGTCATATATAACATATAATTATCATTCGGAACACAAAGATGATAACTTCATGTGGCCACCATTTAGGACCCGACCTTACAAAAGAGTGCATGATAAAATAATGGCACAAAATATAGTATACACAACAAAATGCAAATATACAAGAACAGAAACACATAAGCGTACAAGTACAAAAACCAATGTCACACATAATGTCAAAGAGAAATAAAATGGTCATATATAAGGGACACAATAGTGTCACACACATAATCAAGGGCTAAATGGATACACAAGAAATAGAAAATGAGCCCAAAAATAAGGTACACACACAAAGAAGGCAAATGGACACACACACAAAAATACAAGCATATAAGAAATCAAATGGGTGATGATAAAAAGAACAAGAGATACTAATCCTATACAATCCAAATGTGTTACTCCCAAAAATCAAGATAAATAGTATATATTATAAAATACAATATAACCATGATGTGGAAGAACAATGTGTGATAAATGAAACAATAACACATGATAATGTAGAAGATGCCCCAAAATTAGCAAGCCCATTAGGTGAAGGGGGAAAATCCAACATCTATGATCATGTAGAGTCCTATGTATCTCTGCATCATACTCTCATACACCATGAAACACATGAGTGTATAGAATACATAATATGGTGTCTATCAAACAATGTGAAAAGAACATATGTAAAGTAGAAACTAGCATCAAACCATGCTCATGGCATGATTTTGTAGTTTTGGAGTATTTGAATGTTTTTGTATTTTGTGAAATATTGTAATTTTTTGCTATTTTTTTAGAAATATTTCAAATAATTTATACCCTATGATGTGATCAATAGGGTGAGGCGAGGGACCCATGCATGTAGGATGATTGGGCCTCAATAAAATGTTATGCAGTAGGAGTAAGATGTGGTTGTTAACACACTTAAGCGATTGATTTCACATAGGAGAATACCTAAGAGAAGGTCTACATATGAATTTACTTTTAGAGAAAACGTTATATTATTGATAGGCATGAGTGTAGAAAGCATTTCTATATTTGAAGAAGGAATTGGTCGAGTAGCCTCATAAGGGATACCCTCAATTATAACAACTTGATTGTGGTGAATGTATTTAACAAATTTATGAAGGATATAAGCAATAAACCTAATTATATAAATACAAGGGTATCCTAAAATCATGTCACATGTCCCAAGAGTATTAATAACCAAAAATATGTAGCCATAATAGCGGATCCCAATGTAAGAGGGATAACAACATGTCTAATAACCTAATTAAAGAATGTGCATTGAAATATATATGTTGTTTAGTATATCCTAAAGAAGTGAGAAAGGTGAGAGTGCACATGTTGTGCATAAGAATATTATCAACCAATACATTATGGATAGGTTGTTAATTACAAAATATTGAATATAAAGCATATGAGAAATATCATATCATCAATTACGTCATTTTCATCAAATGTAATAAGAGGTATAAAAGGAAAAGAAGAGGTAACTTTACTAATGAAAGAATAAAGTGGATGGTCATATAATCTAGATGAACCTTCCAAATGTTGTTAGATTTGAAAGTGTGATAATTAGGAATTGATTCATTGAATATCTTGAGCTTGTGATTCTCATTGAATTGGGACCTAGATTTCTCTAAAAGGGAATTGAATTTAATAATTAGTATCAATCGGATGCTAAAAACATTACTGAAGCTTGAAATTTTTTATTAGTGGAGTTTCCAATACATCTATCTAGTCACAATAGGCATTAGAGTTAAATTTATTTCGAGAATTTCTTGTATCAACCTCGGTGAGGTGGAGGGAGAGATACAAGGTTACACTCAAGAATTTTTATAGAATCACATATGGTGAGAAAAGAAACCATGTGAATTACCTTTGAGAATATCTTGCACTTACTAAAGCAATTTAGTTTGAGATATGACATTTGTTGGAGGAAATAGGGAGGTAGTATACTATAATTTATTAATGAGGAAAAATCAAGTTACATGACAAATGTAGGTTACCATATGTATATACATACATACATACATACATACATACATACATACATACATACATACATACACATATATATACATACATACATATGTATGTATGTATTACACAACCAATATTACAAACAAAATGGTTATACGGGTGTAGCAATACACCAACAAATAAACCAACGTGAATATAAAACAAATATGGTTATAAACCATATAACAATCAAACAACTAATTACCCACAGTAACTTCCTAATTACCACAATAAATAGTAAAAACTAACTTACCTATGGTAAAAAGTAACTAAGGTAAAATTCAATGCATAATTACCTACAATATTTAATGTTTTACCTAATTTCCCCCTTAATTTTGCATTGCCTCAAGTATGAGGAGAGGAACCCTCCAACAACTCAAATTTGTCACGTGCAGTGATGTCATAAAAATAAGTGTTTGTTGTTTAGATGTTGGGAAAAGCTGAAGTTGTATATTGTGTTTCAAGATGTGTTCGCAAATGAAATGAAAATAATCTGGAAAAGATCAAAAAATTAGTTAATTAGTTTTAATCATTTATTTCAAAAAGCTTATTAAAATACAAAAATATATATTAAAGTAGTTGTATTTGTTTTATTTAATTAATTGGAAAGGAATTTGATAAACCAAAGGGATTAATTCGTTTGTCTTCTTGTTTAATTAAATTTCCTTCCATTGTTTATTCATTGTTAGGATTTAATGTAATGTAGGGATTAAAGCTTAAACAAGTTCCTTCAATTTCTTTTGGTTTCTTTTATTCTCATTCATGATTTTATGACCATACATGACCATTCTCGGTCCACTCAATCTCGTAGGAGAATCTTTGAACCAATTGTTAACCCATTGGGTATCGACCAATATTAGGGAGACATAGACTTAGGATTACATGTACTAGTTTTCCACTCTAATCCCTTGCCCCCACAAATCTTCAAAGTGAACTTGATGCTCTAAACTAGAAACTATCTATAGCTAAGAAATTTTTCGCCAATCAAACAAACAAAGTTAGAAACCCAAAACCATAGTTCGATTTACTTTATGCATCATCTATATTCTTTCATAAACCTCTAGAGAGGAATATTTAGAGACAAACAAAAACTTTCCAAGAGTCCGTTAGCTTGAGGATGAAGTATCTTCGACTTTAATTGACATAGATAAGGAATTGTGGCATCGATTATCCTTAATCATAGTATTCCGCGTATAGAGATAAGACGATTCTTCGTTGTCCTTGACAAGAAATTTTCTACTTACAAGTTGATTGATTATGAGTTGTTTGACCTTTGAATCTCAATATTTAGCCATCTCCACCTATCCCATATTTATCATTTTACACCTATTCACACTCATCCCATCTTCCACACTTCTCGTAATCTCATCCCGACCTTGGGAAGTCAAGTGCACATGAACACCGATGTCACTTTTCCTATGAACATTCCAATCTTATCAAATTTACAAATTCACATTGCCCTCGGAAGCCATCCAAATAGTATCTTGAAATTACCAATCCAATGGAGACATTTGTAATAGCGGAGGTATATTGCCTAAGCATATAAATTTTCAAATGCTTTCATTATAATCATACAATCCCATTAATGCCAATTAATTTTCTATGACATCATGCTCTTGCACAAATATAACAAATTTAATAAGTGTGTGTGAGGTTATTATCTTTAATGGGGATTCTATGTAGATATACATGCATTGGGTGGCTACATATGCGATGCTCATCTGCGCATATGTAACCAAGTGGTTATTTTATATGCCATGTTTTATATGCAACCGACGTCCCGTGCATATGTAGTTGTTCGATTACATACACATTTGGGTGTCATCACATGCGGCTACCTAACTACATAACCCGTCTCTTACCACCACGTGTCCTCACTTACCTATATATTTAGGCTTGGGGCCTCATTTTCCCTCATTTTTCCTCACTTTCTCCTCCACACTCCATGCCAGATCGATCTCCAAGCTCATATGGATATCAAACCAGGATCTAGACTCAACAAACAAGCTTGAAGCACGCATCTACAATCCAAAAATGGCATCCATTTCTACATCCTCTCAGTCTCAACCCAAAATTCAATTCCAAAACCTTATGTGCCCACAAATTTCCACCTTGCTCAAACTGAAGGACACATTCAATGATTGGGTAGATAAATGTTGTTTTCGAGCACTAATTTACATGCCTCAATATCACACTGATGTCGATTTTCTGCAATTTCTTTTTCCAATTATGACATATCCACATGTATCTTCACAATCAAGTTTCCATCACGAGAATTTTCTTTTGGAACATCTCCAAAATATATCCACCACTTAATAGGGCTTCCACACATGAATGTTAACCCTGTGACAACAAAATCCTTACTCTCTAACATAGATAAAAATATTTGGAGTCCCACTTTGGCATACAAATTGAAGGAATTAATATGTTTTTACATTTTTTTCTTTCTATTATTATCACAATAAGCTAATAATATGTTTTTTTTTTTGTGCAGGTATTAGTAACTCCTCTAAATCAAGAAGGGGATTATTTGTGCAAGTTGTTCCACACACATTTTTACAGGCCATGATTGAATTTTTTTGACTAGGATAGTCTTGCAAGGAAGACAATCTGACATCCCGTATTGGGTTGTTGTCTACATCCTTTATTCTCTAAGTTTCCAACAATTTGATTGGTGTACATATATATCCAATAGGATATGAAATGATTTTTCATATACTATTTGTAATGACACTGTAACATTGTCATCTTGTAATTATATAATTGCATTATATTATGAAGCCTTTTATGAGTTGCACTCACAAAATACTAATATTCTAACACTTGATGAAAAAATCAGAGTAAATTATCTTTCAAATGATAAGAGGTAACTTTAAAGTTTAAATTATTGCAAAATAGCTTCATGTATTTATTTGACAAATAGAGATAATTTTCTATTTTCTTTCATAAGAGAGAAATTGTATCGCATGCAAGAAGACAAGTTACAATTATAGGTCATCAACCTCCTGAGGATTTTACAGATTCATACGTGGATGTACAATCATTTTCAACTCCTATTACATTTCTAAGACAAAAACACATGATGAGTTCTATTACACCCCTTCAATTACAAGTGCAACATGCAACTTCATCAATTATTCCAGGTATTACTATTATTAGTCTGTCAAGATATGAATAATGGAACATACATTGTTTTAAATTTTTTATTAATGGAACTATACTTTTTTAATCATTATTGCATATTTACAGATTCCTCAAATAGTTTTCATCAAACTTCCCCACATCAACATGAAAAAACGAAATTTGTAGGATTCAACCATTGACATGGGAAGAAAATACTCCTAGACATACTCTGTAAGGTACATTATTAGTATCACTTCAAAGTTTAACTTTTATGCTAAATTTACTAAACATTGAATTCTTATTTATGTGTTTTGTTCATAATTTAATTTTGCAATTCTACTTCCCTCTTCCAAAATAAAATGATGCCACCACCACGCCACCTAGACAAGTTTAGACAAGGGGGAAACAAATATCTATTCCAGCTCAAAGTAGTGGCACTGTTCATCTGACAACAAAATTTTTTTCCAAATTTCTCTTTTAGTGGTCTCCCTAGTGCAATGTACACCACTATTTTACAAAAAAATGACCTTGAAATGATTTATTGGGCATCGAGAGTGGTACCATGATCCAACTACTTTTAATCCACATGATATGATTTAAGGCTCACAAGTGCCCCAAATAGATCCTTTTTATAGGCAAAGACACCATGTTCACCATACGACACACCCTCTCCAAGAGAGATACCAATACCACCATCTCATGATCAATTATGTAACACCCGTGTTTTTCATCCAAATTAAGGGAATTTAAAAAATACTTAAGTATAATTAATTATTCTAATGATTAACATTAATATTTAGCTTTCATTAAATAATCCAACATTATTTAATATTTAGAGTTCAACTGATAACCTATGATAACCATGTGTAGCTATAAGGACATATCTAGATGTCCATGATCTCCCTTAAATCACTATACCCAAGTGTGTATACTTTGGTTAAACCTTTTATAGGTCATGAGAACTATGTGCATCTCCTACGTGTCTACCTAGAAAACATTCATGTTGCATTCCATCTAGTATCTAACATAATAAAATAGGGGATTGGTGAACAGACAATGTAGTCAACTAATACATTACCTTGGCCAAGGATATTAAGCATTACTTTGCAAGCTTAGTTTTGAGACTACACACAAGTCCACGAAACTCTTCCGTCACCACACAACCATCTCAACACAACTATCTGGATTCATTTTTTTGTTTAAGAAGATGATTTAGTTAAGAAGAAGAATCCATGTCCGACTCATCCTACTAAACGAAAGGATCATATCAGTACCACCTTAGGATCCCTATGGGAAAGATAGTGACCACATAATTATTTTCATCATTACGTCCTCACTACCCTTCCCATAACCATCCTAAGTTGGCACATGTAAGATACTAATGAGAAGACAAGGGACATAGCACCTATGCTTCTTATATACTTTAAGTTATCTTTGATAGATGAAGTAACTAAGTCTTTCTTTGCAACATGTTAAAATGTATTGATACACGATATTAGGTTTTGAAAGAGGGTTATAGTAACTCAACGAGTTACTAAATTTCATTAGTTCCTCTTTTCATACCTTTACAACGTAGTATATGTTTTTTTTTTTATTATTGGCAAATAGTTTTTTGAAAGGGACTATACCCTTATACAAGAAGGCTCAAAAAGCCAGATGTGAACAAATAAGGCCCAACTCACAAGAGCAAGAACAGAAGCAGGAAAAAACCTGCACAAAATAAAACTCAAGACAGACATACAAAGCTGGTTTACAAATCGAACAACCGCTGCTTTAACTCGACAAAGAAAGTGAAACATTGATGATCAGCATAGCAGCACCGAGAAACTAGCGAGGCGGAGAAGCGGTATTCTTGGAGAATAATTTTTTATTTTTACGCACCGTAATCCAGCCTGTAGCCGCCTCCGTGATTAGGGTATTGAAACAAGGAGGCGTATTTTCCTTATCCTCCATAGATCCAACTGGGACAATGGGATTCATTATCTTCTTTTGTATCTTTCTTAATGCCACCAACAGAATGAGATTCTTTGGCGCATTCAACAACTGGACTTTCTGAAAGAGGGGTTTCCAAGACAAAATCATCTTCAGTATCTGTACTTGACTCCTCTTTGGCTTCGAAAATTAGGTGTTCAGGAAGGGCATTTTTCCACCAATTGTTTTTTCCATTCTTTCACTTTTCTACTCCGCAAACATCACGGTATGTTTAAAACACTTTCTGTATCTAAAGGGCAAGCCTTCATAATCTAATGATTGTGTCCAAGTTCTGGTTTTGGACTATAAGCTCTATATTTGCAGTTAATTTTCGGATGTGTCCAAACAAGGATTCTAGCAAAAAGGTCAGTGTGTGAAACGGGGTTTATGACCCAAATATTTCAATAGTTCCTCTTTTCATTGGAGCCATTCTAATCAACGTAGTATATGTTGTTAAGTAGGTTTACTAATCATATATCCGTATTGAGTTGTTTTATTACATTCACTCATTAAGGATAGTCTTTGTTCTATTAAGTACATTACTTGTCATGATTAGTTCATTTAATTCCATAAGGTACAATTATAACTTTAACTCATTTTCATTATATTGTTATCCTTATTGTCTATGTGTCGTCATTCAATATACTTGATCATTTTAATTTAATCAAATGAAATCAACAATTAATATATAACATAAGAATAATCATATTTATTTATAATCAGTTGTATAAGATAACATATACTTATTTTCATATCCAACAAGATAAGTCACAAATCAGCCAAGTCATATATTTTGTTTAAAATAAGGATAAACCTTATTTTCATTAATAATGATATAAAAATCAATCAAAGATAGTACATTGGGGCATAATGTCCTTTACTGATATGTGTTGGCATTCCAATCGCGTTTATCAAATAATTACAATAATATTTTATGGATTCATATCAAAATAACATAATATGTAAATCTATCATAATCAAATCTAAATAGTCACTTTAAGAATGTCACCCTTCTTGAAAAAATGTAGGAGAGAGAATATATATGGGCCACTCAAAGAATTGGCATGAGTCCGCAAACTCATATTCCATGTTGTAATCATAATGAAATATCTGAATAAGTTATGGTTAAGTTTATTCGTAATCAATACGATATAATTATAAAATTCCTAGTTTATAATAATAATTATATCACACACACATAAAATGATACTTCATATTTATATAAAAATAGTATGTTCACTTTCACTATATGAAACCAACCTATTAAACTTAACATTTAGATGATAATGAAACATACTAATGTTGTCCTTTATTTCAATAATCCAAGATTAGAAACAACAGTTCACTAATTAGAAGTCAATTCTTTTATAATTAAACCTTCATTCCTTTCAAGATTATAAATAACAACAATCATACATTTTCATCTATAAACTTAACAAGCGATGGATAACAAAAACATCAAAGGTGGAGCCAAAGACACTCAACTATTATTTTACATCAAATACCCTTGAATTGAGTAAAGCATGCTATCAATCAATCTCATAGAAGAAACTGTATCTAACCAACAAGTTTATTTATGTTTTGCCAAGACTTCATATCTCATTTCCAAACAGAATGTGTTCAATATAGGAATAATAATGAAAACATATCAAGAAGAATTTATTAACCATGGGTTTATAGCTATGCTCATAAGGGAGTTTATGTAAACTGGTGTAAAACAATAGTGCTTTAAAAGAGATCCTAGTTTAACCTAGTTGTTTTCCATTCCCTTTCATTTTCCAAGAATCATAATGACTAATTCCAACAATGTACGCATAGGGAAAAGAATAATCATTACAACTTTATAAGAAACTATATCATTCTTATTTCTTGTCCATATTTCATTCAATGAACCAAAAAGCAAATCATGCTCATAGACAATTTAAAACAGTAATGCTCGTTGAGAGCTAGAAGTATTAATATCATTCAAGTTCAATTATTAACTAATCTAACAAAACAACAAACTCTATTGCAGCTATAAAAATTCCTTCAAACTCTGTCAAGATTCTAATAGTAATACTTCCCAACCATATTCAATTTGTAGAAATGAAGTTCTAAGAAGAAAGAATCAAATCTTTTAGATCCGGTTTGTTTATATTTTCTCAATCCTCGTGTATTAACTCTAGATCTCATTCAATAAATTAACTCAAAGAAAAAAATTCCAAGATTTCATATCCTTTTCGTGAATGACGTATGAAGGTCAAAATCCCTCAAACCAATAATAACCCACATCATAATAGACTCTTGACTTCATCACTTGAGTTCTCTAAACCAAAAACTAATGAAACATATTTGTAAAGAGAAGATAACAACAAGCTCGAGATGAGCTGAAATCCCCACAATACAACCAAGCTCTCTAAGAGTTGAGTCCCAATGGTGTCCACAAAACCAAAGGAGTATTGAAATCAAACAATAATAACAACACAACTCCATAAGAGTTTACAAAATAACGAGTTAAAAACAATAAAAATGACAAGGTCACAATGTTGTATAATACCTTCAAATTTTAATCGGACTCCAATATTCCAAATTGAACCAAAATCGATACCCAAATTACCCAAGATTGAATAATGTCTTATTAAACCAGATTGAATTTAAAACTTGTATGATATTCCACATAAAAATGTTTAAGAGAAAATAACAACAGCTCTAAATGAGTGAGAATACTATATTTCCTTTTTCCAAATATCACAATCAAAACCCAAATCATTTCTAGCTTTCATATAGACCAAAAACATGCACTCATTCATTCCCTTATTCCTTTTCCATCAATGATTCTATTACCAAACCTAGCAGTAAATAGAAACCAAAATGTTTCCAATTGATAATATTCGAGATACCCAAAACAAAATACATATTTTTTTTTCAGTTTTTAAAACATGTGCAAAAGCAAAACATATTTAAGCATTTCACTATAATAACAACAAGGAAAGTGAGGAAGAGAACCCTGCCTATTTTCCCGTGTTTTCCTCAAACTTCCTTTGAAACCTGCCAAATCGAATGCCTCCAAAAACCCCATAAACATTCCAATAGATATTTAAATACCAAAAATGCCATCTCAAATGGTGATAAAATATCAATAAATCGCATGCACAATCTAAAAATAGTCCTCCATGAAAATATCCATAAAAATCTCCATTCTGGCTCTCAAAACCCAAAAACCAAATGCAATGCAAACAATGTGAATGGGGGAGTGAATGCATGTTTAGCTTCTTGGAGAAGCTAATGGTTCCCAAGGAATGCTCACGACCTTAACTCCATATTCAATGCTCATGCCATGTCATGGCTTGCCAACTAAACCATAAACCTTGCCCAAATATTTGCCAAACAACTTAAGTAATATCTTAAGTTTATTCAAAACCTTAACTATTCAAATATATTGCCATGAATCAACTAAATCTTGCCATCAAAGCTTATGCCAAGTGGTTGATGACAAAAATAAACCAAACATTAACCAAGGTGGTCCCAAGACCCATTTAAATATGATAAATTAAACATAAGAAACAATACCAACCAATCGGTGGTCTTAATTAAACAAAGCATAGTTATCACTAAAGCTTCATAATCTTTGCTTTATATATGCACACACAAACACAACACACACACAAGTTTACATATATTAGTTAATTAAATCATTATTAAACATGTATTTCGCACATATATCAAAATCATAATGTAGTCAAAATGACAGGTTATTTACTTGACCAATCACGACGTTATTACCCATTTAACAAAAACATTAAGTTGGGATATTACAAATCAACTAATTTTCCATTGCATAATTTGTTGGCAGAGAGTTGTTATGCTACTATTAATGATGTTATGCAGGATATAAAGACTTTGAAAACATGGGAATTCCAAGCCAAAGATTTGATGAAGGAAATAAATGTTCGTTTTCACAACCATTCCCAAAGAAATTATTTATTTATTTTAGTTCAAAATGAGCCAACAAAGATAGATGTATTATTGAATCAAGCTCTCTCAGGTGTCATTACAGTAAGCAATGACTACAATGATAATGTTTTGGATGTCATGTTAAACAAGTTAGAAAATTTAAATGGTGAAGCCCAAGCTTACTATAACAAATGGGCTAGAGACAAAAACCTTGTTGTCATTGCAAATTCTGAAAAGATAAAGTTGTCATAAGTTTAACTCTTTCTTTGCATTTAAATTTTAGTTTTACATATTTTAACTTTTTAACTAATAATATTTCTTTGTTCAAATGTAGTCAAAATATGAAAATTTGAAGAATGAAGTATTGGTCTTGGATCTTCATCTCAAGAATGCACGAAAAAGTTTAAATGTGTTATTTCACTTTGAGGAAAAACTTGTGTTCCTAAATAAATAGAACAACACATTGAAGAAAATAATTAAGGAGCATGAAATGGATCCAAAGATATTGTTCAAGTAGAAATCAGATGTGGATCCTAGTTTTCTTTCAGCAGGTGATGTGGCCAATCAAGATAGGGAAAATATTACTAGTATCAATGTCATAGTAGATGATCTAATTAAATCAAGAGAATTAGTGATAGAAGATATAAGACCAGAGGGAACATATTAGAATGAGAGTTGATGTGATTCCTTATATTATATAATTGTAATACTGAGAAGAATTGAAATGTAAATCTCAAATTTCAATTGAGATATTTTGCACTTTTGTAAATTGTTTTGAAACAGTCGACACTTTATTAATATATATTGTTTTCATAGCATCTCTAGTGTTTTGTTTTTCATAACAATGTAAAGTATAATATCGAGTTTTATTTGTAATTATTGTTTTCATATCTTGTATTTGCATAAAAATTATAAGAAATAAGGATACTAAAATTGTTTATCCAAAAATATACATATATAACTATAACAATTTCATATGATTTTTTTATATAGGAATAAATATTTATAATACATACCTCTTACCAAGCTAAAATCCTAAAACTTAGGTAGCTGAAACAATCCTTGAGCAAGCCCTTTTTCTTTAGAGACATTTGTATCTACTGTGTCAACAGAGCATCCACTTCTTGGGTCAGTATTAAGATCATATTTTTTGCTCACTGTATTAGTGACTCCTCTTCTTTCAGTAAGTGAATTCCAAATGGCAAGTGCCCTTTCATAAGGAAATGCATCCACGAGATAATGTGAAACATACAATCTCAAACATGTCTCCAAATTTTTATCCAATCTGTTTCAAAGTTTTGATTTAACAAAATATAATGCACTAAAGACCCATTCATCTTCCACTAATCCCAAAATCATCATTTGGAAAAGTTCATATAATAAAAATATTCACTAATATTTTCCTACAGGACATTGTTGGGATATAATTTTCCATAGCCTTGTGATAGCTCCATTTTCCATTGGTTCATTTAGATATCGATATTGATCAATCATTGTAAGTCCAAAATGTGTTGACTGAGATGTCAGTAAATATTTTTACAAAATGCCTTTAATTTCAACTCCATTTATTTGTACGAACTTGCTGAAATGCTTAATCAGAGCACTCATATATTTGAGAAATAGATTACTTACTAATTCTTCACTATGACCATCAACAATGTTCCAAAATATGGGATTCACTACTCCCATGGCCTCAAGCAGGTCATCCCTTTTAAAATGATCTCAAATTTATGCGGATAAGCTTTGTGAAATCTTTCTCAATTTCATCCGTATACCGAAATAACAATGTCATATAAAACACACGTTACATGAACTTCTTCAATTTTTCTCCCATCAAATCAACTCTTTTTTGAAAAGTATGCATTGGTATCTCCTTTTCATTAATAACGATACAAATATAATCCTTAATATTGAATTTCAAATAGAAATTAGGATCCTTAATATTTGTTAATATTTGCCAATTCTCAAATACAAGCCCTTTAAAACTATCTTGGGATAGGTATAAAATATCTAAAGTTTGACATACACATTTTCTCAACCGTATGAAATCAACAATATATATGGACCTCTCTTGAGCATGTTTACTCAAACAATTGATTTCCTTCAACATGGGAATAATACCACTTAATGTAAGTAATGTTTCCAAATATGTTAAATAGTACAACAAATCTTTTTCCTTGTCAACTTCTCTATGATATTTATACATAAAACCTGCCAACAATGGATATTCTTCAAAAACTTTGCATGTAGGTTCATACATGGAAATCCACCTTGTATCAACATCTTTTAGAAGCTTTTTACCATCAGTCACTCTAATTGCAAATTTACTGGAACTCTAGAAATCTTTTCAGACTATTGGACATATATACATGCAAGTCACGAGATAAGCTCGCTCGAATTTCACAACACTCTCAAATGTGCTAACTATTTTGTATGAAAGATTCATTCTATGAGCCATGCAATGGATTGGAATCATATATGGGGAAATAATGGTTTGTATTCAAATGCAAAACCATTTCTTTTCCCCTGCATTATAGATGCACCATCTATACCAATACACACCAACTTAGTAACGATAATATAATCATCCATCCTAGTTATATCCCTCAAACTTGAAATAACCAACTTGTAAAGGTTCTCAACATTGTAATTTTCTATCATTTTATGGACTATGCTAATAAATGAGGTTTCCTTAGATGGTTCTCAAAAGTATAAACATGAATGCAAACCCATGATGTGTTGTCAACTATTGTGACCTCATCAATAGACAATGAGATAAATCATGCATTTTTACTTTTTCTTTCAAATCCTCCTTCTCAATCATCGCTAGACATTTTTCCATTTCCCAAGCATTGTTGTTTGACCAATGCGATTGTGGAATATTAGGGAATCCATTATGTTGAAATAAAATTTATAATCCGAAAAATCGAAATAGGTCTACCCTTTTTAGAATGTGGTAAATAGTTGAGAACTATATATTTTTGGCACGTAGATTAGACTAACAACTTTTCCTAACTGATTTGTAATTGTTCCTCCTTTCTCAACAATATTTTTAGCCGTTTCTGTCATTTTCATATTATGTTGCATATCTTACATGCATGCATTCTTTTGCATTTTCCATCTCTGTGTTCATTTTATTTGACCATATTTTTGCTTAACCGATACATATATTTTACCACAATGTTTCTCAATTGTGTCCAACTTGAGTTGCATTTTGTGTTCCTTTCCAAGTTTCTAGCTACAAATTGTACATTTGTTGGAGTATCATTACCTTTTTTGGCTCTACTAGTTCAATGAATGGATATTTAGTTGCCTAGTCAAACTTAAAAGACCTTCCAATAGTTCATCTACTTCTCTTTCTTCACACATATTTTTGTGTTGTATTATCAACTTGAAATAGGTGTTTGATCACTATGTGTAGAAATATCTTCTATTTGGTGGATCTCATCATCGAGAATGTCATATATTCTCTTCCTTTTCAAATAATTGATAGTATAATTTCTAGTTGAAGTTGGTGTTTGATGACATGAAATGTCTCTTGGTTGCATATTGTAATCATGAATGTGATTGTCATCCAATATAGGCACATAATAAGGATTGTCCTCAAGTGGAGGCATGTCTTTTGTTTGTTGCATATCATAATCATGAATGTCGTCCAATGTAGGCACATAATAAGGATTGTCCTCAAGTGGAGGCATGTCATCATCAATAATATTCTGAGGTGGTGACAAGTTATTGTGATTAATTATTTCATGTGGAATATCACTATCGTGGGTTTTGCATAAAAAGGGTTTTTGAAATTTGTATTATTAAGTATATTATTGCAATTTGTAATTTGAAATAGATAATATATTAGGAAGAATTAATTATTTAGTTAATACATAGTACATGTATTTGGTGTGGATGTTGGTTGTATCTGCATGCACCCTTTTTGGATGACTAAAATAAGATAAAATATTCCCTTTTTATGATTGGCCCGTTAGGGCCACCACATTTCGATTGTTAGTCGAACTTAGGTGAGGTTCGATAGTTGTTTTTATTGTCAAGCAAGCGTCTTCATTGTTTGGTCTAACATTTGAATATGCATTTGGGCATTTGGATTATATGGTCAAGCATCTAAACTCTGATCAGGCGCCAGGATATGTGATTGGACGTCTCGACACTTTTTGGCAAGAGTTTGAAGTATGTTGTCGGGCGTCTGATCATATGGGGCATTTGTGAAAATGAAATGCGGTCAAGCATCAAGACTATGTATTCATGCATCTCGGTCTATGTGGTCGATCGTCGGGTCTCTTTTATGTAAGTGACTGATGGCATTTGAATTTGGCATATGCTTATATTTTTATTAGTATATATATGGTGAATGTACTTGATTTGTCTTTTGAGGTAGTAGCGATATACATGCATAAGTATGTAATTTATTTTAAACACTAGGCAATCCGAACCGCAAAAGTAACTTGCATCCCGAAATTTTAAGAAAATTGGTACTCCATACAACTCCTCGAAATTGCCAAATACAAATTTCAAAATTGTAAATATTCGCGAATTAGTGAAAAATTGCCACTAAAATTTACCATGTATTCCACTCTCCGTCTCCATTTCTAGGGATTGCAAGTCATCCATATATAGTGAACATCCTTTTATTTTTAAATTAAAATTTCAATTTATGAAGTTGAAAAAGTTTCTCTCACCTAAAGAGGGTGCCTTCGTTGAATAATCCCTTCCTCAAAATATATGCAATATTATTATCAGCGGGTCAAGACTCCTAGATATACGGGGGAAACTCCAAAAATAATTTAGCAAAACGTGAATATGTGGTAATTGGTCGGTGATTATATTATTAAGTCAAGAAGTTGGATTCTACATTTGATCTAATTTGGTGTCATCTTATACTATTAAACCAGATTAAGAAAACAAAGTCTTTATGACTCACTCATGAAATTCCATTAGAGTAATACAATATTAGGGAGTTCCAAATATGAATATTTTCATTGACATTCAAATATTAAATTAGTAATTTTCTAATTTACTACCGTGGATGTTAAAATAAATTTTGGGTAAAATGTGCAACTTTAATATTCAAAATATAAGCATAATGATTAAACAGGAAAAAATATTGATATCCTTATTATTGAGTGCATATGGAAAAATGTTAGAAGAGTATATATCCAATGTGTGAGAATGCTTAATTTATTGGGTATGTTTTGATAGTGGTGTAGATTCTAAAAGTGCTTTCAATTCACATTATTGACCAAGACATGCAATTTTAAGTAGCTCTTTTATTTTGGTAAGAAAATGTTATACCATGGAACAAAATTAGTGATATTGAAACGTGAATGCATATCATAATATTGCTATATATAATGACTTGATGACATTGTGTACTATCATACACGCCAAAATTCAATAAAAACGTGGCAATACCACACTTGTTAAAGACAAATTTTATGTGTGCCTAACAATAAATAAAATGTTCACGAAAACTAGCAAACATACATTACATTAGACATGCACTACATTAATATTAAAGAGAGTAGGATCATGCATGAATATTTTTATTTTTTTACAAATGGTACAAATTTTTAAAATAATTTTATAACATGAATTCTATATTTAAAATATGACTATCAATCTCATATATATATATATATATATACTTTAAAGAGTATTAAAATTAATAAAGGATTTCTTTAATATATGTGTAATTATATTGTACTAGTAATATTCTTTTGCATAATTTGAAGGGTAATATTAAAAAAATTACCATCATTAAAAATTTGTTTAACAGACATAGGTGGTTTTCAAATTTAAAACTTATTCACATGCATAGTGGTACCCCACATCACCTTTAGTAGAAAACAATAACTTTTTATGCATAACAAATAACTTGTAAACTAATTATAAAACATTATTTATGATGAGAGGAAATCCTACATAAGTGGGCTCGATGCCCAATATAATAATAGTGGTTTTTTTGGATTGTAGAAATAAATTTAAAAGTGTGCATCACCCCAACCTACACAAAAGATTTAATTTTTCGTAACCTTGTTTTTCTCTAAACCATGCTTAAAGACATGCATTTATTAAACACACATCTATAAATAATATCTTTCGTATGCCATAACATAGCCAAAGAATGTGAATAAATTGCACATATATGTCAACATCAAGAGATATTTGGAGGACCAATTTCAAAAATGTATACTTGTTAATACTATTATAGAAATTTAATATCATTCTCAATGCACTAAATTTTATTGCATGCACTTTTTCTAAATCGATTCCACTAGTAACTAACATGCCAAAATTTTAAAAGAAACTTGAACAACCACTTAGAAAAGTGGACACTAACTATTAATACAATCATCAATCTTTTGTAGAACTTACCACAAAAATAGTTTAGAGTGTCCTTAGATTAGCAAGGCCATTATATGGAGGATCTTGTGGAAGCCAATGCATTTCAACAAAATTAGAGGAAAATAATATATATGCAACATTTGGAAAAATAAGTTATGTAAAATATCTTGTGGGGAGAAAATATATAATGAAAAGATAGTATATAATGAAAAGATAAAAAAACTAAACAAATTTGGTGTTTTTCATGTGTAATAACAAATGCAAGTTGTATTTTATGGATTGTTAAAACATTTTATAAATTATTTGAAAAGTATTGGTTTTATTAAATATACATTCATATTTATTATTCAATTAATCGTTTTCAAGATATTGTTGACTTATATTTGAAATCACACACACACACACACATCAATAGAGCTATACCAAATGAGAATTGTATTTTTATGAAATGATTAATTTATGTAATGGTTTCACAAAAAATCTAATAAAATATTGAAAAGTAAGAGTGTATAAGACATTTATATGAATTTTTAATACCATTAGGATAAATTTTGATATTCTAATTAATACATATATGAAAATGTTAGGATCAATGTTAAATCTATAAGAATTAATCGAAACATAAGTACCGGGAGGAAAATCAAACTCATATGAAATAATATATCATTTGTATGACCATTGCAAATAAATTGTGTCTACAATAAACTTTAATTATTTACTTAAGTTTGTACTACCATATAAAAGATTAAAATATTATAAAGAAGTAAAAATTTACCTTTTTGAAACTGCAAATGACTACATAAACATTTCATTTTTAAACATCATAAAGTTGACGAACTTATGTTTATGTTGTACGAGTCTTTATTTTTGTGGAGGTGGAAAAGAAAACATAGAGAAAAAACTAATTTCTCACCAAAAAAAAAAACGGTCGCCCTTTCCATTTTGTAACATGGTTTTCCTAAGAAAAAAGAAATAAAATCACTTAGCTTATTATTATTAACATAAAACCACTTAGCTTATTAGTATTAGCTCTATTTCCCTTTGAAGTTTAAAAAATGTTAAATTGTTAATGAATGAAATTAATAATGTGATACAAGTAATTTCCATTGTTTGGAGATAATGTCTAGGAAATTGAAAACAATATTGACTATATATAGAATTTAGTTCTTAAGGGGTCAAATTATTTGGTCATCTCATAGATTTCTTTCAATCCAATCGAAAACAAGGAACCCAAGAGCACATGAGACATAACATGCAAAAATATTCATTATATAAATTCTACATATTATAAATGCTAGTAAAAGTTGTAGAGAGATGTTTGTGAACCTTTTAGTTTACCTTATTGTTGGAAATAACTAAAGCTATACAAATTTTGAAAGCTTAAGATTCGTCTTAAGTTGGAATCCTTAGAAGAAGAATTATAGATTATTTTTGTAAAATTGTTATTAGACTTTGTAATTTCATTATCCTTGAGTCTATAATATTTCCTCATAATAAATTGAATATGATTTGTTGTTTCTTATTAATAGTTGTGCCTTTGATCTTACTTCAAGGTGAGATCTAACTTTGATAAAAAGTTGTTTGGTGTAAGGTGTCTCTTTGCTAAGAATCCTAACCATGACTACGCTAGATTTCTAGACTAACATATACCTTATAAATAATATTTAAGTACCATAAGGTTTTTGTGAATGAGATGTAAATTGGAAGGAGTATGAATGAATGGTTGATAATTTGAAAATTTTATTGATAAGACACGTTTGTTCACATACATGATGTCCTTCCAATTCTTCTTGTTTCCTTTACAAAGCATTCTATATAATTTTATGGAACATTTATGAAGTCGTTCTCTCGAGGTTTTTTTACTATGTGGGGATGTAAAGAAAATATGATAAGGTCACAGTCTTAATCCCTAACTTCCTGTAATCGAACCGTATATGATTGGGAATATGATAAAGAATGATTTTTGGGATACAATGTCAATACTAATTTTGAGACTATATGAACTTTGTATTCTCTCAAACCTCTCATTTATGGCTCAAGAGGAGATGAATTGCATAGTCAAAATTAATGGATTAAATGGGTTATCACATAACGTATATGAATTACAAAGGTTGAAGGACATATCATAATGCATAACTAAAAGGGAAATAGTGGAGAAGAAACAATGGGTGACATATTATATTTGTAATTGCAAACTTATATAAATACACATAATTATGTACAAGATATAACATAAGTCAATTGTATGATGTCTATGTACTCCATAACTTACTTCTTTCATATCTACAAAGAATAGAATTGTTGTACATTAATAAACAAGAGAGGAAGATGAACCATCCATTGGACCATTACAATGGTTGGTAACAATCACTTCATAACCAATAATTAACGTGACATCTTCGACTAATGATATTATTGAGATGCACGTTACACTATTGATAGTGTGGGCCCATCATGAAGGGAGGCTTATAGTTATATTTATTCGAACTAGGGAAGCTATGAACATGACATGTAGTGTTAGAACAAACAAAGCTTCCACGTTGTGCTCGCATAGGATTTTGCAATACACATCAAATATCACAAAAATTAACTCATTAGTTAGAACCAATGGATAACGATAAATAATAATTAATTATCTATTTTTAATTATTAATAATCTATTCAAATATGTGGAGGTGAGATTTGAACATATCTATCAATTGTTTTCTTAATTGAATTCCATAGTAGAGTTTTACTTGTCAACAATAATAACAAACTTAGCTTCCTCTATCACTCTTCTTTATGTTAATCACAATATAAATGACACAAAAAAATGAAAACATCATATCTACTTGCATATGATTCATCCAGTCACAACTTTACCTCATTTAAGACAAATATGCAAGATACAAAAAAGTGGTAAGCATCATCTCTATGAGCATAAAATGGAATGAGTATTTCGGTGATGTTGGTATGTAAAGTTTATAGGTTCCCACATACAATGACTACTAATGAACACATGATTACATTTTTGAATAAATGAATGTTTTAGAGGAGCGTTTTAAAATCAATTTTGAGATATGAGTATCTCTGTTAATCAATCATTATGGTAGGAGTAACACTTATCCATTGGTGTAATTAGGAGTAGTATGATCATCTCAGTTTCAAGTGCATTGGTGTAATGCATGTATGTGGCACTTTCTTCATAAACTTGTACAATATGTGAGCTCACATTATTGCACTTACTTAAATCATCATGCACATGTGGAATTAAAATATCTATGTCTAACTTCACAAAACTTAAAATATATTACAGGTGAACTCGTGTTCACGAACTCTACCTCTCCTCTACCTTTTTACACACCATAAAAACAATTATAGACGATGCACTTAAAATACCCAAAGAAGATCATTTCAATCATGTAGGTACTTCCATGATAGACAATATATTGTCTACGATGAACACTATATCAAGGACTCTGTGTGCAAGTCTCCCAACCCTTATGATTTTCAAGTAAATTTTACTATTCTCTAAATGCTTGATATCTTATTTTGGCATAGGGATTATTTTGAAATAAATGAATTCTTTTTTAAAATGAACTTATGATGGTCAAAGTTTGCATCACTATAATAATGTTGGGAAGAACTTGTATTAGGTGAAGGTGGGACAACTCGATGAGAGCCAATATCTACCAATATCCATGTGTGAGTGTTGGTGTATTATATCACAAACAAAAACTATTAATGGTATTAATGCCTTAGGTAGGAAAACCAATAATAGTATAAAACTCGTCCCTTTTTATGAGTTCTCTAATATAAATGACTTCTATAATTAATGCTTGATTTTCTCAAGTTTTTGTAATATCTAAATAAATTCATTTAAATAATGAATCATCTAGATTTTCAAATGCAATATAATGTTTGTTTATTTATAGATAATTGGAATTTAAATTAAAACCCTTAATAACATGTAAAATGACAAAGTAAAAACTAAACAATAAAAAAGATGAGCTTAAAATATGTGTGCACCCTAACGTTTGAGGCATATTTTGTTTAATAAATCCATCTAAAATTGGATTCAAACCTAGTTTAATTTTTTTTTTTAAATGTAAAACAAAAAAAAAAAAAAAACCTATTTTTAAATAAATATATACCAAATTTATTCTTATAACATGAAATACAACTATTTCATATATACCCTTAACTTTAAAAATCGGTATGCCCTTGTCCACAAATTAAAAAATCATTTTTTATTTAAAAGATATATTCAAATAGAATTCCCTCTTTACAATTTTGGATTCTTTTCACCGATTAAACACTTTAGTCAAATAGAGTTTAAAAATAATTGGTGGAATTTGTAAAGATAGCAAATATCTTTAAATGTTAAAAAAATCACATACAAATACAACATGTTCTATGAAACATAAAAATTAATTTTAAAAAGTAACTCAAATGGGTAAATTATATGACCAAATAATGCAAGATGTTTTATTTGAAATGGTATAAACATAGAGCTCGGATCTAAATGAGGCATTTGATGCTTTCAATATCCCATCTATATTTAAGGAAAAAAAACTAGAAGACTAGCACACTGGCTTCCTTCATAACTAATTTAGCTCCATTTGTAGACACCTAAAATCCGCCAACGCAGTTTTAATACTAAAATTGCACTAATTATCCTCTTTCCCATTGTTTCTGTAATAATTAGCATTTTTCCGCTAATCAGCTAACATTCCTCTTCATATTCGTTAATTAACGATCTCTTGTTAATTAATTAGTCTTCCTATCATTCAAGATGTCGATTAACGACCTTTCATTAATTAGTGTTCGCTTCTACTTGGGTTAATTAATTATTATTAATTAATTACGCTCGCAACTCTAAATCAATAAATCACCATTTATTCGATCAAATTCCTCTCTTACATCCCACAAATCATACTAATTTTCCTCTAATTAGCTTTTATAAGCTTACCTCTACCTATTAATTAATCACCTTTGATTAATTAAAACACCCCAACTCCCATGACTTACTAATGACAAATTAAACTCTTCTAAATCAAGATTACCTTTTCTAAAGCAACATTATCCATTCTTAATCTTGTTTTACCTTTATCCCACATGCACCAAGTTGCACATCTCTCTCCAACATTCAGGGTATATAAAGACCAAGATTCTTCCTTTCTAGACACACCTTTGCATGCATATAGCATAAACTATAGGCATTTTCATATTTGAGCATCTTCCATTAGTGTTGAGCTAGGTATCTTCATCTTGCATTTCATCCATCCAAGTTTTGGGTAATATGTAGATAATCAAGATAGTATTGTAGCCATATGAGAATCGATTCTCAAACCCTTGGGATCAAACAAACAATCATATTTTGATTGCTAAGGATCTACATAGGTCCATTTCTAGTTAGCTTTCAAAGAGTAGAGAATAATGCTTAACATGTTAGTTTGATTTCCTTCAAAGTTCTATGCATGTTGTTGATGTTTAGTCTCTTTAAGCTCTTAACATGATGATCTATGTTTAGTTAGCTTTGTTTTGGAACTATTAGGTGTTAGTTTCAATTCTCTTAGCTTAGCTAATTAATACATGGATACACTTGGCACACTCGGTGGGGCGATTCATCTTTTATTTTAATGAGTTTTACTAGTTTTTGTCAAGTTTTGCTAACCCAAATCGAGCCTGACAAGTGAAATAATTTAAAATCCTTAGGTTATTTCACTAACTTTATATGCATTGAGTATCTCTTGGGAGGCTTATTGTGATGGGTTGTCATTAGATTTGAGTTAAATTAAAAAAATTATCTTTTTAAGGGTGCATATGTCAAATTTATGTATTTTGATGTCATCTACATGTACACATGCAGGTGATTTTATATAGGGGCACGCATGAACATTCATACTCACGTGTAGATATCAAAAAGGGCACGCACACGCTCATTGATCCGCACACTTATCCTGCTGCTAGTTGTACCTGTGTCGGTTTGGTCACCCGCGCATACACCTCTTTGCTGTGCACATGAAATTTAGCTCTCTGTGTTTTCCTGCAATTTTCTTGTTCGCTCATATGTTTAAACTCACGTGCAGAAACCTCTCTAAACGTGAACACGTTTGTTAGACCTCTGTTTTACCCTTTGTCTCACATTCGCGTGCACTTGTTAGCTTTCCCACGCATACAAGTCTCTCCCCAAGCACATGCTTAGCCCACTGCCATTTTTAGCAGAGGCACACACATATTGTTATTCACACGCATACATTCAAGGGTGCACATTCGTCACATTACAAATCTAAGTGTTATTTTGAAATTTACAAAAGCTCGTGTTCTTGATGTGCTAACTCCTTGCATGTTTATTTGAGATTAACTTGCTTTCTGAGGATATCTTCATGTTTTTTACTAATTTGGAATGTTTAAGTTTAATGAATGTTGCATGTTTGTTTATAAGATTAGATTCATGTATGCTCTTCCTCATATCTTTTAGGTGATCTTAGGAATCAAAAACGATTTCTACATCTTTTCTATGATTTTGAAAACATCACATTACTCTTTTTGTTAAGGGAATGAATGTCAAATTGGCTAAAATGAAAAAAATGTGCGTTTAAGTTAAGTGTTTTTCCATTGTTAGTTAAATAGTTGGATTCTACGTCACGTATGCTCTTCTTTTGCATCTTAGGACAATCTTAAGAATAAAAAATGACGTCTTATCCTCTTTTGTTTATGGAAAATTGCTAAACTCTTCATGCGCATGACCTAAAAACACTTGCCAAAGAAAGGAGAATCAAAACAAACTTTATAATTACACATGTGTTGCAAGTTGTCAAACGGTGTGAGACAAAAAAAAACCATATTAAGTCTAAAAGATAAAAAACAAACCACATTCATCACACTATATGCGGAGTTCGGATAAGGGTATGTCTTGTCTCGCTTTAAACTAGGACATAACCCCTTTGGCATAAGCCCTAAGCTACGAAAAATGGGGGTGGTCCTTTCATCACCAATGCGGCACTATGATAATTCTTCACCGGGAACTCCTCGTCTTTATGATTATTTACTAATGCACATCATTTAGTTTGGTGGATGTAATCTGGAAACAAAACAACAACATAACACAAGAATACCATCGACTATGATAAGACGGAATGATGACAAATCTGAAATATCAAAATAAATTATAATATTAACATTAAAATCTCACCCATGAGGTACTTCAAGTGTTATTGACTTCACTTGCCTTTCACCAAGACTATGAGAGAAACTTTACAATTACACCTCTTAATGGCTTCTTCAACACTCCTTTAAACGGATGGCTTCCTTCGCACACTTCCTACAATATTTCTCACTACTTCCTTCCATGCTAAATGAAGGGGGTGGCCTCTCTATTTATAGAACTTCCAGGCTTATCCATCTTATCTCTAAGATAGGATAAGAAATCCACTCTGACGAATCATATTCCATACCTTAACTCTTATCTACATGTAAGCTTATCTCGTTAAGATAAGATAAACCTTATTATTTTACATGGGTTCCACATTTTTAGACTTTTTACAAATAAAATACACAAAATATTTATGACCTCACTCCTTGTCTTTATTACCAATATAATATTTCTAATTCCTAATCATGTAGACCCTACTTCTCTAATTACCCAAACTTTGACATTTTAACATTATCGGACCACTTACGACAAATATTTACTTTTTACAACATTCCTATTGTACTTTGACTCATACCGTACTCCATATTATTGGGCACCGTCACGTGCCATTATCTTCTATCGATGCTACTACTAATTATACTTAACAACATCCTATTCCTAATACATACATTAATGAAATAGACATTACGGAGGAAAATTTTAGTGTCGACATCTTCCCCTTCCTAGCTTCTACTCCGTCTTCTGAGTAGACTATTCAGTGCTTGGAAAATCTTCAACTTGTCGTGGTTGACCCATTTCGTAATGGGAGTGCCATCCAATTCCTCCAACAAGACGTACCATTTTCACGCATGCAAATGCTATTTTTTGTAGGGCCCCATCCATTTTGGAAGAAATTTTCTTTGTCTTCTTTTTTGTATCCGGAATCATATACTAGAACCAAGTCATTCACATGAAATGGAGACCACCGGATCTTTTGATCAAAGTATTCCTTCTGCTTCATTTTCTTCTTATGGCTTGTATCCTTTGCTATTTCTCTCATTTCCTCCAAAGAAATGAAGATGTACCAACCTTTCTTTTCTTGAATCACTTTCATCCATCCTTCATTTTCATAACTCTCACAGTGGGAATATCAAACTCAATAGGAAGAATCGGATCAATGCCATAGGCCAACCGAAATGGGGAGTATCCTGTTGGCTTGACTTTGATGTTGCCCTATATGCCCACAATGCTTTGCATGAATCCTTTTATCCCATTTATGTACCATGCAAGGCTACATCTTTTGCTAGAATTTGACACAACACAAAATTTGTTAGCTCCACTGCCCATTTGTGCTTGGCTTGTATGTTGTTGCCTTCCCGTGCTTAATAGAAAACTTATTGACTAGGGCTTCTACCACCTCATTAATGAAGTGGCTTCCTTGATCTGCATTACAATTTCTAATGGGAAACCAAATCTGGTGACAATGCGTTCATACATGAACCTTGCCACTTCATCCATGGAAGTTGTTTTCAATGGCCTAGCTTCAACCCACTTGGTTAAATAATCTGTGGCAACTATATACTTATTTTGGCATGATGTAGTTGGAAGTGGACCTACAATGTCTATTCCCCACTTTCCAAAGGGACCAAGGGAAGAATAGGACATAATGGAGCCGATGAAGTCTTACGGTTACCATGTGTTTGACAAATATCACATGTCTTACAATAATTATAACAATCTTTAAAAAGAGTGGGCCAATGATAACTCGTATCCAAGATCCTTCTTGTTATAAGTTGTCCAGAGAAGTTCCCTCCACATGTACCATTGTGGAATTCTTCTAGCAGCTCCTTCCCTCGATCACGCCCAATCGCCCTCTTGATCGTCCATCAAGTCCTATTCGAAATAATACTCCATGCGAGAATAGAATATGGACGACTCGACTTGAGTAATATTTCTCTTAGTCTTTGCATTGGCACCATCAGAAACTTGAATTCATTCAGATAATTCCAAATATCTATGTATTCACTAGGGATTGTGTCAAGGGATAACAATGTTGCATCGGGGAAATCATCATCATCACAAGATGATCCTAAACCATCATAGGCTCGAGAGAGTGCATCTGCATTGACATGCTTCTTTCCTGGCCTATCTATAATATCAAATTCAAACTCTTGTAGCAAAATTATCCATCTTGCTATCCTCCCTGATGGGTTAGGCTTATTTACAATATATTTTAGAGCCTGATGATTCTGTTACAACTAGAAATTTTTTTCCCTAAGCAAGTAATTTCTAAACTTTTTACAAAGAAAAATGATAGCGAGCCTCTTTTTCGCCAATATAATTTACCTCAAGATGCTCATTTGTTTGCTCCCAAAGTAAATTGGATGTTCATTCCCATTTTCATCCTTTTGGCTCAAAGTACTTCCTAGTGCTGCATTTGAGGCATCAATGTACATAATGAATGGCTTGCTCCAATCTAGATTCTTCAAAACAGGTGAAGACACCAGGGCTTCCTTCAATTGTCCAAAAGCTTCATGCGCCTTATTTCCTGGGTTCATAAGTAACATCCTTCTTCAAGAATGGGTTAGTGGCTATGCAATCTTTGAGAAATTCTTGATGAACCTTCTATAGTAACCCACATGGCCTAAAAATGATCTCAACTTACTTCTATTAAGAGGAAATGGTAAATCTTTGATTTTTGAAACTTTATCGATCAAGTACTAATACCATCTCTGGATACAACATACCCTAACAAAACACCTTTAAACATCCAAAGACACACTTTGTAGGGTTAGTGAGGCTTGTGCTTCATCTAACCTTTGAAATGTTGTCTCCCTTTGGTGCAGTGGTCGAACTTGCTCCCATAGATGCAAAATCATCTAGAAATACTCGATGAAGGTCCCAATGTAGGGTTCGAACACCCTATTCATCAAACGTTGGAATGTTCTTGAGCATTACACAACCCAAAAGGCATAACTCTATAAGCAAACGTTCCCAATGAGTGGTGAACGTGGTCTTCAAATGATCTTTCTTCGCTATACGAACTTGGTTGTAGCCACTTTATATCCATCAAAAACTATAGCACTCTTGGCTAGCTACTTCATCCCAAGATCTGATCTCGAAAATGGAAGAGGGTAATGATCCTTATTTGTTGCCTTATTGAGCTTCCCGTAATCAACACAAATGTGTAGCTTCCCATTCTTTTTTATTGAGATCACAATGGGAGAAACCCATTCTCGAATTCTCCACAAATATGAATCCCGCATCAAGCAACTTATCTATTTCTTCTTTTACTAGCCTTGGAAAAATTAGGATTCATTCTATATGGCATTTGCTTTATGGGCTTACCACCATCTACCAAACTCAATACAATGTTCTACCTAACTTACTTGACGGAGTTCCTTGTAATCAAAAGTGAATAGGTGTATGTACCTTGAAAGAGCTGGAGGTAGGATTCCTTCTCACTCTCCATCACAAAGCATCACCAATCTTTATTTGTTGGAGACGATCATCAACTTCTTCTTCGAGATAATTTTATGGGGTCATGAGTTGGTGTGATCGGAAGGATATCCATGATCCGAAACATCCACCTCGATTTCTTCATCTTCGTGTCCACTTCACCGGTACTAGAGTAATCGAGAGGATGTCCAATCATCAGTTTCATCACTTGAATCCACAGTTACGCCTTATGATGTCGAGGATCACATTTATCTTCACCTCTCTCTACCACGTCCAAGTGTCATGAAACCTTCATTCCAATAGTTTCTTGCATGAACTCTCCTTAGCCATGGTCTTCCCAGCAACATTGGGTACATAAATGAATGTACCATTTTCATCACCCAAAGTCTACCACACATACCACACCCATAACAAATATTGCCACATTTGAAACTACACCTTCTAGTTTAGTTTTTCCTTTATTTAATGACCTTAACATAAGTGTTGAAGGGCGATCAATTTTTAAACCCAACATATTCATTTACAGACTACTGGTCATTACATTAATTGCACCTCCATCAACTAAGACATCATGAATTGAAATACCATTACATAATTCCTCACTTGGAGCATAGGGATCCGCCTCTCCTCCAAAACAGGGACCTCAACCTCCTTCCTTCTTCGAGCATTGAGTCCACTCGCAACTCCCGCCTCTTCTCGAAGACATAGCCAAGAGTTGACCATATGTAATATTTGCGAGGCCTTTTGGACAGATCTTCCAAGATGGAGTATGGTCCTTGCCTGTGAAATCGTAAAAATCCTACACACCCAACTTTCTTCTCCTATGTTTCTTACTAGTTTCTTCTTTCATCTTCTTAGGATCATTTCCATCTTGATTATCTTTTTATTTCTTTATTTTTGTTACAAACACATCTACTTCATTATTTCTGCTCTTATCTACTACATCAAAAGAATTCACAGGTGCTTTTCCTTTATCATTATCTCCTTTACCGGATGTGAAAGCTCTATCTCGACAATTGTACTTATAATGACCCTTTTATAACAACCATAACAAACAACTTCAGAAATATTTCTTTTTGACCTCTATCTCCTCCCTAAGAACTAAATTCCTTTCCTTGAAGAAGATTAATAGTTAACTGACCCATCTTTTTGAGCAGATCTTCATACTCAGTAGATGTACTAGGAGAAATATTTGTGCTCACCGAGAGTGGTTGTGGATTCTGACCAAAGGTGCTTTGGTGTAGGCTCTACTTTAGCAACAATTTCTTTGGGCTCCTCTTCCATGCTTTCTTCTTGCCTTCTTGCAATCTCCTTTGCTTGTTCAATGGTAGCTGGGAAGTCATACTTCACTCGTTGTTTGATCTCTGGCTTCATCCCAAGAATGAAGTGCTTACAGAGGAGATTATCCACGTCATTCATCAACCCATCCGCTAGTCCTTCCTTCCGGATCCGGACATCGAGCTTCCTCCTTAGCTCTAGAACACGAGCATGATAATCCCTTATCTTCTCCTTCTCTCCTTGGGATATCTTTGTGATCTCGATCATGAGATCTACATATTTCTCGTTGTTCACCAAATTCTTCAAGAAAACTTTCATTAATAAATCCCATGATTTTTTCACATTATCACCTAGTGTTTCAAACCACCTAAGTCTTTGAACCATCCAAAAAGGTAGGAAAAATTCAGTCCATTGTTCCCTTCTTATAAGACCATTACAAATACAAGATCGCTTAAACTCTTTGAATGAAAGAAGAAGTATCTTCATTAGATTGAGCTAAAAAACAGAATCTTTCCCATTTTCAAAAGTAACCACCGTGAAATACCAACTCACAAGTACAATCAACAAGACTTATGTATACAAATAATTGGAATCACTATACTAGAAAGTGACTTTACACCTTTCTACAATAAAATAGAAATGACCACGGTAAATTATGGTAAAACTTGACTTACTAAAAACTGACTTTACTTGTGGTAAACACTATTCACGGTAAAAGTGAAGTTATCATGTAAATACTATTCACAGAAAAGTAAAGTTATCATGGTAAATACTATTCACTATAAAAAGTGAAGTTCTTTGCGGTAAATACTATTCACGGTAAAAGTGACTTTCTTCATGTAAATACTATTCCAAAGAAAAATGACTTTACCATGGTAACTACTATTCATGGCAAAAATGACTTTACCATGGTAACTACTATGCACAGAAAAACAAGGTTACCCTCTAATTGATTTTTGACTAAGTGGGAATATCTCTCCGTAAAATCCACCAACGAGGAATGGTCCCTGAACTAACCAAAATGTCATCACCAATCGGCACTATGATAATTCTTCACCGGGAACTCTCAGTCTTTATGATTATTTGCTAATGCACCTTTAGTTTGGTGGATGTAATCTGAAACAAAACAACAACATAACACAAGAATACCATCGACTATGATAAGACAGAATGATGACAAATCTGAAATATCAAAATAAATTATAATATTAACATGAAATCTACAATCTCACCCATGAGGTACTTCAAGTGTTATTGACTTCACTTGCCTTTCACCAAGACTATGGGAGAAACTTTATAATTACACCTCTTAATGGCTTCTTCAACACACCTTTAAACGGATGGCTTCCTTCGCACACTTCCTACAATATTTCTCACTACTTCCTTCTATGCTAAATGAGGGGGGTGGCCTCTCTATTTATAGAACTTCCATGCTTATCCATCTTATCTCTAAGATAGGATAAGAAATCCACTCTGACGAATCATATTCCATACCTTAACTCTTATCTGTACATGTAAGCTTATCTTTAAGATAAGATAAACCTTATCATTTTACATGGGTTCCACATTTTTAGACTTTTTACAAATAAAATACACAAAATATTTATGACCTCACTCCTTGTCTTTATTACCAATATAATATTTCTAATTCCTAATCATGTAGACCCTACTTCTCTAATTACCCAAACTTTGACATTTTAACATTATCGGACCACTTACGACAAATATTTACTTTTTACAACATTCCTATTGTACTTTGATATACAGTACTTCACATTATTGGCAGCACCGTCTTGTGGCGCCGTTATCTTCTATCGACGCTACTACTAATTATACTTAACAACATCCTATTCCTAATACATACATTAATGAAATAGACATTACGGAGGAAAATTTTAGTGTCGACAGTCACTAGGAACACTAAAGTGGTCCACGCAAGAGGGAACCTTGTGGACAAACGGGAAGTGCTATGCACACCTACTTGACTAGTTTACATGTGAGATTTAGCGTCAAAGTTATCCGTATTGCGACCCTAGTGAGAATACAACTGAACACATTCATTTCTCATTGTATTTGAAGGGGGTAAAGTAAATTCGAGATACTCCAAGACTAGTCAGTGTGACTTTCTTGGTAAATCAAGCTTGTAGGGGTACCTTGTGACACCTAGTTGAGGGAACCACCTAGGAAGGTATCTTGACTTGGAGCCAACTTGATGCTCAAACCAATCGTTGTTGTAAAGAGCCTTCGCGAAGTAAGAACTTTCTCGAGTTGAAACCTTATTTTTCGAACAAGGGGAGAGTCCATTAAATTTTGAACTAAGTGTCATTCATCACGAAATTTGTGAAGCATTACTTTTTCTTAGTTTTTCACTCATCATAAGGCAAGGCAAAACTCTACCGAAGTGAGGCCAAACACTTTTCAACCTCACTTGATCTACTTCCTTTGCTTTCTTTTGACACTTTGTTGATCAAAAGAAGAGCAACCATACGTGTGTTATCAATTGATTGTGTCCACCACTTTTGCACCCATTTACATTCGTCCTTGCTTGAGACTGGATGGTAAACGTTGAAAGTGTGTTGGTACGTTTTCATATCTTGATAACCATTTGATCTTGATACCCAAGTCAAGATTGTCATTGTAGTTAGGCTTGATTCCTCATTTGATTCTCATTTGAAGTGTTACGTTGTTTGTATCGTATCAAAATAATTTCTATACTTACGTCTTGTTTCTCACAAACTCGATCTAAGTGTATAGATTGTAATGTTACACTATGTACATCTTAACAATTCCTTGGTATACTTTGGCCTTGATTTGTTTTCAAACATTACCTCAACCTTGAAAGGTGTTGTCGTTACCTTGTTCACGTCATATCAATATTATTTTGATATTAATACCTTAATTTTTCACAAATTTTGGTTAACGTATCTTAGTGGTATTGTTGCGTTGCTCACATTCGTAACCTCCACTTTTTGAGATTTAGGTATTTCTTGGATCTAAACTCGCTTATAGTATCCTTTGATTGGAAATCACATCAACCCCTTGTTAATACTTATGCCTTGTTCATCTTGAACTTGACATAAGTATTGACATTAAGTTGATCATTTGATGTCAAACTACCATTTGAAAAATTTAGGGAGTAGTTCCTTGTTTGATTGATTGGTTTATCAAACTTGTGTGATTGTGCCTTGCGATTATTCGTCATATTGACTTATCCCTTTAGGACAATCTTTTTTATCCTTTGCACTTGCAACTTTTTGTCCAAACCTTATTGGATTGTTGAAATTGTGTTATCATGATGTATGTTTTCCTTAGAACCCCTTTGGAAAATCACACAAACATCCCCTATCTATTCACAAAATGTCTAGTTGGTTGTCATTATGCTACTCAAATCAACATGGAACTTCCTTCTATTTGAAGGAATTCAATCACACTATCTAGGTCTAGGAATTTGGACCCAACAAATGCCAACCATGACTGATTATCACATGGTTCCTTATATGTACAACAATAAGGAATCAAAATTTAGGCGTTCATTTCAAAATACATCCATCATGACTAAACCACGTTTAGTTCTTCACGCTAGAGAATCCATTCGGCTACACCTTTCCCCACCTTCATCTCATGGTTGATGGTATGATTCTTCTAATTCTAATCTAAACAATTCTTCTAATTTTGAGGATTCTAATTCAAATTATTCATCTAATTCTTCTACTTCTCCTGATTATTCTAATCCAAATTATTATTTGGATTCTCCTCAGTCTCCTGAACTTCATCCAATCAACCTTTTTCTAAGGAATAATCAGTCACCTAAACAAAGTTTCCCTCCTCTAAATATTTTTTTGCCACAAACTCTCCCCATCATTCATCTAATTTGATTCTTGAGTCGCGGTCCTCCCTTTTTCACAGGACCCCTTTAATCATTCATCTAATACGATTCTCAAATTGCGGTCCTCCCTTTCTTCAGCAGTACCCCTAAATAAAATTTCTAATTCGACTCTCCCGAGTCGTAGTCTTCCCTTTCTTCACATGACCTCTTTAATCATTCATCTAATGTGATTCTCGAATCATGGTCCTCCCTTTCTTTGTAGGACCCCCTTAATCAAATTTCTAATTTGAATCCTAAGTCGCGGTCCTCCCTTTCTTCGCAGGACCCCTTTAATCATTCATCTAATGCGATTCTTGAATCATGGTCCTCCCTTTCCTCGCAGGACCTCCTTTATCAGTCGCCTCAATGACGTCTTCCTCCTTTGAAGATTCATGCGGCTCCTAATTCTTCCAATGAATAATCTAATATGACTCCTAAGTCATAGTCCTCCCTTTCTTCACATGACCTCTTTCATCAGTCACCTCAACACACTCTTCCTTCTTCAAAGATTTGTGTGACTCAAAGTCCTTGTAGTCAATCATCTGAGTCGACTCCCATGTCGCAAAACTACGAAATTTGGACTCAATCCTACTTGTTTATGACATTATATCATCATATAGGTAAGTCCTTTTCATCTTCTTTTATTCACGAGACATCTAGCTCCATGTCTACTTTGTTTCTCATGTCATCTTCTTCAGTCAATCATCAACCATCTTCTCAATATTCCAAACTAGTTGGACCTTTTTCTTCCAATCAAACCCCTGTGGTTGATCAATAACCCATACCAATTGATTTCTTTCAGAACAAAGAAGTGATCATGACATTTATAGGGGAATACAAAGATATCCCTCTAACAAATTAAGAGAAAGGATTATCTTTAGACCTCAATGCATTCGTATATTGTGGGGAAAAGGTTGATTCCTTTTATCAAGAAACATAGGAAGATCCTCAGATCATGCAACTTGATCCTCCTCTTATTCTTCCATCCTCACATTCTTCATTTTATGATGAACTTCCTAGGTCTAGTATTGAGCAATGGCCCATCTTCTCATCACCTAATTCTTCTTTACATATCACAATTCCTCAATCGCAATCGCACTTTGGGTCATTGCTAAGTAGCCCATCGCCTTCTTCTATATGTGGGCCACCTCTAAGTATCCCTTCATCATCTACTTGTGGGTCTCCTACGGGTAGTTGATTACCTTCTCTTCCGGGGCCACATCTAACTAGCCCCTTGTCTTCTATATATGGGACACCTCCGGGTAGCCCCTCATCTTCTATTCTTGGGTTGCGTCCTAATAGCCCATCACCTTCTATTCTGGGGCCACATCCTAGTATCCCTTCATCTTATGTTTATGGCTCACCTCCTGATATCCCATCTTCTTCAATTATTGGACCGTATGCTTTTCATCCATCACATTATTCTTCTACCAATGATTGTAGCAAGCCCACCCTCATTTCTCACATAAATTCTAAACGTCCACATTTTTCTCCCATTTCTCGAGAGCAGACAAGTCAAACATTATCCTATAAGAAACCCAGTCTAGTTCTTTATCAAGCTAAGATCAAAACTTTGAAGAGATCCAAAGCTCTCAACAACTCAAACGATTATAGAGTTAAAAATCAAACGTGATTCAAGAATACACACTAACGTACCCATCAAGTATGGCGCAAAGTGCAATTCCTATGGATAGGGAACTTAATCTCCCACATATGAAATCTATGTTTCAAAACAAATCACAGTCATTTATTGAGTGTGAACTCACCACAATCATCAAGATCGGGGATAATATCACTCTTGATAAACAAACATGCTTAGTCTCCCTTCTAAAGGAAATTACACACATCGTTGTTGGATCTTATCACGCAGTGTGACATGGTTAACCCCAATCTCCCAAAACACTCAAAAATTCTTAAAAAATCAAAAATACATAAGAATGAGAAAACATTCAAACAAACAAAAATGAAATCAAAGGTACAAAGATCAAACATTACAATTAGGTATTGCATACACATGAATGTTATTTCTTCCCTTCCTTTCCATTCCTCTATAGGGAATCCACCATTTTCATCCCTTCGATGATCTTATGGTTAGTCTATTCACACTCATTTTGTGACATTTATCTCTATGGTATTTGTTTGACCTTGGTCTTTCCTCACCTTGGTAAATTAAAGAACTCCGACCTCTTAGACATATTATCACAATCTACATCTAATAAACTTGTTGTGAAGAAATTTTGGATGTATTTGTTGACACTAGCCAATGTCATCATCACAATCACTTCCACATCCTTACATCAAGCCATCAGTGATTCTTAAACCCTTGTCCAAAAAATCGAGAGAGCTGAAATAAGTTTTCAAAAAGCAAAAATCAATCAAATATCAAAAGCAAAAACAAATTGATATATAACTCTCTCTTGGGGTATTTCTAGTATCTCTATTGGGGCTATGGATGCCTAGATGGCAGTAGAGCAATGTTGTGATTAGAATCAAATACATCTCCATTGGGGCTATGGATGCATGGTTGGCAGCGGAGCAATGTAAAACTATCCTTCCACCCTTCATTCACAAATCACCGTTCAAAATAAATCATTCCTACACATTGGCTAAGGTGTCTTCACTTGTTGTCTATCAAATCTTCCCTCCAAGAGGTAATTAATTTCCACGTGCACACACTAGATCTCTATGAGCAAACAAGACTAGTATGTTACCAAGTGTCTTCTTTTTGGACCTTGTTCAAAATCTTGCTTTAGTGCATGTCTTGTCTCATGATTTGTGCCTTTGGCTAATCAATTTTTCATCGATTGCCTTCTAGCTACATTTTCCATATCTTTTCATAGAATTTATGTTCTTCTGCTTCGTTCAGAACATCCATGTGTATAAGATTTCCTTTTTACTATGTTTGAGGGAAACTTTTCCCTTCATTCAATAAACAATCTTCTACTTCTTTCTATCAATGGCTTCTTGGCAACTTACGTTGGGGGCATCCTTGCTCCTTCTTAGCACTTCATTGGTTTGTGTTCATCATCAAGTTGAACATGTCTATTTTGGCCTTGATCCAACCTATCCTCTTGTATATATGTGTGGGGCTTGCCTTTGTATATTCCCATCTCACGTTGGGGGAACTTTCATATTCACCTTCTTGTATAGGTGTGTGGCATTCTTCCCTTGTACATTCCATCTACCGTCGGGGCATCCACATTTCTTAATTTTCCTATACATAGCTTCAGAAAACTTTCAAAAACACAAAAACATTTGTATAAACTTTCAAAATATCAAAAATTCAAATATGTTAGTCGAAAAACTCAAAACATTCAAATATGTTTCAAAGCACAAAAATCCATTAAAAATTCATACAAATTCAAAAAACTAAAAAATTGTAAAAAATCAAAAAAATTGCAAAAATTAATAAATGACATGCACACAGTTGAAGCATGTGTCAAACACATGGTACTCAATCATTATATTTCTTAGGTCTTCATTTTCTCTTGTCAAAACAACTCACGGATCATTTTGATCTTCCCCCATTAACAAAGTTGGTTTGCTTGCTATGTCTGTACGCCTTTGGCACAATGAGTTGTTGGGTACTGTGTCGTAGCACACAAATGCTTTTTCATAGGACCCAAGTGTCCTCCGTTATTCCCCTTGCATTTATCCTTTATTGGGGCACCATTTTTAACCCTTGTCGTTAAACATGAACATTCAGGAACTGAAGCTTGATAACAAAAACATGTGTGCAACCATCTTGAACGTTGTTTGTTTGAGTATATGTGTTTGTACTTGTTTCCTTGTTAGGTTAGCTTGTTTAATTTCTCATATTACATTGCATTTATGTATGTTGCATTGAGTTAGCATTTTTGGCAATGAACAAATGTTCATATTATAGCTTTTCATGTTATGGTACACTTTTGTTGTATGCGTACATTTTAATAAGGACCGATGATGAAGATCATAAGCAAAATGATGAAATACAATTGGGTTTTACATCAAGTAAGATGATAGTTATTTCCATCTCCCTTCATCTTCATCTTTCTTCCTTATCATTCTCTTCTATCAACACTATTCTTCCAAATCACTTGGGGCAATAGGGATAAATTCTTCTATTCTTTTCCTTCATCTTTTCAAGTGTCGATCGACCTCTTTCATCACCCCATCGACACTCGAGGGCATCCTTCATTCTACTAATTTTTCTTCTATCCCTTTAAAAATTTATTTTTTGTACTTGTCTACTATATTTGAAGTGGCGTCACTTACACCACCCCAAAGAGGGTAAATGTAGACACCTAAAATCTGGTTATGCATTTTTAATACTAAAATTGCACTAACTAGCCTCTTTCCCATCGTTTCTGTAAAATTAGCGATTTTCTGCTAATTAGATAACATTCCTCTTCATATTCGTTAATTAATGATCTTTTGTTAATTAATTAGCCTTCCTATCATTTAGGATGTCGATTAATGACCTTTCATTAATTAGTGCTCGCTTATGTTTGGGTTGATTAATTATTATTAATTAATTACGCTTGCGACTCTAAATCAATAAATCACAATTTATTGGATCAAATTCCTCTTTTATATCCTGCAAATCATACTAATTTTCCTATAATAAGCTTCTATAAGCTTACCTCTACCTATTAATTAATCACCTTTGATTAATTAAAACATCCCCCAACTCCCATGACTTATTAATGAAAAATTAAACTCTTCTAAATCAAGATTACCTTTTATAAAGCAACCTTATCCATTCCTAATCTTGTTTTACCCTTATCCCACATGCACCAAGTTGCACATCTCTCTCCAACATTCATGTTATATAAAGGACCAAGCTCCTTCCTTTCTAGACACACCTTTGCATGCATATAGCATAAACTATTGCCATTTTCATCTTTGAACATGTTCCATTAGTGTTGAGCTAGGCATCTTCAATCTTGCATTTCATCCATCCAAGATTTGGGTAATATGAAGATAATCAAGATAGTCTTATATCCATGTCTTGATGAGAATTCATTCTCAAACCCTTGGGATCAAACACACAATCATATTTTGATTGCTAAGGATCTACATAGGTCCATTTATAGTTAGCTTTCAAAGAGTGGAGAGTAATTCTTAACATGTTAGTTTGATTTCCTTCAAAGTTTTATGCATGTTGTTGATGTTTAGTCTCTTTAAGCTCTTAGCATGATGATCTATGTTTAGTTAGCTTTGTTTTGGAACTATTAAGTGTTAGTTTCAATTCTCTTACCTTAGCTAATTAATACATGGATACACCATTGAAGGAGTCTAAATTGAAGACATTTTCTATAGAGATAATCCCATGTCCCTCTATACCTAATAATGTAGAAAATTTCCAAGTTTTTAAGAGATAATCAAGAGATAAATAACTCATGAACTCTTGCGTGTTTGAGTCTCAAGTTATGAAGAAAATGACCGAGAGCCCTTGCAATAAGGATGAGGAAATGCAAATGGTATTATCACTCTTAAAGATAACAAAATTCCCAAATGTATGATTACTTTTGGAATGTTAGGGATTTACATCAACCAAAGTCTAATAAGGGGGAATTTTTCCTAAAGAATATGGAATCTCCATATTCACCCAAACTTGAGAACATTGACCTCAAGTGTTATTATTTGGAAAATAATAGTTCAAAACTCTCCTCGAGCAATATCAAGATGTATTTTTGGTTCCATAACGACCTGAATATTTTTATCCTTGAAACATCATGCACACCATTCCATTGGAGGAAGGTCGAATCCTTTCGAAGAGGCAAAGACCCATGAATTCAATCTTTGTAACCTTTATCTATTAATAGGTCCAAAATGAAGTGAAGCTTTTATTGCTCTAATATCATATCGATAAAGGTCCGTGTTAAAAATTATAAAGGTTTATCTATTAAAATTATAAAGGTTTAAAATTATAACTGGATGAAAAAATTGAACAAGATGCATTATCGCTCAATCTTGCCTTTGATAAATCTTATTATCAAATTTGATGGCACTTCATTCTCAAAATGTTTAAGTGGTTACAATTCAATCCTTGATTTAGGAGGCAAATTCAAATACTTTTCATGGAAGTACGAGCTTATATCATGGTCAATAGTGGCCACAAAATGTCCTTTGAACTCCAACACTCTATTCTCCTACAAGGACACCCACTACTTTGTATGTGACAACAATTGATTCTCTTGGATACATGCTTCATCAAACACGGTATCAAGGAGACCTCAAAGGAATTTCCCTCTCACAATGTGCCTATTCTCTTAACTCTCATTTTGCGAGATGATTACGTGTTATTTTACATGACACTAAATAAGAGATTACTAATACGCCAAGTAATTATTGATATTTATTATGAAGTGTTTGAGTACAAGTTGTGTAATAAAAAAACTTAAGTAGGATAATAATCATAAACCTATGTGGATACCCTCATCCTAAACATCATACCTCATGGGAAAATTACATGTTACCTAGGTATCCCCTTTGGTATCCACCTCTCACCTCATGATATGTTGGATTGAGCATTCAATAAAATTCAACAAAAGGTGGAAAACTAGTCTTACGAGTCCTTCCTTAGTAAGAAAGCTTATTGTTATCAATCATACTATTTTCCAATCGTGCTTATTACTCATATGTATAGTTCTCATCTAAATAAACTTACTAAAAATTATTTAGGTGGTCCATAACTTCCTTTGGACCAATAGTTTAGGTATAAAAGGGATTGCTGCAATTACTTGGGATATCTATACCAAACCTAAATTTATTGGCGGTCTTGGATTATTAACACTTTATAACAAGGGAAATGTCTTGTTGCAAAGTGGTTTGTAAGATCTACTCAAGGATAGGAATTGTGGAAGATCCTTGTTAGAGATGGTGTTAAAAATTTCCACTCATAAAGACTTATGGGCCTCCATCCCTTGGGGATGAAATTATTAATGCTCATTTATTTACTATTTCATGCTCTCTTCCTCTTAGTCGAATTAGGTGGCCTCACAAGAAATGACTTTATTTTTATAGTGAAACCATCATTCCTCTTAAAATGGACTGAGTATCCCAACCTCTAGCTTGTGGTGCTATCAAGTTATTCAAGTTAACAATCTTCCTCTTGTTGTTAAGCCTAAATACAAAACATGTTCACAAACAAAGGCATTATCTCGATTAAGGATATACGAGATTCATGTACTTATAATCACCTTCCTTGGAATTTGTTGCAGCGTATTTTGGGCTGCTTACTACCCTCAAGTGGGCCTATGTTTTTCTCATTCAACTTATTCCTTCTAAAGTCCTCCTTAAGTTCTCTGCCAATCCTACATTTCCATGGAAAGATTATTTTCGGGAAAACCAACCGGTTATAACCTCCACTACACCAATACATTTGTATTAGCTCATATATCTCCATTTCTATTGAAAAACTCTCTTAATCTTAATTAGTCAATGTCATTCCTCGGGTTTTAATGGTAGTCCCCGGTTGAAACCAAATGTCAATTATTGGGTTGGCATATTCTTCCTATAAAGTTGCACATTGGTCACACATAATCCAAACTTGACCTTTCTACAGGGAAATGTCCTTTCTACCTTGCTCTTGAAATTGTTCCTCTTTTTCATGGTACCTCCTTTATCCTCTTAGTAGTGGTCTACTCCTCCCCTCACTCCTCGATCTATTTCTTGTTGATTTCAACCAAAAGACAACCTCCTTGGTCTTCGCCTCCTCCACCCTCTCCCCTTATTCCCTCTCTTAATCATTTGGAATACTAATAAATTGGTCATACTTTTTCTAAATTTGGAAAAGTCAATGCAAATAATTGTACACTCGAATAGTTTTACTTTAGCTATTTAACAAGTTCATATCCACTCTTGCATTTCTTTGCAATTGTACCATTTACGTTTCTTTGTAAAAATACTTCGGATCAACACACCAAATCAAGGTATAATTATGATCGGTGTTAAGATCAAGAATCAACTCAAACAACTCTAACAATAGACTATATAAAATACCTCTCATTAATTTTATATTTTACTTAATTACGTCGAAGGCATTTTTCCATTGGGTTGAGCCTTCCCCCTCGATAGCGGAAAACGACATGGATGGAGTAGATTTAATCTAGGCTTCATTGACATAATAACTAGCAATCGCATGTGTACAATGCAATGTGAACGCCGAATGGTATATGTTATTAGATTTAGAAAGACAGTTATTACTTTTGTAGTTAAGGTTGATAAGGGGTGTGATTGACAATACTGATTTTAAGAGATGCAGGCCTATTTTGTGTGATGATATTCACGAAATTCTCATTTGGTTCCAATCTGCAAAAAGAAATGGAATTTTTAGTTGAAAATAAGATCCATTTCTTTCAAAGGAAAGTTATTTTTATGTACAAAGATAACTTCATCAAATTTTTAGCACAAAGAATCAAAAGTTCATGTCTACATTTCTCTCAACAAAAGCATTTGCAGGACCCTCGATAGGAGGATTTTATTTCCAAAATGGGAGGAGAGGTGTCTTACTTGGTAGAACTGAAGACTTTAAATCAGCCATCCAGAGAACTTTAGGCACCACAAATCTTGGCAAATAAATCAAAGAGGCATTTTCATTGCTTGAGGTAGCTAGTTTCAGTCCGTCCCTAACATTTGCATTAATATCAGATACAGTGATGAGCAAAGAAGGGTTATGAATTGCCAGAAGCCCTTTCATGCTTGAATAAACTGATTGAACGAGAGAAACCTCAGAGTGTGATGCTTTTGAAATGGAATTAAGTTCCAAATCAAAGATTTTGAAACGTCTCTCATGGCAAGTTGCTTTTGGCCATCCTAGAGCTGAAGCAACCTCTTCACACGGACAGTATGAGCCTCCAGAGACAACAAAAAAAACTTGAAAGCTTTCTTTCAGCCAACAAATCAAAAATTTTCAAGAAGGGGACACAATGCCACAACTTCACTCACAGAATGAGCAAAGAACATCACATCTATTTTTTGAGGATACATTGCAGACCCATTGTGTGACATAGCCTCGAGAAAAGACTCTCCACCATTGATCGTCTCGAATTTGCACTATATCCTTATGAATTACAGTTGTCTCAAAGACATATGCAAGTCTGTGCTCACTATCTCCCCATGTTTCTTTATCCTGAGGGTTTGTGGGAAGAACAAAAGAACCAACATTTCTGTACTTTTGAAGCTTGTACTGCATTCAAAGGTAAACAGAAAGATGTGGATAGAAAGTAATTTATGTCATAGGAATGCAATTCAAAGTATCAACATGTAGACTTGAGACCTGCCCTATTCCGAGCCATGCAATATCACAGATAGCACTTTTGAAAAGTTTAAATATTGAAGCCTAATGGAATTTAAAATTTAAATGGGTAAGGAACATGAACTTAGACAACAGATTCATTCTATTAAGCTAAAAAAGTATATCATAAGCCATGTAACTTATTCATAGCTGAAAGACAAATCGCTAAGAAGGATTGTTTAGTTTCTAAAATAAAGGAGGTCACACCAATGCAATTTAGCAACTATTTACTATCTCCTGTGTTTGTGGGTGTGATCTGCTTGGAAAAAAACTTGTACCATTTTATGGCCTTCAATCCAACTACAGCCAGGTATCTTTTTTATTCCTCTATATTTCATCAATCTCCTTACCATTTGAACCTCACCCCACCTGCCCACTTCTACATAGATGTTTGACAAAAGAACATCAGTTGCAGCATTTTGAGGATCCATTTCAAAAAGAAGAGTTGCTATAAATAATCCTAACCCTATATTTTTATGTGTTCTATAGACACCGAGCAAACATATCCATATAATGGCTTCGGGTTTAATTGTCAATTTGATGATAAAGTTTAGAGTTTCCTCAAGATAGTCAACACAGCCAAGAAGGTAGGCCATGCACACATGATGATCAATTGTAGGCATATTGCAATAACAGCTAGTCATGTCATTGAAGTATTTGCAGTCCTCTTCCACTAAACCTGCATGGCTGCATGCTAATAAAACACAGGTGAAGATCACATGGTCAAGGTATGTACCAGAGTGCACCATTACTTCAAAGACCTTGAAAACATCCTTACAAAATCCATTTTGTGCATATCCCGAAGTTATGGCATTCCACGAGACCATATTTTTCTGAGGCATTTTGTCAAACAGCTCAATGCCTTGTGTATGCTTCCACATTTTGCATACATATCTACCAGGGCATTTGCAACTACAACATTTAATAAAAAATCACTTTCAATTATGCTGTGATGAATGTCCGCACCCTGTTTTAAAGCTCCCATTTTGGCACAGGCTAGGACGATCTGGCAAAGGTTGTAGAGTCCGGAGTTACAATTGACAATTGTATTTGCTTAAAAGCTTCAATGGACTACCACCCATCTTCACCATGAAAACCAAGTGAAAACCATGAAAACCAAAGCCTTTTAGGGAATTGCAAGAGCATTCAAACTATGCAAAGTTTAAAGGAAGTAAGATATTTTACCTCCACGCCCTCGATCTCAAGATTGATTTTTTCTCCACCCTTGGTGGTGAGCGTGTGTGCGGTTTGTTGGGACCAAGCTCTCTATCCTTGGGCTGCCTTTCGCGCTCGACACCATCTTTGTATGGGCACATTCTCTGGGGATATGAATCTGCAAATCATAGTAAATATTTAATAAGTTTCTAAAACAATAAACTGCAAGAAAACGATTAAGATCTACTTGAAGAAATTCACATGGCAGTCAAAAATCCTTATCCTTTTAAAGATGCTGCAAGTATGGGAGACTATTCTGAGAGAGAACTACACTGCAATGAAGAAGGAGCTTCCGATTCAACCAGCTTGCTTTGAAAATCACACCAGGTGTGCAACATTAAAAAAATGGACATGGATTAAGAACCGCTTTGAAGATTTCCCTTAAGTTTGGTACCCTAATGTTGTCAATTTTTTCATGGAGATCTTCACAGCAAGGGAACCGGCAGCACATCAAATCTCTTCATCAAATTTCCTGATGAGTATTGTCATGACTTATTTGTTATGATGTTTTAGTTATGGGTGGCCGTGGTAGAAAAATTGTTGTTAATAATGTCTATGTGCTCTTTAACAGAAGGCCAATTGTTTCCTTTAGAGACTGTCCTAGAATAGTAAGAATATGGGTGATTTGTTCTAGTTTTTTGCAGGCATAACTGCCCCCTGCAATATGTATTCCCATTTTCACTGTTTAGGACAGTATTGGGACTGTACATTTTTTACATTCTGAATAAACTGCAATGTAAATTTCCTTTTGCTGCCCAACAAAACAAAAAAAATTACATAAATTTTCAGAAACAGTTAGCCAGAATGTAATTTATCAAACATGATGAGAAGTTGCAAACTTTATCTATACTTATTATGTATCCGCAATGAAAATCATAATAGCTCAAGTCTGCCCTGATTTGATGACATCCGATATAAAATCATGAACACACGGCGGCATAGCTCTTGATCGGCAGTCACCAAACCAACAAATTCCCCAAATTGGGTATCGTATTGCTCTTGGTCGCTAGTCACCAAACCAGAAAATTCCCCAAATTGGGTATCATGATTTATGGCATACCATCTTCTATTGTATCAAGACCTCCATATATGTTCCGCAGGGAGAAATAACAATCAGATGATATTGAACTGCAGGAAACACAACCTCCTGCTGAGGATAGTGACCAAGAAGAGTTAGATTTATTGCTGAAATTGAGGAGGCAACAGATGAAGAGTTTGCTGCTGAACAGGATGCAGAAAAGAGAGAAAGGAACCAAATCAGATACTGGAGTAGGGGTCCATACGTCATTCCTGCAACAGCCAGTGTTTGAAATCCGCTGCTCTGAAACCATTATTCCTGCAATGGATTTATCTGGTTTGCAACCAAAACATACATCTAGACATCTACAATGTGCATTTAAAGATGGGAACACCTTGTAGATTGTTCTCTTTTCCTGCACCATTTGCATGCCCAACAAATACTGGTAACAGAGCATGGCCTCCCATGTTTTCCGCCCAACGGCATGCAGAAGAAAACAGAGAACAAGTTTGCAGATGCAATTCGGAGGAGAAATCATTGACACTCAAGCCATCTGTCCTCTAGGACTCCTGTCACAACAAAGCCCATGGAAAACCATACTTGCTAAGCAAGGTGTGCTGTACACCCCAACTGCTTGTACTATGGTTCTGATGCGATTTGTGGAAGAAGACCACTCTACACACAATATTGAGAACAGTGCTGAAGATCGATGGTTGCCCTGCGTCCAATGGCTTTGCCATGCTCAAATGTATTCTCCACCGTGGATTGGAAGTGTAGCAGGAAAAGCTCCACAACAAAGAACACCTATTGATGTGATTACCATATTATCGAGAGCAATTGGCCTTATATCGTAGAACAATGAGGTTATTTTTTCCTACAGACAGGAGCAATCTAAGAGCTATTCATGGCTTTCCACATGCTTTTAGAGGTTCAAGATTCCTCCATCAATCCTAGCGATCGTAACTACATCCCAAAAAATCTGGAAAGAACTCCAATGGAAGCCATCAAAGCCCTGGTGCCTTTCCCTTCATTCTGTGTTTCGAAAGACTTTTCTTCAGAAATGCCTCGAGGATATGAAGATCTACACTTGTAACCATTGTGGCTTATGGCATTCACTGCAATACTTATCTGTGCTCTCACTAAGACTCCACTTTCTCATATCAGCCCTTGTTTATTGTACCATGTCCGACATCTGGCCAGAGAATAAAAAGAACAAAACAATAATAACAAACCTACAACGGATTGTGTTAAAACATAGTTTCTACTTCAAACCAAATATCACATCAAAATGACTTAGAAGATGTTGACAAAGCTGTTGTTTAATAGTGAGTTTGGCAGAATTCCATACTTCCCACAAGGACTCCCCACTTCAGCTAAGGTCTACCCCACACTACTAATGTGAATAAAATGAATGAGGACAGGTGCAACTACCAGGCGATTTTAGTGGAATGAATACCCCTCTAATCAGACAACTAAGACGAAAGGAAGTCAATGTGTGTGGTTCGGCCCTTCAAGGGGCATGTTCCAAAAAGCTTCCTCACCTAGTATTGACTTAAAGACGAATACAGGTCTGGAAAAGAACAGTTTCTGCAGTTAGGCCAGTAATTAAAACCCCTACAGTTATGCATTTAGCTTCACATAATTATGTGCTTATGTTAAATTACATAAACAAATGTTTAACCTAACAACAATAATATGCATATATCCCAACTCTGTCAGTGTAAGATCAAACAATCCTAATATGCTACTAACAACAAGAGCCAATTTTTCAACACGCAGCCAACTCACTTAACAGGTAACTATAAATTAAGCATTTCCAAATATCCTCCCAGTTAGCATACCTGCCTTTCAAATCAAGGGTGCTACAACAATCCACGGATATGATTTTTCATGTTGAGATGCTTTTTCGTACTTGTATGCTTGGAAAATCATGGATTTGTAACTACTAATAATTGTGAATAAGTGTCATGAATTGACTTCTGAATGAGGCATCAAAATGAAAAAATACAGAACATTTGTTTTTTTTGCTGAATCAATGGGGGTTGACAATAGGTTCCCCACCCTTGTAAACCAAACCAAAAAAATGGAGACCAGGTTCATTTACCAGAACACTGGGCACCATAGCAAATCAGGACTTGCAAGGTTATATTTTATTACTGCCAAGCCCATGTTAAAACATATAACAATGGGACAACCAAACAAACCGCCAGCTTGCAGCAACACACTGAAACTGAGTTTCCTAGCAGGACAACCTTAATTTCAATGATGCCATTTGACACAGTTTGTTTACCTTTTGTGTGGTTCAACTTTTTTATTCATATCTAACAACAATAACATCTAATGAATATCTGCTTTCAAGTGTTTTGATAGACCTCCATTCTCATTTCCAAAAATCCAGGTCTGGTATGCACCAGGAGGATGCTGCGAAGGTTCTCTTGCGTTTGGCTTTACATGTACCAATTTCACATCTTAAAAATCACAGAACCATTTTTAGCAACTCTTTTGTGCATATGAAAAAAATCAGGAGATGGGTGCCTCTTCGATAAGTCATTTTGTCAAACAATTTGTGTGCCTGCTATATGCAACCCTATCTTGCATACATGTCTATCAGGAAAGTCACAATTATAGCCACTAACAAAAAACAACTTTCAAATATTTTTTGAGGGATCTCCATACCCTGTACCAGAACGCACCTTACTGTCCACGCTGCAGTACACTGGGAAAGGTTGTTTAGTTTGGCTTTTCATCTACCCAAAACAACTTTTTTTAGAAAATCTGCCTAACAATTAGTGGCCTGAAATATAGAATATTTGTTAAACATGAGAGTTTTCATGTTTGGAAATTTCTAGCACTAATTTGTGCCAAGTATAAATACTACAAATACCTAGCTGCCACTTGATTGATTGGCTTGTATATACACACTCCAGTTTGCTATTTTTGCAGTTAATATTACCAACAGTCTTTACAAGAACACACTCTTTCAAGCCTGGTGGGCTAGCTCAAATGGTTGCGTGCTGTGTGCCTAATGTGGGAGGCCTCAAGGTCGATCCCTCGGACTGGCCACCTCTTGGGTAGCCTCGATGTCCTTGCTGGGTCAGGTGTCCCCTTAACTGGGCACCACTGGTTTACCCCGCTTACATTTCTCGACTTACTAGGGGGTGTCGGCGGAGGGTTCAATTTAATCCAATCAGAAAAGAAGAAGAAAACACACTCTCTCTCTAAAATGGTGGACAATATAAGCATCTGTCGATATAATTGCTCGTCTTACAATCTTGGAGATGAACTTGGCCACTTTGTGGCAGTCGCCATACACACAGAGGTTCTTGGTTATCCAGATTTGTGTCCCTAGGCACTCTTGATAAGTCCAAAAGTAATGGCAAGTTTCTCAATATACACTCAAAAAATGTTTTCTTTCCCATCACTGTCCACACGATGCAGCAGACAGCTTGTATCAGGTACATACCCTACTGCTTCCATCTGCCCTGGCAAGCTCTCTAAGGTTTTACCAGTTTTGCCCATTTGTGGGTGTGAGATGTCTCCTACAACAAATTTGTGCACTCTGTTCTTGAGCTTGATCCAACTGCAGCCAGGACTCTTTTTTAATCCCTTATCTTTCATCATTTTTCTCATTCTTCCTACATCACCCCACCTTCCAGCTGCTGCATAGATATTTGAAAGGAGAACATAAGTTCCAACATTTTCAGGTTCTAGTTCAAAAAGGTGTTCTACCACATGCTCAGCTACATAATTATTGAAAAAATATATCTAAACTACTCCTACACTACAGATGCTACAGTAAGTATATCAGGATGGCTTGCGGACACACTGCAGGAAGAAACCAGACAATAAAAATGTGGTACACTGTGCTCAAACATTTCATTAACTACACTATAATGACAATGTAAAAATTCCCGAGCAGCTGTAGTTTACTACCAGTCCATCTTCACCATGAAAACCAAGTGAAAACCATGAAAACCAAATACTTTTAGGGAATTGCAAGAGCATTCAAACTATGCAAAGTTTAAAGGAAGTAAGATATTTTACCTCCACGCCCTCGATCTCAAGATTGATTTTTTCTCCACCCTTGGTGGTGAACTGTGTTGCAGGTTTGTTGGGACCAAGCTCTCTATCCTTGGGCCTGCTCAGTACACCATACTGTATGGGCACATTCTCTGGGGATATGAATCTGCAAATCATAGTAAATATTTAATAAGTTTCTAAAACAATAAACTGCAAGAAAACGATTAAGATCTACTTGAAGAAATTCACATGGCAGTCAAAAATCCCTATCCTTTTGAAGATGCTGCAAGTATGGGAGGCTATTCTGAGAGAGAACTACACTGCAATGAAGAAGGAGCTTCCGATTCAACCAACTTGCTTTGAAAATCACACCAGGTGTGCAACATTAAAAAAATGGACATGGATTAAGAACCGCTTTGAAGATTTCCCTGGAGTTTGGTACCCTAATGTTGTCAATTTTTTCATGGAGATCTTCACAATGAGGAACGGAACCAAAGAAGACATCAAATCTCTTCATCAAATTTCTTGATGAGTATTGTCATGACTTATTTGTTATGATGTTTTAGTTATGGGTGGCCGTGGTAGAAAAATTGTTGTTAATAATGTCTATGTGCTCTTTAACAGAAGGCCAACTGTTTCCTTTAGAGACTGTCCTGGAATAGTAAGAATATGGGTGATTTGTTCTAGTTTTTTGCAGGCATAACTGCCCCCCGCAATATGTATTCCCAATTTCACTGTTTAGGACAGATTGGGATCGTACATTTTTACATTCTCGAATAAATCGTAATGTAAATTTCCTTTTCTTTTAACAAAAACAAAAAAATTACATAAATTTTCGAAACAAGATTAGCGAATTTCACGCCCCTGCAATATGTATTCCCAATTTCACCGTTTAGGACAAGATTGGGGTGTACATTTTTACATTCTCGAATAAACTGAATGTAAATTTCCTTTTCTTTGCCCAACAAAACAAAAAAATTAGATAAATTTTCGAAACAAGATTGCTGCAATTTCACCGCCCTATGATATGTATTCTCAATTTCAATGTTTAGGACAAGATTGGGACTGTACATTTTTACATTCGAATAAACTGCAATGTAAATTTCCTTTTCTTTACGCCTAACAAAAACAAAAAAATTACATAAATTTTCGAAATTGATTAGCGAGAATGTAATTTATCAAACATGATGAGAAGTTGCAAACTTTATCTATACTTATTATGTATCATGAATGAAAATCATAATAGCTCAAGTCCGCCTTACTGATTTGATGACATCCGATATAAAATCATGAACACACGGCGGCGTAGCTCTTGATCGGCAAATACCACCAAACCAACAAATTCCCCAAATGGGTATCGTATTGCTCTTGGTCGCTAGTCACCAAACCAGAAAATTCCCCAAATTGGGTATCACGATTTATGGCATACCATCTTCTATTGTATCAGATCAAGACCTCCATATGTTCCGCAGGAGAAATAACAATCAGATGATATTGAACTGCAGGAAACACAACCTCCTGCCGAGGATAGTGACCAAGAAGAGTTAGATAGATTTATTGCTGAAATTGAGGAGGCAACAGATGAAGAGTTTGCTGCTGAACAGGCTGCAGAAAAGAGAGAAAGGAACCAAATCAGATACTGGAGTAGGCCAATTGGTAGTGACGAAACAGACGATGAAGACATGCCTGGAAGAAGCATAGACAATGGCGCTAGACCAGTGCATGAAGACCTCCATCTGCAACTCCCAAACCTGCTGCAACCGCATCATCCTGAGGCAAATACATCACAAACCTTCGTATCTCCAGATTTAGCGTTTCGAAAGATTTAGGGTTTCCCAATCAATTTTAGTAGGTAATTAGTTCTTTGTTGATATGTGCCGCGGCGAGTGAACCAGGGCGGAAGAGGATGACATGCGAATCGGAGACATAAAAAAAGCAAACCCGTAAAAAAAAGCTAAAAACAAAAACGTCAAACCTCAGTCAAAATTAAACAGACGGAGGTCGCGGGATCGAGTCCTGTTAAGGGTGAAACGAAAAAATGATGGCGCAAAATCCACTCTGTCTCAAGTTCCGCGAAGGAGGAGGAACAAGGACATGTACTTCTGTCAAAAGCTCGTTGTTGCCCAGTCATAGGATTGCGCAAAAGATTGCAAAGCTCGGCAACGTGAACAGATGACGGCTTGTGACTCGAACCCGGACCAATGCTGTTGCCCGGGAGGCTTCTCCGGAGGTGCTCGATTTGATATCTTTGAAGAAGAAGGGCCTGGAAACGGAACCTGTAGCCCTGTGGAATCGATATCTGGATTGGCTGTACCAGCACAAAGAGCTTGGATTGTATGTCGATGTCAGCCGAATCGGATTCACCGATGAATTTGTCGAGGAAATGGAGCCTAAATTTCAGCGCGCCTTTAAGGCCATGGAAGAGCTGGAGGCCGGTTCTATTGCTAATCCAGACGAGGGCCGCATGGTTGGGCATTATTGGCTCAGGAAATCCAATATTGCTCCCAATTCTTTTTTGCGGAAGCAGATTGATAAAACGCTTGACGCTATTTAAAAATAGGATTTTAAAAATAGAAACTCAAAAATTGCATGCAAAGCAAAAACGACATGCAAACGGCTGCCAAATTTAATCCGCTTGAAAAGCGTTTAAAAGGTACTCAATTTAGGACAATGCGGTCGTAGAAACGTCCGGAGGTCCTCTACCATAGGGGGAACGCCTTCGGCGTAATAAAATAATTCGATCCAATGGATGAGTACGTAGTCGGATCACCGCTCAACTTTAACTTTTAATGCTTTTGGCTTTGCTAACCTGCCCGACCCTACCTACTCGGCCAATACGATTTGCTAAATTACCAATGTGTTGTGCATAGTGTTGACTCGGTTGATCGAGAACTTCTACTAAATTATTGTTTGATGTGGATTTCTTTTTTAGAAACTAAATATGCCATGGAAGAATCTTCGTTTAAACATGGACATCTATATGATATTAAATGCAATTGAATTTGTAATTTACTTTTTCCCAAAGACATTTACATGTAAAATATTTGCCCCTTTCTTAACACTCATGGATGTCAAATATGCCCATCATTATTTTTAATATAAATTGGTGTATTTTATTATAAATATATATTATAATAATTAATTTTTATATTTATTTATTTGAATGGTATGATAATAATGTTGATATGTAATGTAGTATACATAAATTATAATTTAACATATATTATTTTTTAAATTGTGATTATATGTATTATAATTTTTAAACTCTTTTAATGTTGCGGTGTTTTATTTTAGAAAACAAACTAACAATTAACTTAAAATGTTGCAAGGCTGCACCTTAACTCTCACGATTACTAAATTTTATCAATATAAAAAAGAGCACAAAATATCAAACACTATAGTGTAAATATAATGTGAAATAGCTTGATTCTATTAGCTAAATGCAAAACATAAGTCATTTTTTACATCAATAGACATATAATACAACTTTATATTTTTAATGAAATAATTTCTATATTACTAATAAATATGATGGTACAACTATTCACAAAAAAGAGTAGGTGGTATAGAAACACACCTCAAGTTCAAATTCATCTAAAGGCACAAAAATTATAAAATAAAAATCCCGATATTGAGAGGGAATGGGGATGGAAAGAGAAGGCCTGTCCACCGACAAAAAATGCATTGTCAAAACCCTCCACATTGCATTTATGAACTCTGCATGCCCTGAGATCATCAACTGCTTCATCTACAACTTTCATGGGCTCCTGGTGGTTGTTGAAGTCGATACAAATTTGGCACTGAAAAGGAAAGATGAAAATCGAATGGTGGCAAACCATAATGGCGTTTCCTTTACTACAAAATTGGTAAAAGTACATCGTCAGGATAAAAATATTTCCTAGGAGAAGTACTCATTTATTTTTAGGAATGAGACAAATGAATGGTAATTAGAGCGTAGAAATCAGCATTCTCGATGAATGATAGATATATGAAAATGATGTAAGGGCGACGGGTTGTTTTCATGGCTTGAGGGTATCCGGCCACAATGTCCTCCAATTTACGCTAAGGTTGGAAGATATCTCCCTAGACGAAGAATTGATTTGTTATGATGAATGCATGGGTTAAATTTGACGGTTGTTTAGACATTTTTGTAATTCAACCGTAAAATACTTGCAAATATTTGTAATAAATGTCACATGTCACTTGCAAATTAAAGAGTTGACCTTCATTTTTTTATATAAATTATATGTGAATTATTAAAATATATAAAAATATATGTTTAAAATAATTATAAAAATATAGAATAATTGTTGTAAGTAATATTGTTTTGTATTTTTGAATGACAAGATTAAAATTATCTCACACTTGAAAAATGTGTGATGAGATATAGGTGTCGTCAAATTTGACCCACTGGATGAATGAGACATATGGATGGCAATTACACGGTGAAATTAACATTATGAAGAATTATAGGGAAGGGACCCCATAACCGAGCACTCTAAGTTTGAGGGTGTGTATAGACATGTAAGTGCCTGATTAAGCCTTCGAAAAACCATCAATCGAATAGACGAAGAATTTAAAAACATAAATATGTGAAATTTATAACTTGTTCATACCTAATGTGCATTGTGGAAAATAACCTATACATAATGTGAAAAATGTAACATTTGAACTAGTGACCGATAACTGTCGAGTTTTAGAACCACTTGTTATCAATTTAATGCTTTATAAATGCTTATTTCTTTGGGATATGGTGCGCAGTAAATATTGTCAGCTGTGATCAATGTCACCTATCGCCGATCACATGGGAATGAATTCATTCTCGCCAGGTGCTTAATGGTGTGGCAGAAGTAGTTGACAGCGTAGTTATCCATGTTGGAACCGGCAATAGACTGGAAGGAGAAGATGGCGCCTGGAATGGTGGAAGAAGATGGTGGTAACGGGTGGTTCTAGAGCTCGCCTCCGCCATGCGTTCGGCCGTAAGATCAAGCACCGCCGCTTGCAGAGATCAGGCCATAAGACACTCGCCTACGGCACAGTTGGACTTACATGCTTCGCAAAACCGCGCCGACACATGATTCAAGTCCTCTGTCCATTTCATAAGCTTCGAGTCCTCTGGCCTGGTTCTTGCAAATATACTTTTTATGTTTTTATCTCCGCTGCTTACACTAACTGTAGAACCTGATTGATCGGCCGCACGAACATTTTTGTCGCTCTGATCCAAAACTCCTCGCTTTTGCCTTTGTGGCCTGTTGCGCCTGCCTCTCTAAGAACTAAAATTTTCTTCTTGCAGCGGTTTGTGTCGTGTCATGTCATCGTGTTTCCTTTTAACACCGTTTCCTCAAGACGATGAGCGTTGAATTTTGACACTGTCTTCGATTTTCTTGGCCTGTCTCTGTCTCTTTCCTCCAATTCTCTGTCTCTGTCTCTTTCTAACTCTAACGGCGACATATTCACTGACGGGAATGGGAATTTATCCGAATCGGATATGTGATTGTCGTTTGAATCTCCCAACTCTGAGTCGAACAACGATTCCCACTCCCAGCCATAACCGAACACTCTGTCTTCGATTTTCTTGGCCTGGTTGGACTTACCTCTATCTTCCATTATCCATAATCTGGAATGCTTTTCTCGGTGTGTCTTTGGGATCGCTTTACGTTGTCATATGAGCACCATACACTATAAATTGCAAGTCGCATTGAAGCTATTATCCATTTTTGGCGGCGAAAACTTCATGGGAGACGATCAGTGTTTGGAAAGGAGAACCGGCCATACATGAAATCTTCCTGGGTTATTGTGAAAGACTTGTTGGGAGATGCTGAGAAGAGAGAATTGCTGGAAGACAGTGCTGAAAGCCTTCTGTTAAGCCTGAAGCAGAGATTTCGTGGACTTTCACAGACTGCCTTGGACATGAACAAGATACAGTATAATCAGGTTTGTGCGCAAGAATGTTTATTTGCCCTTACTGTATTCTCATTATTTTCATGTCTTCAATCTTGCTGTGGAAATATGAATGGTGACCATCATTTTTTTAAGACTGATTGTGTGAAGGTTGTTTGCAGGATGCTGGTCAATCTCTGCTCCTTCATTTTCTAAAACAGTCATAAACGCATCTTTTGATTGAGTCATCAGAGACTACGGCCTGCAGATTGGACCGGTTTGCTTGCGTTTTCCCCGATTCAGTGTAGCAGCATCTCTTAAACATATAAACTCTGCACCCCAACGAGCTCAGCAGCATCTCTGGTGGCTCTCATGGAGGCATCATTAAAATAGACAGGCACAAACTGTATCTCGGTAAAAAAATAGTATGCAAAAATGTGTTTTTAAACACATTATATTTTGGGAATTTGACAATACTTCTTCTTTGAACTATCTTTTTAACAAGAAATTTTAATTTGTTGACACTAATTGTAATACCTTGAATCAAGTTATTTCCTCCCGAGCATACTGAGTGTTGATATGTGATTTCTTTGTAAAAAGGATGTGTTCCTTTGATTGAGAAGTCATGCTTGATATGTATTGTATCTTCTTTGCAGATCTTTGACTGAGTCGGAATATGATTGGACTCTTTTATTTATTTCATTTTGCATCTGAGTTTAATCTGACCTCGGAATGAATTATGGAGTTATCCATCTATAAGACCTAGCCTTGGATCAGTGGAATTGATCCAAGTGGTGCTTTAAGTTTATTCGTGATGAATTAAAATTATAGACCTTAAGCAGGTTGCAAGGTCTGGATGCATTGAATAAGCTAGTCCGGAGTATAACTCAGGCTGATCATGTTAAATGAATTGGTTCTGATATCGTAATATATCTGGAAGGTCTTGATTTCAGACCAGGTAATAATTCTGTTACATATAATTTTGTAGCCTAATGGCAGTACAGGAGTGAACCTTGTTTGAGAATGTATGTTGTAGGTTCTTTTTCTGAGCATATGAAATGTTAGACCTAACTGGAATTATTAATGTTAGTAACCTAAAACTAAACTTAACCTAGGGGTTAGATTAGTGTTAATCTAACCTAGACCTAGGCTAAGAGCTAATGCTCTAAGTTAGTATCTATGTTCTAAGAGGTTAGCCTAGGTGTTATCCTAAATCCTAACCTAAGTTACTAACCTAACTATTGAGCAAGGATTAAAGGGGACCTATGGAGGGGTGCGAACCATGGGCGGCAGTTTCTATGTTATTAAATGCGTGGATAAGCATGAGGGACAGGTAATTTGGTGGAGGTTTTAAAACGGCTAACATGAGCCGATGTGGCAGGTCGCCAAAGTTGGAAATGGTCTTTAATGTGCTTTTGTCTATCGCCAACTATGGCGGTCGGTGGCAGTGGAGATTGAGCGGGAAATTGGGAGTAAATGCAATTAATGAACTCGGTAGTCGAGCTCGGATTTCGCGAGAAGGCATGCAAAATGGAAAGTTAATGGTTTGTTTAGTTTTGCATGCGCTCCGGTTTTCCTTCTGTCTGTTCACTGGTTATTCGCACCAGTCTTCTTGGTGTTGCATGGCAAGTATGAGCGTAACTAGCTCTTTCCTCTGGCAAGGAAAATTTATAAGTCATGAAAATAGCAAATTTTTGTTGGTGGCTCTAACTTGGAAAAGAAGGAGAAGGTTTGAGCTCTTTCAGTGGTCTGCTTCGGAATTTTGAGCAAATATCCAGGCATGTTAGGCCCTAACCTTTAAAAATCTTGCTCTCTTTCAAATGATTTCATTAGAACAACTCTGTTCAGATGATTTTTGGAATTGGTTGGTTTCTATGGTAGTCTTGTGTGATTTTTGGCACTGTACCTTCATGCTGGTTCGGTTTTTCAATTTAACCCTTGATGGGTGTTTATTGTATTTCGAACTGTTGCTATATTTCTTTGTGTTTTATATTCCGGCTTTAATTTACGTAATATATGCAAGAATGTATGCTAGGCATGCTCTGTGAGAACCCATGAATTGTTCTCGTGATGGGTACAGGCTACTGTGGTGCTTGTTGTTGATACTTGTCGGAGGGGATACTGATGGACATTTGTTTGATTGTTCAGTTTTATTGAACTTTTTGTAAGCTCTGTCGTGGTTATTATTGGTGGTGGTTATTGATTCTTGTTGGGTTTCGTTTTGTCATTTAAAGTTATTTGTGAATAAATAACTTGTTGTGTAACTGTATCTCATTGCGATCCGGTTGAAGTTGTTTTTCCTTTGCGTTGTGGTTATGGGATTCAACCCGTTGACAGTATGCAATATGGATATATGTATTTATTGTATTTGAAACGACTCTGTAGAGTCCATTGAATGATTCATATATTTTGGGACCACTGTGGAAGCTATATATATTTGAATTTTGGTAATTTGATTTGTCTGAGTCTTGAAGGAGTAATGCAGTAATGCGACTTGTTATTTCATGAACGAATACCTTCGTTTTACAAGGAATTTTGGTTCAGACTCAGTTGGGTACTTATTATGTTTCCACTCTATATAAGCTTGGAGCGAATATTGTTATAAGGGTTCAGTCGGATTCCTTGTTTTGAAATCAGTATTTAGATTTGCTTATACCTGATTGTGAATTTCGACCATTGTTGGCATGGTCGGAATCTTTAACTTGTATTTATCTTGTATATCGTTTTCTGTAGAAGCTTTATCGTGAATACTGTTATACGGATTTAGTTTTAAATCTTTGATAAGTAATCAGTGTCACTGCTTCTGTATAAGCCTGATTATGAACATGTAATGTTTTTGGCTTTGTTGGACTTCTTTAAATAGCTTGACATCATGTAATTTGGCTTTTTATTTAGTGGGTCGTGGATACCATACTTTCAACCCTGGATGCGTCCAGAAGTGACTACGATATGCTATGTTTCCTTTCTGATTAAATTCCAGTTAGATATGGCTGTGCATGTTGCGGGGATTTCGTTTAAAAATCTCTCTGCATAGTCATAGGGAAACGTCATTGCTTTAATGATTATTGAGTCTCTTGTTAACTGCGATAAAAGAGAAGATCTTTTGATTTCAACTTTGGATCTAAAAGCCTTACAGTGTTTAGTAAGGACTAGAATGGGCTGTAGGTTGATGTATGGGATTGTTGGCGTGTTACGTCTTCTGTTGCATGACTATCCTGCCTTGAGCTAGACTGAACTAAAAGCCGTCGACTGCACCTCGACAGGCAATGTGGTGAATCCCTTCTTGTTTGCCACTTCATGTGGAGGGTCTTGTGGAAGGTCTTGTGGAGTTTGTCTGGTAGAGGGTCATCACTGTTTAGCGTGAGAGCTACTTTACTGCTGGATAACTACAGTAGTTTGTTATATTTGATCTTTACAAATCTGTAGTGCTTTTGATGGTCTCGTCTGATTTATTTGCATGTGTTTAAGGTGAATGCCTTGCTCTTGGAAAGACGGTACAGTCATGAGCTAGTTCTGAAGGAAATATGTATAATTCGTTTATTTCTCTTCTGTTATTAAGTATATGTTGATATAATTGTTTATCTAACTTTTGGAATTGTTCTATCATGCTGATGGAATCATGAAAGGTTATTTATTTATTGTGTTGAATATATATAATCCGTCTGATGTTGCTGTCCTTGGGATTCAGATGGGTAGTTGGGTTGATGCATTTGTCTTCTTGGTCACTAACGTTTTGATGAAGTAATTGAAAAGTATCTGAGACTATTTAGTGACTATAATTTGAGCTATGCGTTTATAGTCATGTTGTTTTACAAAAGCGTAGTCCGAAATATGTTTACTTGTTTAGTAATATGATCTCATTTAAACAGGGTGTTTAATGAAAACAATTGATGGATTGCAATTGTTTTAAGAGTTAGTGCTTATCATGCTCAGTTCATCGAACTGACCCATGTTGACAATTTTTGCAGATGGATGCCGTAAGTGGTAAAGGCACGCAGATCTGATAGGATGATCAGATTGTTTAGATTTGATTTAATGTAGAATTACAGCTTGATTTTCTAAATGTACTATATGTGGAAAGATGTTCCTTTTGCCGTTGAGTAATGTATGAAGTATGCTGAATGCATAAAATGTATTTGTATAGTTCTGAAAGGAATGGAAATAAGTATTTGCTACTTATGTGTTGTATTCTTATTTTGATAGTTTGACTTTCTTCGGTTTATATACCGGAGGGGCATTGTTATCATTGTATAATTTGGAGACTTTTGTGATTGTCAATGTAAGTTTGCAAGAATATGAGACTGAATTCTTATGATTGTTTAGCAGTTCTAGTATGTGTTATCTGAAGCTAAAATTTGAAATTTAGATCACTGTCTTTTTGAAAGATAGGGATAAAATAAACCTAAGCAGAACGCTAAACAAGCTGAATTAAATTATTAATCCCTAGTCTTGATTATGCCAGGACAACATTTAATTGGATTCTTAATCGTTATATCTTGATACTAGTAAGTACGATATAAATTCAGTAATGAGAACTGAAATAAACCAAAAGGGGTTCTGTTGGCAATCTCGTGTGAAGATTATGAGTTATTGTCCAATTTCGTTGATTTAGAATTATGTATATTCTATGAACTCCTTGATGAGACCTTGGTCTTAATAACTTCTCTATGTAGTGAGCTTTATTGAGAAAGGTCATTCTATGATGAGGATTCCAGGGATCGGGAAAGACTAACCTTAGGGGAACGTCTTTTAATATAATTTAACTCAATGTGCGTAACGCTTAATAGCAAGTAGATCTTTTCGAGGTGGATTTAAAGGTTGGCCTGCACAAGTCAATCGTTGAGGTGTACCTCTTCAGAAGATTAGGATCTTCTCGAAGATACAACAATGCAGGTGACTTATGACGACACCCTTTGCATTGATCGTGAAGATTTACACCTTTAACTCGAACAAGTTACTCTGGGGCCGATTAGGAATGTGGTTACATTATAAGGCTACCTAGGAGACTCGGGGTATCTTGACACACTGGTTTAACTAGGGTTGACCCAGTATGTCATCTTATCCCTAGTCCTCGAGTGCATCCATATAACGTTGTCACCTTACTAATCCGTTTCCGAGTGATTAACCTTGGGATAGGAGGGACTGACAGAAGTCGGTATAAGACATTCTACATAACATAAGAATGGGGTGAAGGACGTATTCCAGATTGACGAGTATGCCGTTAAGGAATACGAGACATAAGCAGTATGTTTCAAATCTTTGGCCAAAGTATCGCAAGTCGCTGATGATTGCGTTGTCTGAGTCACCCGGTCTAAGGGATGAGATGCCGATGAATAATGGTAACTTGATTATTCAGGCTTAGCTTCCTTGGACGAGCATTCGAATCCTGAATAGGGAAGAGAACCGCAAAGAGTGATGTGTGAAATAAAAACGCTAACTCTTATTACTCATGAATAGATCGGTAGATTCTTGAGTCATGGAATGAATAGATCGGAGGTACTCCAGTCATTCTGTTGCGTATATGGTTATCTCTGTTATTAAGAATGGTTATTTGATTTGTGAGTTCTAAATTATGTATTTAGAACCGGAAGCATTTATCAAAAAAAAAAAAATTGACTTGTTCTAATGTGAAAATGAGGATGTTACACTAATTTGTCTCACAGGAATTTTATAAGTCACTTCTTGAATAAATTTGTATTTTTGTCTCACTCACACAACCAAAAATGTCTTTCCCTTGCAGCTGCACATGTTTCACGTCTTCGATAGGAGTTTCATGGGTTTCTAAAGTAACAATTGCAAAGTGACGGCATTCCCACTGCACTAACATGTCCATGCATCGCCTTCGCAGAATTAAAGTTCCATTCAAGCAGGTAAGGTCGAGTGTGACCTTGCTAAGGCAATGATCTATTTTAAAGAATTGAGATTGAATGAGATGTTAATATCAAATAAAGAAATTACTAATATTTTTAGAATCTCTGAACTTCACAAAACATGCCATAATAAACACAATTCCGAATTCAATATTTTAGATACAATATTTCATAAAATTACAGCGAGAAGTTTTCTTTGCTGTAATATTCTGGAATATTGTATTTAACATATTGAAATGGAAAACAATATTTTAGATATGGTAATGATATAGGGGAAGGGACCCCATAACCGAGCAGGGTCCAATGATTGAGAGTGTTTTAGCTGTTTTTGGAACCTTTCTTTGCTGTAATATTCTGGAATATTGTATTTAACATATTGAAATGGAAAACAATATTTTAGATATGGTAATGATATAGGGGAAGGGACCCCATAACCGAGCAGGGTCCAATGATTGAGAGTGTTTTAGCTGTTTTTGGAACCTTTGGTAGAAACTTTTTTGCTCATAAATTAAATGAAAAGTGACATAAATATGTTCAATTTTTCCTGAGTTATTGTGAAATTTATTATGTATTGTTATTTCAATATTGAAGTGTAAATATATGACATTCTCACCAAATAAAGATCACATCTGCAAATTTCACAATGCACAATGCACATTAGGTATGAACAAGTTATAAATTTCACATATTTATGTTTTTAAATTCCTTGTCTATCCGATTGATGGTTTTTCGAAGGCTTAATCAGGCACTTACATGTCTATACACACCCTCAAACTTAGAGTGCTCGGTTATGGGGTCCCTTCCCCTATTGATATTATGTGCAATTGTTAGATTGAATGGCATAAACTCGAGTTCTTTGACATACCATTACAGCATATTGTTTTCCATTTCAAAATATTAGATACATTACTCCAGAAAATTACAGTAAAGATGGGTTCCAAAAGTTTTACATATATAACATTTATCAATATCTACTTCAGCCTGCTGCTAAGGCATTCGATTACATATATAACATTTATCAATATCTACTTCAGCCTGCTGCTAAGGCATTCGATTACATATATAACATTTATCAATATCTACTTCAGCCTGCTGCTAAGGCATTCGATTACATATTTGATAACATATTTGTTTAAGGTCTAAGGACTTATATTATGCATTTTACATATTTGTGAAAATATGTGAAATCCTAGCTACCATTAGGGAATTCTGTTACAAGCTCGACAAAATTTACTAATGCTTACTAAGAAGGTTATGTAAACCAAAATTTGTACAACTTTTCACTTAATAGTTTGGCCAAAATCCTGGAAATGGTGGAGGTTGCACTTCGTTGTGATTCTCTGATGTGGTAGCATTCACAGATTGAATTGCAGTAGGTAGCATGGTAGGAGGTGTACCCTGAACATTTGCATTAGCTTCTGAAAGTTGGCCAATCTGACTAAACAACGCTTGATCTAAAATTCCAGAATTTGTAACATTGCTTGTAGGAGAAGATGGGCAGCTAGATTGGTTATTAAAAATGGAAGAAAAAGCAGGCATGAATGTGTTATACATGCTCAACAAAATATGATGTTGATCAGGTAGGGGATTTGAGGGACTACTCAATCACCTATTTTGTCGGTCAGAATCCTTTTGTCGTTGTTGCCATTCCTTCATCCTTTTATCATGCTCTTTGGAGATTTTGGCCTGCTCCTTTTTCAACTCATTCTCCTTTTTTCGTTGTAACTGGGTGCTCTTCCTTTTTCTGCCTTTTCAATTCTCTTTCAATTTTAAGTTGCCCCTTCTTTTCTTTTTCTATTAACCTTTGTGCTTTCCTTTCATTTGCCTGCTCCCTTTTCCTTGCCTTCAAATCTTCAATTTCTTTTTTTCTTGTCTCTTGTTCTTGAAGTAAATGCAAGTAGTCATCAGAGGTAAGTATTTGAGATTGCCTTCCAATTCTAATTGCATCATCATTTAGCCGTACATGGGTGTGAACCTTCTCAATTGGCAGTTTTAAGAATTTGCTTACTGGTTTATATGCTTGGTTGTTCCCATCTTGGTTGCAGATCACCTCTTGGTTGTCTTGACTGGCTAAAAAGTCATCAGCTTCAAAATTTCCTGTATCTAAACCATTTGCATCATGATCTCCCCACTCCGATGTGTTAGCATAATAGTGCACCACCTCGCTTGGAAGAGGTGAGGGAGGAGATGGCATAGAAGTTGAAACTTCCTCATTGTTGAAATCAATTTGCATGCCCAGGTTAGCAGCCCCTTCTTTAATCCATTCAGGTGCACTGAATTGTGTTGGTAAGCTCATGCTATCATCAATATCTGTAGCTTCTTGTGTTTGGCTCACATGAGTTGCTGAACTAAGGTGAAAATCTGAAGGCATGCCAAAACATGTAGACTCAACATGCTCTTCCCTTGTTTTTTGGTTTTCCTCATTACCTACCACATTTTTTGCAAGTTCTTCTAAACAACGTTGCACATCTGCATCTTCCACTCCCGCCATCCTCAATATGTTTTCAACAGCTGCCACCTCATCTTCTTCAACATCAAAGGCCTCACTTGGCCTCATATCATTGGAAAGAGCATTTTGATCTAGTGGCCATATACCTGTCCTTCGAAAACCTGCCTTGATATTTTCAGGTGTAAGTGCAAGTTGGAAAGCTTGACTACCAAGTTTTGCCAATTCTGTCCTCCTTATTTCAAGACCTGGGTTCCTTGCCATCCATCTAGACCTCACTTTGTTTTAAAGTAGTTCTTGAATGGAGAGAACACACTAACATCTAATGGTTGAAGCTTATGGCTAGTATGTGCTGGTAGAGTCAGAAGGTCAATGCCTAAATTTCTAGCCTCTTGGATTGTGCCTAAAGCTACATGGCTGCCATGACCATCAAATATGAGAAGATGCCTATTTTTTGGTGAAACCCCACCTGGAACTGATCTTGCAAAATGATGTAACCAATTCATAAACAACTCTTTTGTCATCCAAGCATGTGGTTGGGCTGCCATGCATGCTCCAGGTTCACATCCAGCTATATAGTTCTTCAGTTGTCTCTTTGCTTTGAAAAGATAAAATCCAGGAATGCTTTGTCCTGCTGCATTAACACAACATAATATGGTAATCCATTCCCTACTTTTTGACATAATATGTGGAACACTTCTACATCCCAACTTAGCAATGACACGCATGCCACAATTCCTGCCTGCTTGAACACCAGTTTCATCACAGTTCCATATTTTGTCTGGCCCATACTTGATTTGCAGCATACATTTTTTGCAAGTTATCATAAAAAGCAGCAACAATTCTTGGCCTTAACATGACTGCTCTATCTCGGTCAAGGCCTTCTGCAGTTCTTATTGTCAAGTCAGGATGACGTCTTCGAAAACCATACCACCATGACTTTCCTGGCAGGCCATCTTTGAATGGGTTTGGTCTGCATTGGCACATGTGCGCTACATAGGCCTTTAGGTGAATGACTTCAAGACCATGGCCAAGTTCAGCCATATCTTGGCACCAGGTAACAATTTCTTTCTCTTCTTCATCTGTTAAAACAGTTGGAGGTCCCTTCCTCTTACTGGTTCTTTTTCCATACAACCAATCAGTCACATTTGTACTAGGGATTCCCCACTTAGTTGCTGCTTGCCGCGTGGACATTCCATTTTCTTCCACGTCCCTTAAGGCTGCTTTCATGTCAGCTTCTGTCCATTGCCCTCTTATGTATACTTTCTTTGTTATAGCAGTACTTCCAGTTACTTCCACAGTTGGATTAGTAAGGTTGATTTCAGGATCTTGGGCAGCTGTGATATTCTCATCAAAAGAAAATTCTTTGCCTTTTGGCGGATGCCTCATTTTATTGGAAGCTGTTCTTTTCTTATGTATATTCGCTGCATTGATGAAGGCAAAATTTTGTGCTTTGGCTCTTGACTGATTCTTCCTTGGATTCGCTGTGGTGGTTTTTTGAGGTTGTTTGTCGACTATGTTATCCTCATCAGAAGAGATATTTGTGAACTTCACCCCCCTCTGCAGCTTACTCCTCGTTTTTCTAACTGGTCTTTTGGCAGGCTGCTTTGCACGCGCCATTATGAAATCTGCCCCAACACGTGCTGATCACCTGTCCCAACACAAGTAGTTCTGCCACACAATTAAACACAATTAAACACCTGGCAGAAATAAATGCATTCCCATGTGATCAGTGATATGTGACATTGATTACAGCTGACAATATTTAATGTGCACCATTTACCAAACAAATAAGCATTTATAAAGTATTAAACTAATAACAAGTGGTTCTAAAAATTAACAGTTTTGGGTCACTAGTTTAAAATGTTACATTTTTCACATTTTGTATAGGTTATTTTCCACATGTCACATTATGTACGAAAAAGTTATAAATTACACATGTTTTATGTTCAGAAATATCTTGTCTAGAGAGCAAAATGATTTTGTTTCTGCGTCAAAACTGATATTAATATAGGGTTTTTGAAAATACGTCCATCATTTGCATGTTTTCTCAAATCCTTTGCTTTAAAGTTTGGACAGCTTAATTTAATCCAATAATGGCCAGAAATTATAGTTTCAAGTTTTCTGAAATGCTTCTGCCAATCCAATAATGGCTTGAAATTACAGTTTCACCGTTCACTTTCTGCGTATTATATTACCAAAAGATTTCCTTCATGGCAACCTTGTGGCTTTTCATCTGGATTATGTTTTCAATGAGCTATGTGCGAAGTGAAATGCCTCGTGAAATGGAAGGGTTACACTATTTAAATGCATGTATATTTGAAGCAAAACTTACAGTAAATTTCTAGCAAAACTGCAGTATATTTTTAACAGAACTGCAGTAAATATTTTATTTCCATGAAAGAGCAGGTTATGAATAATGACAGATGATCAATTGAAAAAACATAGGATTCACTGTATATTTAGTGATTTTATCATTAAAATTGTTACGAATAATAATGAGCTGCTTGTAAACTATTTAAATCAGCCATTATTGTTCATAACAATTTTAATGGTAAACTATCTATACAATATAAACTTCTATACAATATAATTAATGAAGGATTGAACAAGATTACCAAGATGTAAATAAATAGGAAATGGAAGATATTGCACTTGGCTAGTTAGCAGCTTTTGCACAGCATGGAAGAGATTGCCCCTGGCTAGTTAGCGAGCTTTCGCATTGCAAAGAAGAAGATGTAAACTGTCAAGAAACAACAAGTAAGTTTTAGTTTTTGCACAGCAAAATGTAAATCAAACTGAAATATTTTTTTGAATGGGAAAGAAGTATTCGACTCAACTCTACTATTTATAGATTTTAGTGAGAAATTTGGATCCATGTTTGATCCGTGTGCTTCATTTCTATTGGCTGAGGGAGTTTGACATGGATTGGTAAAGTAAATAAAACAATTTATTTGTTATATTTGACACTTTAGTTGATCCATGCACTCGAATTCTATTGGGTGAGAGAGTTAAGTGGAGATGGAGTGGGAAATACATCACTTTGATTGTGAAATTATTAATTATATTTTTGAAATCTTGTTCAATCCTTCATTAATTGTGATTTTTTTTGTAAATAGTGAGCCTTACAACACTTTTCTTGTTTGCAGGTGCTTGCATTTAATATAGAAGATGACATTGGAGGTTGGGAGATTTTGGATGAATAAATTGTAGATATGGATTTGAATTTGTCAAAATCAATATAAATAGTTGGACTTTGATGAGCCTTTTAAATTTGTTACTAGGATAGATGTATGTACATAAAAATATAATATGATGTAAGCAAGTGAATTTAGTATTGAAAGCAAATATATTTATTATTGCACAAATAATTGTTTAACATTGTACATGTTGGAGCCTTAAAAAACTTAAATGGCACCAATAGTTGATGTTGAAATAACCTCTTGATATTAATATGTAATGTATTAATTTGCAGATGTGATCTTTATTTGGTGAGAATGTCATATATTTACACTTCAATATTGAAATAACAATACATAATAAATTTCACAATAACTCAGAAAAATTGAACATATTTATGTCACTTTTCATTTAATTTATGAGCAAAAAGTTTCTACCAAAGGTTCCAAAAACAGCTAAAACACTCTCAATCATTGGACCCTGCTCGGTTATGGGGTCCCTTCCCTAGATAACAATTAAAAAGTTGAAAACGATGTAATGCCGAGTGTATTTAACGCCCCCATCCTGCACATATCTCAATTGTCAGAACTTTGTTTCTATAGTCAAATGGTTGGTAGCGTGTCAAGCCAATGGAAAAGGAATGATAATTTATAGTGGAAACTTGAAATTCCTGGTCTTAATTAAGCTAAAGGGTGTTAACTTAGTTGGAAATGATGGGCTCAGCTCTGATACAAACAATCAAATCAATGACTATGATTATAGACCATGCAAGGACGTCAATCAAAAAAATTGTGATCGTTCAGGGCGTGAAAACAGTAGGTTGACAGGTGGCAGGGTGACATAGGGTGCCGTGATAGATGAAGTTGGAGGAATAACATTTTGGCATGCTCAGCATAGAAAATGTTTCACTTCTAAAACTGGTGATTTTGTAGTACGCTCCATTGTTCACAAATATTACACTTCTAAATGTGAATTGTACAGACATTTCACATACACTACTAAGTATAGATGGTTCATGCGGGTTAGATTCCTTTAGAACTTCAATAGACCTCTACATTTTCCTCAATACACACCTAACATGTATTTTCTTAGCTATCAAATATGCCTTGTGTTAGCTGTTCATTTGCCTCCATCGTCTTCTTGGTTCTAATGGTCCTATAAATTTAAAAGTCACTAGGTGGAGAGACATTACAAATATTGTATATGGTCCTACTTAGAATTGTAAAATGCAAATTGAACATTCAACGATCTCAACATTTCCTTCTTGTGGTGGTGAATGAAGTTGTTTACAGTGAGCAAATGGGGTGCAATTGGGTTAATCTAGCTTTACCCTTTGGAGACAATTAAGTTTGTATTTTATCTGAATTCAAAGTTTGCACGAGTTATGAAACACCTTTTACACCATATTGTGTACCATTTGAATATAACCCATTTTATAACCAGGTATTTTTTGACACATTATTTTTTCAAACTTGTGTTTTTATGCTTATTTCCAACAACATAAAAGTCATGATTCAAGGGATTAAGTTAATACTAGACATTATCAAGTGCTAAGTTACCAACTTTAGATGTCTATAGGAGTTAGATGTCTTGGTGTTTCCACCATTGATTATCTTTTTGTATTGAGTTATTGTTGTCTCTCCATTGATAATTTCATCTTCCTATTCATTGTGTTAGGTGTTACGAATGGTTCAAAGGCTCCCAAACCTCGTCATTTAAGAAGCTTGGGCGTTGGGCTTCGAGATTGATTGACAATTATTTTCTCATAGATGGTTATTCTCCCTTAGTGGCAAACACCTTTGGGAATGCCTTCCGATTATATATTTTTTAAAAGTAAGGACACAATTTACCATTTAAAACTTAAATCCCAAAAAAGGGGGTTATTGAGATAGTTGTGGATGACCTATGTTCTAAGCCTTGGTAGTGGATAACCTTTATCAATTTGACGCTGAGGAATGTCTCTTTTTTGTTGTTTAGATATCAATGGTTTCCCCTTTTTTATAGGTCAAGTGTTTTTTTGATAATCAATTCTAAGTGTGTTGTTTTGATAATAAATATCGGTTTTACACCTTGTTTTTTTAGGTGAGTATTAGGTTGGCAGTTGAATTTTGCAACGAATGTTACAATCCTATGTTTTCCATAAAATACTTGCAAATATTTGTAGTAACCATCACATGTCACTTGCATATTTAAAATTTGACCGTCAATTTTTATATATATAATTTATATGTGAATTATTAAAATACATAAAAATATATGTTTAAAATAATTAAATAAATATAGAATAATTGTTATAAATAATATTGTTTTGTATTTTTGAAGGGTAGTATTAAAAATTACCTATCACTTGAAAAATGTGTGACAAACATAGGTGCCTTCAAATTTGACACTTGGATGAATGAGACATATGGATGACAATTAGAACCATAAAATTATCATTTCAAAGAATTGTAAATAATAATTTAAAAGTTGAAATTGATGCAACGTCAGTGTATCTTATACCCCCGTCTTGCACATATATGTCAATTGTCAGATCTTTGTTTCTATAGTCAAAAGGTTGTTAGAATGTCAAGCCAACGGAAAAGGAATGATAATATTATAGTGGAAACTTGGAATGCCTAATCTTAATTACACCAAAAGGCGTTAACTCAATTGGAAAGCCTGAGCTAGCTCTGACACGAATAGTGAGATCAATGGCTATGGTTGTAGACCATGTAAGGACGTCGATCAAACAAATCATGACCATCCAGGGTGTGGAAATAGAAGGTTGACAGATGGTAGGGTGACGTAGGGTGCCGTGATAGATGAAGTTGGAGGAGTAAGCGTGTTTGACATGCTTAGCGTAGAAAATATTTCACTTCTGAAACTGGTGATTTTACAGTACGCTCCATTGTTCTCATATATTACACTTCTGAATGTGACTCATACAGACATTTCACATACATTACTGAGTACTTAGGGTTCATGCGGGACATATTCATTTAGAACTTCAACAACCTCAATATTTTCCTCAATACACACCTAACATGTATTTTCTTAGCTATCAAATATGCCTTGTGTTAGATGTTCATTTTCCTCCAATGTCTTGTTGGTTCTAACAATGGTCCTATAAATTTACAAGGCACTAGGTGGAGAGACACTACAAATATTGTATATGGTCCTGCTTAGAATCATAAAATGCAACTTGAACATTCAATGATCTCAACATTTCCTTGTTGTGGTGGTGAATGAAGTCATTTACAGTGAACAAATGGGGTGTAATTGGGTTAATCTAGCTTTACCTTTTAGAGATATTTTAGTTTGTATTTTTTTCCTAATTCAAAGCTTGCATGGGTTAGAAACACCTTTTACACCATCTTACACACCATTTGACTACAACCCATTTCATAACTAGGTGTTTTTTGAAACACTATTTTTGTAAACTTGTGTTTTTATGCTTATTTCCAACAACATTATCAAATTTCAACTCTTGCTAAGAAAATGTTTATTAATGTTTACCTGTCATGTTAATATGTGCTCATAATGGATGGCTAAACAAACTTTCATTGTGTCATGTCGAAATGATAATTAAAAATGCAAATAAACACAAATAAAACATATTTTTAAAAACTAGTACCATTGATTTTAATCGGTAACATGGGATTGTAACATTCATTGCAAATTTCAACTGCCAAACTAATATTCACCTAACAAACAAAGTGTAAAGCCGACATTTATTATCAAAACAACACACTTAGACTTGATTATAAAAAAACACTTGACCTATAAAAAGGGCAACCATTGATATCTAAACGACAAAAAAATAGAGACATTCCTCAACGTCAAATTGATAAAGGTTATCCACTATCGGGCTTAAAAGACAGGTCATCCACAACTATCTCAATAACCCCCTTTTTTGGGATTTACGTTTTAAATGGAAAATGTGTCCTTACTTTTAAAAATATATATAATCAGGAAGGCATTCCCAAAGGTGTTTGCCACCAAGGGAGAATAACCATCTATGAGAAAACAATTGTCAATCAAGCTCGAAGCCCTACGCCCAAGCTTCTTAAATGACGAGGTTTGGGAGCCTTTGAACCATTCGTAATGCCTAACACAATGAATAGGAAGATGAAATTATCAATGGAGAGACAACAATAACTCAATACAAAAAGATAATCAATGGTGGCAACACCAAGACATCTAACTCCTATAGACATCTAAAGTTGGTAACTTAGCACTTGATAATGTTAGTATTGACTTAATCCCTTGAATCACGACTTTTATGTTTTAGTATACTTATCGTGTGTCTCAATTGAATGTAACTTATCAATATCATTTTACATGTATTTTTAGATTTGGCTTGTTGGAGCACTTATCTAGATTATTTTGATTGCATATTAGTTTCTAAGTTCTCTATCCCCTATTAAGGTTTTCAAATATTGGGCATTTTGTTACAAACCCTAATTTCCCTTAGGTTTCCAATTGTCATTGTTATCCATTACTTTTTGCATGTTTCTATTCCTTAGCCTAATCTTACAGTTTTTAATCCTTCGGGCTTTCATGGCTTACTCTATCCATGCCATGTCGTTATATTGTGGCTACAATAATGAGCAAACCTATGAGTCTTTAGTTCATATCCCTATATGTGAGGAGGATAGTGGTGGTATTGGTAGTTTTTATACACATGGTATGTATGTTTTGTTGAATATCCAAGTACTTACGATCATGAGGATGATTACACTAACAATCTTAGTGATTGTGGAAATTTTGTATCTCTCATTATCCCTTCTTTTAATGTTTCAATCAAATTGAATGCTAAAGATAGATCAAATGATTTGATTTCCTTTCCGTCTCTTGAAATAAATAATAACAACAAAGCTTTGGATCCCATTCCTTCTCATCAAAGTATAGGGAATGATATAATTCGATCTGCTTTCACTTCTCCTCCTCTTGACATAGAAAATGATACAATTGAATTTGTTATCTCTTATATTCCTATTAAAATCAAGAATGTTATAAATTATTACTCTACCACTCTTTCTTCTATCGAGAAAGATACATGTTATTACAGACAAATCAATTACCTTAACCAACATAAGTCCTCTTCTTGCTTACCTTCATATTTCCACAAATCATTCCTCGACCATATTTCATGGTTGGTGGCTCTAGGATATCAGGGGCTTGGATTTGGATCTTTTGGTTCGGATATGCCTAGTACAGGTTCGGGTGCAGGTGCACAAGGCATATCTTGCCATCTTCTTACACACTCCACACTCACACCATTGTTTTTCAATCGGGTACCTATATTCTCCCGTGTTCCATTTTCACATAATCTCTCTCTATCTCTCTCGCTTTCCATTTCACAGGAAAGAAGGTGCACCAGATTTCAAAGGGGTTGCTGTTATCCCGCCATTACTGCTGCTATCAAAAGAGTTAAGGACAAATATCTGGACGATGTAATACAGGGTCAGAAGCAGCTCAAATTGGTGACCAAACTGAAGCACATCCTACTCAAACACCCACAACAAAAGATTTCTCTGAGAGAGCTGGCAAAGTACAGAAAACACTTGGGCCTCCTTGGGCGAAGAAGGGTGCTCCCATTCTCAGAAGATATCCTGCCTTATTTCAAGTATATGAAGAAGAAGAAGAAGCAGGCTTCTCCGTGTATTGCAAATTGACCCCCAGGCATACAACCTGCACCTTGAAGAAATGCAGATCAAATCCCAAATAGAGCACCATCTCCTTGAGAATCTCAGAAAGCTACTCATGATGTCTGCGACCAAGAGGGTATTGATCGAAAAATTTCCATCATAGCTTCTGACATGGGTCTTCCCATGGATTTCAAAAGCAATCTATGCAAGAGGTACCCTCAATTTTTTAGACTGATTGAAACAGACCACGGTCCTGCATTGGAGTTAACTTCATGGGACCCTGCTCTTGCGGTGTCCGCTGCAGAGAAGAAGAAGGCAGAGGCGGAGGAAGACGGGGATCTCATCATTCCCAGAGCCGGGCCTCGGAAATTCAACAAGATAAATCTTCCGAAAGGGTATGGTTTGTCCCGAAAAAACAGGGAATATATACTTCAATTCCAGGAAATGCCATTCATTTCTCCTTACTCTGATTGCAAGACCTTTGAGCCTGGTTCAATGGAAGCAGAGAAGCATGCCTGCGCTGTTGTTCATGAGCTGCTCAGTCTCACTGTGGAGAAAAAATGCCTCTTGACCATCTTACTCGCTTCAGGTACGACTTCAAGTTTCCTAACAAGGTTAGGGCAATGCTTCTGCGCCATCCCGAGCTATTCTATGTGTCATTCAAGGGTGATAGAGATTCTGTGTTCCTCAGAGAGGCGTACAGGGATTCCGAATTGATAGAAAAGGGCCCGCTTCTGCTGGTTCAGGACAAGCTCCGAGCATTGATGTTGATGGGCAGGAGGCAGGCAACTGAGGTGTTGCAGTATTCACATGACAACGATTCCTCCTTCGAAGAGGAGGGGGAGGATTTTGAATCAGACGAGGGTAACCTTAGCCATTTTGATGCCAGTGCTTCTCAGCAAGAGGAGGAGGAGGAGGAGGAGGAGGAGGAGGAGGTAATGCTTACACCCAGACCAGAGTTTCCAGGTGAGACGAAATTATATGAGGCCACTGCAGAGAAAGACCTTTCCACTGTGGCTTTAGATGCATCCAAAAAGCGTTGGTGACATACCACAGATTGTTTGCAACAAATTTCAGGTTTTTATTGCATGCACTTTCGTGCCTGATTACGGGTCATTGAAATATTTTTAGGCTTGAACATAAAGCTATTGTTTTGTGTTCTGGGAATCTTCATTGAAAATAATCTATTTGTAGTTTGTTTATATTACTTCCCTTTGAGACCAATCCCCCATTGAAACTCTAAATATACAGGCAGTTAAATCTACAGTGGCGTAGCATTGCATCCTGGTATGCTTTCTGTCGTGTGTAAGTTAAGAAATCAATTAAATTGTTGAAGTGGAATGTATAGTCACGAGGCATAGATGAGTGATAGAATTCAACATTAGAGAATTCCAGAGGGAGAGATTGGTCGAATTTCTTATGGTCCAATCATATGCACAACACCGTCAATGATAGTCGCCACATCTCAGCCTTATCATAACCTTTGCAACCTGGGCCATTGCTGACAACATCATCATCACAGAATGTTTTTTGATTAACAGGGGAATTAGCAACGTCCTTGTCATTATAGTAACTATTTAGTATTAACCTAAAATACTTGCATCATGTACCCAGGAAAAGATATTAAGTACATCACATGGAAATGGATGCTGTGTACATGCCAAAAAATAGGCAGAGGTTGCAAGACGTGTAATACATCATTTTAGTCATGATCCTAGTTTCTCAATGATTGAAGTGTTGAGCGCCACAATTCACAAGATTCTGTTCATGTTCTCTCAAGGCCACTAGATTTTGATTTCCTTCCCACTTTTTCCAGTGGAATTTTTAGAGCTGGAAGAGGCATTGATTCTTAATTACTCATACCAGAGGAATGGGTTTGCTTCTTTTCCTGAAATCCTCCTTCCAATGTTCCAAAGCAATTTATTTATGCTATGATTAGATAACAAGGACCTTTCTGCCCCATATCCTCATCATCTCTCTTTGTTTCCTCCAATCTATCCATGGTTGGGATCCTCTAGTCAGATTTTGTTGTATCTAGGTTCTTCCACTTTCAAGACCTGAACTATATCAATTGTGACCTGCACACACAGCCTTTGCTTTACCTTTCCATCCTCTATTAGGTGCAACCATGGGATTAGATCTTTTTCAATTCTCCCCCTTAACATCCCTTAGACTTTTACTTTTGAAGAGAAAGAATCTTCTTTCACATTCTTTAGTGAGGAATGACATAAATGGTCACGGTCAAAGCAAAACATACATCTAAATTAGATTTTTATAGTCAACCATTTGAGCCAAGGTTAGTCAAGAAACTGAAACGTGTAATGACTACTTCAAGTGTAGGTCCAAACATATCTGCACATAGTGAAGATTGACCATCTTAATTGTGCACTCGGAGGACACTTATTAGGCAGCCAAAGACCCATAATTCATCCCAAAAACTCTATTTGTTTAAACACTCTTAATTCATCCCAAAACTCTCTCTGTAAGGCTTATGCATCCATATTGAATTGGTTGACGGCATCTCCACAAATGGGTTAACACTTCTGTCTGTAACTTCAAAAACAAGCCAGTTCTTTCCACCATTCACGGGCTATTTTCAAAGTTCCATCTTCTATCCTCCTCACTCTCAAATGTCACTAGAGACTCTGAATAGTAACCCATGGAAGTACATTGCTGCTGCTTTCCTTCTTTTGAGAGATGTTGTCATGCAAAATGTGCAACATGAAAAATTAAAACTTTTCAACATGACAACTAAGCCCATAATTGAAAATTATGTTTCCTAGTCATTGTGCATCCTTCCTCTGGCCAACCTGCCCTCAGTCCTACCCTCATCCAGGCTCAGAGGAAAGTGTTAACAAGATTATTAAGTGTGTTTCAATGTGTAGGGAAGAGTGCCTAAGGTGGTTGATGAACTCATCAGTTTTGATGAAAGACAACTTCCTTCGGAGGCCTAAAAAGGCCATTTTTGGCCATTTTGCAGCTAATTGAACACTCTCTCCATGCAAGTGTTTAGGGAAAATCTAAAGCATCTAAGGGTGATGTTGGAGGACATTGAAGGTGTCCAAGGAAATTTAGGAAAGTTTAGGAAAGAAAATTTGATTCAAGAACAATCTGTTCAACATCGGGTAATTCAAGGTGTAGGAAATGAAAGCTTCTCGGTGAAAGCTAACTTTTCCAAATGATTTCGGGAGTTCTCGAATGAGTTAAGAAGCAAACAAATAGGCATCGAAAAGCTATTGGAATCCTCTACAAGGTGGAAACATCAAATTTGCTCCAAGGCTCAAAGATTTCTTGAGGTATTTCAAAACTCTACAGCTGCCCCTCTCAGTTCAAAATGAAATAGGCCCTAAATTTGGAAATGCAGGCAGAATTGGCTTTTGAGAATGGTTCCATTGATCTTAAAATGTGATTTGGAGTCAAAATCATATAAGATTTGACCCCAAAACATTTTTCTAAGCTTCCATGGTGAAAAATTAAGTCCGGTGTCCAAATTTGGACATCCAAGGCAAAATCTGCTTTCCCGAGAAGGTAAAATCACGCTTTGGACACCCGAGGGTCCCCAGGGGACAAGGGGGACACCAAAGTGCGACCTCACTCACTCCCCCAAGTCGCACTTTGGACTCCCAGTGTCCCGGATGTCGCCCTCTGTCCCCACGGTGTAAGGGGGCAAGAGGGACACCAAAGTGCGACCTCCCTCCTCCTCTAGGTCGCACTTTGGTGTCCCTGAGTGTCCCCTCTGTCCCCCAAGGGACAAGGGGGACACAAAAGTGCGACCCAACTCATGCATGCAGCTCCTGGACCCCATGTGACCACCTCCAGCTCCTCTAGTGCCATTTCCTAGCCCCTAGATCTCATTTTCAGCTCCCTCACTCACCCAGTCGCACTTTGGACACCCAAGTGCATAGTTACCTAAAGTCCTGGACGGCGGGATGGCAAAATTTTTCTAAATTTTGGGGATGACAGGGAATGGTGAGGGGACGACTAATTAAAAAATATATAAATATTTAAAATATAAAGATATAGTGACTAAACTATATAAATAAGCTGAAATAAAACCATTTGAGATTTAAATAAGGTGAAACTTGAACTCATAAACATCAAATACATTCCTTAATATCATGATTCATAATATCAATATGTTAATGTAAGTTACATATGTCATATTTGAATTTTGAATTTGAAACTCAAAATTAAATAAGCTGAAATAAAATATAAAACCATTCTAATTTATGATTGATCAAGTGACAATAGCTGATATTCATATCATTAATCTCATATTCAAATACACCAACAATTGTCTATTGTCAATATTACAAAAAAAAGAGGACAAGTATCAACCTAAAAATCAAAATCAACATTTGAAGCAACATCCATGAACTCCTCGCCGGTACTATCATGCTCGTTCTCAAAGGTAAGCTCAATCAATCCCGTTGCACGCATATTGTCCTCTTGACCCCGCCTCAGCTCCTTGGGATCTACATCCCACCGTAATGTTGGAGTTTCCTTGTATTGAGGTGTCTTGCGATCCATAAGATGCAAAACACTGTGTACAACTACAAGTTTCTTCTCGCTCTCGCAGAGGTAAGCCTATTCCTCTTAACAAAGTGGATCCAACCATATGTAGACCAATTCCTCTCAGAGGCAAAGGAGCTAGAAACTCTGGGAAAGGAGGCGAATGGCAAGTGGTCGCAGCAGTCTTGGAAGCCCATATAGTCGCCACCAACTCACTGGCTTCTCCTGTGCCAATGTTACCCTGTCCGGCTTTGTTGATGTTTTGTACCCATCAAGTTTAGTGAAGTTGAGCCACTCCAACTTGATCTGTGAAGCCTCCTATGGACTATACATTTTTTAAGGCCTTCATAAGGCCCTTCTTCACCTCATCATCATCCAAAGGGATAACTCTACTTGGCCTCTCCACATACCATTTGGGATTCAAGTGCATACGCAGCCATATGAAGAGGGGTGTTCAACTTCTCCCATCTCTTTTGAATAATGGGTTGTATATGTTCATTGTAGAACTCCAAAGTGGGGTCCCTCACCCGAATAGCTGCCTTCATTTGCCCAAGCATGTTGTCAATGCACTCATAGATCTCACCAAGATTGGGGCTGTTAGAATCCCCATATTTGATGACACTAAAATCGGAGCTATGATTGATATGATGTATTTCATATCAACCCAAAATGTTTCCCTCAACACCACGTCCTTCACTCTTTTCCCTTGCTCTGTCTTGGACTCATGCCACCTAGTCCAATCATGTGTCATAATCATAATTTGCGGGGCTCTCTGCAACTCAGACATCCTCTCCAACAAAATAAAATATGATGCAAAGCGGGTGTCAACTGGTTTCAGAAATTCCTTCTTCAAAAATTTCAAAAAGTGTCAATGATGTGTGGTGATTGCATATGAACTTCTGCACGTCCCTGGCCTCATTCACTATCTAGTTGACCCACTGAATCTTCCCTATGTCTTTTAGTGCATTGTTCATGGCATGCACACAACATGGGGTCCAATAAATATGTCTATACTCTTGCTCCACTAGCTTGCCTGTTGCTCTGCACACATAAGTTGCATCCGTGACAACCTGTACAACATTTGAAGGTCCAACCTCCTCAATGGCATCCTTCAAAATCTGATACTGGAACTCAACATCTTTCCACTTCCTAGAACAATCAATTGTTGTAATGCCCCCTTTTCCCAATGGAAGACAAGTCACAATGAGTTATTACAAAGTGCAAAAAATATTAATAAAGCACTTGTATTAATTTATTTGACTTAATAATAAATTTGTAATCTCTAAATAGGTGCATTGGGTCTAATATTATGTTGTATCCTTTCTAGGGAAAATAGAAAAGAGGCCCATGCTATGTTTGTCATCCCTAGGCAAGAAAATGCGACTTGGACAAAGGAAGGAAAGTAAGTTTAGAAAGGATAAAAGTTATCACTCTTCCCAAGAAAAGTGCGACTTGGCATGGGAGGCCAAATAGACCTTAGGGAAATAATAAAACATTACTTAATGTTTATTTATCCAAGGAGGAAGTGCGCCTAGGTTTGGGTATACTTTTAGGGTATTTTGGCACTCTTTTCTCATTGGATGATGAAAAGGTCATTTTGTAATATTTTTCCTATAAAAAGGAGAGGGGCGGCTTGGGTAGAGCAACCATTGTAATCATTTATCATTTCTGAATCTGATCTTAAGCCAGGTGCTTTTGTATAAAATATTCTAAGGACGAAACCCTTAGTATATTGCCTCTAGAGGACGAAAACCCTCTTAGAGATTAGGAGGAATTTCTACACTGGATCTTCCATAGAGCTTATAAGAGTTTCAGTATTTTCCAGCAGCAGTTAAGGAGTTTTTGCAATAAAGGATTGAAGAATTCATCGCAGCAGTGTCATTGTATTTTCTGTGTATGAAGCGACCCACTATGTGGCTGGTTTTCAATGTCTTGGACGCATCTCAGGTCTGAATTTCTTTATCATCAATTGTACTAAATTCTGGGAGTCCAAATAACTATTTTCCAGTGATTTTGGAAGGTTTTAAAGTGCTGTTCACAGTCATTCAAATCTGCAGATTTCTGTGTAAAATCCCAGCCTGTTTATATGTTCAAAAAGGTCAATTTTTACTTTATAATAAACTGCTGAAGTTCTGCACTTGTTATGGCAAGAATGGATAATGCTGGTAGTGGTTTTATGTGGACTTTCATCATCTAGACTAGTCGCCATTGATAGAAAACATCTATATTTAATGCTGCACAGTCTTCAAACCAGTTTGGGTTCGGTTTTAGGCTAGTTTCTATTCCAAACCCTAGTCGCACTTCTTCCATAAATTCAGATCTGTATTAGTGTGAATGCTATAAAAAGTCATAAATCAGCTTTTGGTGTCTTAATTGATCTAAATTGCATTGAAGAACAAGAAAGATCCATTTGGGGATCTTTCAGTGGTATCAGAGCATCAATCCTCCCACCTGGAGGGTTTTGTTTTATGCAGCCTAAAGAAGTTGGGCCACACAGATATTATACAAGGAGTCAAGCTCGTATTCAAACAGATCTGAATACTGGAAAGTGGTTCCAGGATCATGGACAGAAGGGAGGATTCACACACTCCTCCACGACGAGAGCGACTTGACCCAGATGCTCTTTTCAGCGGTATGATCGATTCCCATCAGGAAATGATGCAGACTATGAGACAACTGATGGAGAATTTGATTATGGATAGGACGAGAAATCGGCATGATAGAAGGGAAAGATCTGCATCCATAGCCAGCAGCCACAGAAGGCACAACAGGGTACCTACAGAGGTGGGTAGCGTGAGAGGTTCCCCTCCACGTGATCGGAGATATACAGAGGAAAGGAGACCCACGAGGACTGCGGATCGACCTATGCAGCCTAGATTCCTACAGAGGGAGGAGCCACCATTAGTTGAGGAGCCACTTGAAGACATAGCCTTTCAAGATACTGTGATGGCAGCGCATGATGAGTGGAGAGCCCTACCACAGGAGGTACGGAATGCCTTTCCCCTCCACTCGTATTGTGTGCTCAAAGGAGGGAAAGCTTGAGAGCTAGACAGGTACAGAGGCCTAGAGAACAACAGCAGAACAGGGAGTTGAAGCAGGCCACCAACAAGGTGACCCTTTCCACATTTGATGGTAGTGGAAAGATTAGTGCCAGAGCATGGATTCACAAGCTCGACACATATCTCACTCTCAAGCCTATGCAGGAGCAGGAGGCTATCCAATTTGCCACGTTGCACCTTGAGGGAGTAGCGTATGATTGGTGGCACCATGGGCTTATCACACAGAGACATGATCTTCTGCAATCATACAGGAGTTTAGTGAGAAGTTGATTGCGAGATTTGATCGCAAGGATGTAGAGCTTTACTATAGGGACTTGGCACAACTTCGACAGAGTGGACACGTTGATGCATACATCAACGAATTTCAGCGTATAGCAGTGATGGTGCCAGAGATGCCTGAGAGGCGAGTGGTGATGTTGTTCATTGAAGGACTTCATGACAGGCTGAGAGGATTGGTCAAGGCTCTTAAGCCTACAACTTTGCATGAGGCTATTCGGACAGCCTTGGACTTAGACACTACTCCAGTGCAGCCCCAAAGGAAGAATGTCAAGGAGGAAAAATCAAAACAAGAGCAGCCCACTTCTTCGAAGGTTGAGTTTACACCCAAGATGGAGACTGTTTCAAAGAATGAGCTTCGCCGAAAAATTTATGCTTTCATTGCAATGATCCGTGGGAACCGGGGCATAGGTGTCTTGGGAAAGGCAAAATCCATCTCATAAAGGTTGAGGATGAAGAGTCCGAGGATGAACAGGAGCAGCCAACACCAGGCATTGCAAATGAGGGTAGACTCACCTATCTTTCGGGAGCACCCAAGTATAATCCATTCATGTTTGAAGGCACAATGTTCGGGTGTAGGATCATGGCACTACTGGATAGTGGATCTACACATAACTTCCTAGATGCAGGTTTGGTAGACCAAAAAGGTTTACAATGTGATAACTTTGAAGGCTTTGATGTGACTATAGCAGGAGGTCTCACTCTTCCATGCAAGAAGAAGGTCAACCAAGTTAGCATTTTATTTGGTGAGTATACACTTTGTGATGATTTCTATGTCATGGATTTGAAAGATAACAATGTTGTGCTTGGCATGCAATGGCTTCATTCGTTGGGAAGAGTCACTCAAGATGTGGAAACTATGGAGCTGAGTTTCCAACACAAAGGGAAACAAGTCACCTTAAGAGCACTCAAGTACACGCTGCCCCATCAAATGGCAGCTAAGTCTATGATAGTTTGGGACCAGGAACCATCTCGTGAGGACATCTACGAAGATTTTTCACTGCATATCAGCACGGACCAGCAAGGATGTGATGAAGAGTGCGGCAAATTCGAAGCATACATGAGGAGGCTGGTTTCACTAATGACAAGTAAGTTGCATAAGTTTTTTTTTTTGCAGCAACATTGTATAGTGCATAAGCTATTAAAAAAGCTTCGGCTGGTCTGGGATCCTGGCACTGGTAAGAATGCAGTTTATGATTGCTTGGGGGCAAGCAATCTCGGGAAGGGAGGACTGTAATGTCCCCTTTTCCCAATCGAAGACCTTTGGCCCATTTCGTCAACCCGACGGCCAAAGGAAAAATATAAGGGTGACTTAAGTCACAATGAGTTATTACAAAGTGCAAAAATATTAATAAAGCACTTGTATTAATTTATTTGACTTAATAATAAATTTGTAATCTCTAAATAGGTGCATTGGGTCTAATATTATGTTGTATCCTTTCTAGGGAAAGTAGAAAGAGACCCATGCTATGTTTGTCATCCCTAGGCAAAAAATGCGACTTGGACAAAGGAAGGAAAGTAAGTTTAGAAAGGATAAAAGTTATCACTCTTCCCAAGAAAAGTGCGACTGGGCATGGGAGGCCAAATAGACCTTAGGGAAAATAATAAAACATTATTTAATGTTTATTTATTCAAGGAGGAAGTGCGCCTAGGTTTGGGTATACTTTTAGGGTATTTTGGCACTCTTTTCTCATTGGATGATGAAAAGGTCATTTTGTAATATTTTTCCTATAAAAAGGAGAGGGGCGGCTTGGGTAGAGCACCCATTGTAATCATTTATCATTTCTGAATCTGATCTTAAGCCAGGTGCTTTTGTATAAAATATTCTAAGGACGAAACCCTTAGTATATTGCCTCTAGAGGACGAAAACCCTCTTAGAGATTAGGAGGAATTTCTACACTGGATCTTCCATAGAGCTTATAAGAGTTTCAGTATTTTCCAGCAGCAGTTAAGGAGTTTTTGCAATAAAGGATTGAAGAATTCATCGCAGCAGAGTCACTGTATTTTCTGTGTATGAAGCGACCCAGTATGTGGCTGGTTTTCAATGTCTTGGACGCATCTCAGGTCTGAATTTCTTTATTATTAATTGTACTAAATTCTGGGAGTCCAAATAACTGTTTTCCAGTGATTTTGGAAGGTTTTAAAGTGCTGTTCACAGTCATTCAAATCTGCAGATTTCTGCGTACAGTCCCAGCCTGTTTATATGTTCAGAAAGGTCAATTTTTACTTTATAATAAACTGCTAAAGTTCTGCGCTTGTTATGGCAATAATGGATAATGTTGGTAGTGGTTTTATGTGGACTTTCATCATCTAGACTAGTCGCCCTTGATAGAAAACATCTATATTTAATGCTGCACAGTCTTCGACCAGTTTGGGTTAGGTTTTAGGCTGGTTTCTATTCCAAACCCTAAGCGCATTTCTTCCATAAATTCGGATCTGTATTATGTGAATGCTATAAAAGGTCATAAATCTGCTTTTGGTGTCTTAATTGATCTAAATTGCATTGAAGAACAAGAACAAGATCTTTCAGATCCATTTGGGGATGTAGTGGATTTGTAGGAAACTATGGGTGGTTTTCTGGTCTAACCCAAAAATATTAGCTTGATTGGCTTCTATGTTTAATGCGAAAAATTGTGTTATGATATCCGGCGGCGGTAGTGGTGAGGATCTAAATACCAGCGTACGTAAACTGGTGTCAATGTCTAACTGATTAGTAGCCCTGTTGGGTTGTGGGACCTAGGGATCACAACCATGAGTTCGTGGTTGTTGTGGACCTGTTATGGTCATGTGAAGAATCAATCTCTTCTTCCGACTATCCAATAGTCATAAGCTTTTTCAGCTCCTATGTTTAGTACGAAGAGTTGTGCGATCTTCTCAGAATACCTTATGAATGTTCTACCAACTTGTATATGTAAGCCTATGTCTATGTCAATGAGAAGGTCTCCTGCGTTTGGCTACGGAACTAATGAATCACAACCAAATATTTGCTCTTTCGGGTTCTTGTATGGTCATGCGGATATCCTATCAAGGCAATCTATAGTTGGGTTGATTTGACCAGAATGCGTATGCTTTGTCGTCTTCAATATTTAATTCTCTCAATTGCTCACTAACTGCTTGTGGGTTTGTTGTTGTTCGAAAGACATGAATTCTAAGGCCTTGATCTATATCTGTTAATGTTGTGAAGAGATTTGGCTGAGGTATTACCGGTTCGAATACGTAATCCTTGGGCTCTTTGGGTCCCGTAATTGTCATGCAAGAGATAATCAAACTTAACTGAAATAAGTAAACTAATTATGAAAATAAATCTACACTATGCTTATATTCTTTTTTTTTGTATTTTCAAAGATGTGAATTTGAACAAAATTTAAAGAGTGACTATTCTAATATATTCAGATAACGAACAATTAATATAATAATGGAATTAAAACAAGCAAGGTAGCTAGATGTAGCTATTTGCCTGTGCATTTGTGAATTGATCCTAAATATAAATAACTAACTAATTTAATTGAAAGACCTTCAATCTTACCTCAGAAGTGAGGAATAAATCACAGCTTCTCAGAAGCTATCATTCCCCATAGCTTCCTGGTAATATTGAAAGCAAGCTTAACTGAAATAAAATGATTTGCTATTCTATTTGATATATTGTAACTACAACTTCGACAATTCAAACCTAGAGTTTACAGAACAACGGCAAATCCAATTGTATTGTGACTTGTCCCCTCAATGTGATCTCTTCGTTCCTACGTGTTCTCGTGAATCCAGAAAAGTGGGAATGTGGTAGCGATATCAGGAGAAAATGTTAGAACAGTGGCAGCTTGGACGTAAGCCGAACATAATGCAAGTAGGAGAGGGATAGTGCAAGAGAACAAAGCTTGACTATGTGATTCCTAGCAGGGATTGTTATAGGGATACAATACAAGCACACCGAAATTTCTAGGACCTATACTTCCTGTGACGAAACAACAACCTATAATTCTAAGCGAATCAAGATTCAAATGAACATAATCTAGAACTAGAACTGTTTATGCTAAGCCAGTTTTTTGGAGAACAACAATGGAACAAGATGAGACTAGAGAGATCCAGTGATCTCTAAACCAGAACTATGGAGCCTTGAACTGAGAGGCTGAAAGCTTTACAAAATCTAAACCTATTGAGACTTATTGAAGAACTTTCAAAACACACTGAATAATAAATCATAGAGGGAGAGGGGCCATTTGCTTGTAAACAAGCTTGGTATTTATAGCACTTTGATTTACCAGAGGGTAAGTTTGAATTGAACTCTTCTATTATAAAAAAGAGGAATTACTATTTACCGTGCAAATAAAACTTAAATGCAAGCAAGAGTGGTTGAGCGCAACTTGATTTTTTACGTTGATGAAAGCGTTGGAGAGTTCTGGAAAACGCGCACAGGACCGCCGCCTGCAGGCAGGCGGTCCCTGTAACTAAAGACCAAAATGCAAGGAAAAGAGAGGAACGGGTTAGAACAAAGCATGCGAAGGTTGGATAAGGCATTTTAGGATGCAAATGTATACTCAGTGTGTTTTTGGATTCCGAACACCTTGCGAAGAGATTTGAATCATCATTGGGGTTTCTGTAACCTCTTTTCGGTAGTATAGTACATACAATTTTGGGTACGTATAGCTGCCCCACGGCCTTTCTCTTCCCTTTGCTTTCCACTTCTGACACTCCAAAACTAGAACCAAACAAAGTATTACTATGCTTGCCAGTCCTATGAGAGCTCAAAAGAGTATTAGCTGTAGAACCACAAACTTCTAGCACATTGTCCGTGATATTTCCATTGAAGATTCTCACCATCTCAACTCACTGCTCTAGTGAAAGGCCCTTACAAACGCCAACCTCCCTTCCTGTAAGGTGCAACAAGTGTGCATTGGTCTTGGTGATGCTGCCATGCCAAGTCAGTGCACATATGTTGCACTTCCATAGTTTGCTCCCCCTCCAGACTTGGGGTTCTCAACTATCTCAGCAAATTGTTGCAATGGCTTCTTCTTATCAAATGGTCCAATGACAAATCTGGACAACATTTGAGAGGGGCAATTGGTAGCACTACCAACTGAACTACCAGTTGCCGTTGCCACTACATTTTGTCTCCCTTCTCCACTTTCCCCCATTGTGGCATCACCAACACTTCCACCTATCTCAAGTTCTTGTTCAACCCTCTCCTGCTTTGATTCATACTCATACTCAGAAGAAGAACTCATGGTGATGATTGTTGCAATGAATTAAAAAAACAACCATAACTATATGATTGATTGATTATGTAATGAATTAATTTAAAAAAAAAGTATAAGCAATGATCATAATTTTAATTTTAATTTATAAACAATGAAAACAACCACAAACAAGATGCATTTCGTAAAAGCCTACAAACTATAAACATGATTACATTGTGAATGTAGATACAAAAACTAAAAACAACCCCTAAAAATGCAAATATAATATAAATTTTAAACTGGAATTAAAAATGTAATTAAAAAAAAATGTAACCAGTTACAACCAAACCCTATGCAATATGCATTTTTAAAAATCCTACAAACTATAAACATGATTACATTGTGAATGTAGATACAAATGCTAAAAAACAGCCCCTAAAAATGCAAATAGAATCTAAATTTAAAAAAATAGAGACTTTAACAAGTATTGTAAGCAAATAAAATTATAAATACCTCTTGCTCTTGCTCTTGCTCTCACTCTCACTCTTGTTCTTGCTCTTTCTTGGTGTGAATATGGAATGAGCCCATAATGTCATTTTATAACATAGAATGACACTTTTAGGGTTAGGTATGTTTATTTTTGTTATAATTACCTTTCATTGAAAAAAAAACATTTAAAGTAATTAGAATGTGTTTTTAATAGAAAAAGGATGCAAAAAGTCGGCTGGGACGTCGATCCGACGTCCTCGAGACGTACCTCAACTATCGGGACGCCCAAATGTCCCCGCCGTCCCCCACATCCCCTCAACGCCCTCCACCTTCTCCAAACGTCCCCGAGACGTTTCCTGCCACCACCTCGCCTTTGAAACGTGGGGAAACGTTTCCCCCATGTCCCTAAGACGTCAGGGATGTCCCCGAACTTGTGTTTTTGGGAGGACGCGTCCCGCGCAACACTTGCCTGTGTCCCCTCTCCCCCTCTCTCGTCCCCAAGAGACAAGGGGACACAAAAGTGCGACCTCACCCTATCAGTGCAAATTTTTCTAATCATGGACAAGCTAACATGGCCACAAACATCTCAAAAATCACTCGAAACTTAGCTAACTTTTCCCATCACAAATTTAATCATTTTAACCTTCAGATGGCTGTGTTTTTTCCTCTGACCTCCATTAATGACTAGACATGCTACAACAACAAATTGCAACAAGTTGCCTTTTTGATTTTACCGAGATTTGGCCGGCAAAAACCTTGAAAGTTGGAGTGAATGTTCCTTGTAAAATCTGCTTTCATTTTCTTGCATGATGAAGTGGCTGATTTTTTGAGATACCGAGGACTGAGTTTTCTCTCAGTATTCTGCCCTCTTTGATGAAATTATCATTTTCCCACTAATCATGACAAAGGAATCATCTGAGAATTATAGCGGAGCATCCGTAAAAAAATCACGAAACTTTTGAGACTAATTTCATATCAATCTGACACATGTAGGTGCACTTTCTAAAAATAGCAGGTGTTCATGGCTGGGCATGTCTAAAAATAGTAAGTGTCCAAAAATGGTGATTCCTCAACATTTGCAATACTTTGAATGAGCAAGAAACATCGAGGCACAAAGATTGTGAAAATTTACCAAAAATAACAATGTTACAGTGTTCGCCCCCACCTTCTCCAGTACCCCCTTGGATACGTATCTAGTACAGATACATCCCGTGTGTGTTTTGACGTATCCGGGACGTACCTAGATGTACTTGGGACGTATCAATACTGTTGGGTAGTGGGGGGGCTCTAAATTTATTTTATTTTGACTTAAACAAACTTCAGTTTTATCGAGGACTCGACTAGGAGGGCATGGCAACCACAAGGAAACTTGGAGATTGTTTAAAATCCCTCTAGTTTATTGAAGAAAAATATTCAAAGGATATCAAGAATGTTTGAGGTAATTATTTGGGATCATCACAATTGGCCAAGGAAAGAAGCTATTCAATTAAATTTGGACATATATATGAGCCTCTGTACAAGTTATTTATGAGATCAAATCTCAGGTGATCTTCAATACTAATAGAAAAATTTGGAACTGCAAATTGCATAGCTTAAAATTTCAAAGAGCATCCTGTCCTAGAAACTATTAAGGCACAACATTGACTCCTTCCTGCATCCTTAAGGAGGATTAGAAGGTGATTTTGGATAATATGAATGCAAGAACCAACCATTGGACTGACCTCTTTAGTTATCATTGACAAAGCTAGAGTCAACGTAATTAAATAGGTCCTTCAGAGCTCCTATATACATCTTTTATGGCCACCATCGCAACACAAAAATTAATCTCAAAGGAAATGGATGAAACACAAAAGAATATAATATTTATATATCATAGACAATGTAAAATCTTAAGTATATTGAATGTTTTGAACATTGATCGTACTATATTTTTCAAGTTTTGTATTTCTTATGGACTAAAAAATGAGTATATGAATAATATATATATTTATTTTTTTTATATTTTTTTAATATATATGTACGAACGTATCCAAGACGTATCGTACGGAAGGGTTTTTAAATTTGATGTATCCATGAATCGAACCCATACCCATACTCGTTCTCGTATCCTAAGAACATAGAAAAATCAGTCCTAGATAGGACTCGCTAAAAATATTAAGTCTTATATTTGAGCTCGAAAGATGTGGCAACTCCCATTCTACTTATCTCATTGCTTTTTGCCACCATCGCAAGACCGGGAAGTTGTCTCGTGGTCCAAAAAGGAAAGAAAACCCTCTCGCAAACTCCTAAAACATTAGTTACGAGGTGATCTCTACAAGGCATTGATGCAAAAGCTGGAATGATCCAACTCATCTCGATTGTGGGGCGGAGGAGAGCCATCTGTATGAATCACATTACGACAAGGAACAAACTAGAGTGAATCAATATGTGTGAAAGATAGTCACTTGGACAACGGGTGAAATCAGGAACATCGTGAGGCCTGCGAAGAATCCTAAACATCAAGAACTATATTTTAAGTCATCAAGGAAATGGTCATCAGGGGCATGATAAGAGAAACTCACCAAGTGATGATGGCATATCGAGCTCACATGCTCTCATGCTTTGTTATGTGCTCACATCTTGCAAGTCGTGGAGATGGCATACACATTGCTTCAATGCTTGGTGATGAACTCACATCTTGCAGTCGTCGAGAGGTGGCAATTCCATTGTTTCAAAGGTCAATTTGGAGGTCAAGAACATGTAACTCATCCTCAAAGTTTCATTAAGAGATCCATCCTTTTATTAGGAGGAAACCTATCTTCCGAGGAGCAATTGAGCAAAAGGATGCCTAGGTATTAAAAGTGTGTTTCCACTTAGGTCAATTATGAGGATCATAAGAGATCATCATGTTCATAGGTGAAATGGGAAGGGAGTAAGTGGAGGATCATCATATCCTGACTCCACCATTATGTCCAAATCTCTTTGAGAAATAAGTCAAAATGAGTTAATCAAGCTATCAAGGTACTCAGGACCATCATGTGTGAAGGATCAAAAAGCCATCTACTCCCACGAGAAACATTTAGACAGGTGCATGAGCATCTTAAAGTTGGTTCCATTCAAGGAGGATTTTGGAGCCAGGAAGGGCAAGTGGGTGATTTCCATGTGAAGTACCATGTTTGCAAGAATGGGTGATCATCTCGCCACTTGATGCCATTCATCTCGCCACTTGATGCCATTCATCTAGTAGTGTTCTTAAACACTCATTCAACACCTCATAGTGTCATCACACCTCAAGGAGGAAGCACATTGCAATCACCTCATTTTAGTTCAACGCATGGCCATAGGACAAGCATCTCATTCATGGAGCAATCCTTCTATCTATAAGGTGAAGACATATCTCAGTAAGTGATAGACAATCATGAAATAGTTTGAGCATCATAGAATTGATTCTTGGTCACAGAGGTGAATTGTGAAAGCCTAGAGAAGTAAGAAAGTGATCCTCACTCTTGCCTTGTAATCAAAGGAGATCACCATGTTCCCATCGCAATGCAAATCTCACAACAATGTTTCTGAACACTTGTTCAATGCTTTGGAATGTTTCCATATCTCACGAAGGAGATTGTGATCACAGTGCTTCAAATCAGCAAGTTCTTCATTCATAAAAGCTTCATCTTCATCAAATTGGTCAACCCTTCTCTCTCTCTCTCCCTCTTCTCTCTCCATATTCTAATTTTCCATTAAGAATGCACTTTTTCCCTATTTTGTCTTATTCACTTAAGTGACCTTCAATTTAACATTGTAAGAGTCCTTTTTCATCAATAAGAAAAAGACTCATTTTCATTTCCTAGGAATATGGAAGGTCACAAGTGATGAGGAAAGGTGAAAAGTCATGTGGGGGAGATGAAAAGATAGTTTGTAATGCTATAAATTGGGATGGCTTCTCCATTCCAAAGGGTTGGCAATTGTGGATTCTATATGGCGAACCCTATCTATATATATGGGGAGGCACTCGGCTCCCCCTTCCATAGTACCCCTATCTATATATACGGGAGGCACTCGACGCCCCCTCTCCATAGTTCAGAATTCTAGATAGGCGCCCGCCCCAAAGATAGTTCAAAGATGGCCCCCACCCCCTCTTATCTTATGTTAATCGGTTGAGTGCCGAGAGGCCGTTGGCCTATATAGCCCCTATATAGAGAGGTGAGCCTCTAGATAGCCGGATACATCAAGAAATAAAAGCTACAATTTCCTCTATTTTCTTTGCTTATGTTCCTCTACTCTCTCTCTACTTCCCAACTTTGCAAGCATGGTGATCTTGTATAACCAAGAAGGAACTTTGTGTCCTTGATTGATGAATCTACAGAACTTTGTCTCTAGTTTGTTAGTCTTGCTGATTTCTTACATTGTTGTGTTCTTCTAATTGAATGTGGACCTACTTTGGTTGATGTATGTGAATTTTGTAAGCCTACTCACAACATTAACCCTCTCTCCCCTTATTTCTCTAACTCCCCTTTACCTCCCTTCACAGCAAATTCCTCCCTTGTACATTGTACAAGCACTTTGCCACAAGTTTAGTGGAGTATCTTGTGTGATCCCCAACCTACAACTTTTAGTTAGTTTACATTCAATAATGAGAGCCTCCCCATACCCAAGGAGGGGCTTAGCCCCGTGATCGTTGGTGAAAACCAATAATTTGCATTGCAACAAATTATTTCACCAACAAGTGACAACCATCCAATGGTATCTGCCAATTGACAAATGGCTAAAATCTAACATATCTGTGCTTTCGATTAAAATCTGCATATGTTTAATCAGGTTCTTTGACTCTGTTGCTGCCACCAGGGCGTCTCTTTACTGAAAATTCCCATGACTTGTTGAGGATGGACCAAGTGTTTGCTTTCCTTTACGCTTTAGCAAATTAGCTGACTCCTGGACAGAGTAAGGAAAGGTTGCCGTTCTTCCCCACCTACAATTGCAATGAACCAAACTAAAATAACTGAATAATTATGAAAACAAATATTGTGTTAAAAATCTGAAATCTGAATGTATGAAATTTAAACAAAAGAACTGATTTAACTTCCACTGTAAAAACTAATAAAAACCTATTCTAGAACAGTCAGAGCTCTCAGTTGTGCCACTCTCAATTGTGAACACAAACTGATATTCAATGTATTAAGTACTTCTCCCAAAAGATCAAACAATTATGTGTAAAGAAACGGTTCCTATTACAACAAGGACATGATATGGCAGATCCTGCCAAAGCTAATACATGATAGAATAAATAGTATAGGTGACGAGGATAAATATTTGGAGGGCAACAAGACAGTGAAAAGTTGAAAAGAGTTATAATTTTATATAAAATATGTGAAACTGAATGGGAAAAGGCAAAAGAGCCATTTTAGAAAACAAACCATACATATAGGAAGAAACAAATTGAAAGATCACTCAAAAGAGTCCAGCTTGTATTATTTCTTTCAGCTAATGAATATTGTCAACAAAAATAATTGTTATAAATTGTTGTGGTGAAAGTTTTGGTCAGAAACAATGGTCTAGTGAATATTCCGAGTACATACATTCAATTCCCACATGTACTTTTGCAAAAATGAAACCTAAATGACTTAAAGAAAAAGAAATTGCAAGAAGTTAACTAAGCATAACTAAGGTTAACCAAAGGGAGGGAAACTTCATTGCTGCAACAATAAAAAAGCATCATTCTTGGCCAATTGTGTATCTTCTTTAGTTAGATCTTTTGTACATAGCAAGACATGTGAAGCATTTGCTTGATTTATATAGTTATCCTTTCTTATGAAGCTGATTGTTCATTGCTGCCTTACTCAATATTGCTTCCACAAATATCTGCTTTGTTCAACAAATGTCAAAAAATAATAAAATGGCTGCACATAATTTTTTGGTCACCAATTTTTTTAATTTCATTGATAAGAATTACTAATATGCACATCAAAGACAATATAGTTTTAAATTTTATGAAATATTCACGAAAAGCTAATTTGCATGATACTTGATAAATGGAATTATAAGGATATTTCCTCGAGGTCGAAATAATTTCTCTGAGACGTACATGGAAGCAAGCAATTGTACCAATTTTATGATGAAAAAGTTTTATGTGTGCCAGCTAAAACAGCTGAAGCAGACTAAATTTCTTAAAGATTTGCAAGAATATTAGTCTCCATGTTAGATGATAAACATGTCATGTTGAGTTTGTCAAATTTTACCTTTTGTTGGTGCTCGGGGTTGTCTCGCCCCATTTGTGCCCTTGAAAATTTATTGATTTACGGCCTCTGTCATTATCTCCTTCCCCGTATTGAGCTTGGTTGGTCTTATTGCCATTTTTTAATCTGCTCCTAGGTCAAAGATCATGTATGGGTCCTTAATTATCTCCTCGTTTCTTTGTTCCTCTGGAAAAGCTCTGTATTTTGAGTCTTCCGTGCTTTGTTCCTTCAAAACTTGCGTTTTCCCATTTCCTCCATTTTCCACAGTCAAGATCTGATGTCCTTGCTGTTTTTCCCTAAATACTCAAGGAGAAATGAGTTGATGTGTCCCTAAGGATCATGTTTGAGCCGTGCAACAATTTAAATTCTCTGTCCTTGAAGAAAACTTCATTTTCAGGCTCAAATGCTCGTGTTTCTGTATTTTACGGTTTGACGGGCGTTTCTCCTGGTTAGATTTGCATCCTTGCATCAACAGGGAAACGTGGCACCTCTTGGTTGGATGCGGGTCAACTTAATACTTCGGAAATTCTATAAAAAGCCTCAACTTTAAAATGTGTCCATGTGGAGGAATAACGCTCGTTTGAGAATCAACTTTTTAGTTTGGCTTTGAAGTAGCGCTTTGAAGGACACATGGAGACTTCATTGGGTTTCCCATACTTACACAAATTTCAAAAGGTTTTCGGGAAGTCTAGGACACGTGGAGGAACGACGCTCATTTGAAGATCTAGCTTTTGGGCTTTGCCTTGGAGTAGCGCCGAGAGGACATGTGGAGGCTTCCGCTGCTTGGCCCAGACTTAGACAAATTTTATGTAAATGGATACAGTTTGGCGAACAGGGACACGTGGCTAGCCCACGCTTGTTCAGGGTCTTCAACTTGGGCGCCATCTAAGAGAAGCGCCATGTGGACACGTGGGGCACTCCGCTCACTTTGCATTTTACTTAGACTTTTCAACGGCCAAAAGGAGACGCCTTGCCTCAGAGCTTGACAAGTGGCACCTTCCACTGAGCTTCAAGCCTTCAAACAAATTTTGCCGAGATCAGGACACGTGGCGAGCCCACGCTCATTCAAGGTATCAAATTTTTGGGACCGCCTCAAGGTGCGCCAGTGGTGACACGTGGCAATTTGAAAAGTCACAAGGGGCAGGGAAGCGGACCATTGGAGGTGACTTAAACTTTTCACCTCTTTGCTTCATAAAGGTTAAAACATCAAAATGGCTGCAAGCCCGATGGGAAATAGTCAATGTTTTGCCCTGGTCAACGGCGGAGGTGCGGACCACGGAGGAAAATTGGAAAATTTTCCTTTTGAGAAAAAAGAGTTAAAAGTAAAGGGGAAGCGTAGTTCCGCTTTGGGACCCACATTGGGACATGTGTCAAAAGTATTTCTCAAGGGTGGAGTGCAGGGGAAAACTTGGAAAATTTTCCTTTTTCCAAAAGAGAGTCAAATGGCAGAATTTCTCCGCGTTTCCTTTGGGACCCACCTCAGGACACGTGTCGAGCCCATTTTCAAACGGAGGTGCAGAGCAAAATGGGAAATTTTTTCATTTTTTCAAAAGGGTCAAAAAAGGTCAAAGGAAGCCCCGAGCTGTTTTTGCATCTTCCACGTGGACGGCCCACATTCAAAATCAAAGATCAATAGCTGCTGAGCGTCTAAATCTGATTTTCCCCCATTTTTTCGTAAAACTCTTGGGAGTGCGAGTCTTCATGATTTCTTGCTATTTTCTACACACCAAACAGAGGAGCGAGTTAATTTTGATATCTAGAGTTTGGTGGGGAGATCTGGAGACGACTTTTGCCATTAAAACGGTCTGACTCTCAAGCCCGATTTGGTTTTCTGTTTTTCTTCTCCTGAGCACACAAGGGGTCAGATTTGATTGATATGGGGTGGAAGTGGTTGGCGAATGGATGGAGGCGTGTTTTGCCGAGAAAGGAGTTGAATGCGGAAGAAATCAAAGAGATTTGCCCTCGAGCACCAGAAACTTTTGCAGATCTGATTCTGCGAATCACGAAAGAATCATGGGAAGCACTGGTGCATTTAAAGTTTTTGTCTTTTCGGAGGAAGGGGCTCTGTTGGAAATATTATAAATGGCATGAATTTTTCGTGCAAATGGTTGGGAGTTTTGGAAAGATCAGGACCGATTCTCTCCAGCAGAAAAAGCTTGACAGAGCCCATCCATTTTGAGAAGCCGTCTAGAGAAGCCTGTATATCTCTCTTTGTGTCAAATTTGATCGTGTCAAGGTGGTTGCAAGTTTACAGCCATTGACAAGCTTTGAGATTGTTCTGAAACTTTCCCTTGCTAATAAATTTGATCAAACTTTGAGTTATTCTATGTTAATCTTGAGTAAAGTGTATTTATTTCATCTCTGAATGCATATGAGTAGTTTTTCTTGTTTCTATTGCAATCTTGTACCAAAATAGGGTCCAATCACACAGGTCTCAATCCTTGTGATAGTTTAGTGGCATCTGCAATTTCATTTCTCAGAAGAGCCTTCATTTGGGAGTGGGATAAACGGTTTAAAATCACTTTTCTTTCATTTTGTTGATAGAGATTCTCTGTAAGCCTCTGGGTGTACCTCAGGCGTGACTTGGTTTAAATCTTGGTGCTTTATTGGGTCCTCTGACTCGAGCCTTCATGACAAAATCCCACAGGTTGTGTGAAAGAGTGCTGATTTGGGCCTCCATTGAAGCACATATTCTAGTTGAGGAAACAATTTAACTTTTTGTGGCATTTTGTTGATTGAATCTTTCCATTTTGCATAAGCTCTCAAGGATCTGGTGAGTCAAGTCCATCTTGTCTCCCCTCCCACCAAAATTCATTTAACAACAACCAATCCTACCCATACTACCCCTGTTTTTGCTCTGTATACCCACACTAGACCAAAATCCTTTTACTAAAGTATGCAGAACAGATCAGGTTTCCAAATGTCTTTAGTAACCTTTGCCTTGTTGTGAGAATATCTCCATAATCTGGAAGTGACAACTCGTGAGAGTCAGATTTGGTGTGTTGATCATATTTTCCCCAAGGCCTTCTCTATAAAATTTATGCAAAAGAAAGGTACCTGTATCTCCTTTCAAATAACAGAGGTTACACAATAGGTTCTCTTACCTTGGTTGAAAGGCACAACCTAAAATAGTTAGGATAAGATCACATCCTTTTGAGGTGCTATCCATCTCTCCACAAATCCAAGTAACAAAGGGACAGCTAGATTTCTCCCGGCTACAAAATGACATACACTTATGATCTATCTGCCTCTAAGCTCCCTGTTGAATTTGTGTTGCTGCTTGGTTTGAAAAGGAGAACAAATTTGGGTACCAACACCTTTGACATAAGGAAGCAATCACAATGTATTATTAAGCCAAAAGCTACCCTGCAAAAAGTCAACTTTTATTTCAAGATGCAAGAACCAACAAGTTTTATTCTGTGGCAATATTATTGTAAATGAATCGTGTTGAGTATGTAGTCTTAAGATAGCAAGTATTCAGTATTGTAGTTGGGTGGTTGGTTTGGCTCTCGCAATAGGAGGACTTGTGGAGTGATTCCTTTGTTAAGGAGTATAAGGTGTAACCCTACATCAAAGCTATTTTTTCTGGAGATATTAATGTAAATTGCACTGCTGTACATCTCTTGTCTCGTGCATTTCATCATATAAATAAACAAATTACTCAGTTCTTTCATTTCAACACCTTTGTCCTCTCTGTTGAGCCTGTAGGAACTTTTATTGTGTTGATTTTGGGTCTTTGGGATAAATGAGAAGAATGGCTTACATTTTCGTTTCAATGACGTACATCCATGATCACATACTAGCTTTCACCGCACATTCGAAGCAAATTTATGAGCATACAAAGAGAACAGCCACATATTATGTTGCAAAAGCATGCATTATTGATTGCTCCAGAGAATTTAATGAGAGCAGTATGGATATTATGATTACAACTTGCATTTGATATTGAATAAAACATTTATTGTGCATATTTGAACTGAGACCTGAATTTTGAGCTTTCTGCTTGCATACTGAACAAAATCAGGGCTGCTACCTATGTTTTTGACCCAATTTGGTCAATGACCTGGACCTAGACCTGATTTTTAGTGAGTTTTGATTGAATTTTGGCTTTCTTTCCCCAATTTATGATTCATTTAACCAAAAACTAGATGAACAACATTAATGTAAATTTTCTGGGTTTCTTTCAATTTCCTTGTTTATGGTTGTATTTATGATGATGGCACATGTAGTTAGTAATTCAATCTGTGATTATACATGTGTGGTTTCTTAGTGCAGAGTAGTATCTTGATCATCATAAATGGTGATCAATTATGGTCTAAGTTAATGCATTGAGTTGGAATGCACTATAAACATGGTATGATAATAATGGGGGCCCATACCGATCACATGGTTACCCGGTTAATGAGAATGATAGCTAACTGTTTGTGTGTTTATTTTCTCTGTTATCGTCTAGGCATTTATCTAGAGTTTATATTCAGGAACATACTAGCATTACTCATATTTAACACATCTATGGGTAATGAAATTCCAACTAGGTTGAGGAATGTACAATCCTACATTTTGTTGCCCTTTGTAATGAGGGACTCCAAGTTGAAAATGAGACAGTGTGTGCCCATAGGCATATGGTGAAGGAGTGGAATTGCATGCTAGTTATGTACCAGGTACCTGTATAAAGGAAAGCATTATGAGCAAGTGGCATTGATTGTTGGAGGAGAAACTGCATGGGATGATTGACTGACCAAATATCCTTCTGTACAGAGTTGGAGAGCATGCCCTGTAGAAAGCATTCTATACTTTATCGGAGAAACTGCATGGGATGATTGACTGACCAAATATCCTTCTGTACAGAGTTGGAGAGCATGCCCTGTAGAAAGCATTCTATACTTTATCATTACCACACCTTACCGATTATAGATGAATGCATAGTAACAATGTAAATATTTCTTTAATTTTTTTTGCTTGTTATACAGGTCTGGAGAGCAAGACCTTAAAACTGTGCCTTGTGGCTAAATGAAGAACTGAGAAAATGACGATTCTCAACAGAAAATACCTGAAAATTGTTCAGGTATTGATAGCTATAGTGGAGATAAATGGCCCTCTCACCATAACCCTGAAACTAACACACTTCAAAAATAACAAAGCTCGCAGCGTTTAAGCTAAAGAACATTACTAATGCTTAGCAAGCTAAATTTACACTCAAAGAAGTGTTTCCAAAACAATCACTTGACAAATCTTGATTAGAGGCATTACTATTGGTCAGAAGGCAGTCACTTCCTCCATATAATGACAACCTCAACCTCTAGACTCTGTTTACATGCTTTCTAATCCTAGATATGAGGAAGAAACCCTATAGGAGCAGCGGCAAACCAAGGGCTTCAGAAAGACATAGAGGAACTCAATGCTCTCCAAAGCATCTGCAAAAGGAAAATATTGATGGAACACTTTCGGATTCTACAACAAACACCATGGGCACGGACTGGTGCAAAAGCTGGAATTTCAATTTTGTTTGCTTTGGAGAGAGAATGAGCAGTTTTAGTTGAATAACAGGAAATTTTTAGTATCACCTTCCATCTCAGAAAACATACGTTTTATATTAGTATACAATGATATCTGGCTTTTGATCCCATAAGAATCCCTTATGTGAAGTCCTATTATTAGTCATGTAAGAATATTACCAACGACAATATATCATCTTACATGACTAATAAATTCACAGTTATTTTTGGCCCTTTGGGTACAAAACCTTTAGGAAATGCCTGGGAACAAAGTTCAAGTTTAATTTATTAGAAAAGTTATTTTGCAGGGACAAGTGTCAAACAAATGTAGTTATCATGAGTAGCAAGAATGCAATTTGTAAGATCTTATAAACATTCCACATCGATAGCAATCAAATCTGGGTAGTCACTATGGGTACGGGTGCATATATGATGCAGGAGCATCAAGGAAAGAAGATAAACAAAGTCAAAATCTCCTCCTAATCATGTGTATGGCATCAAGGAAGGTGAATATTAGTCCCTAAGTCATGAGTGAAGGCCAAGGATGCAATAGCAAGTGGCAAAGTGGAGTCAAGTTGCTCAAGAATTCAAAATACAAGTTTCCCTCCATTTTGGAATTTGAACTTTTAAAGCATGTAAAGGTGTTTAGTTAGCTTGTAAAGGTATGTTAGTGGTTAGGTGAGTAAATACATGTCTTGGGAGTGAGTTGAAGTCTAAGTAATGTCAAATAATGAAAAATACCCTCTTGTGTGTGTAAGGACATGTGTAAAGGCCTTGAGTCAAGTTAGTTAGGGTTCAAAACATGAAAGTGAATGAACTAAATGAAGAGAATTCGAATGTAACAGTTAGTTACCTCCAAGTGAGGGAGAGAGGAAAGGAAAGAAGATCATTCCTCGTGGGGAGAGGAAAGAATGAATGTGGAGGCACAATTTTGTATGTAATTTGACATGTTTAGTTAATAAACTTTCTGGTTTTGGCAAGAATACATGATTGTTCTCAATCTTTTCATGGTCTTCCTTAGTATCTTGGTTTTGAATCTGTATAATCCTCTTAAGAGACTTGTTGATAGTGTATTCAATCCAGGGGTACTCTGAGAATAATTATCTTGGGTTTTCTAGAGTCAATCTATATTGGACTGTACCCTGTTTTGTTGCTAAAGACTGTGATAAACAGTAAGCTTGACCTCTGCAAGGTTTTCTTGATATTGTGGAAGTGTGATTTAAGTGGAAGATGGCTTTAAATGCAATGGAGGTGGTTATTTGTCTCGTCTCAGAGACTAGGAGATTGAATCTAAGGGGTTTCCTTGTGCATGCTCAGGAAATGAAAGAAGGTTGTGACTGAGTTCTTCAAAAGACAAATCTTGTTTATTGTTACCGGATATAAGGAAGAGAAACTTGTTATCATTAGTGATGTGCATGTGGTGTAAGGAAATGTGAGTTTCCTATATTGAAATCCCAACCTCCAATAATAAAGATTGAAAATCTAGATACTTTGTTTTGATAGTGCCGTGGGATTTTTGATTGTCTTGGTGTAACTATGATGAACTTGCAAGTATTCCAATGATTATGAAAATTGATTCACGTAGTGCCAGTGGGAATGGGTTGATTGCAAAATATCGAAGGAATTAGATGTTGAATGCTCCTCCATTTACTTTGTGCATGTTGAAAACTAACTATCTCTGTTTTAATAAGACAGAAATCCACGTGCTTGTAGAAATGACAGTGTATAGGTGAGGGGAAAAGGAGTGAATAAGGCTCAGAATGATGGCATAGACCTTTGAGGAGGAAGACAGTCATTGAAACTGAAATTTCATCAAGCTTTCTAAATGCATGAGGGTTTAATAGCTCAAAACCCTTACACAGTTTGAGGTATAAGAGAAGTGTAATCAAATCTTTCTTATTGACAACTCTTAGAGTTTACTACCACTTTACACACACGAGAGATTACTTAATGTGCATCTACAGTAGGATTTTGAAAGTTTCAAAACAAGTTTGAAGAATTTAGTGGGCTACTTACACTCTCGGGCTTTACTGTAATGCACAGCTGGGTTGAGCTAGGGCATGGAATTTGAGACCCCAAATGAAGGAATTAGTGCTTGAAAATTGGTAGTAATAGAGAAGGGGAGATGCTTATAGAGATTCAAGTGGAAATTTGTCGATTCAGCAGTTAAAATTGAAGACTTTCTTGACAGTCCATTGAGGACAGAGATAAACCAGTCTAGACCTAATTGTTTAGTGTCATTTTGCAAAGGAAGTACTAGGAGGGCTCAGAATTATCCCATGAAAAACTATACATATCTAAAAACCCTTAATGAGTGATAAAAAATTCATTTCTTTTGCTTTGGAACCCCATGAAAACAAAAATATACTTGACAGTTGGTTGTAGCAGACCTAGTAAGGGTTTAGATGCAAATTTGCAAAAAGTGGAATAAGGAGAGCTAGGTAAGGAGTTGAATTCTCAAATTTGACAAGCATCTTAGGGAAGGTAAATGTGAACTAATGGAACTTATAGAACCTTCTAGGTGTCCCTAAATCACTCTGAGCATGATTGAAGCAAGAAATCATTGTCTTAAGAGCATAATAGGCAGTTTTGTGAAAGGGAGAACATCCTTGTGTTTTGGGTTGTTTTAAAGCATTATGGTGATCATTCTAGCAGTGACTTGAGTGTGTGAACAGGGAAATTGATGAGAAATATTTGGAAAGGTTAAACAAGCTAGTTTTCCTTATTATTGCAAGGATTAGTGAAGAGGAGGTGAAAGGAAAATCAGGGTGAGTAAATGCTAGGGCAGTGATGAGAGATGGATGGGCTATTTCATGGTTGGAATGAGGTTGTGAGAAGCATATGAGGAATTACAAACCAGGTGTGAGGTTTCTTTGAATGTTCAGTAACTCGGTTGGTATATATATATATATATATACACACACATTTGTAAAATAATGCAAAATCATGTCAAAAAATTTCCATGCAAAAATAATGGATAAAGTTCGATTTCAAATTCAACGAGAATAAAGTTTGGCAAAATTCGAACTTCGATTAAATTTAGAGAACCTTGTGACATAACTTATAACAAGTACATTGTGCAATTGTTACAATGTATACACAAAAATCAAGGCAAAAATATTCATAATCATAATGCTCTCCAGCTTTCTCGTCTTGCAAGCTCCTTAAACTACCTATCACTTGTAGTGGCGCAAGATCAGCCCTAAGAAATTGAAAATCTGAAGGTAGAGAGCAAATGTGCAATGAGAGATAAGTATGCAATGTGAGGTAAATGTGTTGTTCTTGTTGTTCTACAAGAGTTTGGGGGTGTCTTTCGGGTTAGGATTTTTATATTTGTTGAAGTTTTTTTACCAAAAACATTGAAAAAATAAAACCCAATGTTTGGCAAAATTCCAACTTCGATTAAATTTAGAGAACCTTGTGACATAGCTTATAACAAGTACATTGTGCAATTGTTATAATGTATACACAAAAATCAAGGCAAAAAATATTCATAATCATAATGCTCTCCAGTTGCTCGCCTTTGCAAGCTCCTTAAACTACCTATCACTTGTAGTGGCGCAGATCAGCCCTAAGCAATTGAAAATCTGAAGGTGAGAGAGCAAATGTGCAATGAGAGATAAGTATGCAATGTGAGGTAAATGTGTTGTTCTTGTTGTTCTACAAGAGTTTGGGGGTGTCTTTCAGGGTTAGGGTTTTTTATATTTGTTGAAGTTTTTACCAAAAACTTTGAAAAAATAAAACCCAATGTTCGACTGTTTTTGATTGTGGGTATGCAAGAAATATATGCGGGTTCGCCAAACTGTACTTGGGTACTGTCTGGATACATCCTTGGACATACACGGGTATAGTTTGGTGAAGGTTGGTCGTCCCCCTACGGACCCGCAGGGGAACCCAAACCCCGACTTCCTTGAATCAAACAGGGATGTGGTAGCTAATTTACTTGAAAATAGTCAAATATTTCATTGTTTTTTTAGATTGTTTAACGCTTTTGACCGGAGCTTAGAACCGGGGTTCTTGGGTCCCCTCCCTTAACAATGTCCAATGACCAAATGTAACAATTTCAACACAATCCCAACAATACAAGCCAAACCAAGACGAGCCGTTGAACCGCCATCTTGGCCACCAACCGCGCCAAGCTAAGACTACCACCGCCAGGAGAAGAGAAACTAGACTCCACCACCAATGATGCTAATACCACCACCGCCGTGAAGAACTGCCGCCAAGCCAACTCACTGATGCAAACACAACCAAGACCAGCCACCGAGCCACCATCCTAGCCACCAGCTGCCACTAGCCTGGTCCACCACCGCTAGAGAAGAGCCCCGTCACAACCACCGGTGATGAGTCGAAAATGACAACAATACATACCCAACCTGGATTATCAATAACAAGAAAAAAGGACATGATATGCAAACTTTTAAGCAATAACTGTACCTAAGAATTTCTGTAGTCTGGCACACTGAAGGAATTGAAGAAACCATCTGCAACACACATATCTTAGCTTTCATGAAGAATGTCCTATAAGGCTATACCCCTTCAAAAATATCAATTGAAATGTTTATTTTACCTTAATTATTTTCTATAAACAAACCTGAATTGGTACCATGACGACACTGACTTGAGATTGTTTGTTCGCAAAGCACGTGAAACTAATGCACCATGAGATTCCACATTGAAGACACAAACGAATCAAGAAATTGGACGTGCAGGGCTTTAGAAATGTTTTGACAACCCACATATCAGATTGGGATTGATTTGTCTAAGCGTAAGTCTGGGTGGAGCTTATATTGCTGATCACTTTGCTACGAGCCTACAAGTGCAAGTAGGGAAGAGTAAAAGGCCAGAGACAAAAGCATTATACCGTGCATAAGCTAATCATACAAAACATTGTCAATCCCTGTTGAACATACCCATGTCTTCTGTAACCTGTGATTAGTATATTCCATTATGTAGTACACAAATCTTGTTTTGAAACCCTATTCCTTGTGGCGGACAAAATCCAATTTATGCCCATGATGCACAATACAATTTTTTATAATTATGACCAGTTACAACAAATTTTACTATGAATGGAATACTAAAACTGACAAGAAAACTATAGCAAGGGTAGTTAAGCCAGTAAGGCCCACTTGATTTAAGTAGGACATGATCCATGAACAAAAATTGATATGGTGAATTTGAATTCAGAAAAATAACGAACAATTTTATTAATTTCTAATTCTCAAAATCAAATGCACATTCTAAATCAAACACCTAATTTTTCTACTTCTCCAAATAAGTCAAATGAAGATATATTCGAATGACCAAAAATACTATGGGATATGAGATCATTGTAAGAGAGATCAAAATTCAAAACTATGAATGACAAGATAGAGCTTTCAGAAAACAAAACTCTTGAAAATAAACCTATATGTTTAGCATATGAAGAACATCAAATAAATTATGATCATCAGTGAATCCACCAAACATGAACAAATGTTCCCTTTCACAGCATGGCTGCTATGAGGTCTGCAATTGCCACCCACCATAACGTCTTAAGACCCTTAAAGGCTCCTTTCCCCTTGTTGCTCAGGTTGTGGGCTTTCCTACATAGCTGAATGCTTCCCATATGCTTCTTCTGAGCATTGAGGTCAGCAGTAGACGGTATTGGGATTGTATGTTTGGAATGTATCAGAATCAAAGCAACTACAAACATTTAAAGCAATGAATTGGAGTTCATTTCTTGACCTGCAAACAATTAATGCTTGTATCGGAATCTAGGAAGCTGCTATTGAGGTGGCAAAATGCCCCCTCCATATTTTGCATTGCAGAGAATGGGCAAACAGGACACTGCTCGAGACAGAAAACCATGAAGGCACGATCAGGTTAAAAGACACTGCTTTGCTTAACAAACTGCCATCGGTGGTTGTAAATGGATGTTTCACAAACATAAAGACTTTGGATTTTTTTACTGTATTTTTGTAAGGAACCATGCACAAGAATCATGGGACTTTTTAAAAAGAGGCTGTGGTTCATGGTACATTTAATATTCAGATCTCCAAAAGGTCAAAAGGTCAAAGGAATTGCAGTCTTGGGAAGTCTGTTACATGAAATCTTTATTTACATATTGCTGCTTAGTAATATCATCATCAACAGTACCAGTCATTTTGTTGGGTCACTGTAGATAAGGGTCCGCAATGAGTTATTGTTATTCCTATTCTTCATGCGGCTGACTGTTGTTACGTGCCAGTGGTTTGTTTCCCTCCAGCGAAATGGGTACCAAATGGCGGCTGCCATTTAAGGGTTTCTTAATGGTGCGGAGATTTTACACCCATTTTTCTGTCTGTGTTTATTCTTCGTTTAAGAGGGTGCCATGCCATCTTAAAGGACCCTGTTGGCCATGCAAAAGGGGCAGGGGAAGAGGGACTTCAAGGCTTTTCCAGTTTATAAGAAGCAATGAAGTTGCTTGGATGTTGATTTTTGGGTTGCAGGAAAAGAAACTCACGGTCCTGGAATATTCCAGAACCAGAATCAAGGTATAGTCAGATTGCTTTGTTATCCACTTTTTAATGCTGTTTTCAACAAATGCGGTTAGCTATGTTCACCCACAGAAGAGTGGTATAATGGGTTTGGAGAGGGAATCTTTGTAAAGCTTTTTAGAAAGTGAATTGTTGTTATTTTTAGCATGGATAATTTATTTCTGAGTAGGTTTATACTCTGTTCTGGGTGGAAATGTCCAATAGGAAGTTGCCAAGTTGCAAACCGTATGATAAAATGTCTTGATGGATAAAGATAATAACTTGGCAGTAGGCATAAACCAAAATAGCCGGTTATACCCACAAATAGATCTTGATTCATTATAGAAGTGAACTGATTTAGTCCGTCAAAGAAAGTTCTAGGTGGGAGAGAAAAACTCTTCATGATTTTTTTAATTAACATTAACTTGAGAGTGGATTGCAACAGTTGTGATTTCCCAGTCAGAATCGACCATTTTCCTTTCCAATTATTGAGCTTGGCTTCATATGTATACCAATTTTTATATCCCTCTTCTTGTTTTCAACAGCGCATAGGTGGGCTTTTGGGTATTTGGATTTGTGACTGTAGTTGCTCCCATGCATTTTGGTTTGAACCGTGGATGTTTGTTTTTTGGATTTTGTCCAACAGAGTGGCATTTATTTTTGCATTCATTTCTATTCTGTTTTCTAGGTCAGAAGATTTTGTTTCATCTATTATTCACAGAATCACAGTTGTAAAGACTGGATGTTTCATGGAAACGGTGTTGTGCATCAAATTTTTGATCCATTTATGTTTCTGTTTTAATGCTTAAGATGGAAATATTTTATCTCCCCTCTCTCACGGGATTTGGGATAAATTTCATCAACCTTCATCTCCTTTAGATCCTTGGCGATCAATCTTTTTCATGTACACAAATTTTACACCTTAACTGATTATTTGTGTAGAATGTTTTATGAGCATATACCCATATACATCCAGGTTTCATATTGTGCTTCTTAGATTTCCAAATTGTTTATTTGACATGCTTGGAATTCATGTTGTTTTTCCCATAGCATTGGAGAGTATTTAGAAAGTGAATTGTTGTTATTTTTAGCATGGATTAATAATTCCTGACTAGGTATATTCTCTGTTCTTGGTGCAAATGTCCAATAGGAAGTTGCTCTACAAGGCACTGGAGTAAAAGAAAACAAATGATTCCTATAGTTTGGCATAATGCTCGAGTGAGATCCGGTGGCTTTTAATGCAAGCTGCTGAAAAAGTGGGCTGGGCATAGTGGCAAGATGCTAAGATGCAAACTGTTTGATTGAATGTCTCAATGGTAAGTGGTCAGTTGAAAGGATATCATAAAGGCTGATTGTTTCATAAAATACCTACGAGAGGAGCGAAGCATTTGGCATCAAACGTATGTGAATGACTGAGCTTTGTTCTACAAGTTGAGATGCTATAAGACAAAAATTAGCTACAGCTATAGCTATAAGTTGAGGTTGTTGGTTGGCAATGATAGATCAGCAAACATCCTAACAGTGGGATCTAGGTGACAGCAGTAAAGTGGAAACTACATTAAGTTTAAAACAGAGTTTTAGCTTCTTATTAATTTAGTAATTAAACCATAGAAGCAATCCCTATGCTTGTGATTGCATTATGAACGAGCATAACAAATGGTGCAGATGACAAGGCTTGCAGATTCAGAATTGTATGTTGAACTTAAATTAGAAGTTGAGGATTTCAGGTACGCTATATTGTTTCGAGCAATTTTTGGTGAATTTTTTAAAACTTGCAGTCCAGTTTAGCTCCTGCTATTTGAAACTGCCCAGTTGTAATATTATTATGGTTTGTAGTATGAAATAAGCAATTTCATTTACAACATATCAAAATGGTTATGTTATATCAAAACTCTGCAGTTAATTTAACATCAATCGAAAGTTCGATTGCCAAAGTTAGACACAAGGTTTTAAACCTGAATTCCCCATCACATGTGGGAATAGAATTGCGAACCTTAAGGAGTCAATGTGATCGTTATAAGAAAGAAATTGAACTCCTTATAGAGCACATTCCTACTACCAAGGAAGAAGCTGGCAAGCAGAATGAAATTGCCAAGATTTGAAAAGAAAATATGAAAGCCCAGGTATGATTAAAAAAACTTGAGCGGCAGATTTCACATGTTTAAGTTAAGAAATATTTTAATATGGTAATCTTCTACAACAATATACATCAATAAGTAAATGTCTAGATGATTCCTAACAAATGTTTTTTAAATATTAACGTACATGTTTTACCTGCAGAAATGGAGAAAGGAACTTAGAAGGCTGAAATAAGTTGATAGAGAGAAATACTTTATTGTCTAGGCTATAGGTACTTTACGCATAACATTTCTTACTACATTTGTATATAAGAAGCTCTAAAGTAAAACAGAAGGTTGCAGAAAAATTTGTGATGTCGAATCAAAAGAGTAATCCCTAGAAATGTCTTATGAATCTCGGATAACTTGGTAGTTCTAAAAGTTCAACATCCTTTCTAGAACTAAAATTTCCAATGATCAGCTAAATGAATACTAGATTATGGAAGTTTCTGTCAGTTTATTTGTGTTTTCAGGTGACGAATATGTCATCTTATCGAAAAGTGTATGGATGGTGACTTGAAGTATTGAATGTTGTCTTCAAACAGACATGCACATATTATTGGTTATAATTTTAAAAATGTCAAGAGATTTGGGATGCATGCATTCTTGCTTTGTCTGGTGGCTATATTAGGTCTAGCTTTTGGGATTGCAAAAGATATAATGTTTGTTCCTTCCTTTTGACAAAACCTATTGCATGTACTAATTTGCTTATATTTTATTCATTTTTGTAGCACACCTGTTCATTTTGGTGTTTCTTTTCGAGCATTATAGTGATAAATACCACTCAAATTATTGTTGTTTCTAAAGGTTTGCTATTCGCTTTTCTGCAACTGCATATACAATCTATATTGATTTTGTGTTGCTAAGTTTCGTTCATATTGTTCTTCCTCATAATTGGATCAATGAATCAGTGCTTCTACTGTTGCAGCTATGGCAAGTCTGTTTCTGCTTGTGTAGAATTTAATTTTTGCATATTACAGCTTATGTGCTGGTTCGTTTGAGTTTTATTCCTTATTCTCCTTATTATTTTTTAATATTTCCACAAAATGGTCATCAAATAAGGTACAACTTAGGCTGTGGTTGCTGGCATTGATGTATTATAACCTCTACTCATGAAATACTGCAATTACAGCTTCCAGAAGATATGGACATCCCTATGACACATTGACATAGTTCTGCCAAATGCAAGCAGCATCTGTCCACCCTAATCAGTGCACCTTTGCTACCATACTCACCAATCTATGCCAAAATAGCGTCTTTGAAACAGGGTATTGCTATTTGTCAAAACTTCTTGTTTCAACTGCCCTGTTAAATGGGTTTGTTCGAAGGCCTTGCAAACTTTCAAGCGAATGTAAACAAACTTTATCTGATTAAATTATCAGCTTTCTTTCTTGGCTGTCCCTCTGGTTTCTTTTTGCATGCATGTTTTTAACAAATCCAATCACAATTAGGTTTTCAAGTATTGGTTTTTCTCATTTTCTTTCGTCAGCGTATCATTGTGCCCATTGGATCCTTCGGTTCAATTGATAGTTTACAGAAATCAACATGCGGCGGGGCTTGAAATGCTTAATAATTGGCCAAATTTGGAATGCATTGGCATTAACATATTAATAATAGCTTTACATCCTACTCTAGTGGTGTTGTGTCGGCCTCTCAAACCATTTTTTTATTGCCCTAAATTGCCTACTCTACTCTTAATAGAAAAAATATTTTTATTTCTCAATACTCCAATGTGGGGAAGGTGGTTGTGTGAATTTCCTAGATTAGCTTAGCTCCAAGATAAATGAGAGTACCTTTCAAAAACAAATGTTTGGGTAAAAGTTTTTATACTCTACTGCGATATTGCTTGCACCTTCTAAGATTTTTGTTTATAGTTCTATTTTCAAAAACCATACCAACTGTTGTTGCCTATTCAATCTTTCCATCAAAGATAAAGGCAGGTGTAATTGCAGCCATGAAGCACATATTTTTGATAAACGGAAATTTGCAAGAACAAGAACTCCCTCTTTGACAATCTGCCAAGCATTAACAAGGGCTGGTCTTTTTGACCTACATATACATTAGTATCCCCATGATAAGCCAAAAAAGCATATACAATAGTATTATCATTTATATCCCCATGATAAGCCAAATTGGCTAAACCATGCACATACATCTCTAGGACATTGTTAGCATTGCAAGAAGTGGTGTACATGACAATTGCTAACTTGTTGGTTAGTGTAACTTCTACATTGCATTCATCATTGTAGACCAAATTTAGCAAGTGCACAAACATTTGGCTTTCAACTTGTATGTTATGCGAAACCCACTTCAATATAAGTTCCACAAGTGCCTTGGCTCCATTTGCTTCTATAATCCTAGTCACAAGGTTACTGTTCGTGTTTGAGTTCGACAAAGATAAAATTTGGAAAAAAAAATCATGATTAAATTCAACTACTCTAAATTTGCAGTTTTTTCCATATAAGAAATAAATCCAATAAATTGTCAAAATAGGTACACATTACTAAATAGATTTGAAATTTATATAAAAATATACCACATTTATAAACCTTGATTAACTTATCAAAGTTAAACTATAAAAAACATATGAAAACATGAGAAAGTGACAATTAGGAGTCGAGACTCAAAACTTCAAAACAATTCAAGTCATTAAGATCACTTGGTTGAGTTGATGCATTATTATTATCACTAGATGCATTACTTAGTTCACCATAAAAAATTAGGCTCACTTGTACCGATGTCTTTTGAAATTTGTTGGAGTTGAGGTGAAAATGTGGAGTATTGTGTTGATTTTTTCATACACAATTGTCCTATGAATATAAACAAGATCTCTTAACTTTCTTGACAGCTTGTTCCTCTTTCTAGAATTGATGTGGTGAAAGAAGCTCCAATTTCTTGCATAACTTGATGAACTTGCTCCTTGACTTACTATTTGAATACCAAAATATTGCAGTTCAAGAGTTTGTGCTCCACAAGACCCCAACCATTTGTATCAAAGTATGTCAACTTATAACGTGTTATATTTGACCACTAACATTCCAAACATCCCTTCTCTTGTTTTGTACTACCAACATTGGGCTCTAAATAGACTTGCAATTCTCAAAATTAGTTCAAACCTTTTAATGACTTCATGAAGCCCCTCCATAACTTCACAATCTCTGTCTATTAATTTGAAATAACTTGGGCTCCAAAAAATGCATTGCTTCATGTAAAGGGCAATACATCATTTTTCACTTGGAATTAATTGTATCACATGATATATGTTTCCACATTATTTAGTGCTTTTGAATGACTTCCTTGTAATCGTCCATGCTCTCATAAAGCATGATGAGACGTGTGTCACTATCAACCATGTGAAACACATCAACAATTGGTCCACACATTTACAATCTTTGTTGGACTTTCTAAAAATTGTTTAAATAATTTGTTCTATGTTATTTCCCTTAGCACCTTTAGAAAGCATAGGATTTTCCCACTCGTTGGAACAAATAATGAGACCTTAGAGTTGTCTTCTTTTCAACATCTCTTTACAAAGTGATATAAAATGAATCAAACATTGTTTCACATGGTGTCAACAACTCCCTCAATGCATGCTTCATGTAAAGATTCAATGTGAAATGACGATTTCTTATCAAATTTACAATCACTCTCTTGTGTTAATTATTTCATACACCCATGAGAATTTAGCCAAGTCATGAAGCAATAAACCCAAACAACGTGATGCACATGGCCTCTAATATATTTGTGAGTATTTCTCTACAATCGACTTCTTAGCGCCCACACAATTTGTGGCACTATCAATAGCCACTTAAACCACATTCTCCATACCTACTTCAAGAATGGCTTCCTCTAATATTTTAAAAATATACTTTAAAGTTTCCTTATGATTCATGGTGTAAATCACCTTTAAAATTGTAACACCTTAAGGGTAAGCCACCAAAACATTAATCCATAGCCTTTGACATATATTTGACAATTTATTGCTCAATATAGTGTAACATGTTATAGTCCAAGAGGCTTTGACCTTAGTTAATTTCTTAGTCACCCTCTGCAAAAGAGTGGTTTTGAACGCCTTTGAAGGAGGTGTGTAGCCTTTTGCCAAACTCTATAACTTTTTAAATTGCATCTAAAAAATGTGGATTCCTGACTATTTTGAATGGAATGACACTTGAATAAAATAGACCAACTAATTCATCATCCACATGTATTTCTACTAGTTTTCACACGATGTTCAATGTTCCGCTCCTTATGAATCCACTTGTTGTGGCCTTGGGCATACTAGAAGAGAAAGCCACAAAAGATGTGAACCTAGGCATATCCTCTTGGATTTTCTATTTCCTTTGTGTCAATTTCATCTTTTCTACAATTGAAGAGTATTTCTTTTTTTTAAGAGCAATTCCAATATATGGAGTCATTGATTCCCATAGAGCAACCCCAACTCCCGACCCCATGGATTGCCAAGTAAATGGTACATTAGCTTTGTTAAACTTCCAAGAAAAGGGTGACCACACAAGTGATATTTGATATTGTTGTTGTTGTAGGTCACGTGTTTCCATCCCTCAATAGTTATTTTTAGGTAGCCATTAAATGATAATCCACATGTAAATAAAATAATTATACATCAAATTAAGTACATTACAATGAATTTAAAAATATCACTAGCAATCACATGTGCGTTGTGTAATGGTAACACCAATATATTTTATGTTGTAATGGTACAATGAAGAGGCATGAAAAGATCATTGTTATTACACAAGGTGTATTTGTTACATAGAAACAAGGCATGCTTTTTCTTATTTTTGATATTTACAAAGGGGGAACGAGACATTTTTGAGTAATGTTCGAATGAGAAAGGCAACAAAATGTAGATGTCGTTAAGGGATGGGACCCTGGAGATTACTATAAATGTAGGATCTTTTTGTTTTGTACCTCTAATATCTATTGTAACTTTGGCAAGGCAAGTGTCAACCCTTGGGATTTGTGTATAGTTAATGCCCAAGCCATTTTGAGAGGGAATTGTCTTTGGTTGTGTCTTGAAATAAGGGGTAGGGGAACATGTTGGGGGTTGTTTACATCATGAGAGGGGCCAATATACTTATCAAATTTGATGACAATGAAAAAGGGGAGTTCTGGCGGTGATCCAAAGGTGTTGTAGACGATACTTATGAACACACCAATAATGTTATTGATGGTCTTGTTTTAACCCATAAATTAGTTGTAAGCATAACTTTTTGATGTACACAAATAAGTATTTTATGTCATAATTGATCATCATTCGGATCTCCATAAACGACTTGTTTGTTTTGTTGTGTACTATAGTGAGCCACCGGAAGATTTAGAGACTTCAACATTTGCAGGTTATGGTGGTCAACAAGGTCATTTGTTAGTTGTGAACAAATGAGGAGAGGAGTGCAAGTCATTTCTTTCTTGCTCTATAAAATGTGCATCTGTTCTAGACATAAGGCTTTTCCAACCTTCCAAATGGCGATCAACATTTTGAATGTTGAGAAGTAGGCAACAAAAACAAACCTACGAGGGGTCATAGCCTTGTTACCAAAAAAACTATTTGCAAGGTGACCAAAGTGTGAAAACTTTTCCAAAAGTTAGTTCCATAAGAGTGACCAACATATAATAGTGATGTCCATGACATGAAGCAATTGCCAAGGTCTCCAACCAAAATGATAGACCCGTGACTCGAACTAAGATGTTGTGTAACGGGGAAAGCCTCACAAATACGGTAGTTGACAAGGGTAAGCTATTTTGGACCAACGAAGCCCATTTTATCATTGACAACATATAACACTTTCTTGAGGGAGTCTTGAAAACTTGATAAGCCCCACCTTCTTGCTATATTATTTCTTTGATTGGTATGAGAAGAAAAGCATGTATAGCGGATGCAAAAATGTTGAAGGCCACAACACCGGTAGGTGTAAGCAAGAAGAGAGGCGATTTATCAACACCTTGTTCAAGAGAAAGTGCACTTTTGAGAGTATTTATGAGACACGATTTCATTGTTCCCGCAATATGTAGTGCCCACACTTTTTATGGCTCAGTAGCTTGTTGTTCTTTGCTCATAAACATGTTTTGACAGTGATTGGTTATATCTTGGACATTATATTTAGAGATTTGATCTTATTAGACATATGTGGACATTTAGGTGTATAGCGCCAATTTAGCTTAATTTCTATATTGTCGCATTTTCTTATAATGTCATGGATACTAATGGATATGATGTTGTGTTTGGAACATAATTATAATAATGGATAGTTGTTGCATGTGGAATATGTCACGTATCATCTTGTCTAACTTTTGGAATATTGAGTATAGTTGTGCACGTTGTCGCATCTCGATTTCATGTAGGATGTTAGGTTAGTTTAGAACACATTGATATCTTACTATGTCATTAAATTATATTGTATCGGACAAAGTAAAATGTGTGCAATGAGTGTGCAGTGAGGTTTACGAAGAACGTGGAATTTAGGCCATTTACTCAATCTTGCACAAGCAGCCCACGGGTTGAGTCCTAGCCATGTTCACCAACGTGTGAAGCCTTAGTATAGGAGATTATTACTTTGGGCACTATGAGTGACCCCAATTCTTGTAATGTATTGTGCTTTGAATTATTAATTTGGTTTAAGGTCACTAGTGGAGTTGTAAACTTGTTTTGGGAGTTAATAATCTCACTTTCTTTTAAATTGTTGATTTTGTTTATTGAGTCACTTAATCACAAGGGTTAAGGGCCACATGTGAGACCCTTACCTCTACCCTTGTGCCAAAAATGCAAAACCCGAAATTAGGGTATTTTGGGCATTTTTAGGGACCCTTTTTAGCTTGGGAGTCCCCTAACATAAAAATGAGTTCTTGGACCCTACCTAATGGGTAGGGGCTTATTTTCAAGGCTAGAGGGAGTTTTCCTCCTTTTACCTCTTCTTTAGTCACATCTATGTAAGGGATGTGGATTTGAGTGTTTCTCAAAAGTTTCACTAATTTTGTCTTGCTAACATTTAAGGGAATTTGGGAGAAGAGGCAAAAAGACAATTTTACCCTTTCTCTCTTTTGTTTGGCATCTTTGACTCATGAGGGAGAGGGGTGACACTTGTCACTCCCTCATTTGTGAGGATGCTTGATTGCTCCTCTTCAAATTCCCATTCATGGGAAAAGAGATGGACTTTTTTTTGGAGCTTCTTGCTTGGATGCTTGGGTGATTAGGAGCTTGGGATTTGCTTGAGTCAAGGGTGGAGAAATTTGAGGTTGGAAAGCTTTTTGGAGAGCTTTCCTTGAGGTAGGCTCTTATGTCTTTTGCTTGTGTTGCATGATTTTGTTATTTGGTTATTTGTTTGTTTTACTCCCTCCATCATATGGCATGATGGGGTTTTGGAGTGTGGGGGAAGAGAGAGGGAATTTTCCCTCTCAATCCTCAAGGCTTGATGGACAAGCCTTGTAGGGTCTTAGTGTTTCCCCTCAATGGTTGAGGTGGGGAAGTTGATTCATTTGGCTTGAATCTCCTTCCCCATTCTTGGTAAGGAAACCCCTTTGGGGTTTGAAAATCCTTCCAAGAAGGACTTGGAGAAAGGGAGGAGGAATAAGGAGGGTTTTGGATTGAAATTAGGAGCAATAAGGAGGGTATGGAGTTTGTTGCTTTGTGCAAGAAATTTTGGAATAAAATTTTTGGAGAACTTTCTCCTCTCTTCCCCATTTTGAGGATGAACATGGGTTCTCCTCCTTGTAATTTTTGGAGTTTTGTTTTGTGTTGTCCTATTCTTGTGTGCTTGTATCATTGTTGGTTTACCCTCCATCTTGTGCAAGTTTTGGTTAGTTGCCCTCTTTCCCATGGGCTTGGGGGAGGCTAGCATGCATCCCAACCTTGGGAGAAGCATGTCATGATGCCTATGGTTGGGTGGCAAACAAGCTCTCTCTCCTTGGTTGTATTTCCCAAAGGCTTTTGAAGTGGATCTCAAGATGGTGTTGGTGGCATATTGGCCTCTCTTTGTTCTATCATTTTGTGGGAAGCATTGAAAATGCTAAAGTATGGTTTGGTGGAAACATCATTTGTTGTAAAATCTCCTTTGTATATTTGGAGACTATTCTTTTAAACTTGAGTAAGATTAAGTTGAGCAACCCCTTTTATCTTTTGAAGAGGAGCTTGTATTGTACCCTTCTTGAGTAGTTCTTTGTATCTTGAAGAAGCAATGTAAAGTGAATTTTGAACTTCTTGATAAGAAAGCTTGTGTTAGATGCTCTTCCCTTGTAAAAACTTGATGTAACTCTTGTTGTGATGAAAGGTTAAGTTCATCGGAAAATAAATGTTATTTAGACTACATTTGAAAAGGTTTAAAGAATTTGAATGAGTTTTGTTCTTGTTTATCTCTGCAAAAACAAATAAATAAATAAATGATACATAGGTATATTTCTTGTTGGTTATTCTATTTGGGGTGTAAATCTGAAATATGTTTTGTTTAAAACATTGGAAATGAAATATAATTTTTAGCATTGAATCTCCTGAATGATATTAAATGGAAATACTTTCCTTCATGTCCTTCTTTTTTTGTTTTCTCTTCTTGTAATCGTGGTAAAATAAATAAAGGAAATGAAAGCTTGATTCTTTTTCTTATGAGAAGATTTAGAAGTGTCTTATTCAGTACAAAAAAAGAAATTATTATGTCTATTAGCTGGTGATAGATGTGGGTATATACATATATATGTACTTATATATACATGAATATTTTATTGATAACTTAAATACATGAATATACATATTAAATAGTCTAATAACAATCTAGTTATATATATATATATATATATATATATATATATATATATATATATATATATATATATATAAAACTATATATAACTAGATTGTTATTAAGTTGAATTTAAATAAGTTTTAAACAAAATTTAATAACCAAAAAAAAAAAAAAACTATGTGTTGGTGGGGGTTCGGCCCCCACCCCTGCGCTTTCCTCCCTCCTTAGCCGGTGATGCCGACTCCCAAAACCCCTCACGTCCCTCTCCTTGGCCGGCATCTCTCTCGCCTCGTCTTTGCCTGTCCCCCACGGCCCTTTATACCTTCCATTTATTGTCACCCGCCGCCACGCCCTCACGCAAATTGTCTACAAATCAAACCCTACGCCACCCTCCTCACCCACGCCTCCCCGCCCCATACATCCAATAAAATACATGTATTCTTTAAACAAAAAACAAAAAGAAGAATTATAATGGTGGGAGGTGGCTATCACCAAAGGAGGAGGACACAAGAAATGGACAAGCTTCCATGGATCCTCCACACAACCTGCAAGAAGAAATAAATCTAAAATGAGAGAAATAACATGAGAAAGCAAAAGAGAAGTTTAGATAAAGATGTGCTAGGGCAAGTTTAGGGAAAACTTAGATCTAAGGCTGAGATCCTTTTGATCCTAGGGTTAAAATTAACCCTACCTTCCTTGAGCCATGGGTAGTTTAATGTGAATGGGAAATTAAGTATTAGGTTGTGTGAAAACTAATTAATTTTTTAAAAGGGGGTTAGTATCTTACTAGGGTGTCCTAGTGGTCTTAAATGGAAATCAAATAAATAATTTTGGTTGGGGCTAGTGGTTGAGCATGTGAGTAAATCGATTTAGTTAGATAAATTAATATCGGGAGTCGTAATTGTATTGTTAAGCATTCACTTTCAAAAAAAATACCCTAAATTTTAGTGTGTTTTGGTGCTTTTCCGGTGTCCTGCATGGGCACGACACAATACCTTGAATTATCAATTTCAAAGGAGGTAACTAGTCTTTGTGCATGAAGTGTCAAGAATAGTTTCAATGCAAGCCTTTGCTCGGTGATAAAGGACATGCAAGAGTGGTGAAAGAGGTATGATTTTGTGTGGGAAGCCTTGTAGTTAGGTTGAACTTTATGAATGATTTTCATTGTAAAGAATTCAAAACGTCATTCTCGCTCCAATTGTGTTGGATATTGAAATCACATTGGTCTACATAGTGAGATCATCGAGTCTCATGTTGTTTCCTACGGGATGTAGCTCGATAAAATTTCCATTCATCTATTTGAATTGGTGCAATTATTATCTTCTTCATTGGAAGATTCCTTACTTGAAGGTTGTTCTTTATGGAGTGGTGAGCATGACATGCATGGATGGTAATTGCTCTTTATGAGTTCCCAATTTCAAATTATTTGTGTGCTTGTGGTTCTTATGTCGGAGAAATATTGTGAAACAATTTGCATAATAATAGTTCACTCCAACAAAAACCTCAAAATAAGTTGAATCTTATGGAGGGATTTGAAAGAATCAAGGTGATACCCTCACAATAGCTGGCACACTTTATAATTTCCATTTATTGGCACCTTGTTGATTGTTGGAAGATCACAAATGAGTGGCTTAAGGAAAACAAAATCCATGGTTGAGGGCAACCTGTAGGCATCAAGGAAGATTGATGTATCAAGAATTTGAGGTTCATTGTTGACTACATCTTGTAAGACCTTTTTGCCAACATTTAATGGAAAGATTGAATGGTCAGAAAGAGCAAGAGGAAATTTTTGCAGCAAGTGGCAAGTCTCCTACACATTGATGTCATGCTCAACAACACGCTCGATAAAATTTTCTAGATGGCAATATAGGATGACTAGTTTAGAATTGCACCTTATGAAAATCATTGTGGGCATCTGATGGTACATTTTAGAACCTTGTTCTTCTTTGGATGCATATTTGGCAATGCATTTGAAAACAACATGCTAGGGCAACACAAGTTGGTAGTAAACGTTGGCTCTCCAAATGGATAACACAAACCGATTGTAGATGTTGATCCTATCATCATTTCTTTAGGGCAAGTACCTTATTTTTCTATCATCCTTAACGAAGAGCGATGTTTAGGGTGGTATTTCCCATGGGGTGTTGTAATGAAATCAAAATCTTGACTACATTCTCCTCAAACATGTTTGTTTAGAACATTTGGTATGGCACCGAACATGGTTAAACAAATCTTCAAGGTCCATAAGAGAATCAAAAGCTAGTATCTACACTATATCCAACAACCAAGGGTCATATTGAATGGATTAGTGAACAAAATATGTTTGTTGGAGGAAGCCTCACAAGTTCCATGCATAAACATGTTTGTTGAAGAAGATTTTGCAACCTCTACAACAACTACTTTGCTCCAATCCAACACTTAGCATTTGGTGCATTCTTAAGCCATAAGAAACCATGAACATGTGTAAATCCTCTATGTTTTTATCCGTATCTCGTAAGATAAAAGAAATCTTATTATTAGAAGATGTCTTGGAAAAAAAAGAAATAAAAATAGGGGATGATATGGTAACACCTATACCAATAGTCATGGGACCCCAAGTGTTTCTCCAATATTTCTTCATGAAAGATAGTGAATTTGTAGTGAAAGTAGGATGGAACATGGTGAGGGTTGGAAATAACATTAAGGATTCTCCATTATTGAGCTTTATGTGCGTCAACAAGGGGATTTCCATGCTCCACTTTAAGGAGGTCCAATTGTTGGGGTTAGCCACACACCAATGTTGTACAAATTTATATTCAATTGAAGCATACAAGAAATAAACACAGAAATTATACTAGAATAAAAATACACAAGATATAACATGGTTCACCCAGTGTGGGCTACGTCCACCAAGAAACAACCAATCTATTATTCTTTGTTTTACAAAGGAAATACAATGAAGATTTGTAATATTCCACACCTCTCATGGATGTACAATACTTTTCTTTCACAAGCTTCTCTCCAAGAAAATATTCTTATAATTATCTCTATTCTTACCTTCTAACCCTAGTTTTCTAGCTTATAAGCATATACAAACATTAAGGCAATTTAGCTATGCATTTACAACCCTCTGATCACTTTTATAACCAAGGGTCGGATCTAATCCTGCGTCTAAAATAAAAACATTAACCTACACGTAATCGATGTCGGTTACTTCTAGGTGACCAATGTTGGTTGCTTCCAGTGACCGCCGATTACCCAACCGACATCGATTACTGTGTAAACCTGTAAGTTTGTAAAGCATGTTATTTGTGAATCCATTAAGCTCCACAACTCAACAATCTCCCACTTGGAGATAAATTGTTGCATTGTACATACAACTCCATCCTTGGATCATTTCCTTGGCTTGTTTCTTCCTCTTCAAGTCTCAAACTCGAAGACCAATAGAAGTGGAGTGAATCTCCAACTTCTCCTTTGCCAATGGCTTCGTTAGCATATCCGCAGGGTTCTCATTTGTATGAATTTTCTCTAGTTTCAGCTACCCATCCTCCAACACCTATCGTATGAAGTGATATCTCAACTGAATATGTTTCATTCTTGAATGAAATGTTGAGTTCTTTGCCAGATGAATCACACTTTGACTATCACTGTACAATCTATAATCCTCTTGCTCATTTCCCAACTCTTCCATGAACCTACTCATCCATATCATCTCTTTGCTAGCCTCTGTAGCTGCAACATATTCGACCTCTGTAGTAGACAAGGCCACAACCTTCTACAATCTCAAAATCCAACTAATTGTCATGCCACCTATTGTGAATACATATCCAATGGTGTTTTTCATACCATCCAAATCTCCAGCCATATCTGAATCAACATAGCCACATAAAGAAGTATATGACCCTCCATAGCATAAATGCATGTTGGATGTCCCTCTCAAATATATGAGTATCCATTGGACTTCTTTCCAATGCTCTTTACCTGGATTGGCCATAAATCTGCTCACAACTCCCACTTTGCATGTGCAATGTCTAGTCTGGTACAAACCATAACATACATAAGACTTCCAATTGTTAAAGCATATGGAACCCATGCCATGTACTCGACCTCCTCATGTGATGTAGGACACTTGATCTTTGCTTAATTTAAAGTGTCCAACCATAGGTGTACTTACATGTTTTGAATTCTGCATTTTAAACCTTTCCAACACCTTATTGATATAATGTTCCTAAGACAAATACAATTTCATGTTCTTCTTGTCTCTATGAATTTGCATGCCAAGGATTTTCTTTGCAGCTCCTAAATCCTTCATTGCAAATGTATGAGCTAACTTTTCTTTAAGCTCAACAATGTCCTACATACTAGATCCTGCAATAAGCATATCATCTACATACAATAACAAAATAATATAGCTTCCATTTTCAAGCTTCTTGAAATAAACACAATGGTCAGATTCACATCTCATATAACCATGCTCATGTAAAATTACAAACCTCATATACCATTTCCTTGGAGCTTGCTTGAGCCCATACAAGCTCTTTTTCAACTCTGCACACAAGTTTCTCCTTACCCTTGACTTCATAACCAAGTGATCACTTTGCATATATATCTCTTCCTCCAAATCACTCGTGAAGGAAAGCCATCTTAACATCAAGTTGCTCTAAGTGCAAATCTTCTACTACAACTAAACTCAAAACAATATGTATGGAAGTCATTTTTATGACAGAGAAAAATCTCACCAAAATCAATATCTATTTTTTTGTAAACCCTTTTACCACAAGCCTTGCCTTGTATCTTTTCTGTTCACCTTCTTCTTCCTTGATCCTATAAACCCATTTGTTCTGCAATGTTCTCTTACCTGCTGACAACTTAACCAAAGCCCATGTTTGGTTTAGTTTCAAGAAGTCCATTTCCTCATCCATGTCATGCTCCCACTTCTTATGGATTTCTTCCTACATTGCTTCTTCAAAACTTTTGGGCTCATCACTATTAGTCAATAATAAATAAAATAAGGAAGGTGTAAATCTTTCTGGAGGTCTACTTACCTGTTGTGACATTCTCACATAAATCGGGGTGTCGGAGGCTCATTTTGTACATCATGTACATTTGTATCAACCTCTCGATGCTGATGTGATAGACACTAGTCACCGCTACCGACGCCGCTTCGACAACCGACATCGCCTCCTCTCCGCCAACATCGATCTTCTTGGTTCTATCGACATCGGTTCGTGATGTCAACGCCGATTACTATAATCGACACCGATACTTGTAGGTGTCAATTTTAAATCTGAGAATGCATTTTCTTCCACAAAATCTTCCACTAGTTCATCCTTGGGTATCAAAATTTTATCCATGTACATTCTCTTTTCATTCCACTCAATGTCACAACTCCTAACAATCTTAGCATCATCTAAATCCCAAAAACGGAATCCAAAATCACTAGAGCCATAACCAATAAAAGTGCATCTCTTGGATTTAACATCCAACTTCTTTCTATTTTATTTATCAACATGCACAAAAGCTTTTGAACCAAATACTCTCAGAAATGAAATATCTACCTCTTTTCCAATCCAAGTTTCTTATGGTATTCCACCATCTAGTACACTTGAAGGCCCACAGTTGATTAAATATATTGTTATGTATTGCTTGCTCGCCCAAAACCGCAAAGGTAATCCAACATGTATTATCACGCTTCTTGCATGTTCCATGATAGTTTTGTTCATTCTTTCAGCCACACCATTCTCCTGTGGTGTTGTAGGAACCGTTATTTCTCTACGTATTCCATTCACTGAACGGTAATCATTAAAAGCCTTGTTGTAGTACTCACAACCATTGTTAGATCTAAGACATTTTAATTTTAAATTGGATTTATTTTCCATAAGGGCTTTCCATCTTTTAAAAGTCTCAAAAACCTCGATTTATGCTTTATACAATAAACCCATACCTTTCTCATGGAATAATCAATGAAAGTCACATAATATTGGGATCCTCCATGAGAAGCTACTTGGCTGGTCCCCACATTTGAGTGCACAAGTTCCAATTTTTACACCTTTGTTGCCCCAAATTTAAGAAATCTCACTTTCTTTTGATTTCTAAACGTGTAATTGTCACATCAAGATCTACATGTTTTTAATATGATAACTTACCATTTTCCTTTAATATCTGCATTCCCTTTTTACTCATATGGCCTAGTCGATTATGTCAAATGCTTGCATCTCAATCTGAAGTAAATAAAACAGAAAATGAGTCAAGAATATATATGTAGACATATAATGTTATTACCTTCTTGCCTCTTGCCACAACAAGAGCTCCTTGGTAACTTTCTAAGAGTCGGCCGTGAATGTAACCATGCGCAACCGGCTTCACCTAATTGTCCCGCGAAATTAGATTTCTCTCGAGGCTTGACACATGCCTCACATATTTAAATATCCATGTATTTTCATTCTACAATTTTAGATGAACTTCCCATTTACCAAGAATATTGCATGGTTCAACTCCTAAATAAAAATGCCCAAAATTACCATGGACATAATTTCTAAATAGCCCTTATTAGGGTAACATGGAAAGAAGCTCCTGAATCTAAAACCCAAGATTCTATTTTATTATCCAATAAGAGAATAAGGGCATCTTGTATTACTTTTGATGCAACATTTACCTCCTTACCTTTATCTGGTACATTCTCTTTGTTTTCCTTGAACCAACAATCCTTCTTTGCATGTTCTTTCTTTCCACAATTCCTGCAGGTTATTCCTCTACCTCTGGATTTAGATATGTCATTCTTTGACTTTGATTTCCCATTATTCTTGCTCTTAGATCTCTCCTTCTGCCTTCCTCTGCTTTCTACATTCAAATCATTTCCAGATGATGACTCTCATGTTCTTTTCGTGCGTATTTCTTCATTCAGGATTACACTAACCACATCATCAAACTTCAAAATATTAGTAGCAAATGTTATATTACTAACAACCATTACCAAGTTATTCCAACTATCTGGCATAGAGCATAGGAATAAAAGTGCTTTCACTTCATCATCAAATGAAATATTAACCGATTTTAATTGATTTATAATGAAACACAAATCATTCAAATGGTTTGATACAGATCCACCTTGCATTTTTTAATTAAATAATTTCTTCATCAAATAAATTTTATTCGAAGCACTTGGTTTTTCATATAAATTAGCTAAATATTTTATCAAATCTACCGTAGTTGTTGCTTCAGTAATATTAGAAGCTACAGATACTATCAAACTCAATCTTATAGATCCCAAAGCCTTTCTATCAAGAATTTTTTATTCTTCATCGATAATCTTTGTAGACTTCAGCACTACATTCAACGGTAAATATAAATATTTTTTATGCAAATAATCTTCCACCTGCATCTTCCATAATTGATAATTACGACCATCAAATTTCTCCTGCAGTTGTTGGGGTTAGTCACACACCAGTGTTGTATATCTATATTCAATTGAAGCATACAAGCAATAAACACAAAAATTATACCAAAAGAAAAATACACAAGATATAACATGGTTCACCCAGTGTGGGCTATGTCCACCAAGAAACAACCAATCTATTATTATTTGCTTTACAGAGGAAATACAATGAAGATTTGCAATCTTCCACACCTCTCACGGATGTACAATACTTTTCCTTCACAAGATTCTCTCCAAGAAAATCTTCTTACAATTATCTCTATTCTTACCTTCTAACCCTAGTTTTCTAGCTTATAAGCATATACAAACATTATGGCAACTTAGCTAGGGTCGGATCTAATCCATGTCCTAAAATAAAAATATTAACATACGGGTAAAATCGATGTCGATTACCCAACCGATGTTGGTTTTCTAGGTGACCAATGACGGTTACACCAACCGACATCTGCCATTGTAAACCTATAAGTTTGTAAATCATGCTATTATTGAAGCCATTTAGCTCCACGACTCAACACCAACTATTTAGCATATGCAACACTTAGATTACGGAATAAAGTTATAGGACCAATTTGCAATCATGTCGAAAGTTCACTTCTACTTCTTTACCAAAAATTACACCTTCCTCGCAATTTGGTGCCAAAGTGCACCAAATTTTATAGAAGATCGTCATTTGGGAAGTCATTAAGTATTTTTTTAAGGTTTGTTATAGTTGCAGAATTGTGTTCTTAATATTTGGCTTATAAAAACAACTTCCGTTGCTTTGGCTATGGTGCCACATTATAAGGTTGAGAAAGAAGTATTTGAATTATGGATTGCCTCCAAATCAACCATCGTGGTAGTGAATCAAATGTTGAGCATATTCGTGTTCTTGGACTTCCTTCATGCACAATTTTTTAAACATGGCTTTCCTATAGGAAAAAAGTTGGAAAAGCCATGAAAACAACCCTTTTGTGTTGTACTCATTTATTGGGGAAAACCCAAGTTTTGGCTAGGCAAAAGAGAACGGGAGTTCTGTCCATAGGATTGAAAAAAACTTTGTATTTCCTCTTTGTTTGCTCCTATATTGGGAAGCATGGGCACAAGAGAGGATGTGTAGTGGGCCATATTCGATAGTGAGTAGCCATTAGTTTCATCCACCTACGGTTCATCATCTATAGTTCAAGAATATATACTAAAAAAGTTTAGCAAGGATGAAATATTTTTCGACATAAATAATAAGAATGAAAGTGCGTCGTCTTTGAGAAAAACATCTTTATAGTATGGATAACGGAAAATTTTGAATTGTAAGGCTTTTCAGACACATGTCTTGCTAACACATAAGTCATGTTTTGTTTGGTGTGGTCCTTTCCTATTTATAAGAACAATATTCAAATTTCCAATACGATGTGGAAGGTATTTGGTGATGGAAGAGACATTCTCGGGGAAGATAACGTACAAGATTGGGTTGACTATTACAATAAGCATTTCCTTAACTTGGGTAAGAGACTGTGCATTAACGCGTACAAAATTTGACTGCTTCTTGGCGTGCATGGTACCAATGTCTTTTACGTTCATTTATGCGGGTTTAATTTTGCAGAGAGTTCTCGTCTATGGACCCCTTTTTCCGGAGTCGGCATTGGAGGTTTGAAAATTCTTGGATGAAATTTCCATAAGGAAAGAATAGAAAGAGAGGAGTGAGGAATGGGACCATGCAAAAAAATGAGAAGCACAAAAATATCTGATACCATAAAAGCAAATATATAATTCTTTCTAGTATGTCACTAATTGCTTCTATTGTTCACATTTTTGCAAGTCTCAAAAAAGAAAAAGACATAATAATTTGAAATTGCAAAGCTTAATATTCAATTTTGAAGAGAATGTGAAAGGAGATACTTTCTTCTGTAGTAAAGGGAGAAAATGACTCGAGCAGAAGGTAGGAATAATGCTTTTGGGTTTCCATCCATGTACATAACAAAAGTGGAAAAGGGAATTTTTATACAAACAAAGGCAATGTGCATGCCACATGAAAATAGGAAAAAGATGAGTCGAGGGCAGGATTGGATTTTGCAAGGCATTTAGACGTTTTTAATCATTTTAGATGTCAAAATACACTCACTTTTAAAATATAACCATCATGCTTGACAGGCAAAATTATAATTTAAATGTCAAAATAACATGTGCATTACAAATTTAATCATGTATATATATATATATATATATATATATATATATATTAAAAAAGTTAGTAAATTACTTATTATATTATATATATTTTGAAATTCATCAAAAATCTAATATAAATCAAAATCAAAATTTAGAAATATTTAGAAAAAAAGAAAGAATCTTGCTATCTTTTTCATGAGTATGAAATAGAAACTAGGAAATAGAATTAGAAATTGTAGATTATTAATTACTAACTTAGTAACTATCCATCCATTAATATGATCCACGGTTACATAATACATTGCTTTTTGTCACCACAGCCTGCAGGTCCGCAAATACAAAAAGCCAAGCGGTAATTTCAAACAAAAAAATTAGAATATGTTTTTTTAAATTTAGTTTTCCCTCATCTCCAGCCTCCGTGATTCCTATGAAGTTCTGAACTTGGAAGACGGAATGGGAAAAAACCTTAACCGACTATTGCAATTGCAAAGCTTGGCGGAGTTGTAGTGAAACACACAAACGGCTAAAAGGGCATAACGTGTTGCGTAGCATTCAAGTTCAACACAAAGAAATAGTTGGCAGCGGAAAATTGGCATAGCGTACTCTTGTTGTTACTACGGTAAGATCTTCCCGAGTCTGAGTCTCTATTAAATGCAGAATTAATCTATGTAGTTTTATAATTTTCTAAAGTCTTTTCTATAAAGCAGTTAACGACCCATAATTTCCCACCCAAACAACACAGTAAAATACAGGATAAATTTTTTTTCGACGCATAACACGACACAACATGCCACCACCAAGGTCACAACTAACTCCGTGGATAACTCAATACAAGGATGACCACAAGGGTAGCACGGAAATGTTCACACACACCAAGGATGGTTCACTTTTCTATCTGACAAAACAACATAAGAAACCACCACATAACACACCTACAGATAGGGCAAGCCACAATGAGGAAATTATTGATGGTTATTTATTTTTATGTAACCTCTTTCGATCCTTAACTACAGTTTGCTAAGACTCTAGATATGGTTTGTACAATGCTTCTTACAATGCTAAGTTTTCTCTGGCTTATTAAATCTTATCCTCTTCTAACAACTAACAGTTCATTTCTCCTTAGGGTTATTTTACAAATTTCACCATAAAAGGAATAATGTTCACTAGAGGAACTAGGGTTATCATGTTATATAATTCTTACTCACAATGATGGTCTCGCCTATGATTTCTTTAAAGAATTCCTTGCTCTCAAGTTGGTAACCTCTACGTTAATTTATTTAAATATAACTTTTTAGTTCAACTTTTATAAGTATTAAACAACCCACGTTATTTTACTTATGTCGCATTATTAATAAGTCATAGCAAGATTTACTCAACATTTCTTTTCAAGGGTAAAGTTTAATAACACTCATTCACCATAATAGAACAAGGTTACTTCCACACTTAAAATACCAATAATCCAATAAGGTCACTCAACAAGCAGTAACCAATATTTTAATATTTTCAATGATGGTCAAACAAACCAAGGTGTCCAAAGTTAAGATGACAAAATCCACAAATACATTATACCAAGACCAAGATCCTCTCCTACATTTTCCACTGTATGTTATCAATAGTTGAACGATATAAAAAAAAGATTCATGTAAGAACTTCTCAGCTGAGGTTGATGCACAAGTTCACAAGTCTATCCCTCATCTACTCGCTAAAATTCCATCTGCAACAAATGTTTACTAGAGTCAGTTCGCTAGAACTGAGCATGATAAGATATAAACCTCACCTAATAACTTATGCCATCTAGCATTTAAATAAATGAAAGTTTGCAATACTCCCTATCAAATAATTCCTAATCATGTATTCAAATCTTAACTGCACATCTCATGATAATACATTTCATACCCATCATTGAACACTTCCCTAAAATTTGCTTACATATGAACAAAAATTCCAAGTGGCTAGAAGATATGCAACCTTAACCTTGCATTTAATCATAATTAAATTACAGTAGTAATAATAACGCTCACCTAATACCCTCAACCTACTTCACATATATAAGTGTCCAACAATATTATCTTTCAATTAAATAAAAGCACCAACGACATTAAGCTTCTATAATAAATACAAGTGTCAATCTTATGATACACATCAATATTACCCAAGTATCAACCTTTATAGAAAATCAAGGATATGTAAGTATACTTTTGATACTTATCTCACAATTTAAAGAATGTACTTATGTAAACAAGGGTTCCACCAATCAGCAAGTTCATATTTTATTTAGATATCCTATCGGTTGTTTATTGTCATGTCTCTATATGCCTCCATTAGTATAAGAGTCCAACTCAGAGGAATGAATTACGAACAACAATACCGTCATACTTTGTTAATGAGTAGAAGGTACATTTGGCTAGCTAAAACAGGTAAGCGTGGTCCAAGCCACTATAAATACAAGTATCAACATTATCTCAACTCACAATTGAGATGCAAGTACCAATTTTAGCTAACATAATAATCGTCGTAAATGCCAGAAAATAATCCACGCGCTAACCAAGTATTGAAATAACATATTTATCCTTACTGGTTGCCTGAAAGCATAATATATCATATTATATAATTCAACCTCCACTTGCATATCTCAATTTATGGGTATTAATCATTGTCCTATATAATGAAGTTAAATAATCTCAGGTCGACTTCTATCCTTGACGTCATATAAGGTATGAACAGTCCCATTATGGTAGTTGTCACCTTTACTTAAGGCTGTGTATGAATCCATTTTAGGGTAGTTCTCATAACTTCCCTATTCATCTGTTTTCCTACCAACAAGCATTTCAACAAGCTTTGAAGTCAAAGTATAGGATAAATTTATAATCTCATATTTCAAGCATAGACTGAATTCATATGCCTGAGGGCCATCACATGTCAATCAAACATGCAGAATGTACACATTCATGAGAGTTTGATGTATCCATTATTACTTTAACTGATTCGAAGATCTAAGAAGCGCCTCAAACTTAAGCCATATAGTTATCCACACAAACTAACGTCTTGAGGCTTACCGTATTCAAAAAGGTCACCAAAAATAGAAACCCCATTAACACATGCTTCAGGAGCGTTCCAATCTAAAAAAAAAAAGCTCAGTAATAATAATAGTAGAGGCCCTGGTGAGGGATTTTCAATAATCCCCAAAGTAAACGATAATCAAAGGAGTCGGATAGTATCTAGAAGGACCAGTAAGAACCAGTACGACTCTCCCCAAATAGAAGCCTCCAATCCTAATGGGGGGTTATATTATTACCAATCCACATTAAAAGACCAACACAGTCTTCCGAGAAAATTTCCCGTTTTCAAGCCATGTTTTACATAATAAAAACAAGACAAGAAAAATTCTAAATCTCATTCACACACCACAATATTTTCTACAGAAAACACTGTTCACAGGAGTAATCATGGCAAAATGATAAACTAACTTTATAAGATCGAAAAGCGAGAATCACTGGAGAGAGATCAGCTCATGCAAATTGTGTTTAAAAGTCATTCGAAAACCCATTTCTTTTGGGCATCTCGTTCAAGAAAGAGTCAACATATATATGTAAATAAATATTAAATAATATCAAGAATCCAAAACGTTACTTACTTAGTAAAAGAGAATCACACATCAACAATCCAAAGGAGACTCACATATACAGAATTCAAACAAAACTGCAGAGATTGATTTATCTAAATGCTAAAGGAAATAAATCATTAAGAGAGAGGGTTAGGGCTTATCATGCCTTTAATGCGCTTCCCAAGGCAAGAGCACGCTGAAACAGGCCCTTGAAGGTAGTAATGAGCCGAGGTTGGCTGCTACTAAGAACACCAATTTCCGAAGACCAAGAATCACCACTGCATAGTACCCAAGAATACCACCAATCGACCCAGGTAAACTAAAGGTGCCTTTTCCGAGTTCAAACAGATATCATTCCACCTGTCAAAAATGCAACTCCTAACGCTAGTGTCATGGGCAATCAAACTATTCACTAGCACTTGCATCAAATCCCGTTGGCCTCCCTCCTTGTATTCAACATCATTTTTGCGCTTCTTTTCAGTACCAAGCTTTGAGAGCTTTGAGGATGTGAAGAAAAACACGAGGAGGAGAGCTCCAAACCTGAAGGAAGCCATGATAGATGCTGACATTACCAGGATCCCGGCAAAACCACCCGACAGGTTTAAAGACTTCCGCCGAATAGCCCATCCTGCTATGAATAATGCAAGCGCCACACTTATGAAGGCTTTTATTACCAGGCTCTCCAACAGCAAATTGTGCTTCATGAATATTCTGATATGAAAAGATCCTCCTCTATGAGATTCTCTTCCATGAGTTGCATCGTAAAACAAGTAAGGTCCCAATAGATAATCTTTGTAATAAATTTCATCAGGTCTCCTGGTAACACTCTTACTGTCACTAATTGATTTGGATAAAAATAAAAATAAAAACTTGAAGGAGAATCCCAAATTTGAGGATGCATTCAATACTGAACAGGTAACAACATTGTTGGACAGCCTGCTTGTTGGAAGCGCTCAAAGAGGCGTCTACTGTACTGCACACACTCACTTTGTCAAGCTAAAGATCATTGCATATCAGCTGTGATCCCAACAAGAACACAACTCGCAGCATCCAATGAAAGTGGAGGTAACACGCCACCGCTGCACCCAATGGTATTTGGCGCGGCAAAAAGAAAACCGCGCTCCTTCTTCCCCCAAAACGCATCAGGCAACAACAAAAAAAAACCATGTCCACACGACCACAAAAACGAAGTATTCCTTCACCCCACAGACCCACGCGGCCAGGGCAGGAAAAAGGGATGCGTCCAAGATCTGCGCACCAGCATAAGGCGTGAGGGGGGTTTCATTGCGGCCAGGGAAGACAAAAAAGGACACGCCCAGGATCTGTGCACCAGAAAACGACCACACAGCCAAGGAAACTTGCACTAAACTCTTTAATGTGAGGTTTTCATCTAGGCGCGCGACCCCCAATCCACTGAGCACGCAGATCCCCAAACTACTGAGCACGCAAATCCCCAAAACAAAGAAAACGTGGCTAGCAAGCCATAACGAATCACGAAGACAAAACGCAGGCCAAAACCCAATACGATTTCAAACACGTTTCCCCAGATCCCAGGGAAGGTCCAACACGGTTTACAAGAAAAGACGTCTATTTTGGAGAGAGATCCATGTGATACGCAAATCCTAAATTCTCCCCATTCGAGCACGCCTTAGAAGATTTTACAACCCTAAACCATATTTAAATAGTTCACCTTAAATGCCGAGCAGGATGGAGCTTCATCCTCATTTCCCAGCATTAATTTATGTAATCGCTTATCAAAATTTAACAACAGGGTTGGTATCAAATCGACGATCAGAAGGCGAGGTTAACGTCGACCAATAAATAAAAATATTATTATTATTATTATTATTATTCCACTTATTAATCGAAAAACAAGAGCCAACGAGAGGTCAACATAAGCACCACAACGTTAAAAGCTTAGCGACATGGACGTCGAGAACGCAGGGCATTACAAGCGGATTACATACCAATACCACGAGTTTTGCCGATTTGGCAATGTGATCCTTGTAGCTATCTCACACCTGTAACCGGGCTTCACTGCGAAGAATTTGGAAATCACTTTCAAACCTATGCATAGGCTTCACGCTAGGGAAGTTGGGAACTACTTTACACTGTTGGTAAACTTCTTATCTATTACGAGTCCAAAGATTTATTTGTTATAGTTATGAAAATTTCATTAAAACTGTGTTGAAATTCTCTCTTTTTGTAATTGTTTTAAAAATTAAAGTTATTAAATTTCCAACAATTAAATATTACTTTTCCGTGGGCCCTTCTCACTTTTTTGTTCATTCATTTTTATCAAGATTTACATTAGAATGATTTTCATTTTTAGATAGTGCATTATTATAAAGAAATTAACATTTAAACCCGATTTTGCGTGGTTTTGTAAAATGTCGAAACAAAGGACAATCAACCAAATGTTTAAATGGTCAATTCCATCTCAATATCTTCAACGTGAAGGTATTTCTGAATTTCGACCTAATATTGATTTGAATGAAGATTTTAATGAAGATATAGAAATTATGGGAGGTGAGGTCGTTGGCAAAGAGGTAAAACATAAATTGAAGAGAGTTTATAGAGTAGAGTGGGAAAATAAGTATACATGGTTAAAAAAACTATCCATGAGGATAAAACTTCTATGAAGTGTGAATGGTGTGAAACATATGGAGCACCCAGGGCCATGGGGAATAGGAGATGGTTGTACGGATGCGAAAGATGCAAATTTTGAGAAATCTAATTTTCACAAACTATCACAAGCAAAATGGGTATGTGATAAGCATAAAAGGTGATATCTTTTCAAACATATAACACAGTGATTCTAACAAGCATAGAATTATCACAACCATGAAGTTGGCATATTGGTTACAAAAGCATTTATCTTTGTCTACATATGACTCTCTTTGTTCGCTTGTCATGTCATTAGATACATCATGTATGCCCAAGAATAAAGACTATGCATCATATACAAACTGAAAGGCAACCAATCAATTTATTTTTTCTATATCTAATATCTTGAAGAGATACGATCTTGAAGATGAACGAGATTCCTTATATCTCTTTCATGTTAGATAAAAGCAATGATCGTAGCCTAGATAAACATCTCGTTGTTGCACATTTCTAGATTCACAAGGATTTGGGTTGCTATAAGCATGAAACTTATTAGTGTTGGTGATGGAAAAGGAAGAACAATTTATGATGCACTACAAGGTTTAAGAAATGAACGGAATATTTTGAACAAAAAATTGATAGAACTTGTTTCTACGGATGGTGTTTCTTACATGGTGGGAAATGAAAATGGATTTGTGACCTTGTTAAAAAAAGATGTGCCAAATTTAATAGTTGTTTATTGTGTTGCTCATCGTGAGGCATTAGCTGCATCAGTTGCTTCTAAAATGATACTAGAGTTAGTGTTTTTTGAGAAAGTGGCAAATAAAGTCTATTCATGGGTTCAAAATTCAACAAAAAGAACTAATGAGTTTTGCATTACACAGAACTTATGAAACTACAAACTCTCCAAAGGCCTTTCGCATTCATGGAGGTTTATCTAAGGGACAAGTTATTGAAAGGCTAGTGGCATTGATGCTCGTCTATATATTTGACTTTGTGGAAAAGTGAGAAGAAAGAATCATGGTATGATAAGGCAGAATATTTTTGTTCGGATTGGCTTGTTGAGTTATGTGTGAACTTAACAAGTTAAATAAATAATTTCAAGTGGAGCACATTGATGTCACTTCTCTTGGAGCTACTATTGATGCCACTATTAATACTCTAAGGAGAATGTTTCTAAATAATAATTCATTTGCAAATGGTGCTTGTTACTTATCAAAAATTTTGGAGGCATCTCATTTTGGCTATCTACAAATCAATATAAAGATGGAGTAGTTCACAAACATGAATTGATTTACACATCTATTCCTAATGCACATGGTGATACTCTTAATACACAAAAGCAACGATTCATTCCCCGTATTGATGGCAAATAAAAAGTTGCATCAACTTAAAAAGATTATGTTCAAAGACTAATAGATTGTCTAAATGCAAGGTTTCCCGATCTTTCTATTTCCAATGCAATGAAGTATTTTTAGTCCCTCACACTATCCACATGATGTTTTGGTTAGAGAAAATAATTCAATGCGCTGGCTTGAAAAAATTTCCAACATTTACAAAGCAGGTTGTTTGTAATGAATGGATGGACATTCCATCTTTGACATCGAGGCTAAAAAGAGTTGCATCAATTTATTGATACACTCCACTCGGTGTGTGAGGGATTTTCTATTAGAGAAGCATGGAGGGTTTTTTTGTGTTTCTAAAAGTTAAAACAAACCAACTTTCCAAACATGTTAAACCTAATTAAAGATATAAGAAGATCAAAGCTAAAAATCATAACATTAGATGCACTCATGCGAGTATCACTAAATGGACCTGATCCTTCTATAATCGACTGGGAGAAAGTGTATGACATTTGGAGAGGGGAAAAACAAAGAAAGTCACAAAATATTTAGTGAAAGCATGGTTGATCAATGTAAGTTTTAGCTCTTTGATAAACTCATTTTATCTAAATAAAATTTGTAGTGATGTTTTATTTCACATGATGTTTATATTCTACTAAATATCTAGAAATATTATGCATTTAATTTTATATTATTTATTTCAATTTCATTTTAGAAATTTATTTAAAGTTATTTTTTCAATCTTGTAGATGTAAAATTTTACTCAATTTTTTGTTTTTTGTAATAGTTATTATAAAAAAATTTGTGTGCATATTATATTTGAACGCCAAATGACAATATAATTTTTTAGACCGAAATAAGATTATTGTGACATGTAACATTGAGCGTCAAAATCCAGCACTAAGTAGTAGAAAGCACAATTCCAACACTATGTGTCAATCAAGGCTAGGGAGATTTGAGGCATGATCCTTATTTCTTTGAACTCAAAATGACAAATTTTAAATTTTTTTTTGTTAGAATATTTCTTTATTTAGTGAAAGAGTGAAAAGGAATTGGTGGCCAATGACATGACTTACAATATCATGTGTTGCTTCATCATCTATGGGTAAGAAGTGCAAATATTTAGACCGTAATTTCCATGATTGATTTAACTATTTCATCAAACACAATAGTTTCTTGTAGTTAGTTGTATCACATTTCAAATCTAGGCAGAGGGCATATCTATAATCACTATTAACAACCTCAACATTGCATTTTGAAAAATACTAAACTACATTTACTTTTTCGAGAACCTTTTTCTTGCATTTTCTATCACCACTTATAAAAGAGCAAGACAAGTAAAAACGTTATCCATGATGATGTCTCGTGACTATGGTCCATTCATATTTTTCTAAGACTCCCATGTGAATTATTTATGATAATGTTGCAACGAGGGTCAAGCTCTTGGGAGGGACCATAAATTTATTCATGACAAAAGGTGAAATAGCGAGAAGATTTTGGAGAGGCAATCCAATCATAGAGAGAAGACATCTTCAAAATTCTAGGATTGATAAAACATCAAGTACTAAAGACTATGTCAATATTGGAATATTTGAACTTAGATACACGACATGATTTTATTTCTAGAATTAGAAGATATGGGCCGAGAAACATAATCAACAAAATCTCTACTCGAGTTCATCAAAATAGGAAACAAACAAAGGCAATGCGCATGCCACATGCAAATAGGAAAAATATGATTTAAGGGGAAATAAGTAGGAGCGAGCACAATTCCAACACTATGTGTCAATCAAGGTTAGGGAGACCTAAGGCATAATCATTCTTTCTTTGAACTCAAAATGCCACATTTCAAAAGATTTTTTCGTTAGAATGTTTCTTTATTCAATGAAAAAGTGAAAAGGAATTGGTGGCCAATGACATGACTTACAATATCACGTCAACGTGTTGCTTATCCATCATCTATGTATAAGAATTACAAATATTTAGCCGTGATTCCTATGATTGATTTAATCATTTCATTAAACGCAATAGTCGTTTGTAGTTTAGTTGTATAATCTTTGAAATCTAGGCATAGGGAATATTTATAATCACCATTAACAACCTAAACATTGCATTTTGAAAAATACTAAACTACATTTACTTGTTTCGAGAACCTTTTTCTTGCATTTTCCATCACTAATTATAAAAGAGCAAGCCAAGTTAAAAGCATTATCCATGATGATGTTTGTGACTATGGCCCATTCATATTTTTCCAAGATTCCTATGTGAATTATCCGTGATAATGTTGCAATGAGGGTCTAGCTCTTGGGAGGGCACATAAATTTATTTGTGACAAAAGATGAAGTAGAAGAAGGTTTTGGAGAGGCAATCCAATCACATAGAGAAGTTGTTTCCAAATTTCTAGGATTTATAAAACATCAAGTACTAGAGACTATGATGATAGTGGAACCATTGAAATTAGATACACGACATGATTTTATTACTAGAATTGGAAGTTATGGCTGAGAAACATAATCAACAAGATTTTTTCTCAATTCATCAAAATGTTGACCTCATAAAGTAACAAAAATACCAAATCTATATATATCTTTTAGTTGAAGTGTTCTTTTTACGTCTTTGAGATATCTTTGTGTCATATAGTGGATCTTGGTGAAATGACCAAAATAACACCAATCAAATTGATTGAAGATTTGCCATAAATATTCAATATTTCCTCTATTTGGATAAAGTGAAATTTATGTACAAATATATTCTTATCACTATGAAGATAGGGAACAATAGTTGAGGAGGGATGTAGACAAATCTTGAAGGATTTTTTGAGTGGTTATAACATTTGTTAGCATCTCTTACCCTCCAGTTTGAGATAATGTAAGCCTTTCCACTTTCGATCTATCCATGGAGTTTATCTGCCACCTCGTTGAAATATGTGACATGAATTTATCCTCTTTTGTTGTCCAATAAATCAAAGCCACAAACAAAACCACGTCATGAATGAATTTTTTTGCAAGAGCACACCCATTCACTTTGTCCAAATCCTCAATAATGTGTTTAGTGCGCTAATTTTATGGCCAAAGCTTGAAATCTTGATGGACCATACTTAATGTATGGAGGTGTCTATGGAAGTAGGCCACTATTTACAAGAAGGGTTGTGTTTAACATCTTCTACTTTCCATGAACAATATGATTTGGAAGCTATGCGGAGTTGCCATTTTTTTTTATGCATGGACACAATGCTATCCATTTCTAGGATAAGAACAATCCTACAAAGACAAAAAGGAGAAGGGAAAAATAGTTAGCAAGTTGTTAGGAACAGATTTTGTAGTATGTAAGGAGAGGAGAAACATAACTTACAACTCATGTTTGATCATCTTACCAAAAAAATCACACAAACACATAATGAAACCCTCTTAGAAATGTTTGTGCCATGACACGAGAAATGAAATTGGAAAAAGGGAGGAATTCTTGAAAGTTTATTCCATCACAATGACTAACAAGATATTGAACTTGCCTAATCTCGAATGAAGGAGACATAGGTCCAATAATTGTATAGTTCACTCAAAATTTGTACAACCTTCAAGTGAGTGGACACTTCCATGTTCCAACAACGTTGTATCCACAATTGTAAAATACAAATCCCAGGGAGAGAGCATTGTAATAGAGAGGTTGGGAAAAAAACAAAAGCTCAAAAACTAGAACCAAGGAAAAGCCAATGATATGGAATTAATGTTTGGAAGCCTGAATTAATCAAATAGGAAAAATACAATATGTATTTCGTGTAAATTGTACGAGGAGAGGAAAATAGAGTAAATGGGAGACACATTGTTTTTGTCAAAAAAACCAGAGGACACTAAAGGTAAAACTAGGAAAACACATAAACCATGACATCTATGTGACGTTTTTCCCCAACAAGTAGTGATTACATGAATAAAAACAAGTTAAACAAATTATGGTGAACACAACTATGGTTATCTTCTCCATTTTTACATAGATATAAAGTAATTGCATGCTTCCATTATTGTATGTTACGATGAAATAATATAGATAGACTCTTACACATCGAGAAGATAATAATATGCTAATTTCTGAAAATGTGTTTTATTTGATTAATATAATCGGTTAGTTGTTGTGAACCCTTTTAATTTTTGTCAAAGTCATGCCAATTGGAGGGGCGTTAATGTTGCTGTGAGTTTTTATTAGGAATAATTGGGATGGAAAAAACATGTAAACATCATCGGAAAAGACTATAAGTAATTTTATAATTGCATATAAACCATGCCACGACAATTATAGTTTCAAAAGGGTTGTTACCTTTCTTCAGCAATGTTTATTTCAACAATTTTTCATACAACTTTTTTGGCCAAGAATCGACCCCTAATAAATATAAACAATTTTCAAGAAAGCATAATGATGTAAATATGAAATAACATGAGCAATGATACTTATCAAAATCACGAAGTAACCACCTAAAATGTGCATTGCCAAAAACAAATATACGAAAACATCATATCTAAATGTAGACACCTCTAAGTAATGTGTTTCATTTGAATTTTCCAAGGTTTATATTTAGACCATGAATTCCATTCTCATATTCCACCTTCCATAAAAAAATTTAGACATTTCAAAACATAAAATATAAATATTGAATGAGAAAATCCGAAAACCGAAGGAAAAAGGAGGAAGGCACATGTTATTTTTAATTTTTTTCAAAATACTCTTCATTTTTGCAACAAAGGACAAAGAAAATGCTAAAAGAAAAAAATGTTTAGACATCACAAAGTGGCCGTATCACTTTTGGAGGTTGAGGGGTCGGAAGAAGACATATTTCATTTCGATATACAACTTTACAAAGCCTTTTCACAACACAATCTACTACCCATCTGGGGTGTATTGTTATGGCCTCATAAGGGATCCACTCCCCTTAGCATACATCAATTCATGGATTTGACGAAGGCACATGCCCCCACATACAAAATAAAAAGAAAGTGAAACCATTGTATGTCACTCCATAAGAACCGAAAAATTACCAAAATGGACAAAGAAGAAGGTAACACATTTTAGATTTGCAAATACTATATAACTACATATTCATTCAATTACGTAAAGTCACTATCCTATAAAATAAAAATACAACCCACCAATAAATATTTTGAAGGATCATATATGATTTTTGTATGGCTATAAATGCATAAAAAGAATAAGCTAAGCTTCGAACAACAATTTATTATATAGTATGCAACTCAAACCAAAAGTAGATCAAAAATTTTCTTCTAATTTCTCTTTGTTGCAATTTGTTGCATTACATTTTTGTTGTCAAAAATAAATAACCTAGTACTTAAGAACATTTCAATATGTTGAAGAGAAGGAAGAAGAGTTTGAATACATGTATGCAAAAATATAATTGCACATAATTTTTACTCTACCATAGATATCTTTAAACAACTATCTAAAAAGGTAGAGATTAGTATGAAGGAAATAATGTGGTTGTTTACAATTTTAAAAAGGTAGGTGTTTAATTACTAACTCTTACTTATCATTACATTATATGAACACAAAGAGTCATAAACATACAATCTAAGATAGTTCCTATATTTCTATACCTTATTTTTTCAAAACTAATTCATCTTGTTCAGAGCAAATAATGATAATACTATGAACAATATATTTTAATTTTATATCACAATGTACTTGTCATTATCATGTACTTATAACAATCCTAGCCCTTATTAATAAAGTACTATTCCAAAGTTCATAAACTAACATTTTGAGCTTCTTTTATTTTCAACATAGATGTGTTATAGTTATACATGTTCAATTTTATAAGGCATTTAGTCAAACAATAGATAAACCATATATGAATTACCAATCGATTTATTTCATACACTAGTCTAGATAAAGGAACATCCATGTATCACATCTATTGAATATGATGAAACATTCCTTATGGACACACTATGTATAAATCCTATTTAGGAAGGTGTTAGTATGTATTTACACCCCAATTGAATTTATGTTATGGAAAGTGCACAACAATAAAAAGGATGTAAGGGCTTGTAACATGAGATTATTTTGTAATCATTCATAACTAAAATAATGCATAAAAACTTGCAATGATTGATAAACAATAAATGATATCTCAAATACACAAGAGGAGTTGAAAAATTAGTTGTACAAGTTGGAACAACGAAGATTTGGATGTGCAAAAAGTGGAAAAGGAAGATCGGAGACCAAGATGCTTCACTATGAATTCTAGAATTGTAAATTGAGAAGGGGAAGGACCATATCAATGTTGTAAAATACGGACCTTGGAATTGTATGGTATTGATTAGATTTGTATGATATTACCCTTTGAAAAATTGGATCTAAAACTTCATGTGTGCTTCACTTTACATGAAATTCCCTTTGCTATATGTTTCTCTTGCTTGCACAACTTTGAGATGACCTATAATCATCTGTAATAAAGTGGAAACCCTAGAAACTTGCAATACCCTTCATCAAAGCATTAGAAAACCAAAAGGAAAAATGATGTGTGTTATAATGTTGGACTACCCTTGGTAGTCTACCTAGTTGAACCAATCCAAGTGTTACACTACATGTTCTCATGTGGGATCAAACCTCATGTAGTTCTCCTAGGTGCTTGTGTAAGTGTGAGTTTGATCTAAGATAACCCCTATGGGTTCCTTCATGTCTCTTGACACAAAGAATAAAGATATAATTTTATAGTATAAAATGTACCCAATGTAGTAGTAATGTGATGTGGTGTGCTTTAGTTGTGTGACCTAACCCTTTGTTCATTAAAACCCTTTGACAATGATTGGAGTGACTTTGCTCTTGCTAAGACATGGATCTAGGAATTTTTCATACTTGCAAATGTAGGAAGCTAGACTCTTTGACCTGGTCAAGTGCTTTAGACATATAGTAGGGGCTTCTTTAATTGATGTGCCACCGATTTATGTATATTTTGGAGAGCCTTGCGTGCTTTTGGAATGATATTTTTAATAAGAGATTGTAATAGTTCCGGTGAGTTATAAAGTGATATCGAATTGCTTATATAGCCTTATGTGGGTGAAATATTATAATAAGGGTGACCCTAAGAAGATGACATGACCCAATAAAGATATTTAAATTAAAAATAGAGTTGGGGAATATGAAAGGTCGTGACCATACATGTCGCGAGGACCACATTCCACATTCTGACAAAATTGTACAATCATGGACAAGAGATATGTGATGCAAAACAAAAATTTGTAGAATGATTCACATGGCTAGTTTATTTCTTTTATTAAGTAATATTTCTTGAATTGATGACATGCCGATTGTAAAGATGAACAAGTCATGAAAGAGCTAGAGAGATGTATTGATTGGATTCCAAATGTGAGCATTTGTCTTAGCAAGGGAGCATAGCCAAACTTGGCATTGTAAAAGGACAAGTTACCAAATTTTAATGTCTAAGTATAAGGGTTTATATTGACCAAATATAAGCTCATTTAGTTACAACCATGCTTTATTGATTAGTCCTGTCCATGTCACAACCACATATGTATTATAACCAATATCACTTCCACATATGTTTAACAACTCAGGTGTAGCAAGTTTATGTTAAACCAATGTTCAAATAGGATCTATATCTACTATTAATTCACCTCTACTATACATAACAAATTCTAAGTTGTACTCATAAATATTGGGCTCAATTCAAAGTACAAGATATTCTTATACGCAACTATGATGTCATAGATTGAATAACCATCCACTTCTTAAAAGTTTATTCTAATAAATTTTAATGATCTCTACAATTTCATTAATATATGTTTAAATAAGAAATATTTACAAAAATAATTTTCAACATCTCTCAAATATTTAGAAAGGAAAACATATTTTCACATATTATTCATAACAAGGGTTGCTTGTAGGAGATGCAACTAGAGCAATCTGAATAGTTAAGAAAAAAACAAAACAAGTCGGAGAAAATAACTATTGTAGAAGCCAAAATACCAAATAAAGAGATAAACAATTTAGCCTTTAACAACATCACTTAGTGAAATTCAAAAGATAAATACTAATCACTCGATAAGAATAAAATATATATTGTAATAATTTTTAATATTGAGAAAACGAGACATAATTTGGTTTAACCTGTAAAAATATAGGGGTGTGCTATGTATTCCTAGCTAGTACTATGATTACATTATTATGTCTTTTGATACCATAAGAGATGAATTAATACAAATCAAAGCAAACTATAAATACAATGAAAACAAAAAATACTTGAACATAAAAACATGATATATTATAAATAAATTTAAACATATATTGTTGGGGGCACACAAATTGGAGAAATTTAACTAACCTAAATCAAATATAACTCATTTGCAACATAATGAGGGATGCATCAAATCCCAACACACAAACTACAAGCAAAAATTTATGTCGTTGTTTGAAAGAGAAAATAGAAGAGTATATTCACAAAATACAACTTCCAATGTTGCTCAAACATTTATAAAAGAAAACATGCATACATATATTCACTTGTCAAAGTGGATTACATTAATATTGTTTTAGACACACATTGTATATCTAGAACTAATAGAAAAGGCCATCAAAGATTGTATTTACACTATTATGTATATTAATAAAAGAAACCACAATAACAAAGGAAAAAATGAGAATAAAACAAAGCATCCAAAAACACGAAATAAGAAAAACATTCAATATCAAGAATAAATTATGAAACATTATGTTATTATCACATAAATTAAATAATGCCTAAAACAATGTTTACAAAATTGAATCTTCAACGTTGCTCAAAGATTCAAAAACACTAGTACACATATTGAATGTCACAAGAAACTGCAATCCATTCAAGTGAACAAATGCCTCTAAGGATTTAGCTTACCAGTGGTTCACTCTTTCCAACATATTTATTTAGTGAAAGAATTAAAAATGTATATAACACATAGCCCATTACAATAGGATTGTTAGTCCCTTCATTGTACACACAATACAAAGAGATAATGGGTCGTCACCTACCTAAGAAAATGATCTACATCATGAAGACTAAGGAGAAACACCGATACAATATGGAAATTATCATCACAAATGTGTGTTTGTGCCTTGATACAATCATAATCTAGTTACATGGTATATATATGACACTTCTTTGCTAGTCTACTATAACCAATATGACCTACATAACAAGTGGGTATTTTCAATTTTACCTAGTTGGTGATTTTGAAGATCAAATTAAAAACCATCACCGTAAAACATACACCCATGTATAAATACTCAACAATGAGAACGAATACTAAACATATTGAACAAATTCATTTGGATGAAAATATATAAAATTAACATGGAATCCTTCCTTCCAAAAAAAATAGATATAGTGAAACTCTACCGAAAGGCGTGTGACAAACATAACGAAGAAAAAACAAAGAAAATCCTAGCTATTATCCTAGCTCCACCCAATCAAAGGCTAAGGAGGTATTCGTAGGTGTTGTTTTTTACATTACAGTTCTAAGATTCAAGTGGATATAGCAATGTTTACAAATTTGAATCTTCAACACTTTGCTCAAAGATTCATAAAACAAAAAAATGGGTACATCTATTCAACTCCCTAAGAACTTCCATAAACATTAGTTTAGATAACGCTTCTCCCCAAAAAAAATTGGGGGTATACATACAATTTAACTATTAAAAATGAAAAATAAATGATAGTGCTAATTAATACTATTTATTTTTTCAAATTTCCAATCAGTATCTCGTGAGTTATTCTCTATCACAAAAACTTGCACCAATGTTTAGATTTATACACAAATATTTATATTATATTCCATATAAGGACCTATAAAATAACCAAAGTAATTTCAACGCTAACAAAAATACAAAACAAAAGATTACACCAATATTTCCAAACCGAATAAATTAATTATTAGTACAACATCCTACAACCAAAATCTTTCATCACAATATTTAAGTCTACCACAAATTTTCTCCCTTGTAAAATGTGAAAAGAGGCAAATTTTCTTTGTTTAGTGGTCACTATCGTAGGTCGAAAATAGCACACACTTGCAAAAGGGTGATCAAACAACCAAAACCACCATGAAATGGAAAAAATGAACACGGAAAAATACAAGCAAAAAAAGACCTTCAAGCGTTGATTAATTTATACAAGAATCACATGATTCAAGAAAGACCCTACAAAATGAAGCCCAAATTCGTCACACAACACCTTATTCACATCTAAAAAATGAACAATAAAGATTTAATTTAATTCTAAAATGTACATTTTCTTAATTTCATAGGCAACGTGCACCATAAGACATTAACAAATCATTGTCATTCATTTGCCAAAAAAATTATGTTTCATTCAAAATTTGGGAGAGAAAACACATCTGATTTCAACAATCTAGGCTTGAAATGATCATCCCATGCCAATCTAGTACCACATGGTACATGGCCCATGCCTAAATGTCTTCTGAAGGCTTTACTATTTCCCCTTACTCACAACTTAGCTCCACAAACTTCTCCATGTTCACCATTTATATGCATTTTAACGAACACATATAAATGGAGATGTAACTTCAAAGGAAATAGAATCCAAAAATCTAGGACATGCCTTCCCAACACACCAATGTTACATGACAAGTAAATTATTTAGAAGAAAACACAAACCCCAAATGCAGGCCATGCGTGTGGAACACGACAATGTTTGAGCGATTGCCTCACCCAAAACATCTCGTTCGCATATTACCACAAACACATGCTTTTCATATTTTTAGACTATAGTTTTCTTAAGGTTTTCCCAATTGACAACTATGATTAAGTCATCCATCAACAACCTCTCTCCAATGATCTTGGTCGTACATTCTCTGCTTGAGATTTCATCCAAAAGCCCCATTGCCCCCTTTTGGCAACACCTCTCAAATTAAAATATGAATAAAGTTAAAACCATAAAATATAAAAAATCAATTATTAAAAAATAAAATAAAAATAAAATTAAAAATTTACAAATATTTAATTTAAAACTAAAAATTAAAAATATTTAATTTAAAACCAAAATATGAAAATTAAAGATTTTAAAACTATAGAGTAAAAATGATCAAATTATGCTTTTAAATTTGTTTAAATTAATCTTGTAAAACTTATTAACATTTTAGTTTTTGAAATATTTAGTATTTATATTTTAGTTTTAAATTACATGTTATTAAGTTATTAATTTAATATTTATATTTTAGTTTTAAATAATAATAAATTAAGTTAAATTTTAGTTGTAAATATTAAAATTAAAACTAATATTTAATATAAACATTTAATTTAAAAACATTCAAAATAAATAAAAACTCAAAAAATTGAATAAAACATAAAATAAAAAATATCCAAATAATTTAAAATTTAATAAACCAAACATAGAAACAAATACATGTAAAACTAAAGTTAAAATTGATTAAAAATAATAATTAAAAAAAGAACATTAAACAATGAACATTTGAACCTAAAAATACAACACTTGATTCAAAAACATGAAAGATCTACATAATCGAGGCTTCACTGTCGTTGACATCACCATCCAAGCTCACCCACGAATATTCATAATTAGGTGAATAGTAGAGATTTTCTAAATCCCATTTGGCTATTTGGTCATCATATACTTACCTCATGCTTTGCCATTTTTCACAATTGTTACTATTTCCCACTCGCATAGCCAAAGGATTTTTAGTCTCAATGAGTTTTTTTATGGATTGCCTTCACATCGATGGTCTAGGATTGTAAAAATGTTTGCATCGCCATAGATTATATGGGCCCTTGGATCACAATCAATGACATTAGAGAGGAAAATTTCAAATTTAATTGATTTTCTATATATATATATATATATATATTACATTCAATAGCATATTGCTCAATTCTTACAAAATTGAAATAACAAAGCTCTTGTGAGATTCCACATTCAAGTTTACAACATACTAACCTACATCTAAATGTTAAGTCAATTGATCAATGATCCATTTTAAATTTGATAACATGTTTGTGTCTTGTGATCATGTGATGTCGCATTGCTTTCTCTACTTTTGTGAGTTAGCAATGTTATTAAATTGTCTTTTTTAATTTGTGGCACTTTGCCAATAAAGGTGCGGCATCACCATTTTCATTTTTCATCTACTACTCTTTACGCATCCCATCATACTTTATTCTTTCCATATCACATGACACCACAATGCCTTAGTCAATTTTTAGTTTATCGCAACCATGCCTATGTTTTGTGTGCCACAATATATGAGGTCCTTCACACTCCAGCTTTTAACCATGTTGGGAAGGTCTATCGTACACTTTGCGAAAAACTATTTTGACATGCCCCTCAATGAAGATGTTCAATTTCAAATATCCATACACTTTGTAAAGATCCATTCTTTTCGCCTTTTAATATTGTTATTTTGTTGAATATTCCTCATGTGATGTTATCCCCATTTCTACACCGCTATAACAATAATAAAATATCCGTACAAGAAAATGTTAGGTAATAAGGAAACCTCGGAAAGAAAGCAAGTGTAACACCTTTTACTTCTAACAAACGAAGCATTGTATCCTATTTTGAGAAACCATCTATAGAAGCTCATCCATGTCCACCACTATTAAGGGATCATGATAGCATTTGAAATGAAACCAGAATGAGTTCATTGAGAATTTCATGATTGAAATTGTCAATGATGATGACAATGAAATGCATCCCCTTGAAGACATCCCATTGGACAACTAGGGAAGGGGACATGCTATATTTATTATGGTTGCCTATATAGTTACACTTACATTTATGCACGAACTTGAATGTGTATCACTATAAGCATTACATTCCAACTCTATTACTGAGATGCCGAGCTAAACTCAATTGAATGATGGAAGTGAAAATTATGGTTGTCAATGAAATTATACCACGCCAAATACTCCGGGACACCTCTTTTTAGTAGAAAGAGGAATAAAAGAAAATGAGACTTAGGAAGGAGTTTTAGGCCAGATTGGGTTTCTAATTTTTTCCTGTTATTGAACCTATTGAAAATGAAAATAAAATTGGACCCCCAAAGAATGTAAATGTACAATTTGTAGTTGGAAATTAGGCATGGGCAAGACAATGAAACAAGAATTGGATACTATTGAGACGCCGACTTTGATTTTTGTGAATCTATTTCATTCCCTTTTAAGTTTTTAGAGTGTTTCTAATTAACATACATAAAAAGGATGAAATAATGCAATAGGTGGATATTCTGATTTAATTAACTTCCAACATTAATTGCACAAATCATAATAATGCTTTTCAAAGTGACTATTGATCTAAAAACTATAAAAAACACAAGGGATAATTACACTTAGCTGATTCTATGTGAATCTAGAAGAGTTTGGGTGATTTGATTGCAGCAACAAGCTAATCAATGACTAAAAATACTTTGTTACAAAAAATGGCACCCAAACTAAACTTGGTCAAATCCATATAGTTAGGTCCAAAATGTCCCTATGTTTTTGACCCATTTGTGCGGTCTTGGGCTTTCTTGAAATATGGGTCTATAACTTCATAAGAGATTCTCCTTCCTATAACTGATTTTTGATGTGTGTTGGTCTTCTTCAATCACCTTCAGAATGGCTCTATAAACTCTTCTCAAACCCTAGAACCCTTATAGTGCAAGGAGTTCTTGTAAAATAAATTTAGGTGGGTTGTGGTACCCCTTTGCACCACTGATATCACCACTACTCTAAAGAGGGATCAAACCGCATGTTGTCCTCCTAACATGTGATGTCTACCATAGTATAATAAGAACTTGACAACCGTGCTTTGACAATGATTTGCTTGAGTCACGCTTGAGTTTCACACTTGCTCAAATACTTGGGAAAGATCACTTTTCTTGCTTGTAGATTGAAGATGGAGACTCCTAAACCTGGAAGGAGACTTCATACCTATAAATGATGTTTCCTAATGTACGTATGATGTTTAAACATGTTCAGATTCATAAGTAGACATAAACATTCCACAATGCAAAATCCAGATCTAGATCTTAGAGAATCATGATAAATGAACTAAACAATAACTATGATAAGATTAACCATACAAGAACCAGATTCAGTCATGTCTAACACCATTATCCAACCAATATATTCCATTTCATAATTACTGTAAAACACAAAGCTTCTTACACTGTAAAGTATCTCCATGAGTCATGTGCGCATCAAAACCAACAACATAACTCTACAATAATTCACCACTCACTACTAAACTATGCAAGTCAATACATATTTATAGGGGTGGGGACTTGCCCTTCACCACCCATGCACTTCTCAAAATAGGTCACATGCTGATAATAGCCATGTGCCTTTACAATAGTATGCACAACATGCAAGTGTTCTAACAATAGATGTCCTATAGTTAACTCCAAGTAGAAATCCTATTATTAGCTTAAACTATGCATGGTGCTTATCTCCGCTTGTTCCCAAAATACCATTGCATGTAGTGTAAGTCTTCATCTCTATGTGTGCTCCACACACTATCTCCAAAAATATCCCTTATCCACAAAACAACTAAGTCCTAAGTTGGGCGCTTTAATACTATTATAATGTCGCGCTTCCAACGCCCTATATTCACACACCCAATACTTAGAATATTTTTGGTTATTCAACATTACCCCACACTAGAGTACATTTCCACCTGAAATGGGAATTCTTTCTGATTTCTCCAATAATAAAGAATAAGTAATGAAAGAATGAATAAAACTTTGTATAAAAGAATGAATTTTTATTCTACATCACCCTCTTCTTCAATTGGAAGGATTAACTCTGGATATTCATTTTGATTTCAGCCTCCAATGGTCTGCAGTCACTCAGCGCATTCCTTATTTTCTCTAGAATATCAGTGGCTATGTCATCTAATTCATCCTGAGTGATATTTTCTTTCTCATTTTGTAGTACCTAAACAACATTGGCCATACCTAAAGAATTCCCTCCATAAGGTCCATCTTCTGCACTATGAGTTTTCCAATCTCATTAATCCTTTCCTTGTGTGGATCTTGGGTTCTACTGCGAGGGCCTCATGCTTTTGTTTTACCAATGCCAACCTTTCTGCATGCCCAAGTGTTTCATCCTTCATCACCTTCAGAACTTCATTATCCTCCACTAAATTTTTGGTCCTTATTATGGCATCTGGCGCCACACATAAATTAAGAGCTTGATTGGCTCTCTTCAACTCATCCTTCAATGTTTGGAGCAATGCCTCATATATTGAAACTTTTCTATCAATAGTGGCCCTTGCTCTTGTTGTTTCTTCCCCTGCATCCTTTTTCTTGGGGAGGTGCATTGGTCCCTCATCCAAAAGTAGGTAAACTATTGTGCATAGATAGTGCAACTCAGACTTGAAGTCTTGAGGCACCTTCTCCTAAAACTCAGGCCTCTACAGTAAAATCTCATCTACAATTTTCTCCGCCATCATCTTTACATTTTGGGCCTCCATGACTGCATTATCATGCTCTTGAGTAAGGCACTTGATTTTTGTGTCCTTGTCCTTTTTATCCTCTAGTAGCACTTGGATTGTTGTTTCCTTATCCATATTTTTACGTGCTACTTTTGTGGACACCTTAATCAAAGCATTGCTTACCTGCTCATCTAAAAATGGGTTGGCTTAATGTTCATATGGTGTGTATGAGGTGCCTTCCTCATCTTCTTTGAAGTGCACACTCCTCGCAGACATCAAAATCAGCTCATCCATGTGAGTCTGCATGCCCCAAGATAACTACTTGCGAGTGCATGTATTGGCCATTTCAGGGTCCATCCAATCCCAACCATATAATTGTTTTTTGGTAGTGTACTCTAGAAATGGGTTCGAATAATTTTTTGAAGGGTCATTCATATAACCCAAGTCTTGAGTACCTACCACTTCTTCTTCTTCATGCATGTGTGCCTACATGCTCACCAACATCCTCATGTGTTAATGCATCCTCTTCTTTTGTTTAGCTACGCCACATCCGTGGGACAACGCCTTCAACCACTTGGTTGACTTCCTCCTCATCTTTCCCTTCTTCTACTGTGGGGTGCATGAGGACTTATGTATCTCCACCAATGATTTTTTTCTCCTTCACCAGAGATATCTTCTGAATACTCACATTGGGGTCTATAGTCTCATAGACTACGCACTCACCCATCTCTTCATCATCTTGTATTTCCACACTGGGGTGGCCTCAACTCTATCTCCACTCATTCTTGGAGTTTCCTCTACTTCCTAATGCACTTGGCTGTGGGGATTCCCCCTCACTATCTTGTATAGGAATATATTTCATGTGCTTTCTCTTCTCCTTCTCTTCATCCTTTATAGAGTCACGCATGGTGATTTCCTTATTAGCTGTGAAGTTCTAGCACCAGTTTCTCTGAAGTGCACCTCTTCCTTAAAATCCTTCTGGTGTGCACAAGTCTAGTGCTATCTTTAGGTTCCTCTTGTTCTAGGATGTTTTTAGTCCTGTATATGTACTGGGTCTTCTGGAGTAGGGGCACAGATGCAACATTCCTTGAAGTCCCCACTTGTTTTCTTCTTCTTAGGAGGTCCTAGGAAGAGCCATATCCATGCCCTTCACCACTTTTTCATCCTTGAACCTTGGCCTTAGGTAAATGTAGATGTGTGTTGGTTCAATCTTCCCTATAACCAAACTCTCTGTGTGATGTCAACATTATCAGACTCCATGGTTTCTACATAGGCCTCCTTACCTAGCCATATATATGTTTTTGTGCATAGAATGTGAATGTCTGCGTCCACTTTTTTGGCGTCAAACTGGAGCTGACGTGTCATGAAATATATTTATAGAGTCCTTAAAATACCTTGTGGTAAATGCAAAGGGAAACTTACACCATGGGCTCTTCTCTCCAAACTTCATGTGGAAGCACCCCAAGCTGAAATGTTGGTAAACTACAAATTCAACCTCCCCATCCAAAACCTTTGGTAACTCATGCGAAATGTGCCATTCTCCCTCAAATGCCCTGCGTAGTCTCTCGAAACCACTTGTCCAAGTGCTCTTTATATGTGTTGGAAATAGACCCACGCAATGTGTACTTGGCATATCTTTTGGTTGGGGACTTGTTCTCCAATGAAAACTCCCATATATTTTCCCTAGGACCATCTTGGTACCCCAACTTCACTTGAACACAATTAATAACAAAATTGTGCCCCCAGGTTATCTTCTCACCTTTTTCTACTTGGATGCATGCCTCATTCACCAAGCTCTCTACAATGTAACCAATGATATTGTAGTAGGTCTTGTTGGCCATTTTGTGCACTATATGCAACCAACATGTTTACCTCATTCCATCACTCAGTGGCCCCTATTTTACTCCTACTAACCACACTACTACTCTGGTGGCCATGTCTGGGATATTGGTGACCTTGAAAGCTCACCCCCTTATTATACTTATAGGGCTATTGTGGCATCAATGCCCTCATCATCATTAAGTCTCTAACAATTTCTAAACTCGTGTCACACAAACTAGTAACTTTTCCAATCAATTTAGTAGTTATCCTCATTCTCCTACCTGTGAAATAGAAATAATCTTCATGGACCCATGACATTAGCCACTGGTACAATTTCTCGGGATTTCCAAAGTAGGGAAACTCCAGATCTACATTACGCCCATGCTCTCAAGTAGTTTCTTCACCGAGGCATCCAAAACCCTAGTGTCATCCACCAGTCACCAGTTAGTCTTTCTATAGACTTTTTCGCGATGTCCTTCATACATTTTACAGTGTGGTGGTTAATCTCTTGTAACCCTACACTGAGTAATATTTTTTTCCATGACCACCCTTCAATGACTCCTTCTGGATATAACATTTCCACCAGCCACTCCTCTGTTGGATCATCAACCTCCTTCTCTACTATTGGAGCTTTCCATGGTGCCATCACCCCTTTTGATTCTGTAAATGCATAAAAACCCTAGCTGCAAAATGAAAACCTAGTCACCCTTCCATCATGTGTGCACACACCACTCTTAAATCTTGCTTCCATGCCTGGTACTCAACATCATGCTTCACAATGCGACAAGTTTACTCAATCTATAGAATGCTCTTTGTCTCCATCTCTTCTTCACACTTCACAATTTTTTCAAGTTCATAAGGTAGAAAATGATGTTGAGAACGCCAATTTAAACCAAGTTTCAAAAATTCCCTTCATTAATTTCTCCACCTACCACCATACATGGCATTAATTTCTCTTGAGTGCATTGTGTGCCTCATTATCTCATGCTTCAATGTCTCACACCTCAAACTTTTGCACCTCAGTCATAATTTCCTGGTGCGCACCACTACTTATCTGATCATATATCTCCTCTACCCATGCTTCCTTAAGCCAAAGTAGTTTATCCAATGTGACCCAACATACATAGTCTCTAATGTTGCAGCCTCCCTTGAATTATACTGAGCACCCAATGCTTTACGCATGGTCTTAATTTTTTTAGCAATTCTTCGGAAGTTCTCATGAATTTTGAAACCTTTCTCCTTTTGTTCCTCTTGTGGTTACCCATGAGTTTATTTCTTTTCCATACCTTCTTTATCCACCCCACACTAAGGGTATGTGTAGTCCTCTATGTGCATATAAACACTTTAGATTGTGATCATCTTCTGGCGTGCAAACACGCTTATTACACAAAACACAAACTAAATTGAAAAAGCATAGTGATGAAGAAGGAAATACATTAAATGAAATACAATAAAGGAAATCTAATCTAAATGGCAATATTGCCTTATTACAAACACCAAGAAGTCTTATTTATAGTAGGGCTTCAACCTACTCCCATTGAAGTAACCGGTAACCGTGTTCCATCAAGTGCCTCTAACTGGAAAGCGCCTTGATTCAAGTATGTGAGTGATAACATACGGTCCCAACCAATGCACCTTAAGCTTTCCTGGGTGGCACAAAAATTTGAATCATAAAGAAGTACCATCTTCCCGACCTCAAGCTTCTTTTCCTTGATGTGTCTATCATGCCATGCCTTCTATCTAGCCTTTTCCTGCTTCTAACTCCAACATGTTATGGCGCACCTCTCATCCAAGTTGTATTAACTTTTCAATTCTTTCTTCCAATGCTTTCTCATCAACTAGACCTCCACACGTGCAATACACAAAGAAGGTAACATGAATTCCATGGGAAGAACTACTTTCTACACCCAAACACCAACTGAAAGGGTGTGGCCTTATTCAACCTTTTGTAGGTTGTTCTATATGCCCAAAGTACAACAAAAAAACTTTATCATCCCAATATTTCCTTCCAACATCACATATTTTTGTCAAGGTCTGCTCAATATCTTGTTGAAGGCCTCAACTAGTCCCATTTTCTTGAGGGTGATAAGGTGTAGTCTTGTGGTGCACGACCATAAATTCATCCAATAATATCCTGATTGTCTCATTCAAGAAGTGTGTGCCCCTATCACTTGTCAGACTCAATGGACATCCATACCTAGTAAGAATATTTTCCCATAAGAACCTTGTTGTTGTAGTCATTGTACAATCCTTTGTAGGTGTTGCTTCTTCCCACCTTGTAAGATAATTTATACAAGTGATGATGTAGCATGATCCAGTTCTACGCGTGGCTGGGAAATAGGACCCACAAAATTCTATTGCCCATTTTTCAAATGGTTCTGCACTAGTAATAGGCCTCAAAGGAATTTCATCTCTTTTCCCAGGTTTTCCAAGGTGCACGATAGTGATCACATGCCTTACAATACTCTTTACAATCCTTGTATAGGGTCTCCCACCATAAACCAACGAGTAGAATCTTGGCATGCGGTGGCGTCACCTACATAGTGCCCACCTTAGAATACCACCATGAGCCTCTTCCATGATATCCATGTGCATGTTCCAGTACACACACGGTGCAATACTTCATCTCGGCCTAGTTTGTATAAGTCACCACTGATCAACATGAAAGGTGTGGTGTGAATTGCAAGTTGTTTCTTTTCTAAGGCTTTCATTCCTTCTAGCACCATACATGTGCATAAAAAGACAATAATATCCTCCAATTCTGAAGGTGCATGGTTTAACTTGTATAACTGTGCATCCGGCATTGTATCTTCAATTATCTACGCATCCTCTCTAATTGAATTCTTGATAAGTGGTCTGGGCCAGAATTACTTTTACCTGGTTTTACCATGACTATAAAGTCAAACTCTTGGAATAATAGCACCCATCGGCATATGCGCCCCTATAAAATGGGCTTATTTACCAAGTATTTTAATGCCATGTGATCTATATAAAACACAAAAGGTGTTGCTAGTAAGTACTTATCTAAACTTATGCAACATATAGAGATCATCAACAAGGCCTCATGCTCTATAGTTATATAATTTTGTTCTGTAGGAGTCAACTTTCTACTAGCAAAACAAATAGGATGATCTATAATACCTTCTCTCAGATGAGCTAAGCTAACACTATGCCAATGGCCATGCCAGAGGCATCCACATGTATGTGAAAAGGTTGGTTCCATGAGGGAAAGCATAAATAGGCACCATAGTAAGCCTCTCCTTCAACTGCTTCAAATGCACGTTGTTGTGGTTCTCCCCAATAGAATGTCCCTTTTCCTTTTAGTAACTCCTCCAAGGGTGCAAAAATCTTAGCATATCCTTTGATAAATTTTCTAATACCTGTGTGGCCCAAGAATCCACGCACCTCACTCTGACTGGTAGGTTCCTCTAGGCCTAAGATAACTGCAACCTTAGTTGGATCTACTAACAAACCTCCTTGTAGATGATATGCCCTAGTAGAGTTCCAAAAGGTGTAGCAAATACACACTTCTTGATGTTTAAGGAGATGCTTAATTGTCTGCATCTTTCAAATTAAGCGACAAGTTGTCACAATGATCCTTGACAAGCCCATATACTTGTCCAATCATCTAAGTAAACCTGCAAGAATTTGAATAAAATCTTGGAATGCTTGAACAACTATGCGTGAAAATACTATAGGAGCATTCTTTAGTCCAAAGGGCATCACCGTATATGCAAAAACTTCCCCATTCAGTGGTGAAAGTTGTTTTCTCTTGATCCTCCTTTAGCAATTCCTTACCTATGATACCTAGAGAATCCATCTAAAAGAGTAAATTTCACACCCTGTAACACCTTCTAATATTTCCTCGGTGAAAGGTGTAGGAAAAGGATCAATCACACATGCAACATTTCAACTCCCTATAGTCCACACAAATCCTAATCCTGACCATCTTTCTTTATACTGATTACCATGGGGCTAACCCACTCTGATTCTTCTAGGGGCTTAATGATGTCGATTTCAACATCTTGTCAATTTCTTCTTTAAATTTTACACACAGTTAGGGTTCATCCTGTAAGGTCTCTTCCTGACTAGGTGCACACCTTCCTTTAGCTTAATCTTCATCTCACCCAAAGATTCATGCACTCCTTTTAACTCATGGTAGCCCTAGAAATAAGTCCTGGAAATCATGTAGTAACTCAATTATCTTAGCCACTTCAGAATTAGACCAATAATCTCCAATAATGGCCTCCTTAGGTTCAACATCCATGCCAATGTTCACTTTCTTGGTCTTCATAGGTTCATGATAGGCACATGCCTTCTTATCCGCACTGTCTAAAACCTCACGCATACCTTCTAAATGATCAATGTCCAAATTTTCTACTTCTTCATCATCCACTATGTAGACCATCTTTCCTTTCTCCTTCTCAAGAAAGCATGCTTAAGTAGTTTGGCATCGGTCTCATCTACTTCATCAAAATGTGCTCCTAGGTCTACCTCACCAAATAACTCCTGAATGATTTCTTTATCCTTTGCATTGTCTCCCATAGTCAAGTGCTCCATAACCCATAATGCCTCTTTCACCGGAGGTTTAGTGGAGAAGTAGTCAAAATTCTGGATCATTCCTGCAATCAAGTCTTTCCAATTTCCAGTCTCCCTATGCAACTCCGCATAAACGTACCAAGCGTGTGTAACCTCACAAAAGTGAAATAAAGTTTGTGCACCCATAGTGAAGGTGGTAAAGCTTCTTACCCCTCTATCCAGAGTCTCTCACACTATGAATGTGGTGTTGAACAAGATGATTACCATGATATGTGCAGATTTGAGTAGGCACATTGCTCTGAGAAACCGGGTTGTTAGAGAAATTCTCACTTCATTCCATTCTATGAGATTATCCCTATGAACCATCCACCAACACATTGTTATCCCACACAGGGTATATACTAACATATTTCTTCTGTCCACTTGATCCTTCCATTGTTCCTCCATGGCATGCATGAATACCATAGGTCTCCTTCTCTAGTGTATCGGGGTACAGAGTTGTTACCTATCCTCCTAATACAACAAGGTTTGTCTCTTCACGTAGATGCACTTCTTACTTCATGCCCAACCATCTCATAAGTTCCATGTGCCCAATTATCACAAGCAATACTTGTAGTATCACTAATAGACTATGCATCTTCCCACTAGAGGATTCCTTCCTTAGATGGCTCAAGTACTTCTAGATCTCGAATGACATGCACATAAATTTTGTTTAGGTCTTCCTCACTCAAAGGTTCAACATAAGGTGTAGATTTCCCATCTATGTCAAAGGGATAATAACTCATTCTTCCTTGTTCTCAAAACTTATATACCCCTTTTTGAACCATAGATCAACATTATTTGCATAACACCAAGGGCACCCAAGTAGAGCTGGGAAGTTGTCTACTTCTGCAAGTGCTAAAACCTCAAAGTCCCCAATGAACTTGGCCCCTTGTATAGTAATGGATGCATCCTTTAAAACTCCTATATTGGAGTGGCCTTAGTTCATTTTCCATAAACAATACATTAGAGGATGGCTTGTAATGGAGGTTTTCCCATCTACACCCATGCATCTAAAGTAAGCACATTAACTTCCATGCCTATGTGTCAATCAATATATTTCTCAAAAGCCACCCATCCACAACAACATTTAGAGTGATCTCCTTGTCATAATCCAAGCTATGAGGGGAAATTAGCATGCAGGATCTGCCATCCATTCTCAATACCTATGCACATGAGTGTTTCCTTTAACCAATTCCCTAGTAATGGAATAATATTCTCCTAGCGCAACATCTTACATACCTCTTTCAAATCATCAACATCTGACTTGGACCATCTCTTTGTTGCCTTCTTTTGTTCCAACTTTCATGATTATTCCTTTAAACATTGTATTTCACCTGAAGATTTCTAAGTACCTCCATGGTTTCTGATAAACCTCCTTCTGATGTGTAGGATATGGGTATCTTGCATGTAAAACCTCCTCCTTAGTAATGGTAGGATTTTGTTGCAATGTTTCTCTGGCATGCATAGCTTCAACGCATGTAGTAATCTTCACAGTACTACCTCAGTTTCGGTGCCAACTTTGGCATCCATTGATTTTCCATTTTGCGTTGTATTCTAACCATCCCTATGCCCTTGTTCTCCTATTTATGCTTTTTGCTAAGATGCTCATATAAGTCCTGGGAACTCTCATAGTTATGATTCTTTCCACAAAAAAAAAAGTAATATTTGAGGGCATTCATGCCTATAGTGGTCAAGAGATCCACACGTATAACATGTTCCACGAGGAAACTCACCTCATCCACCACCACGGCCTTGACCCTTGAATCCACCATGGTATCCTCGACCTCTACCACGACCTCCTTCAAAGTGCCCTTCATTCTGATCGTAGTGCCCTTGAGTGTGATCATAATCATGGTGCTCACTTTTACCTTTAGAGTTATCTCGATACTCCTATCTTTCATACACCAATATCAATGACATCATGGATCTGATCAATCAACCTATAATCTTTGGTATTGTGAGTCATGTGGAATGAAAATATTACAATAGCAAGATACATTTTTCCTTATCGCATGTTGTAACAATGGGCAGCGGCTTGCATCATGGTCTAAATGACATATCTTGTAGTCTAGCAATAATGAATGCACTGACCTGTGGGGAAAACTATCCTTAGTGTGCCCCTCAACTTCACAATCTATACACCAAATCCCAGTGTGCATCTCGTGTGTTGAATTGGTGATAGTTTCTCCAACTACTTTTCCATAGCCAATCTGAGCTTCTAGGAATGGGCTCACTCCAGTGTCTATACTTTTAACTTCCTCAGCACAACGCTACTTCAAGAACTTTGTATAGATCCGTATATGTCTTATGTGATAATCCCTCCTAAAAGGTGTGATCAAGCCTCTGACGAACCACTATGCATGTTGGCTTGCATGGATATCATAGGAAAGTTTGGAAAAAAATTTTGAAATGGGAATCATATTCTCGAACACTCTCAGTAGTTCCTTGCTTAATATCCTTGAGCGCACTTATACTCTTATGCTCGAACTCAGGGATATAAAATTCCTTAAGGAAAGCATCCCATAATGTTGTATAATCTACACAAGTCTGATTAGGGTCAAACTTCCTGTACCAACTGTGTGTGCATCCTTGCAATGTAGTTGTAAACTAACTTGTCTTGCACTCAAAATTGTGATCCCTTTTGCACCATGGTATCTCACACATGTGCACATGCTCAACAACATCTTCTATTCCCCTATACTCTGGAAGATGAAGTGACATATCCATGTAAATATTTTGGGGTTGGTGAGGACCATGCCCACCGGATCTAGAACCCCCTGTGTTACCTTTACCTCTAGACCCACATATGTCCACCTATGCCCCCGATCCTCACCTATAGCGAAAGTGAACCAGAGGATGTATACTACCTTGTGTCCCAACAGTGGTACTAAACTGAACTCCTACAGTCTGTGAGGTGGTACTACTCCTAGAGGTGAGTCCAAAATTCTGCGTGCCTGATTTCTACACCAATGATGTGCACCTAAAAAGGTACCTCCAAATAACAAGGAAGACATCTACCCGGCCATAGATGTACTTGCTATTTGATTCACTCATGTTATTCTACTACCCAAACTAGCTTGTTGACTATTGGTTGTACTAGAAACTAGAAAACCAAGTGCAAGGGCTAGGTTTCTAGGTAGATTCAAATGCGTGCCCATGGCCCATGTCGTCTTTGTTGGCACACTCTCATAAGAGGTCGATGAGGGTTCCCTATCATGCTTTCCCAAATGGGGGAGTTCCAGATGCTCTAGCTCCATGCCCTCTGTGTGAGTTCCAAATCCTTCACGAGCCATCTCTCTCCTCAACACCATCTATTCTACAATCTCACATTGCTTCCCTAACTCCCTCTCACACACCTCATTATACTTAAGCCGCCTTTCTTCTCTTTTCCTCTCTACCGCTAGGTCTGCCATCCTTCACCAAACCTGCTCTCTTCCCCACGCGTGGTGGGGTTTAGCTAGCCATCGGCTTTTCTTCCAAATTCAAGGTTACCAATAAGATCTTAATCACCAGTGGAATGCCTTGTAGATAGGTTCCCTTGGGATAACATAAAAACTGGAACTCAACTACCCAAGGGCAAGAATAAGTGGAAATTGAGTACTCGAAAATATAGCTATTCAGAACACCATGGAACCAAGTATCCATAACACGTGTCCAAATCATATCAGCATCATAGAGGGCTGAAATTCTTCCTGCATCCAAACAAGTGTGTGAAACCTCCAATTCCTTTTAGATGCATAAGCAACCAGCCACTCATACAACTCTATTGGAAAGATAGCAAAGAAACTCTCATATAAACAATCATACAAGTTCTGCTCCCACATGCGCGCTTCAAACTCGATCCCGCTGTTGACCATCCTTGGTGGATCGTGCCGTCGAGTCATGCGAATATTTAGGTTGGTGGGACGTATGCCCTAAGGATACCTCTAGATTTTAAAATAAGTCAGCTCTTCTCTGTAGGGTGAGATAGGGTGAGAAGAATTAAACTAAAACATAAAATAAGCTAAGGTGATGCGCCGAACGAGCCTGCTAAGAGATCAATCGAGACCATAACTTCCTGAGAAGGGAAACAATGAATAACTAAAAAGGGTGGATGAAATGCACCACAAGTCAGAAAGGGTCACATAGAACACTACCTCAAACTACTTAAGCACAACTTCAAAGATAGTAACAACATTCAAAGATGCACAGTTTCTACATGAAAATAAAGGCGATCAGAGATAATAAGGATATGCGGATGATGAAAAGAAAACACCATAAGCCATATATATTACTCCAATAGTTGTGCACAATATTACATTTAGAAAAGAGGCAAGATTGTTGTTACAAAACCCAGGCAGAAGGCTAGAGTTCCAAGACCTCTGTCTTTTACAAAAGAGAGACTTGCGATAGAGAAGAAAATATTAACTCTCCATTCCTAACTAAAAATATCTATCTCCTTATCTCTTGCATCATACTTTTTATTCAATATATAGAGGAGAAGGAGGTAAGAGACAATTCTCAAACTCTTTTCCAACTGCCCTTCAATTATGATAAATGATGTGAAGTGACAAAAATAGATTTCTTCAAATCTTCCTCACTATTTGGCCCTTTCAGAAAAGTGAGAGCCATGCCTATTTAATGCATCTTAATCATCTTATAACTGAATCCCTTGAGATGGAATCACCTTTTGAGGAAAAACCCTTTCGGTTATTTATTACATAACTAGATATTTCGACCCTTTGTGCATTGGTTTCTGGCCTCTTGATTCAAATGACATGTATTTTGTGATGAAATGACCCTTTAAATGCAGATGAATAACTTGAGTCTTTGCAGGTTGGCACTCTTCACATGAGGCTATGCATTAATCCTCTACTAAAATGACAAGCTAGATGACCCCTCACCTCCGATCCTTTGAAAAAAATCCTCGAACATTTAGGATCTTATAGATAAGACCCTAAATCACTTATATGTGGGATGGCTTGTCATCTTTTTATGGCCCACTTTGAAACTGGAGTCCACCTGTTGCAAGATCCACGTGGAAGGCTTGTGCATCCTTATGACTCTGCTTTTCTTTATGGTTCCTAGGAATGCATTGGGTGGACACTTGGCACCATCCATGGGCTTGCTACTTTATTCCCTTCGGTAAGTAAAGGACTCACAGGATATAAATGTGAAAATCATTCCCCATGCGGGACCCTTTTGTTGACTCCACGTGGCAGGCTTATGGGAGTTGGAGACCTCGTCCCCTCCTTTGACTTCTGAAGTTGCACCTGCTTGACACTTGGCATTTTTGGGATTTCCCGACTCTCTTCATGATTTAGCTAAGTCCCCCTTTTCTTTCGGTGAAGACTCGCTCAAAATGGGTTTTGAAAATACAAGAAAACTCCTAGCTGTGGAAATTTAAATAACATATCCAATGTTGAATCTTTGAGTGTATTCTTCTTCTAGATCTATTATCCACTCCTCAACACTTGATAGGGTCAACCAATACGTCTTCATCACAAAACATCCTGAAAACAACTGAAAAAGAGGTCCAACAATGGAACCAATGATACAACCTAGAATTTATTATGAATAACCCAAGCGCATTGGCACATCACTCAACCTGAGCTGAGTGCTCACCCAAAGTGTGCAAAGGTACCAGGTCCCTCTTTAGAGTTGCTTGTGTAGGATGTTAGTGTGATGATGTTTAAACATGTTCAGATTCATAAGTAGACATAAACATTCCACAGTGTAAAATCCAGATCTAGATCTTAGAGAATCATGATAAATGAACTAAACAATAACTATGATAAGATTAACCATACAAGAACCAAATTCAGTCATGTCTAACACCATTATCCAACCAATATATTCCATTTCATAATTACTATAAAACATAGAAGCTTCTTACACTGTAAAGTATCTCCATGAGTCATGTGCATGTCAAACCAACAACATAACTCTACAATAATTCACCACTACTAAACTACGCAAGTCAATACATATTTATAGGGGTGGGTACTTTCCCTTCACCACCCATGCACTTCTTAAAATAGGTCGCATGTTAGTAATAACCATGCGCCTTTACAATAGTATGCACAACATGCAAGTGTTCTAACAATAAATGTCATGTAGTTAACTCAAAGTAGAAATCCTACTATTAGCTTAAACTATGCATAGCGCTTATCTGTCATTTGTTCCCAAAATACCATTGTGTGTAGCACAAGTATTCATCTCTAAGTGTGCTTCACACACTATCTCCAAAATTATCCCTCATCCACAAAAATAGATAAGTCCTAAGCTAGGGCGCTTTAATACTATTATAGTGTCGTGCGCTTCCAACACCCTATATTCACACACCCAATTCTTAGAATATTTTTGGTTGTTCAACAAGGAGGAAATGACCTTATGAAAAACCTAAATTATTCTGGTAGGGAGATTAGATGCCCATGTGATGTTATGTTCACTGAAACGTAAGTATGCAATTCAATCTCACTAGGTGTATGCTCTAATGTTCTTGTTCTTAAGAAAGCATTCATCCAAATGAAGCATAAGTATGTATCAAAATTCTTATAACATCTAAATGTATGTTTTTCATTCTATCTTTTTATCTCCATACATTTGGAATCCACCAAGATGAGTAACAAAATAAGATTCAAGATTTTAAATGGAGTTCTTCACCAAAATTCTCTACTCTATCATATTTTGCCAATAGCCCTATCAAAAAATAAATCTAAAGATAAAATTTGATACAAGATTGATCAATATAATATATAAACATTTTCAAATACCCATTTATATGTTGTATTTTTTCACAAAATCATTCGGTAGATATACTTGAAAAATAGACCCAATTCACTATGATCTAAGCTCAAATTAGACCTAATTTGGTCTCTTCACTGCAACAATCAACTATGTTTGTAATAACTTCCTTCTAAATTGATGAAACTTCTTCAAAACACCTTTATCCTTTGGATAATCCCTCTCGACTCTACAAATCAAATTTCAACTTTAAACTCTGAAAATCATGCAAGTTATGAAGGTTTTAGTTTTAAAACCCTAATCAAGGGGAGAGAGAGAGAGAGAGAGAGAGAGAGAGAGAGAGAGAGAGAGAGAGAGAGAGAGAGAATTCAATATTTGGGTTAAATGAAGGTTTCAAAATGAAAACTTGATCTCTACATCTTTGTCCCAACCTCCTCAGTAACTTTTTATTTTGAAAGTATGTGCCAATACTTGACTCTAACACTCTAGACAATAAGCTTTGCATAAGAATGTAACACACGCTTATGACAATTTACATGCAAAATAGATAATAAAACTTACTAATCAACACTAAATTCATTGAAAACATGAATTCAAAATTCAAAAATTAGAATTATTAACAACATATAGAGAGTTCTTGGAAGGATATGGAGCAATTCAAAATTCTCCTTTTCGTATTCATTCATTACTCACATACGCTTGACAAACTATCATACATCCATATATCAACCAAATTCAACAATTGTATTGAGTCTCTTCCAACCATAGAAAGTTGACCCTCTTGTTGATATTTTGTCTCAACAACACTTTAAATATAGTAGACTATTTTTCCGATCTTAGATGTAAGTTATAACAATATAATTGTCTCCCTAAAATGTCTCAATCCTAACGACCGCCCAATCTACGTAGCATATCCTCTATAAAATTATTACAATTCATCATAACACACAAATACATATGATTTACCTTTACGGATTTATATAGTAAGTATTTGAATTCAAATATAATGTTTTGGAGGGAAAACCTCCTTATTGCTTAAATTAACTAAAAACTCTCTGAATGCAAAACATGGCTTATTATGAACTTGATGGACCTCCTAAAACTCTGCAAACACAATTTGAACCTTCTTTAATGAGAAAAAGTGATGCACTTGCATCAACCTACCATTTGGTAACTTTCTTATTGATTTTATTAAAGATCCATTCTCACGTCTCTTTAAAGGAAGAGGGAGAATGGAATCCCAAGATACCTAACCATTCTATGAGGTAGCCCCAAGTCCAACCTATGGTAAGAAACTAGTCACGAGGAGATTCAAACCAACCTAATACCATTGATTTATGAATTGATATCAAGGAGCCAACGAAAATAAATAAATGTCGAGCCTTTTCAAAGTATAATGAAATTTGTCTTCTTTTGGTGTAGTAAAAATTACGGTGTCATCTAAAAATAAAACATCAATAAGCACTTGCTCATCAGGAAGTGTGATTCCTTTGACAGGGGGGCCAAGAGATGCATCTCTTAAGAGGTAGTGCAGGGCTTTTGCAGCTATGACAAAGAGAGAAAGGCCCAAGGGGAAACCATATCTTATTGAACTTCAGCAACTTAAATGGCTCACCAATTCACCATTAATTTCAACTTGTGCAAAATCTCACAAAATATAATCATACCATTCTATAAAACTTATCTTTGAACCCAAGAGTATTTAACATGAGATCAATGAAGGGTCATTCAATTCTATTATAAGATTTTTCAAATTCCAATAAGGCCATACAAATATTATGCTTATTATCTTTGGTCCAATGCATCCTTTCCCAACTAGTAATTAGGTTGTACAAAATATATCTACCTTCCACAAACCATGCTTGGGTAGTTGAAATAATTGAATTCATCTACGAAGCTATTCTTCTAGCCACAATATTTGCAAGAATTTTGTTATATACATTAAGGAGTGTGTTTAGATTCCAATTTTTAACAAGCTTAGGGTCACCTTCCTTGGGAATGAGCTTAAATTCCCCTCTATTGATATTCTTATCTAGGTATCCTATCATGATTGCCTCCTTATACACGAGCTTAAGAGTTCAAGTGCAAGCCATGATTTATTGGTTTTGTAAAATTCGGCAGAAATTCATCATATATAGGTGCTTTTTCATATTTAATAGAGTCTATTACTAAATGAATTTATCATAGGGACTCCTCCTCTATATTATCCACAATAATATGGGAGATCTATGTAGGGATACACTTAACACAGTCTTTTATTAGATAAAATATTGCCCCTTGCTTCATCAACAATGAATAGGGAAAAATAGAAGGAGAAGAAGGATTTTTAATCTCTTTAATATTCTTCAAGAAATTATTTCCTATGTTAATGTATTTAATGTTTTACCTATTGTGTTTATCTTTCAATATTTTGAAGAAATATTATATACCCTTGTCTCCCTCTTTTTAGCCATAAAATTTGAGATCTTATTTGGGATCCTCTAGCATGGTATTGTTGTTGGGTCCTCTATTGATGCTTTATCTCAACAAGATTGTTGATTAGGGAAAGGATTCTCCTTTATCAATTGTTATTGGACCACCCTTTGCTTCTTAGCTTGCATATTTTCTTTAAACTAACCATATGTTCTCATACATGTTTTACACATATTAATTGACCCATCTTAAGAAGATACCTTAGAGTCAAGATTATAAAGTATTTTTCTAACGTCCATGAAGTTTTGATTCCGTGTAGTTAGTCAGGGTACTAGATATGTGAGGTATTTAGTTTATATAACTTTTCGAGCTCTTTTCTCTAGAACAAGGGTCATTATTGCACTTCATAGTTATTTCCACTTGGGAGGTGATCTAAGAGAGTGAGGGGAAGAACTGTCACATTATTAAATTCCTCCTTTTGTAGGATAGAAAAAATTCTAGATTAAGGTAATAATCTACCTATATTGAAATAGAATCTATTTTCCTTGTTGGTTATTGCACTAAGTAAACCAAATATTTTGTCTCATGCTCTTGATTCCAAAAATATAGTCATTGATTCTTAAAATTCTTTTGAATTTGAACCAAATAATTGTTCATTCCATTTTCACAAAAGATATCTCCGTCCATATTAGTCTTCCTTGTTTTCAATTATATTAAAATCACCTCGAATAATCCAGGACATCAAATTAGATTTAGTTCTATCTTTGTAGTCATTTGGAACATTTTCATATACCAAAGGTATGATTTCCTATCTCCGTCCCATATCATTGCATATTAGTTTATCTTTCCTTGTTTTTTAATTATAGTAAAATCACCTCGAATAATCCAAGGACATCGTGTATTAGAGTTTAGTTCTATCTTTAACCTCATTTGAGAATATACATAACATATACCAAAGGTATGTTTCTATTGTCAAACAATAATATTTCTATCTAGAGTTTCCAATCCTCTTGTTAGGAAATAAGAGATAAAATAGTGGTCTCACAATTTATCATTTCCTTATCCCATTTCTCAAATGAATGAGTAATAAAATAACACAACCAAAGCCCTTTTTAACGTGGTTCACCCAATTTGGGCTATCCACTTGGAATCACTTGCTCGAGGGGGACACAACCCAGATCCGTTTGGACTATGCAAATAAATTTTAGGGCCAATTCAAAGGAAATTCATAATTTTCTTTAACCTCATATGTAGGAAATATAAATAGACAATTCGCTTAGCTCTTGGGCAAAAGACTGGGCCCATGTTTCTAAGTTGTCCCATGGGTTACATAAACCACCCATATTTCTATCTTTGAGTTTCCAATCCTCTAACATTCCAACTTAAGATTTTCTTAAGAGGAGGGTAACACATAGAAGGTGTACCACACTTTGGTCCACAAACATAACACCTCTAACATTCCAACTTAATATTTTCTTAAGAGGAGGGCTAGTTTGGTCCCTTGGAATCCTTGAAGAAGGATACTAATTTTTTTATTTATGATACAATCTCTCAAAACAAGGAGGAATTTTAATGTCTTTTATTACTTTTTTACCTTCTCCCTATCTTGGATTCTTCTTGTTCCTACCATTTGTCTCCTTAGGGGAATTTGTGGCGGAAAATCAATGATAACTTATATCTTTTGTCTTTTTGAACCCATCTTAGAACATTTGTTTGGTGGGTTTATGGGTAAGTGCACAAAATTGTGGGGCCAAAAAGTGGACAAAATCAAGAAATTAACTAAAATTCATATGCATTTTTAAATGACATGCACTTACTATGTTTTGGTAGGTTTGGTGATTACCAAGCCTAAGATGTGTACGCATTTCTAGTTTTATGATTTTTAAAGGGGAAAGGGGGAATATTTACTAAAATAAATATTAAGTATAAGATTTCTTTTATTATTTATAGTAAAATAAATCTTATAATTTATATTTATTTTAGTAAATATAAGAAATTATGGTCACGCTTTGCTTTGATGGAAGTGGTCTCGTAGAACCAACAGTTATAATCTAGAAGATAGTTTTCAAAATCCAATCTGGTCAATACTTACTCATTTTCAGGATTTCAACAAGGACCTAAAGCTTTTAGGGCATATATATTGTAGTCGGTATTTGTTTCGGGAAAACATATAGTAATTTTGTAGGTTTTTTGACCTTCTAGATTGGATTTTGGCCCTACCACTACTCGAATTGGTACCAATTTTGAAATTTGGTCCACAATTCACTTTAGTGACCATAAATCAACTCTATGATGCTTGTCTACTTCTTATTGAAATGAGATCCTCACTTTTTTGGTAGAGTATTGCTCCTTGAATGGGATTCTTGTCCTATGAAAAAATGAGGTGATTGTAATGTGCCTCCTCCTTAAGGTGTGATCACACTACTAGGTGTTGAATGATTTTTAAGAACAATACACCAAGTGAATTACATCAAGTGAACTGAGATGATTGGTCATTCTTGGAAATATGGTGCTCCATATGAAGATCATCCCCTCACCTTTCATGGCTCTAAAATCATCCTTTGATGGAATCAAATTCATGATTCTCATACACATATTTTCTCATATGTATCTCATGGAGATAGATGATGCCTTAATACTTCACACATGATGGTCCTGGATACCTTAGTGGCATGACTAGCTCATTTTAGCTTGTTCTTTGGAGATATTTGGGTATAATGATAGTGTCAGGATATGATGATCATCAAGTCACTTCTTGAGCTCCAAATTTCACCTTTGAACATGATGAATCCTTCAAAATTCAATTTCTTGACCAAGATGACACCTGGGTGGAAGCATGCTCAAGGTACCTGGACACCTTTTTTCTCAAGTTGCTCCTCATGGAAATGGGTTTCCTCCTCCAGATAAGGGATGAATCCTTGAATGAAATTTGAGGATGAGTTACATTTTCTTGACCTCCATACTTCATTGAAACACTACAAATCAAATTTTATGATAAATGAAACTATTCTAAAAATATAATTCTACTTGTAACTCAAAATTTGGGTCCTATTTCATTTTAAACTAGGAGGGGTAGTGAAAAGTTTTGATGTACCTAAAGAAGTATTTGAGCCTTAAATCAATATTGATTATTCTACCTTGTAGAGTATTCTAATAGCTTTCCAATGCCTTTTTTTATCACAACTCTTTTTGGAACTCCTGGAATCATCCAGAGAAGTCAACTTTCACCATTTTAGCTTTCATTCCTTGCATCTGAAAACCCAGTCTTAAACAGATTGCTCCTGAATGAGATTTTATTTCCTAAACTTTCCTAAATTTACTTAAACATCTTCAATTGTCTCTGAAATCACCCTCATATTATTTATATTTTCTCTAAACACTTCCAGGAGGGTGTTCAATTAGCTACAGAATGGCCAAAAATGGCCTTTTAGGCCTTCGGTGGAAGTAGTCTCTCATCAATACTAAATGAGTTGATTAATCACCTTAAACACTATTCCCTACACATTGAATGATATTATTAGGACTTTCCTTTGATCCAAGGTAAAGGTTGAACTGATGATAGGATAGCCATAGGAAGGATACACAGTGACTGAGAAGCCTTATTTTCAATTAAGGGCTTAGTTGTCATGCTTCAAAATTTTCAATTTTCATGCTAGTTATTTTGGCAATTCTGAGCTAATCAAGCACCCTCCAGGAGAGTTTAGGAAATATATTAAGCATCTAGAGGTGATGTCGGGAATCCTAGAAGTGTTGGTGGTAATTTAGGAAGATTTAGGAAAGGTTTTCTCATTCAAGGATTATCTTCTTAACAACGGATTTGCTTAGGTGTAGGGAAGAAACAAACATTTTGAGAGCTCAGTAGAGCTAAAATTGACTTATCTTAGTTTTTCTTCATCCTCATGTCCTGAAACTTGGCACACAACACTCCAATGACCTCCTCAATGATCTCCAATTCTCATACATGCTTGGATACTTCTACAACTTACCATGCCATCTCATTTTCCCATGCATTCTTGACTTGTCCTTAAGAACATGCCTCTAAAGGACCTAGAACATGCACTAAACTCCTGAAAAATGTCCTTTGACAACTTATACACATGCCCTGTAATCTCAAAAAACATATCACATACTCACATAATCCTGCTTTGCATCATACTTCATGCCACCATATCACCTGTTATGAACTAGGTCTAAGACTAGGCCTAGAATGGCTAGTTTCAACCCATGCTTCACACAAATTGATCTTGCCTTCACCATGCAGACACTCTAAAAACTTTGACATACCTTACTAAACATGTTTGACACCTTAGATACATCAAACAACCTTTGGAGCACACCTACAATCACCTTCATGTTAGACCCATGCACTCAACCATGCATGCAAACTAAGACACCATGACATGACACCAAAACAACATATCATGACAATAAAATTGGACACTACCAATCAAACCTTCAAGCTTGATTATGAATTACACCTCATACTGACTCCTTTTCCACCTTAAAACCCTTTTCCATCAATGAAACTTGACATCAATGACAACAACAAGATAAAATGTCCAACAAATCCAAAACCCCCAAAACCTAAACAATGACTATGTTATTTCACAAAATAGACATTGATTGTAGAATTTAAATGCTAAAAGATTTGGGCTTGATTTTGAAATCCTAAAAATTACCTATGTACTAACTAGATTAGATTATAAAAACTATCTCCTAAACTCGACTCATGGTGATATGAGACTAGCTCCATAAAGTGCGAGTGACCTAATTTCTTATATTTACTAAAATAAATTTAATTTATAAGTTTTTCATTTATTATATACACTTAAACATTTATTTTTGTAACTATAAGCCCCCACAAACACATATAATGTCCATATTATACGGAACTCATACATGTTCCCTTTATTATGCACCCAAACCAAGATTTAATAGGCTTAGTATTGCTTTGGTTTCCCAAACCTGTGCTTTAGACCTGTAACAACACAACAACCTGTGTTTTGACACAATATGCAAAAATCACCTTTCACCATGATAAATCCTACAAAAATGATTGCTATCTTTCTTTAAAATTACCTACAACGTCAAGAAAACTATCCTCTTTCTAAATATATACTTTTTATATTTTTCTAACTATTGTAAGGTTTCCATTTATATTTATTTCAAACTGTCTTTTTTATACCTCTATTTTCAGTGATTGCAAATGTTTATCTTTTGTCATGTATCTTTTTTTTCACTTCTCCAAATTGAAAAAAAAATATACAATCCCAAACTAGGACTAATTCTATACACATTAAAAAACAACTAATTTTCAATATTTTTTGAGGTAGTTAGGGGGCACGGTTGGCTATTTGTTATTTTTTAATTTTCAAAATATTTTTACTTGAAAAATCATTAAAAAAATAAATACTCACTAAAAAATAAAATAAAAATCTATCCCAAACTAGATGATCTTACCTATCTTTCTACCAAAGGGTTTTTAAAAATACTAAATAGTGCTCAAAAAATGGTGGGGGGCACAACCGATTGTCTACTATGTTTTTTTGCAAAAATAGGAGCACCTATTGACATTTTAGATATTTAACCCACTTACACTTAACCATTTTTTTTTTTTAAATAGTAGTTTAGAAAGTAGACTCAAAATGCTACAATTCATGTTCTTATAACATCTTCAAATTTTGAGTGTAACTATCTCAAATAAATCATACAAGTTGAAGTTTTTATTTTTCAGAAAAAAGTGTCCACTTAAGACCCCCTTTGGCCCCCATTTTTATGCACTTACCTCTATCTTGGTTAATATTGCATGCTTTTCTATAGGTTGCTTCTTTGTGGGGGGTTGGGGAAGGAAACCCATCAATGAGGGAATCATTCTTACTCCCATTTTGAGTTATGAAAGGAAAGGAATTATCTTTATCATTGTTCAAGAACACATTTATCAAGAATTCAACCACATTCAAGGGTTTTATAGATCGGATCTCAAGTGACTTTACTAAAACTATCTCATATTCCTCGAAATCCTTCCTCATCCCGAGAGGGAGGTAAAACTCCATTATTTTCAAGAAATGGGGAAACATCTGTGGAAAATAAGTACATATTTCCATATCATCTAGTCCAACCACTACTAAGCATTTTAGGTGGTCATTCAAGGTTTACAATACGACCAACCCTAACAAAGTGTTCTTTAATCAATTCCTTTCACTCAAAATTTCTTGTGGGGGTAGATTCTTTGGGGACTACCATACCCATATCTTCAATCCTAGAGCTTTTAGGGTTACTTATACATTTTTAATTATTAATGATCAAATAGAAATCATGTTTTAGATGACCTTTTTGAACACAAAAACCATGCTTTTAGACCACCAATCCAACCGCCGAGAAGGTGTAGACCTCTTTAGGAAAACCATGTTGGGAATCCCAATCGGAATAGTGCTTTATGATTCAATAACAAACCAAATCATGCAAATACAAAACTAGAAAATTCCCCAAAATCTACAACAGTGGAAGTATAAACTAGAATAATCCAAATCAAAACAAAGTACACACACATAACACAACATGTACTGTGGTTCACCCAATGTGGGCTACGTCCACCAAAGATAGAGATCTCAATATATAATAATACAAGAGTACAAACCAACTCTTCTACACAAGAGTACAATGCATCTCTCTAAGAGTATCTCCTTCTCATATCTCTAAACGGATCTATATGAGCGCACTACAACCGTGCCTCTCGAACCACCACTAAATCTCACACAACCAGGGAACTATTGCATCTCTTAACTGCAACTAAGCTCTCATGTGCATCTGTAAATAAGACCTCTCAAATTTTTCAACCAATGTGCAACCATAACTGCACACCAAGAATTAAGTCTCTCCTCCATCACTTTATCAACCTATGTAAACAAGAAGACAACCTCCTCTACAATATCTGGATACTATCATGTACCCACAAGCTATCCAATGAGCTACAATACTAGATCTCTATGGATCATCAATACAACATGATCTCATGGATCTAAAATACAAGATCTCACAACAACATGTGGATCTACAAGAAGAAATTTTATGTGCTTTGCATACTATACAAGCCATTACATTGAGACAATAACTATACAAAGGAAATACAATAGAAAACATTACCCTCTTCTCACCATTCAGATGTACCTACAATTTCCTTCTGTCCAGCTTCTCTCCATGGAAGCTATGTCTTCATGTAACATTTTTCTTCTTCTTCTTCATCCTCTCAACCAAGGATTTCACATACAATAATAATCAATTACATGCAATTCTATATCCGACCCTAGTTTTCTAGCTTATATAAGTATGTAAAAACTTAGGGCGTCTTAAATATACATTTACAACCTTTAGATCACCTTTAAATCAAAGGTTGGATCTAATCTTGTGTCTAAAATAAAAACATAAATGCATAGGTAACCTATGTCGGTTCCTTGACCGATGTTGGTTACTTGTGTGTAAACCTGCAAGTTTGTAAAACATGCTTTTTGTGAAGCAATTTAGCTCCACAACTCAACAATCTCCCACTTGGAGATAAATTGTTAAACATGTACTTGTACATTACTATCCTCTACATACCATTGTGAAGACCAACTATTATTTACTTCAACAATTCTCTCAAAAACAAGAAGATTAAACCATCTTCTAAAACCAATAAGATAACAAACCCGTGACTTACCATATACCTGCACGAAGCTATTATTGATCCGTGATACACGAGTTATCCATACATCAAGATCTCATTGAATTGTAACACCAAGTCACTCATGCAACCAAGCCACCATGACTAACACACCTACAAGAGCTCCCACTCATGTTGAAATACTGAGCTTCAATTGCAACCATAGCCATACCTATAAAACCAACCATGTTTTCCAACTATCTATCCATGTCTCCATGCAACCACCAATGCAACTGACCAAAGATAAGTCAAACTAGAATATGCATAAGTAAAACAAGATTTTGGGTAAAGACAACCCAAATGAGTTCTACATGCAACTAGTGGGTGATCAATCCACAACACCTGCATAACTCAAAGAATCCAAACACTACATTCTATAAATCCAACCCTACATAAACAACTTGCATGTCCAAGACAACCATCTATAGAAAACATATCTATCATGGAGTAACATAGTAATAAGAGGAAATACAAACATCCCCTACTCATGCTCAAGGGCATCTAAACCATGCTCATATGCATCCATGTGCAAAAAAAATATCTACATCATCATAGACTCACAAAACATAATCTATCCTCATGTATAAACTCACCATATACATCCATCCATATTATCAGGCTCTCCAAAGCTCCAAGTCTCTCACCGACTAACTCCAAAGCCACATATGAATCATGTGCTCATCAATGTCAACAACAACAACCATGTTAACCATGCTACTAATAACTAGTGCAAATACCAACAAAAATGTCATCAAACATACTTTGCACAACTATCCAAGATGAAAGAAAACAAGGGCAACATCAATAAATTGTAAATACACATTGATGTCACACTTGTAACTTATAACAAATAGATTTTCCTTATTTCACCCTTAAAACTCTAAAACATTTCTCTCTTCTTAACCCAGCTGAAAAACCATCAACTGCCATCCCATAAGGACATCCAGGCACTACAAAATAAAACTAGAAGTGATGTCATCATGTAATAAACACAAAATAACTACAAAAATGTGATCGCCATCCAAAACAACTTGTGTCTCATGCTACTATGAATAATAACATTCTCCTCTCACTCTGCACATGCATATATGTCCAACCTGCAATGCCAACAATCATGGATTTCTTCCACTCAACATGAACTTCCCCGAACTTCCCCTTAATCACCAACCTCAAAAGCTCCACTATATATCAATGAGAAATAAAATAGATGAAATAAAATATAAAATTGATTCTCTTCTTATCAAATAATACCTCTACATCACGACGTTTGGGCTTCTTGTGAAGTATCTTGAACCACCTTCTTTTCATCCATGTGTACCCAACATCTCCCATTATTTAACCGTGTCTAAACATGACTTTTCATTGAGGATCTCATCCTTAGACTAGATAACCTTGTCCTCAAGATTTCAACACATCCTAGAAATAAAAGTCAAACTCACGCTAAATATCCATGGTGCATATTTTACTTGTGCACACAATCCAAACATAATACCGTAGCTTCAAATGAAAGAAATACAAAATGAACCGTATAAAGATACCTAATTTGACCAAAGTCTCATTGGACTCACCGAGACAACTTCGTCCTCTTTCTGATTCAAACATTGAAGTGATCTACTTTGTTTCTTCTTGTACACTCTATAAAAGAAACCCGATCCTCCAAACTATACACTAAACCTTCCATGCCCTCTTCTCTACAAAAAATCGGTACAAATTTTATCATTCATGAGACCAACCTCGATCTCTCGACCAGCACTGGGAGTTCCCCTATGACCAACGTCAGTGCTACTAGAACTACCACAATGCCACAAATTGGCATAATACACCAAACCAGGTGCCTACTCTAACTAAAGCTGATAGTTGTGTTGAGCCAGTCATTTTAAGAAGCGCCCAAATCTTACACAAAAACTTTATAGCAATAATACACGCAATAAAATTACACGAAGATGAAATACATCACATTACCAACACTAAGACACTTAACTGCTTTTTCAACCGAAGTACTTGCCTCTCTGATGGAAACCCATCTTCATTCTATGCTATTATATTCTACCTCTTTAACAAGCTCATGCATCTAACTACACCAAGGATGCATAACTTCTCCTCTATCTCTTACTCAGATCTACAATCACAAACATGCATGTGCAACCAAAACATACAAGCACTACAATACCAAGATAACAAAACCATACCTCTATAATCCGGATCTACAATCTAACCAACATGTCTCATGTGCCTCTAAGAACCAGGGACACCTCAAAGAATCAAGACACATTCACTGCATCTTCTCAAAATTCTTCAGATTTGTGATTTTTATGTTTAAACAGGTCACCGACACCGGTGTCCAACTAACCGACCATGGTCACCCTGCCAATACCGGCTAAGGAATAGTACCGACCAACATCGGTATAGCATACCGACGCCGGTCACTATCATTTTCCAGCAACCTTTCATTTCCAGCTCCCACTTGAGATTAAATCTCTCCCTGTCATTTACACATCAGGAAAAACAAAACCATGCTCTCATACAACTGTCAATAATACCACTAAAAAACCTGAAGCAAAACCTTTCTCTGAAAACTAAAGCCATCGCTATGATACCGATTGTGGGAATCTCAATGTAAATAGTTTTATGGTTCAATAACAAACCAAATCATGAAAATACAGAACTAGACAATTCCCCAAAATCTACAGCAATGGAAGTATAAACTAGAATAATCTAAATAAAAAAAAGTACACACACATAACACAACATGTACCGTGGTTCACCCAATGTGGGCTACATCCACCAAAGATAGATATCTCAATATATATAATAAACAAGAGTACAAACTAAATCTTCCATACAAGAGTACAATGCATCTCTCAAAGAGTATATCCTCCTCATATCTCTAAACAAATCTACATAAATACACTACAATTGTGCCTCTCGAACCACCACTAGATGTCACATAACCAGAACTACCGCATCTCCGAACTATAACCAAGCTCTCATGTGGATCTGCAAACAAGACCTCTCAAATGGTTCAACCAATGTGTAACCATATCTATGCACCAAGAAGTAAGTCTTTCCTCCATCACCGCATCACTCGCGTGCAAACAAGAAGACAACCTCCTCTATAATGTCTCGGATATTATCACGTACCCACAAGCTATCCAATGAGCTACAATACTAGATCTCTATGGATCATCAATACAACATGATCTCATGGATCTACAATACAAGATCTCACAACAACATGTGGATCTACAAGAAGAAACTCTATGTGCTTTACATACTATGCAAGCCATTACATTGAGACAATAACTATACAAAGGAAATACAGTAGAAGACATTACCCTCTTCTCACCATTCAGATGTACCGTAATTTCCTTCTGTCCAGCTTCTCTCCATGTAAGCTATGTCTTCATGTAACCTTTTTCTTCTTCTTCTTCTTCATCCTCTCAACCAAGGATTCCACATGCAATAATAATCAATTACATGCAATTCTATATCTAACCCTAGTTTTCTAGCTTATATAAGCATATACAAACTTAGGGCATCTTAACTATACATTTACAACCTTTAGATCACCTTTAAATCAAAGGTTGGATCTAATCCCGAAATAAAAACATAAACGCACAGGTAACCGGTGTCGATTCCTTGACCGATGTCGGATCCACCGATCGATGCCGGTTCCTCCCGATGATCGATGTCGGTTTCAAGTGACCGATGGCGGTTCTCGTGTAAACCTGTAAGTTTGTAAAACATGATTTTTGTGAAGCAATTTAGCTCCACAACTCAACAAACCAAAGGATATTTCATTAGGGAGAGAGTTGACTAATTCAAGGGAGATTAACACTCTAACATTCATGTTAGTGAGAGTAACTCTTGTTTCTTAAACTTTAAGAGCCTCACCAAGTAGTTTAAGAACATTAAGTAGCAAGTACCAAAGTTGCATGAGAACATTTTGGAGTTTAATCCACCTAGGGGCCACTATACCAAATAACTTGACTAACAATTGAGACTTAGGTTCCAGGGATTGCTTTGAACAAAGATTGACTTGCTTTCTGCAAGGGTTTGATGATATCCATTCTCTACATATTTGAATTTTTAAAAACAATAATGAAGACCCCCTTTTGAACCATTCAACAAAAAGAGACATACATCCCCATTTTTTCCTTCGATTGCATTAATATACTTATAAAATAATCTTATAGAGGGAAGCTCGTTACTTATTCAAGAAGACAAAAAAATACCCATATTTTTAAGTTTAATTTCTTCATTATGTATATATCTACACATATCCTCATTAGGGAAAAATTTTGGGTAGACAAGTGAATAGGGTCCTTACCTTCTCCTCACTCCTTTTTATCCATCTCGAATCCCCGCAAATTTAGGTCCAACATTGACAATTCTGCTCTAGCTAAGAGCACTACAATCACAAAAAAATTCCAATAGATTTTTGAGTATTCCAATTGTTTGAGGTGCCTTTGTTTCCGAGAAATTGTTGATGAATTAGTGTTATCACAAGGAATTTGATCTCCATTTTGTATGTTCGGTTTGGTGGTTAGCCTAGGTCATCTCTAAAAATAACTTCAATCCCACCTCCCCCATTAACTCTCTTTCCTCGCATCCTTCCACATGCGCGGATCCATCATTTCCCATCGGTTTTGCAAAAAAGAAGACCAAACCTAAGTCCAAAGGTGTATGATAAGCATTCAATTTCAAACAAGATTACACAAAATATACAAAATACAAACAAGCGATAAACATAAAGAAAATCAAGGTATGGGCACAGAAAACAAGACATAACAAAAAGAAGTACCAAAAACCAATCAAAACAAAAAATTACAAATCCAAGAGGACCAAGGGAACCAAAGGAACCTGAAGGCGACTTAGAAAGCATGAAGGTGCTCTTATGGAGGACGACTCTTCGTCTTCTTACAAAATCTCAAAGATTCATACTCTTCTTCATCCTTGGTCAACACAAGCTATAAATTGAAAGATCTACATAATATTTAACTTCAAATCTTTCACAATATATTATCATTTCCATTGATTTCTCTTACAAACTCCTAATCTTATAAAGTTTTCATAGGAAGTTACATGAGACCCAATGGTCCAACTACCCAACTTGTACAATCAACCTCATAAATTAATTTAGCTCCCGATGTCTAAGTAAATAAATACTACTTATTCAATTTGTATATCTTTTATGGGTCGACATCTCTACTATATGTCACTTTTAATGCGAATTATATCCACATATCCCTATATAAGCAAGTCTAAGGCACTAATTTACTCGTCTTGCATTTCGAGCTCCTTAAGTATAAATCATTAAAAGGCAAGCAAAACTCCCCTTAATCTTCCCTAAATCAAGACCAAACATTAAGAGCAATCCCTACATAGGTTTGAACTACTCTATATTAGGTCCAATAGACCCGACTTCTTAAATCAACAACCTCTGACAAAGCCAAGTTAGTCACAAGCAAGCTAAGTCAATACAAAACATTAATCAATTATTCAAGTTATTAAATGTAATTGCATCCATGCAATATTATGTTACATCTCTACATGGAGAATTATGCGGTTTGAGGCCTCTTCGAGTATTGCCAACGTAAGCGGCATATATATTGTGCTTTAACCTATCCACTAACTTTTTGTAGGGTATTTTTTTAGCAAAGATTAGGGTTTTGGGTCAAGGTGATTGTTTTCGAGGGTTTCAACATAATCATGACTTGATATTTCATAGAAAGTCATATACTAGTCGTTCATAAAGGTCCTGGAAGTTACATAACTCTACTTACAACAAAGATGAAACCATTTAGGATGATGAAACTATTCAACGGTCCAATCCATACAAAATAGTTGCATCTCTCGAGCAAGGTCCGTTCTAGAATCAAAGACGAAACATTTACGAAGATTTTGAACCTTTGTTCATATGCCTGTCTCACCCAAATCAACTTCCAAACCTACCAAAAGCTAAATACACTAGTGTTCATCTATCCATCTATATTTGACACATGTTTTAAGTGATATATCTTTCAAGATTTTATATGTATGTTCATATCAAAATGTTAAATAGTTATTTAGTAATTTGATATAGATCCTATTTTTAACCCTAACTTGGATTTAAATAAGTAAGAACCCCATAGTTTATTTATTTTAAGGATAAATTTTCTTTCAATAAATCTAGTGTAATTGAGACTTAGAAATCAATAATCTCTCTCTAGGTGTCTATATATACACAAAGTATTGCAATCGAAATCAAACTTGAGACTGAGAATAGAGCACACAATATAAACTATACACAAAATATTACAATCAAAATCAAACTTGAGATTGAAAATAGAACACACAATATGGACTATACAAGAAATATTACAATCGAAATCAAACTTAAGACTGACAATAGAACACACAATATGGATTATACAAAAAAAATATTACAATCAAAATCAAACTTGAGACTAAGAATAGAACACACAATATAGACTATACAAGAAATATTACAATCAAAATCAAGCTTGAGACCGAGAATAGAACACACAATATGGACTATACAAGAAATATTACAATCGAAATCAAACTTGAGACTCACAATAGAAAACACAATATGGACATAGTAACAATTGAGAGACAACCCTATGAATGTAGATCACGAACGTGGCCCTAATCCTTGAATTCAGTTATCACCTTTTGTTTGAACACTTCACACTCCTCGAATTCTTAAGAGGCACAATCTCCCGAAGCCCAACACGCATCTATTGCTACTTCTTCCTATTGTTTCCATCATCTTCCTATTAGATTATCCTCTCTTTAACTGCCATTATTGTTTACTGTATGAGGTCCAAATCTCTGTAATCAATCTAGTTCAGTCTTCCTTCCTCTTCGTTTTAATTTTGACGTCTGGATCACTAATTGCTAGAAAACATTTGGCTGACAGCCAGGTATCGACCTTACCCTCCGGCTCCCAGTTTTCTTCAACTCAATTTGCCACGGTTGAGGCTGACGACCATATTCCTACAAACTCATAGCTTCTCAATTGATGGTATAAATGCCTCAAGGTCCATCATCTCATACTCTATCTCAAGAACCAGGTCTGTTGCTGCTGCCTCTAGGGTTTGGGTCACCGACCATCTCAATCCTTTTTTCCTTTGATGTCCCCAGTGTTCAGCATTTCTCTGCTCTAGTTGTGATTTTTCTCTGCTCCGTGCTCACTCGCCATTTCTTAGCTACAGGTTTTGACATGTCTTTTCAAGTGACATGATATGTATGTGTAGTGTGTGCGCAAAAAGTTTTGCAGGCAGTTCATATTCATGATTAAATCAACATAGATTTCTTCAACACCCAATATCACTGATTTGATTTATTGCCATGAAAATTTGCAAATTCAGACATTCCAGAATAGTTAGCTTAAGAATCTCTGTTTTCAAAGTTAAGTTAACCCCTATGACACGTGAACAGTGAAAATGTTTCGTCCCCAAGTAATTGTTCTGTGCTAAAATGAGAAAAATAAACAAATAATTCCAGCTCCAGAATCGACTGTAATAAGCATGTTTTTGAATATATCTGTCCTGTATTCTCCAAATATCATGAATTTGATTTATTTTCAATCTTTTTCATTGAAATGCTGCAAGATTCAATAACATTACAAAGATCTCCCACGCATATAAACGGAAACCAATTGAACACGTCTTTAAATTTGCAAGTTCAATTTTCAATTTGTCACCCTAAACAAATGTTTTTATTCTTGAGAAGAAAGTACAACCATATTGGCTTGTCAAAAAAGCAAAATGGATATGCACAAGAGCTAGGTATTATTCAAAATTATGTTGTTAATGAATGAATGAAGGATTTTGATAACGTCTAGGAGACCAAGCAGTTTATGGGACCAAGAGCAGCAGCAAGACTATTTCGTGTCAACACAACCAACTAGCACAGGTGGCTGCCTTATTCAAGCAAATAACAATTTTTTTCTCCAACTGTACAGTGGATAGAAACCTCCCAAGCAAAATATACATTTTCAGTTTTAGTCCACAGATTAATCGAAATGTACCCTATAAGACAAAATATGATGTTACAAACAGTATTTTTCAATAATCAACATTCTTTCATGGACATTTCTACAGAATCAGACCCAGAAAACTTTTGGTATCATAGATATGTTACATCCTCATAAATTGTTTTTCCCCTTGAATAAGGTTGCATCACAGAGCATTTCTTGTTTTCCTACTTACATTTTGCATATGTACCAAGTTTCAATCAAGATGCCCATATTTTACAAGGAAACCCACATGACAGATTTAGAGATTTACTAAAGAGAAATGCCTATTTCATCTTTGTGTACACGTTGAACATGCATGGTCAATGTACCTCAGAAAACATTATTCTGTTTAGAATTATGTGTCTGAGGTTGAGATTGAAGGTTTATGGTGAAAAGATGTTGTATCCCTGGAGATACCTAGCCATCCTTGTCAAGAGATTTCCCCCTTGCATTACAGGAGCCTTCTTGTTTTCCAACTTATTTTTACAGTTGTACCAAGTTTCAATTAGGATGACCATTTTACAAGAAAACCCACATGACAGATCTGGAGGTTCACTAAAGAGAAATGCCTATTGTATCTTTGCATACACTTTGAACATGTAAGGTCAATGCGCCTCAAAGGAAACATTTTTCTGTTTAGAGTTGCGCGAGTCTGAGGTTGGGGTTATGGGTTTATGGTGAAGAGATGTTGTATCAGCTCCTTGATTAAGAAGAAACCTGGAGATACCTGGATACCCCATGGCAGCCGACATGTACAGGGAAGTTGCCCCTCTTTTACTTTTTGCGTTAATCTCTGCTCCTTTCTGAAGCAAAAATTTAACAGCTTCTTTCCTTCCACCTTCAACGGCACAATGTAGTGCAGTGTGACCTTCTGTGTCTTCGATCCGAACATCTGCTCCAAACTCGATTAATTTTGCAAGTACATTAACATGCCCTTTCAAAGCAGCACAGTGCAGTGCAGTCCACCCATATTGATCACATCTGTTTACAGGTGCACCTTTCTTCAGACGTGAAATGACAGTCTCTAAATCCCCTCTTCTTGCAGCAGTCAAAAGCTCATCCCCCACTTCAAGGATTTCAAGGACTGATGCCTGCAAACAAGCAAATTAATAATGTTAGCAACCAAGGGTCTTAAACAGGATTTTTTTAGGTTTAAAGCATTAGGCATCTGTAAAGCAAGAGCCGAAGCCATTAAAAAAGGGCGAAGTACAGTATACAAATACTATTGTACTATGAGGGAGGATTCTACAACCCACATCCTGGGTTTTCAATTAGCAAGAAAATTAGAAACATCCTGTATGATTTCCACATGCAGGGGTGTACTACATACAGAAGTCCAGATCTTTAAACCAAAAAAAGAAAACTGTGTATGGGAGACTTACATGGCCTTTCTTCAAGGCAGCATCATAAGGCGTTTCTCCATTAAGGGCTCTAATTCGATTGTCCGCGCCTGCATTCAAAAGTAACTCAACAAGCTCTGGATACCCATTTGCAGCTGCTCTAAAATAGCTGTTCTTCCATCATTGCTTGTAGCATCTTTGTGTGCACCAGCTTCTAACAAAAGTTTAACACAATCAACATGTCCCTTTGTGGCGGCACAATGCAATGCAGTCCTCCCTTCTTTGTCTTTTGCTTTTAGATTTGCACCTCTCTCAGTCAAAAGCGATAGAATTTCAAGCCTGTTCCAAGTTGCAGCCAGATGAATAGCAGTACAACCTCTTGGGTTCTTTACTTCTGCATCTGCTCCTTTGTCAAGTAATTCCTTGATAATTTCTAAATGCCCCATGAACACAGATTCTAACAGAGGAGTTTGTCCAAACTTACTTACTAAATCCACTCTAGCCCCTGCATTCAACAGTACTTTCGACATCTCAACATTTCCACTTGCTGAAGCTATTTGCAATGCAGTTATACCCCCTGGTCAGCAAGGTTACAACAACTCTGCCTCTTAAGAATTTGTTTAACAGAGTCCACATCCCCTTTTGCAACAAGATGATGAAACAGGAAAACTCCTATGTAAGCAACCTTCAGCTGCGCATCTACAAACACAAGTTTCTTCCGAGATGCAAACCAGTCATTGGGTACCTTATCTGGTAAGCTATTTCCAGTCTTTCTGTATTCAGGGGCTAAGGCAGTCTTTATGAGAAATCTGTCTTTAGAACGGGGAAACTCCTCCGGGAGATCCTTCCTTGGCTTCAGTATTATTTCAAAAGAAAAGTCTCCTAGAGGTGGTATGAACCCATTGGGAGGCTTCACCAAAAATTTATCTGGAGAAGAAGTTTGCACCTTGAATGCAACAGGCATTGTGTGCATCAAACTCTTGAGGTGAATTGTTGTCCTACATTTGCATCCAATTTCAAACTCTATCCTTACTTCATTCTCAAGCACTTCAACAAGCCTGTCCATCTCTAGATTCACCCGAGCTTCAGGTGTAAGCCTAACAAACCATAATTCTCTAGTGATTACTGAATAAGATTGACAGACAAGGTCTTGCTTTAAATTGCTGACATTAAATTATGTCAACTCTCAGACTTCATTACTCATGTTTTTTTTATGGGTATTCCAGTTTATGTTGATTGCATGCTATGGGCCAATACAGACCAATTAATCAATGACAACCTGATCTGCCCTGGCCCCTTACAGATTGTTCTGGATGAGGGATATGTTTTAGTGATGAATTAGAGCTTAAGACACCAGATAAGACACAGTGATGCAGACACCAACTAAAAACATACAGCTTAAAGGATTGTGTTAAATAATAACCTCAGAAATCTGTTTTTTTTTTTAAAGGGGGCATTTAAAAATAAGGTTTGCACTGTAAGGAAATGAATGCTAGACAACAGAGTTCGTAGACATACCCAATGACCTCACGGATAGAAAGGACATGCAAGCTATGTGTTACATATATGGTTGAAGACAGAAATTAAAGCAAAAAACATTTGTACGTAGGCCAACTAACAACTGGATAAAAATATTCTCCCCAATGCAAACTACATACTTAAACAACTCCTTGCAACAGATAATTTCATTAATTTAGGGATTCCAATAACAGAGATCTAGATCACTGAGCAAAATTGAAAAATACATTTTATATGGTCCTGGCTTGAATGCATAACAACCAAAACAGGGGGCAAAGTGGCCGAAAATAGCACAAATCTGTCACAATCTGGGGTCAAATGTACATCATAACCTTATTAGATGTCTAGATTCCTCAGCAGTAGCAGCTTCTAAGACTGTAATTTAATGGTCACCTCTGTCACGTACTCACAGTTTGTGATTAAAGAAACTGGATTGCTTAATAAACAATATCAGTATCCCAGAACATACTAAATGACATCCAATCTCCAGATTTGAGGACCCAAAACCACAATTTGATGCTACATACATATTTCTTTTAAATTCTACAAGTCAACGGCCAAATTGGATCCTCCCCAAACCACATTGTGTTCACATTAAAACCCATATGATTGATTTTCAAGTCAAATCTTTGATTTTGAATTAGCCCTTAAAGCCACACTTTGCTGGCCAAAAAAAAACCATATTGATTATTCATGCACCAGTTATGTTTATTAGATAGATACACAGGAGCATAAGTTGTGGTAGTACCCATACTATATAGTATCTTGTTACTTGAGTTGTGGGGTCTATTCATTTTAATTATACATGCACCTCCTCCATGCCAGCCAAGTAGTATTGGAATATCTTGTTTGGCATGACATGAGGCTTAGTTGTGAGTCCCCTTAATATGGGTTGTCTCACTTAATTCCCTCTTCTTACTGATTAAGTAGTGCTACAATGTATAGTATATTGCTTAATTGTGATCTCGCAAAACTTAGTATGGACCTATACTAGCACAACACATTCACAAATTGTTCTCTCTTTAGAATTTAGTGTCCTTAATGTGACACCCTTAGATTTCAACATCCTCGTTGCATCCTCACAAAACTTAGTGGTTGTCTTGTCCAACATAACACATTGCCTAATTGCTTCCTCCTCTAGAGTTAGTGTCCTTAACATAATCTTGTAATCTCGCAAAACTTAATGTTGGTCTTGTCCAAACATATCACATTAGCTAATTGTTACATCCAAAACTTTGGTGTCCTTATTATAGCCCCACAAAAGTAATTGTTGCTTAATTACTATCCTAATATTTTTATGATCTTGTTATGACCTTGCAAAACTTAATGTTGATCTTTTCTATCGCAACACATTGCCTACTTACCATGCCCTCAAAAATTATTATCCGAAATTATAAACCTCAAAAGCTTAATATTGGTCTTGTCTAACATAAGTTGCCTAATTTCTACCTCTAAAATTTCATGTCTTTAAGGATTTGGTAGAGAACCCATTAAGACTCATTTCTTTAAATTATTCATGACCTTGAGTGGGCCCTTATACACGTGGAAGTAGGAATCTCACTTTAACATATCTAAATGAGAGTCGTGCTACATGTAACATGATCTTATTGTTAATTGGGCTAAATTTAGTTGATGACTCAACAACACTACATGTAACACGATCTTATAGTTAATTGGGCTAAATTTAGTTGATGACTCAACAACACTACATTTACAACAATCTTATAGTTAATTGGGTTAAATTTAGTTGATGACTCAACAACATTAAACGTGAATCTCTTAAACTTAACAACACTACAAACATCTCCTAAATTAAATCTATAATGTTTGTGGAATTTGACCTTTGTGTGTTTTATCTCAAAATGGCCTCCAAATAATTGTGACACTAATGATATGTTTTTGGTATTTGTAGATAATAATCACAAGATAAAGTGATTCACTTTACATAAACAATTTTGAAAAAAATTACCCTCAAATATTTTCTAGAGTCAACTAAATGATGAAAAACTTGTACTTTTGAAAAAAAGATCCAAATTTAAATTTTACAAAAGACAAAGTTTATATGAAGTGATCACATAATATAAACTATCCCCAGAAAGGCAAGACTTAAATGCTAAAAGTAAGAAATAGTTTCATATACTCTTAATGACCTTATAAACCTTGACACTGAAAGTATATATTAATTTCATATACTATAAACTATCTCATAATTCCAAAACAAGATACACCACATCAATCTTGATGCCTCTTTGAGTTAAGATTCCTCATGTCCCACTTCAAAACCCTGGTTTTTTTTTTTTTTTTGTTTTTTTCCCAAGGACCTTGGTTGAATGGGCCAAGCATGGAATATGAAAGACAAACATGAAAGGAACTTCAGGAGGACATGACATGAAAGATTAGTATAAAGTGTGAAGGGCAAAAAGTAATTGTAACATTTGGAATCATGTGTGGAATAATATGGACATGGCAATGATAAGGATGAAAATAAATAAATAAAAAATGAATGAATGAAACCCGTGATGTGCCATAGTTTGTCTCGTGGAGGATACCCGTGGGGTTTCAGCCTTAGCAGGCATTAAAATAATGGTGGGCACTGAAATAAATGCAATCACGTGCATTCCATTACTGTGTGCATATATTGACTTATTCAGTGGTACTAGATGACAATTTTTGATTTTGTATTCCTTTAGTATCATAGAGGCATGGAATCTCAACTTAACGGTCCCTCTCAATTCAATATTTGTGACCGTTGGTAAATGAAAGGAGTGATCAAATTTTTATTATGAGGGTAGAAGTTGATGAAATGGTCATTTGAAGATATTCTAATGAGGTTTAGTAAGATCGTGTCATAGAAGTAATTGTAAGCTCTAAGATAAATGTCTTTATAGACACAAGAGAAATAAATGAGTTTGTATATCTAATTTTTTTATAGGATGTCGTGTAATAATATTGAAGTATGTTGAAGTTGGTTACAAATGTGTTCTTATGAGCAATAGCATAGTCACATTAACATAATGCATGCATCTCAAGTTCAAACTGTAGATGCAAGTCATATATATGCATATGAGTGAGTGTATGTAGGGAGATGGTGATGGAAGGATTGTAGACATACATAATGATGAATGTGTTATACTAGGTGCCAAGGGTGAACTAAGACAACATGATGGGTGGCACACGTTTCAGAACATTGTAAAAGAGTTGGCCTTTGTACTTGCATCTGGCCCTACCATGCATAAGGAGCAACAACTAAAAAGAAGTAAGCTTAGAGACCTCATCTTCAATGCAACCATTCTAAGTGAGCTACGATTGAAGAGGATTGTAGAGGCATTAAATGAAATTTGCCATTTGTGAACAATGGCTTGTCGATGTTGGGTTAGAAAGTGGGCTACAATGAGTTCTTGTATTTATCAACATAACCATTGTAGTAGAAATGTCAATTCCTCCACAAGCAAAAATAAGAAGTCAACAATATGAAAATACTAATTCAACCAATGCACTAATAAAATATATGAACCAAAATTTCAACAAAATACAAATAATTTTCTTTATTTAAATACTAAGAAAGAGGAAGAAGAAAATAATATTGACAAATATGTTCATATTCGTGTTGATTTGAAAGAAGAGAGATGGTTGGAATGATATTTGTAATGATTAGTGGAGTTAAGAGGGTAATTTATATTTGTAACTCTTCACATTCACATTGATTGTTGTGAAATAAAATTAATACGATGATACACATTAACCAACAAATATACACGTAAACATATAATATTACTAGGGTAGTGTGAAGCTTACACCTAAGGGATGTTAGTTTTTAACCAATAAAAACCTATGTTAGTTACATCACCAATAAAATATTCACAATCGACTTTATGTATTTTTAAAATAAATTATATGTTAGAATATGTTGTATATTTTGCATATTGTATACCTAGGAGTACTATACACCTCTTCCATGAGCATTAGCGAGTGTCCTGGAGTATTGATATGTGATCCCTATTTTCTTGGGAGTATAGATATGTGATTTTTTATCTATGTGTATATGGGTGGTGTCATAACCCATGACTTATGGGGAACCGTTATGGGTTGTTTTGTTAGCCCATGGTTTTGGTACCCATTGTATTGTAAACCGCTTTGACGGTTTCTATTGATGTGCTTACATATAGTTGGACATGCAATAGGGTAGAGCAGAACTTGGAAGTACATTATTGTATTGTAAATGGTTAAGTTAATGCAATAAGAGAGAGAAGTTACTACGCTAGGTTTTTTTCCGAAAGGGTTTCCGGCATAAATCTTGTGTATGTCATTTTCGTTTCTTTGTTTATCTTGAACATTTTGTTAAGTATAGCTTCTCATTTATTTTTTTATTGGATTGATTTTCTTCATTTGGTATCAGAGCTAGGTTTTAGCTTTTATGTGAAGATTTAGGGTTTCTATAACTCAGTAGTAAATATTTTTGAGTGAGAGCTCATGAGTGAATTTTTCAAGTAGAAGAAAATGACGGAAGCGCAAGGATCAAGATCGAAAAATTTAATGGCCAACATTTTGAGTTATGGAAGCTCAAGATAGAAGATCTTCTTGTGGATGAGATCGGTGGATTGCTTTGTGTATGGAGTCATGCCTACAGGTATGAAGGTAGAGGACTAGGAAAATATCAATAGGAAGGCAAGAAGTTCAATCGATTGTCTATCGATTCAATTTTTTGAATGTGTCAAATGAGAAATATGCTCAAGCGTTATGGGAGAATTTAGTGCCTCTGTATCAAACAAAGTCTCTTGTGAACAAACTATTTCTCGAAAGAATCTATATTCATTGAGAATGAATGATGGAGACTCTGTTACAGAACATCTGAACATCTTTAATACTTGTGGTAAGTCAGTTGATTTCTATTTATATTAATATGGAAGAAGAGGATAAATGTATTACTTTGTTGTGTTCTTTACCTGAATCTTGGGATAATCTAGTTATGGCTATTACTAGTACTATGAAAAAATATTAGTTGAGGATGTAGTTGCAGCCTTATTATCAAAATAAATGAGGCAAAAATCCATTGAGGATTATCAATCCAAGGATGCCTTGTATGTGAGAGGTCGTACCCAAGAGAAAAGAAAGAAGAGGCAAGGACAATCAAAGTCCAGAAGTAAATCAAAGACTACAGAAAAAGATAAGAGGAAATGTTGGAATTGTGGTAAAACAGGGCATTTCAAGAAATATTGTAGATCTAAGAAGGCGGAAAAGGGTAAGTCATCTGATGATGTTGGATCTTCATATATGAAACCCTCTAATGAATACTCGGGAGATTTGTTCTTGGCAGCTTCTAGCTCGCATGCATGTGATGGTGCATGGTTGATTGACTCAAGTGCCTCTTTTCATATGACTCCACACAAGGAGTGGTTCTGTGAATATGAAAAGTACAATGGAGGTGATGTATTTCTAGGAAGACAAATCAACCTGTAAGATCATTGGTCACGGAGAGTCAAGCTAAGGTTTAAATATGAAAGGATTAAAACCCTCCCATGTGTTATGCACATTCTAGGTTTGACTAGAAACCTAATATTTATAAGTAATATGAATGATGTGGGTGTGCAGTAGCATTTAGTAAAAATAGTTGCAAGATGGTACGGGGTGAAATGGTATTGGCAAGAGGCATCCATACGGGAACATTATTCAAGCTTGAGACAAGCATTATTACTGATGAGTGCAATAGCTATGTGGTTTCGTGAGGATATGCTAGTGCAATTGGTAGTTTGATGTATGCAATGGTTTGTACTTAGCCATGATATTACACATGCAAAGGGAGTAGTGAGTAGAGTCATGTCAATTCTTGAAAGGAACATTGACCGTAGTGGTGCAAATAAACTTGCAATAATTAATATGTTGTACATTGAATCACATTCATTTAATTATCAAACCATGGAGCGTAGACTTGAAATATTTCTAGTGTTGTATGCACAATTACAATGATTTGAGAGGTTGGAAAGGAAATAACTTGTCACAACAATACTGAAAGCAAAACAAAACTCAGACTTGGAAATAAACGACTGCTAAATGCTTATAACTAAAAATAGTTGCAGATTTAGAAAGAAAATGGTTCCTAAGTAAGTATGCATAAAACAAAACAAGGGAAGGGATGTAATAGACCTCAAGTGGGCCCTGACTTGGGTGCTAATCCCGTCCTAAATTCTAATTAAGAACTAAATGAAAGAACTCATATCTTTATTGATTTTTATAAAAGCATTACATCTAGGAACAAACTATTTTCTAGTTAACTCTCAACTATAACTATTCTTCCTCCTCGAACTCCAAGTTATCGTGCACCATCCCTTTCTTTTATACCTTATCATTTACAACATGTGAGAAGAAGAAGAATACAACAAGGAGTCTTTAACATAACGAGTGAAAGATTCAACACATGTTTGAAACATATAACAGGTGTTCAACTAATCAATCATTTCTTCATGAAACACACAAGTGTTAATCTAACAATCGGTTCTTCATCAATGACCAAATCAAAGAATGATTTGTCTTCCGATTTCTACATTCTTGTTGTAATTTCTTCTCCAATGGCGTGTAAGGACTTGAGTGCCATAACTCCACGTTTCAAAAGATATTAACAAATGCGGGCTCTTTTTGTGAATGATTTCCTTTGCCGTGAACGAGTTGATGCAGATAGGTCATTTGGCTATAGATATGTCCTTCACCGCATGTGGCAATTACTTACAACCAAGAGTGACATCAACACATATAAAATCATCCAAACAATTTATTTGGATAACAAGAATAAATGCACACATAATATCACAAAATAAAGACAACTAGATATAACTATATTAATTAATCATTATGCCAAAGTTCATGGTTGTGATGGTGATGTTCAACAATGTTCTTTGAAATACATGGACATGGCTACAATAGTCTTATCAAAATACACAAGATGAGTTGTTATGAAAGCAATTTATACAACTCATCACACCCCTAAGCTTAAACTCTTGAATGTCCTCATTCAAGGGCTTCATATCTTCTATGTTGGAAACTACACTCTTGCCTGAAGTCAATGGGTGTGTTTCTGTGCCCTCTTCTTCTAATAAGAAATAACCACCATTCCTCATGAATTTGTCCCAAACTCTATCTTGATCCTCTGATTGATCTACAAGTTTCCTGTCCATGGTGGAATTGGAAAATGAAATATTGGAGGATGATAACCGATAGGAAACCACTCATCATCACATTCATTAGCTATTTCAATGTACTTATTCACTCTTTAGAAATTTGGAAGTATGTTTGGATAGGAATGCATCTCTTTCCTCTAGAGTGCAGGGGATAATTCATTCCATTTGATTCGGCATGCCTATACAACTTGAATTCCATGTTCCCTGATCATGTTCCTTATTTTGCATGGGCTTCCACTCTCATTTTTAACACTTTGTTTTTTATTTCAACCACTTCCATATAATTGTCATATTGCTCAAAAATTTCATCTATGTTTGTTGCTTCAACCCTGACATACAATGGTGTAACCTTTTCCAGATGTCTGTATTCCTCTATCTTCTTAGCTCTCTCTAATTCATTTGAGAAATAAGAACATAATGCTTTCACTTGTACATCCCCAATATACATGAATTGGGATCCAATTTCTATCATATGGAATGACATAGTTATGCAAATAAAGTTCACACATCAAATTTTGGAGCTCATGTGTACTGTTATGATACAAAGTAAATAATTTTCTTGTTGAACTAATATCATATACCATGTCAAAATTGATGCAAATATGTGGACGATGATGGCATCAAGAGCTCAGACCATGTGGAATCGGGAGAGAACGACCTCAGATCGGGTGGGGGAAATGGATCCGTGGTCAGGGGCTTCGTTGTTCACTGGAGGAGTCACCATGGGCCTCGTGAGACTAGCGCAGAGTAGTGGGTTACAGGAAGCTGCGATAAGAAGAAAGAATGCAGCCCCTCTAACCCTAATCCAAATCCTTCCAAATCGGTTAGGGATGTGTATGGGTCAAAGGCAGGAAGGAAAATACATGAGCCGCATAGTAAAACAAAAACTTATGTTGTTGCTTCTAAGTTGACATCGTTCAAAGATATCCTTGGAGCTAGTGGTGGTTATACTCCTGGAAACCAGGCATATTTGGTCGATATGGCAGAAGAGATCCCTTCCCTAGAGATCAAAAACCCTGAGGTGGAAGAATACTTTCAGACACTGGTTCGAGATGTTGTGATCGGGTGCTTCAATGGCCTTTGGCCTTCCTCTACCGAACTATATAAATGGATATTTGAAAACTGGACCAACAAGTGTGAAATTTCACTGCTTTCAGGGGTTTCTTTATTGTGCATTTCAAAGAAACCGAGGATTATCAGCATTGCCTATCTGGAGGACCGTGGTTTTGGGGTAATGCCAGTCTGTATTTGACTCCTTGGTTTCCAGAATTTGATCTGAATTCTCATTCAGTTACCAAAATGCCTATTTGGGTAAGGCTTCCAAATCTCCTCTCGCATCTATGGTATGCCTGAATCGCATCTATGGTATGCCCTAGATAATATTGGTAATTGTTTGGGAAATTTTATTAAAGAAGATTTGGATAGAACTCACTCAGATTGTGCACATATGCTCACATATGTGTTGAAATTGATCTGAGTAAAGGATTACCAGATCGTATTTTATTAAAATTTGGAAAAATTTAGAATTCACAGCTTTTGGATTATGAGAACACCGCCTTTAGATGCAGAGTCTACAAAAACTTGAGACATTTGCAAGCTTCTTGTCCTTTAAATAAAAATGGAGCTAAAAAGCAAAGCTCGTCAACTCCTAGTGGTTGGGGAAGTGTGAATCCGGATCTGGTGTCTACTTTGACTTTCAAGGGGGCTTGGAGTATCAGACAACAGAAACAATAGAAAATAAGCAGCAAGTTTCAAAAGTGGGAAATCAGAGAACGTGGAGTTAATGGGAGGAATGAAAAGAGGACACATATCTGACAAATCAGATTCGGATCAGGAGTCTTTGCTTGACTTAAGGGCAGTCCCAGGAAATCACAATGATCTTATGATTATTGTTCCATCTGACACGGGCATTTGGCATGAAGTAAAGAACATGAAAAGTAAAAAAGGTCGAATGGGTAATATTGAAGACTTCTTCCCATCCCAAGTTGGGAAATAGCAGACTATTGGCTATTTTGCCTAGTTAAGTATTATAGGCTTGTTTTCCAGAATCTATCCCAACTGCTCTTGTTTATCTTCTTGGGTTTTTAGACCTTGCTTTTTATTAGGGAACGGTCCCTTCAACCCGCCTTATCAATCAAAAATAAAATTGATGCAAATAAATTTTTGATGCAACATATTTGCTTTTAAATATATTGCACAAAAACTTGATGGAGGCCTGCATTTCAACATTTCCAATGCCACTTGAACTGTTTGTTCTTGTTTTTCTTTCAGCCTCTTAATCTCTTTGTCTTTGTTCTCCATTTCCTTCTTATGTTGAGATATGAGGTCTTCTTTCTCCTTGTCCCATTTCCTCTTAAACCTGTCAATATAGGCTTCCAATTACAACATCAAATTGTCAATATTTGGCCCCATAGTTTGTGTTTACCATCTCACTGCAAGATGGTTTTTCAGTGCCCTGATGATTTCATGAATAACAACTTGGGGTTGCATTTGTTCTACATTTTCTTCTAGAAGACTATTAGTTTTTCTTGTTGAACTACCTCCTCAATGACTGGTCCACTGACATCCTCTCAGCTTATTTTTTTATTTGTAATTTCCTCCTTACATTATCCTTGCTACTTTCCTTTCTTCTTGATTCCCTACTTCATGAATTGTCCCCTCATGTTGACCTTTCTCTGCTTGCCCTACCATTGTTTTTTCATGATACTCTAGTGCTTGAGTTACTGTGGGAACATTATCTATAGCCTCTTCGTGTAGTGGTTCAAGATCATCTTCCAAATCACTATCTAGTGAGATGGGTTGGGACTGTCTAGGACTAGAGGTTTTTGTCCTATTTGTCTTGAGCCTATGGGAGATTATAGTTTGTATGGGAGTGGAATGAGAAGATTTTCTTTTAGTTTTGGAAGTGGAGGTTTCAGGGGAGGAGAATTCCAACAAGGTTTTAGCAACAAAAATTATTTTTGGTGAAATAGGCTTAAGAGGTCTCTTCAGTGGCAGGTAGACTTTCAGAATTTTTGTGTTCTAGAGGTTAGGAAGAGGATGGTACAGCCTTTGGCATATGTGCAAAATAACTTTCAAACTCTTTCTTCTTTTTTTCCCTTGTTCCCAAATTAGTATTGCTTACCCTTTCAAATTCATCCCATGGTATTTGAGGGTGCTCCCTCTGCAAAGTGTGTTGACCATTAGGGTTATGAGATAGTGGTGAGACAATGCTACCCTACCCCTTTAAACTTCTTTGCTCATTTTCTTGAGCATTTCATGCAAGAAATTTGGAACATTTACTTGACTATTATTCTTTAAATGATTCAACAATTTGAAATGGACCATGTTTAATCATGAATACCTCCCTTCACAAGTAAAGTATTAAATAAAAAATTGATGACTTGTGCCCATAAGGGTTTGAGGGATGTTCTAAATGTACCTTTTCAGTCTGAGATGAATTCATCATCAGCATCTGCAAACTCCCTTCTTGTTTCCTCTGGGTTGGCTTTATCTGGAAATATCTCTCCTTATGTTGGTAGACCAGTAACCTCTACCAAAACTTCATCACTTACTCTTATGGTTAACCCTTTTACTCTTGCTTCACCATCATTTAGGGTGTTTGCAAATTTTGTTACAATTGCCTCATCAAAACCCTAAAACTTGTTGATATACTGCATCCAACCATGATTCTCAAAATATCGATACAATTTCAAGATGATTTAGGAGTTGTAAATGCACTGAGGGCTCATGTCTGATCAAATCACCTCCCATGGTGGATACGCAGCTTCTCTTAGGCTCAATATGTAAAAACATGATTTTCCTTTGAAAGAATTTTGCACAAATGAGTTGTGTTGATGGCTTTTCATCACTTGAACTTTATTTCCGAGGGAACAAATAATTTGTCTAGGGGTTACTAATCATTAATGGATGTGACAACATTGAGCATATGAAGCAAAGTGATGAGAAAATGGAACTCCAATCAATTGGGGTTCTAATCATTCCTCGATATCTTCCACATTGTGTATGCTTCCTTTATGTTATGAGTTCTCGCGACGCTAAAAAAATAGGGGCTTATTTCTTGTGGTTGTATATGGAACTTTTGGTCATTGCATTCTCTCCTTATGATGGAGATCATTCCCTTCGCAATCATTTGTCATTAAACCATGCAAAACAAAAAAATTACATAAAATAAATGGGTTAGTAGAGTGCTAATGTTCACCCAAAAATTTAGATCACAACACTTTTATTTGGCCTTGAAATATTCAACAAGTTGAATGATCCAAGGCTACTGACATCTCTCAATCTTCTCGTAATCTCAAAAGGTGAGGCTAACAGCTCAATCTCTAAGGTCATGTATGATGTTTCTAACTCGTATTTTTTTCACAATCTTAACGTGTGGCCATTCAACAACTTGAATCTCACAGGATCAATGATAGTAAGCTTCACAACTCCATTAGGTAAGATCTTCTCGGTCTCATAAGGGCATATCCACCTTATTTTGAGCTTTCCTATATGATCCTTTTATTTTGAATCAAACGAAGTGCCGAATCACCTTATTGAACTATTTAGTATTGATATACCGGTCATGCCATTTGATTCATTGTTTTTACACTACCTCTGTGTTATGAATTGTTTGTTTCCTCAATTCATCCAACTCATTGAGTTGGAGAATTCTTTTTCCCTAACCTTATGATAAATCTATTCCCATCTCAAGTGTAGTTCTCAATGTTTTATGCTCAAATTCTATTAGAAAAACAACATTCTTTCCATATAAGAGTTCAAATGGTGTGAATCCAGTTATGGTCTTCTATGTTGTGTTGAATGCCTAAACTACTTCTGGAAGCCTATCTCGCAAGTATTTCTTATGCAGTGTTATGGTCTATTTCAATATGGATTTTTTTCTCTATTTGTGACCTCCACTTGGCCATTAGACTAGGGATGGTATGGTGTAGACTTCTTATTTTGGTTTCATATTCTCTCACCAAATCATCAATCACATCAACAATAAAATGTGTACCTTGTTATGTCACAATCTTCCTTTAAACTCTATATCTGGTAAAGATGTGCTCATACAAAAACTTAGCTACTATCTCGCTTTTCTGATTTGGAAATTTTTTACCTCTGTGTCCACTTTGTTAGGTAATATGTACATACCAAGATATACTCCTTTTACTAAGATGGAGGATCTAATAGACCAAAAAAATATAATCCCCACTTATCAAAAGGTTACAAAACCAATTGAGGTTGCAATGACATCTCATCAAACTTAGTGGGATTTCCCATTCTTTGGCATTTGTCACATCTCTTAGTGTATAGTGTTGCATCCTTGTGTAATGTTGGCCAATAGTAGCTAGTAGTCAACACCTTCTGCATTTTTCTCTTTGCAAAAAATTCCCTCCACAAGGTTCATTATGGCAGGATCTCGAGGACATCAAATATCTCCTCATCATCTATACACCTTCTCATTACTTGATCTTGACCTGTATGAAAGAGAAATCCAACTATCCAAGAAAAATTTTAACCCTTTTCAACTAAAATTCTTTTCTTAAAAGATGAAAAATGTGGAGGTGTTTTACCTGAGACCAATTAGTTGGCTTTATCTCATGTACAGGTGTTCTTGTATAAATAAAAACAAGTGATCATCTGGAAATGAATCATCAACTACTTGTTCTTCATTGTTTTCCTCCATCCTTGAGAGGGAATCTACTACCACATTATATTTGCTAGGCTTTTACACTATGGTGACATCAAATTCTTGCAAGAGGAGCATCTATCTTATGATTTGATTCTTACGAATGGTTTTTTATTAGATAATTGATGGCAAAGATGATCAATGTGTGAATAAACATTGATATCTTCTCGATGTAATGTCTAAATTTGTTTATAGAATATACAATTGCCAAGAATTTTTTTTCTGTAACTGTATAGTTCAATTTTGCATGTTACAAATTCTTGTTGACATAGTATATTGCATAGTTCAGACTTCCATCTTTTTGTCCTAGGACAGCTCCAATAACATGATTTGATGCATCTGTGTGGATGTGAAAATATAGGTTCTAGTCAGGTCCTCTCAACACAGGAGCAATAGTAGTTAGTGTCTTCTTTAAAGTTTGAAAAGCACTTTCACATCTCTCAGTCCAAACAAAATCACCATCCTTTCCTAACAATACAAAAAGTGGAGCTGCAATTTTTCTGAAGTCTTATATAAACCTTCTGTAATATATAGTATGGCCTAAAAATATTCTAAATATTTTTGTTTTCTTCGTGTGGGAAGGTTGACTATGACAGACACTTTGTCTAGATCTACTTGAATTCCTTCTGAGGAAAGATAGTGCCCCAACACTATACCTTTGACATCATCATATAACACTTCTCATTACTTAAGGACAAATTTTGATCCTTGCATATTTTTAAGACCTTGTCCAAATTTTTCATAACCTCCTCAAAAGTGTTTCCATGTATAGTTAATTCATCCATGTAGACTTCCATGCAATCATTTGTCAAATCAAAGAAGATACTTAGGACTTCCCTTTGGAATGTGGTAGGTGCATTACACAAGCCAAATGGGAGAACTGAATAAGAAAATTTTTCCCATGGACATGTGAATGTAGTCTTGTCTTGGTCCTCTGGTGTAATTTTGATCTAATTGTAGCCATTGTATCCATCAAGAAAGGAGAAGTACTTTTTACCAGATAGGGTATCAAGCACCTGATCAATGAAGGGTAATAGGAAGTGGTCTTTCTTTATGGATAAGTTCATCTCTCTCTAATCCACAAAAATTCTTCATTTCCCATTCTCCTTTTGGTACAATTACAAGTTGTGATACCCATTGATTGTCTAATATGGGGTATATGAATCCATTATCTAGCAAATTTTGTAATTCATCCTTCATAATCTCTCTTATTGTTGGGTTCATACATCTTTGTGGCTATCCTAATTGATTTACAATCTTCTTTGATATAAATTCTATGAGTACAAATCCTAGGATGAATCCCACACATATCACCATAATCCCAAGAAAATGTTGTTTTATGTTTTTGAAGAATAGCAATCAAAAATTCTCCTATTGTCTATTCAACATCTTGTTCACATTTAGTGGCCTCCTAGGTGTTATTTCTACTTTCTTGGAGAGGTCTAGCATTGAACACATGTTACTACTAAAAAATTTAATATGCAGTCATGAGGAAGAATTTGGTGAAAAATACAATTCTTACCTGGAATACTCATGGTGCTCTGTCATGTGTAAAACTTGATTCAAAGGAAAACTCAAGCACCTTAATCTGTCATCAAATTCTTCATTCCTTCCATAATTTTTCTATAGAATATTAGAGAGAACAACATCTTCCTCCTAATCTTCAATAGTGCAAGACTTTTCCAACATCATCAATTATTGGACAGAGAATTGATCAACTTCTGGTTCTTCAATCCAAACTATTTGATCCTCATCATTTAATGGTTGGGAAGGAGGATAGAATATAAGTTTCTTGGTACCATTTCCATTTGAGATGATCATGTTACTAGACCTACACCCTATAAATGCACAAAACAGCTATCCATGGTCTTCCTAGTATAAGAGGGAAACCTCCTAGACTTGCATTGGTTGTAGGACAATGAAATCAGCAGGGTATTCCCAAGAGTCTACCACCACAACAATGTCCTCAAGGACTCCTTCAAGATTTACTGTTGATCTATATGCTAGTTGTAATATTGTAGTTATTGGCCTAAGTCCATCCAACTTCAGATCATCCATGACTTTCTTGGTCATGACGTTGATTGTTGCCCCTAAGTCAATCAAAGTATTTTTAATTGTAGTTCCATTGATAGTGACATTCACCAAAGGACTCCTTGGATCTATGTGTTTAGGTAGCATAGAGTTTCCAAACATGATGTCAATTAACTTTCTAATGACTTATGCAATGATGGATCTTTCATTTTTCTACATGGCTTCTTTATACATAGATCCTTGATCATCTTGTTGTAAATAGGCACATCCTTGATGGCTTTAATGAGTGGAATCTTTACAAAAATTTCCTTCAACTAATTGACAAAATCAGAATCAGAATTTGATTTAGGGTCACTTCCTCTCTTACAATCTTTTTGGAAATGGGGGTCCATTGACTTGCATTTTACCTTTGCTGGAATTTTGTTCACGTTGTTATGGATCAACTTGCAGCAAAGATCTTCTCGTATTTTTTGCAAATCATCTTGCAGCAATTTTGGTTCATCTACTATCTCTCGTGATTGTAGGTTTACTTGGTGGATCAAGTTCTCTTCATGAGTGAAGATGGATATTATTGACATCAATTGAATAAGCATAGTATTGGTTTGATTCAGCGTTATAGGTTGGTTGAGAATATTTATTATTGGGGTTAGTTATTGATTGAGCTGAAATTGAGTATCTTTTGGTTGAGAGGTAGATTGGGGGTTTGGCATCAAAGCTTTTGTTGTGGGTAGGATTTTTTGGTAGTTAGGTAGTTAGGAGGTTGATTACCCCATTGTTTCCCTCTCTCCCGAGGTTGTTTCCATGAATAAGGGGGTTTGCCACCATATTGGCCTGAGAATTGAGGTTTCCATGACTATTGGTATTGGCTAGGGTAAGGAGCCCAACCTTGTTAAGTATTAGCCCAAGGTGGGGGTTGCATATTGTTATATAAACTACTAGCCCAATTTTGAAAAGATGACATGGGATCTTGTGACATACCTCCTTGTCTTGGCATTCATGGCTTCCTTTAGGAAACATAGAAAACTTTCCCATCCTCCATTTCTATCATTTTGAACTCTGGTGCAACCTCATTTCCTTTTGTAATGTTGGTCAATCCCCTGCATGTGTAATCAGCTTTCTTTCTTTTGCAAGAATGGTAGAAATTTGTAAGTGTTGCTTTTGCATCCTCTCTTATTCTTTGCATGAAGAGCATCAAGTTGGGTGGCCATGTCATTAACTATTTCTTGTTTCATGTTCTTAAACATGTTTATAATATCTGATTTAGATATTTCCCCAATTCCTTTGGCAGTTTCTCCACCCTTTGATCTAACACTTCTTATTATTTTCATGGTTTCTCTAGAATAGTTCATGCAAGCTTCACAAATCTCATCAAAAGTGGCCTTGGATATGTCTCCAACTCCTATTAAGTCTAAAGCATCCATATCTTCCTCATTGATTCCTTTTAAGAAGAGTAACTTGAGAGACTTAGGAGGTAACCTTGTGTGTCTTAACTTTTAAATGCAAAATAGGAATCTCTCTAGGTAATCTTCTAGTGGCTCATCTTCCTTTTGTGTCATCTTGAAGATTTCATCTCCTCCTCTGCTACTTGGCATACAATAGTCTTGATACTTGGTCATAAATTTTTCCTTCATCTTTTGTCAGGTAGTAACAACATCTCTTCATAGGCCCATAAACCATCTCAAGGTTGCATTTTTTAGTATAGCGAGGAACAATATTAGCTTATGTGCATCAGTTGTGTAGTCATATCTCCTACATAAGACATCAAACTCAAACAATAAAGTGTCTGGGTCTTCAGTCATAGATCCATGAAAATTAGGAAGAGATTGATGGAGAGATGTTCTTCATAATAGTAGGTTGATTGTTATTGAGATAGGAAACTCAAATGTGTTTGGTTCCCTTGCTTCCACATTTTGATTCACCTCCTCTTCCATGTTTGGTTATTCAAGAACAGCTTCAGAACTTTCACTTGGGAGGGGGTGTTCTATCAGCAAACCATGTACAGAAGAGGATGTTTCTTCTTCAGAATCAGAAGTGATTTCTGCTATTTGAGGATTGGGTAGGAATCTACCATGGGCATCTCTAGGATGGTGCATACATCAACTAACTCAACTCAATCAACATTCATTAGTGGGGGGTTTTGAAGGTGGAATTTCTACAACCTAGTATGTTCTAAGAAATTCAAAAATGCAAAACCTCACAAAACTCCTATAACTTGCAATATCCCTGGCAACGGTGCCAAAAATGGTGGTGCAAATCAACTTGTAGCAATTAATATGTTGTACATTGAATCACATTCATTTAATTATCAAAACCAGGAGCATAGACTTGAAATATTGTTAGTGTTGTATGCACAGTTATAGTGATTTGAGAGGTTGGAAAGGAAATAACTTGTCACAACAATACTTAGTAAAAAAAAACTCAAACTTGGAAATAAATGACTGCTAAATGCTTATAATTGAAAAAAGTAGTAGATTTAGAAAGAAAATGGTTTCTAAGTAAGTATGCATAAAACAAAACAAGGGAAAGGATGTAGCAGACCTCAAGTGGGCCCTGACTTGGGTGTTAATCTCGTCCTAAATTTTACATGTAAGAACTAAATGAAAGAACTCAAATCTTTATTAATTTCAAAAAATCATTACATCTAGGAAGAAATTATTTTCTAGCTAACTAAATTGACTATCACTATTTTTCCTCCGAACTCATGTTATTAAGCACCAACCCTTCCTTTTATACCTTATCATTTACAACACGTGAGAAGAAGAAGAATACAACAAGGAGTCTTCAATAGAATGAGTGAAAGATTCAATACATGTTTAAAACATATCACGGTAGTAAACTAATCAATCATTTCTTTGTGAAACACGCAATAAGGGTTAATCTAACAATCGGTTCTTCATCAATGACAAATCAAAATGATTTGTCGCCAGTTTTCCACGTTCTTGTTGTAACTACTTCTCCAATGGTGCATAAGGACTTGAGTGTCATAACTCTAAATTTCCAAATATCTTAACAAATGTGGGCTCTTTGTTGTGAATGATTTCCTATGGCTGCAATGTGGACGAGTTGTTGTGGATAGTTCCTTTGGTTGAGTTGGACATGTCCTTCATTACATGTGGAAAATTACTTACAACCAAGAGTGGCATCAACACATATAAAATCATCCAAATAATTTATTGGGATAACAAGAATAAATGCACACATAATATCATAAAAATAAAGACAACTATATATAACTATATTAATTAATCATTATGCTAAAAGTTCATGGTTGTGATGGTGATGTTCTTTGGAAATACATGGAGATACTTCTGATAGTCTTATCAAAATATACAAATGTTCTTTGGAAATACATGGAGATAGCTACAATAGTCTTATCAAAATATACAAGATGAGTTGTTATGAAAGTAATTTATACAACTCATTAGACTATGGTGAAGAGAATATTCAGGTACCTACGTGGGACATCTAACTATATAATTTATTATCAGGATAAACCTGGTGAAAGTAAAACATTAGATCTACATGGTTTTGTTAATTTAGAATCGGGGAGATACTTGGATATGTACATGTCTACCAGTGGGTATGTGTTCAACTTATTCGGTAGAGTGATAAGTTGGATGAGTAAATTCTAAGAAAGTGTTGTGATATCCACCATAGAGTTTGAGTACATGGCAACTACTCATGTAAGTAAATAAGTGGTTTAGCTTTGGCGACTCATCTCCATTGTTGAGTGGTTGAGTACATGGAAACTACTCATACAAGTAAAGAAGCAATATGATTTTGACAACTGATATCCATTGTTGGGTTCACTCAAAATGTTGTAAGGATCGATTGTGATAGTCAAAGTGCAATTTTTCTAAAAAGAACATTGATTATCATTACAAAATAAAACATATTGATTTTCAATACCATTTTGTAAGAGAAATGGTGGAGGAGAAGAAGATACTACTAAGTAAGGTGGACACGAGAGGATAATGTTGTTGACTCTTTAACTAAGGCTATGAGTGTTGAGAAATTTTCTTGGTGTAGAAAATTGATGGGCTTGACTACCCTGAGTTGCTAACTATATGGCAGTGTAGCCCCCTTTTGCAAAGTATCCAACAAGTGGGAGAATGTTAGAATATGTTGTATATTTTCATATTGTATACCTAGGAGTATTGTACACCTCTGCCATGAGCGTTAGTGAGGGTCCGGGTTAGCTCTGGGCCGGGGTTTAGGGTCCAGTGGCCCCCTAATCATGGATTTGATGGTTTTCCCCAAGAAATTTATTGGGATCCTTATTTTCCTGGAATATATATATGTGTGTGTGTGTGTGTGTGTGTGTGTGTGTGTGTGTGTGTGTGTGTGTGTGTGTGTGTGCATTTTTTTATCTATATATGTATATGAGTGGTGTCATAACCCATGACTTATGGGGAACCATTATGGGTTGTTTTATTAGCCCATGGTTTTGCTACCCATTGTATTGTAAAACCACTTTGACGGTTTCCTATTAATGTTCTTACATATAGTTGGACATGTAGTAGGGTAGAGTAGAACTTGGAAGTACATTATTGTATTGTAAACGGTTAAGTTAATGCAATAAGAGAGAAAATTATTGCGTTGGGTTTTTTCCCGAAAGGGTTTCCCAGGATAAATATTATGTATGTCATTTTTGTTTCTCTGTTTATCTTGAACATTTTGTTAAGTATATCTTCTCATTTATTTATTTATTAGATCGATTCTCTTCTTTATATAGGTTTGTGGAGGGAGAATCTAGTTTTCAAAAATATAATTTAAAAAATTAAATTATTATTTTAAATTAGTACATAATATCTACATAACATAACTCATTATGACTTATTCATTAGTGTTACTAATAGTTTAATAACTTTTTGATGGTTAACCAATGTATTACAAAACTTATATCTCAATAATCTACTCATTGTTGGCTATTATTGAACTTCTTCTTCAAATATATGAAGTTAAGCTAAAAAAATTATGTGTACATTTTTTTCATTATTTTTATTGTCTTGACTTGTAAAATTATTTAAAATTATTATATTAATTGAAAAAATATTCTCAACAATCTTCAACATTTTGTGAATCCTTGTATGAAATTATAGACACTAAAATTTAGCAATTTACTCTTTTAACATTGTTTATTTCAATTGTGCTTCTTGCTAAGACAAACACCCACATTCTATTTTCATTTAGTGTATCTCACCTTCTTTTTCTTAACTTTCTTATTCATACACAATGATGTGTCGAAATGTTTTGAATACAAGTCCATATAATCAATCCTTAAGCTCTTACCATCACGATGTAACTTTTAGATTTTATTCACCTTCCCTTATCCAAAACCATACGTTTCGGTTAGGTTTTATATTCTAGTCCCGAACGACCCATATGTTCCTAAATAACACACTTTCCAACTCTGTTTTCAATATAATATCATTTTTTGGGTCTTTTTATCCCCTGGGTTAGCCTTATCATAATATTTTACCTTGAAAACCTTATATAAGAAAGTTAACAATGCCTTATTTAATAACCTAGTGCTCTCATGAGATCTCATTACAAATATTGGCACAAAAAGCACTCAAGGATCCCTAAATCTTCCTAAAGTTAATGTACATGCATTAGGGAAACCACTATTGTAGTTATAAAGCACTTAAATAGGTCAAGGAGTCTAGCTTCCCTCACATCCAAGCACACCAAGTTCATATTTCCAAGTTCTAGCAAGAACACAACACAATCAAACATGATCGAATGGGTTCAAATTTTCAATTAGTTGCATTCATATAGATATCACATGCTAGGTGGAAAATTTGTGTGGTTTGAGGCCTCTTTGGAATAGTGGCGATGTAGGTGGTACACGGGTGCACCACAACCCAAACACTAACCTTCATGCAGGGTTTTGGAGTGATTCAACTGATTATAAATGATATCAAGATTATGTAATAGTTAAGGTTTAACAAAAAAATATGTTTCCAAGCCACCGAAGGACCCAAAAAGTCATAGAGCTGAATTTTGAATGCGTCCAAAACCATACAAAAGGGAAAAGACCAGATTATACCTCTGACTAGACCATATGGTCTTGCACTAAGAGATTTCCATATCATAGTTCCATCAATAAGGTTTTCCAGACTCTACACTTCTAGTTTCTCCAATATGTCTTCTGTATAACTCTTTATAAATATCTCTCTCTCTTGTCTATTTTGAGTTTGTATTCATTTATTAAAAGAACCAATACATAATTATTATTATTTGTAACTAATGGTGAAGGGTAATTTATCGAAATAGGTCCTAGTCTTTAGACCTTACATTCCTTTTTTATTGTTTTGTATCGCATTAAAAACCTAATTGATCTAAAAATGTAAAATTTCTAGTGAACACGACTTCTAAATAAAATATTTTTTCTCAAACCCTACTGCCATAGGTTTCATATTTTATGTTCTTTTGATTATCCCTCGGTGTTGTTTGTGTCATTCTATCACTTATTGTCATGATTAATCTTCTTCTCTTCTACAATCTTTTGCTTCATCCTAGAGGTTCTTGATCTTCCACCTCCATGAGATATTATTCCCCTTATGTTGGTATACACCATAACACTATAGCCCCTTCGATTGGATCTTATTCTACCACTGACATCTTTGTTAATTATGTCCTAACTATTATCATTGATCATGTACATGGTGAAGGATTTAACAATAACTATGACATTCATTCTCATGCACTCTTTGAGGATGAGGCACAACATATAGAACATTTATTACAAAAAAATATGGCCAATATCATTATCCTTTTATATGTTTCCCGAGCAATTCAAGCACACCTCTCAATCTAATAAAGAGACATTTAATTCCTTTATGCCTACATATATGGGGGCACCATGTGCCCCAATCCACCACATGTCTCTATGGATATGCCTACATCAAATGATATTCCTAATGGTAATCATAGTGTTTCTCATGTCTCTTCTTCTAGCACATGGTCCCTTGAAATCCTTGTTCATACATTACAAGCTCAAATATTGAAATTACAATAGGTTACATTCATTACTTCTCATACCATGGATTCTACTCAATTTCTTCATAATCTACTTGCACCCAAGTAACCTCTTATTAATTTCCTCTTGGTTTTGCTACTTCTAATTTACCTATTTATGATGGAAAGAGTGATCCCACATAGTACCTTCAATCATTCCATGTGGATTTTTTTACTATGCTTCTCGTGACATATTTCTAACCAAGATTTTCCTAGGAGTCTTATGGATTTTACTTTGCAATGGTTCTATGATCTACCAACACATTCTATGTGATCTTTCATCACTTTGGCCAATAAATTTCTTGCACAATTCTCTATCAAATTTGGAGAAAAAGTCTCATATGCTAAAATGTATAAGGTTCGCTAAGGGCCTATTGAACACATTAGTGACTATGTTTTACACTATAACACTATGCTTACAAAATTAATAATACCATAGGTGATAATGAACTTCAGGATCTCTTCACACAAATATTTCTTACTCCATTGCAATACTTTGTTATCTTTGACAAATTCCCCTCATTTGATCATCTATGACATACTCTCAAGGAATTTGAGGCCAAATTACTACACATGAATAATCTCAAATATGATGTTAGCTCATCTTCTAAATCTAATATCAAATTCCCAAATAAATCTACATTCAAAGGAAAAGCTATTGATAATAAGGATAATCCTAAGGACATTGTTAATGTTATCTCTCAACCTACTAATCTACAATTTTGTAACCTGCACAAATCCAATTCAAATGTTTACCTTGTGCTCCCCACATTATGTTAAAGCAATCACTTGAGTGCAATATTATGTCTCTTTGTCCACTGCTTGATGTCGATGCAAGCAAACCTCACAATAAGAGTTTTGATCCCAATGCCTATTTTGATTATCATTGATGTATTTTTCATCTCACTAATCAATGTATCAAGTTAAAACATGTTGTACAAGATCTTATCAATGCCAAAGAAATAAAACAGGTGAGCCCAATGAATATTTTAATCCTAAATCTAAAGTGCATAGCATCTATTGTGTAGTACCACCTTTGCCTTCATATGAACACCCACTAGATGTAATGATTGGCATTTGTGTTCCCTACTTTCTACACTAGTTATTACTTTTTGTGAATTTAGTATAGATGACACTCTTATTTTGGATACTATATACATTTGTGCATCTATCAATCAAGTTCCTATCCATAGTGTTTTGATCAATCTACACAACAAGGATAATCTATGTACTTTCAATCTACTTCACTCCTCTCGGTTATTCTAAGAAACACATTACACATAATGCTAACTCTACTTATGGTCATATTATTCTACCCATCACTATTGGTCCTATTACTACTTATGTCACATTCCTAGTGGCTTCCACTCTTAGTTCAAGGACATGTGTTAAGGACTCCCTTGGTTACCGTCATATAGATTTCTTATCTATTGTTCACTAGTGTATTAAGTTTATCTACCAATAGAAGCTTGCCATAATTTATAGTATTCCTTGTTAAGATCCCCTTCTATTTTCCCCTTTTTAATTTTGATTGTGGTTTTACATATAATCAAACAAGTAATGAAATATGATCCACAGGGGTTATTATGACTAAACTTCCAAAATTAACCATTCAATATCATAATAATACATTAATACTTGTAAAAATGTACACAATACAATACAAACTCAAAAATACATGAGATGAAGTGAACTTAGCTTATTACAGGTGATTCTGGGAAAATATGGATGATTTGGATGTTGAAACAGGGGCATTTGGACATGAGAATTCTCTAGAACTGAAACTATGACCTAAGAATCTATTGATGGCTTTATACCTTCTTAGAACTATGATGTGCAAATATCTCGATTCATATCATGTTTGATTCTCTTTGTCATTCTATGTCAGTCACTTTTCATCACACCACGAGGGTCTCTAAATACTACGATCAATTTTTAAATCCATAACCATGGATAAATTCCTACAAAACAAAAATTAGTTGTGTTTTGGGAACCACATGTGCACCACCAATGTTGGCACTTCTCCGAAGAGGACTCAAACCACATGTCAATCTCCACCTAGTATGTGATATCTAGTTATAATACAATTATATTTGATAAACTTCCATCAATGGCAATGCTTAACTTGATTTTCTCCCTTGCTAATATACTTGAGTGAGTGACTTTGAGTTCTCATAAATGTGGGATACAGCCTCCTAGACCTAATGGGAAGCTACATACATGTAAATAGTGTTTCCCTAATGAATGTGCAGAAGTATTCTCGGAGTGTAGGGAGATTTGGGTCCCTTTGGTTATCTTTTACAATAGGAGTCCATAAGAGTGCTTGAGAGTGTTAGGCTCTAAATGAGGTGATTTTAAATTGTTTATATATGCTTCCAAAGTGTTTCAAGTTACAAAGACCAACTGAGGAGGATTAAGTGACCAAAATAATAATGTGCAATGGGAAGTTTGGGATCAAAGTGAGCAAGGTCAAAATTGTACACTAGGGTCAAGACCATACGGATGTTCATGCCCCTATTGTACATTTTTGACCTAAGAGTGATAATCTGGAATGTGAAATTTGGAAGCTGACAAGTGGAGTTTCTTACTTTGTTTCATGTATTCAATTCTCAAAATCTATTTACATATGAGTGTGTAAGAGCGTGCAATATAGACAAGAGACCTAAAGATTTATTGGATGAGAGTGGGTAAAGTGCACTTGTTTGAGAAAGAGAGCAATGTCAAGAACAATAATGTCAAAGAGTATAATTACCAAATTTGAGTGTCTACATTTTCCCTTGTTTAAGTAAGAAACAAAATTACATGCTTTAAGGAAAATATACTTGAGTGGGTAGACACATTTTATATTTTCTTGATGTTTGTTTTCCAAGATCCCGTTGTATTGGTGTTGGCACACTCCATGATGAAACCTAAAACATGGAGTGTAGTCAATTTCCATGATAAAAAATTTGAAATTTAACTCAAATATAAATATGTAATGTAAATTAAATGTGAAAGTGTAAGAGTGAGATAAACAGATGCAAAAAAATGGAAGGAATGCACCTATTTGTTTTTAGAGGGAATATTTTCCCGTTCTTTGTGTGTACTTGGAGATTCAGGATATTTTTGAATTTAATCAAGAATTAGGGGTGACTAGTCCTCAATTTTTCCTAGGAGACATCGGAGTATTGGGTATATGGAAATTGATACATGAATCCAAAAAAGAGAGAAGGAGAATGAGGATCCAAAGTACCAAGTAAAGGAAAAATACTATGTATCAAATTCATTCAACAACTTTGATATCTTCCCCCTTAGGTGTAAGAGGAGAGGAAGGGATGCCTATGAATAAATTATCCACTTTGCTAGCTTCCATAACCTCACGAGACCACACCATTCTAGATGGATAAAGGCCTTATTTTGTAAATTAGGACACACATTACAAAAGAGAATGAATTTCCCCCATACTCTCCTCATGTGCCACAAAACTGAGAAGAAATCTGAATAGATCTTAAATGTTCTGAAATATAGTTGTAGAAAGGAGACATATGCCCCCAATATCATTAAAACTAAAACTAAGTGCTATGGAGAAGGGATGAAACCTTTCATGCCCCTTGAAACTATTCTAAACTAATTCATATGAGTATGAAATTGTGCCCGAAACTTGTACATATAGGTGAAAATATGAAGTTGTTGAGAAAATTGTTGTAAATCGCCCCCAAATAAAAAATCTTAGAAATGGATCAATAAGATTTGTATGGTCCTCGATTGTATTGTACATTTTTGACCTTGTGTTTTTTTTTTTCTAAATTTCTTTGTCTGATGTTATTTCTTAGTTATTTTAATTGTTCTTTTTTATGTTTGTGCCTAAAATTATGTTTGTGTCTGTAGTAGGTCTATAATATATCCAAATGAATGCCCCCTCTTTTAGGATGTGTGATAAATATTTTGATCATGCAAGTCAAAAGAATAGATATGTAACCATGTTTGATTGGTCTTATAATTTTTTTAGAAAAGACATGAAGAGATAATGTGGTGGCCACCAAGAATAAATTGTATCTGCAAAGAGGATGTGGATGGTGGAGACCATGGCATGCAATCAAGAGAAAATAGAAATAAGAAGACTAGTAATAGTAATGTCAATAAGATAAATAGTAGTAATAACCAATAATAAAGCATATGTAAGTGGAAAGATAACAATGTAAATAGTGTCACATAAAAGGCTTAAGACCTACAAACATGGGACACCCATGGCATGACAATAAAATCAAGGCCCTTAGGCTTAAAAACAAGAGATGCAATGTCACACAAGAAATGAATGATGCCACAAACATGGGACACCCACGATGTTGCAAGAAAAACAAGTCCCTTAGGCCAAAATCAAAGTAGAAAACAAGTAACTACACACACAACTAGCAAACATGTATAGAAAAATAGAGTATCATAATGTGATGAATTGACATAACAAGTGATATAAAATATCATATGAAATCAAAATATTTCAACACCACACAAGACACATGTGTTAGTCATGTTAGTACAAAATGTATAAATTACACTACATGTGTAATCAAGCGTAATGAGGAAGTGAAAAATTACTATAATGAAATAATAACACCTCATTTACATGGAGGGGTGCCTCTAGAGAAAGTATGTAAGGAGAAATGATATATCTCATAAACATGTATCAATTTGTATGTCCTACATCAATATCAATATACCCCATTAATGCATGTGTGTAAAGAAAAAGATGTTATCTATCAAACAAGAAGGATAAACAACATGTATAATGTAAAGTGAAAACAATGTATGCTAGAGAAATAGGTCATGAGTTTTTATTTTTGAAAATATGTTAATGTTTTTACTTTTTGTGATATATATATTTTTGGAATATATATATAAGGAAGGGAATGTAAAATACGTAGATCAAGTGTAAAATTGTTGCAAATGCATGCTATTGATAGGATTCTTTATGGGGTGACCATAAAGTGTGGCCAAATGATATAAAACAGGGCCCATTCATTCAATAACCACATAAGGGCCCAACCAATTGGGTTTGATCTTTCCTTTCAATGTACTCTCAACATTAGTGTTCTTTTTATTTTCTTTTAGAACCAAATCACCAACTTGGAATTCATGGGCATGGACTTTCTTGTTACGAGGCATGTTTAATGTAGTCTTGATACATGCGGAGATGTTCTAAGGTTTGAACCCACTTAGAATTGAGTAATTCTAACTCATACAAGCACTTTTCATGATAGGCATTATCTTTGATGATATATTTTAATGAAACATGTAGTGAAGGTATTTATAATTCTAAGGGTAAGATAGCCTCAAAACTATAAACTAAAGAGAAATAAGTAGCATTGGTAGGTGTACTTAAACAATAGTACAAAAATCCCAAAGGGCATAAATAATATGATTGTGTCAATCGCACCATATTATCAATGGTTTTGCATAATATTTTAACAATGGTTTTTTTGGTAGCTTTAGCTTGGCCATTTCCTTGTGGATAATAAGGTGTGGAAAAAGTGAGTTGGATGTGAAACCTGTACACAATTTCTTAACAATGTGATTCTTAAAAGATAATCCATTATCGCAGACTAATGGCGGAGGGAACCCTAAAACACATAATAATCTTTGTAAGTAAGAAATGACAAATATCATCACCTGTAGTAGTTTCCAAAGGCATTGCTTCAACCCACTTAGTGAAATATTTTGTAGCATTGATTATAAATTTATGTCCATGTGTGGATTCAGGGGTTAACCTTATCAATCAAATCAAAGCCTCATATGGAAAAAAGTTAATTAGGAAATGACGGTTTGCAAATGTATGAGATGGGAATGATTAAGGTTGTTATGTCGTTGACATTGACCACACCATTTAACGTATTCATAACAACCTTATCCCATGGTTTTCCAATAATATCCTTGTCATAATAGGTTTTGAGACATGGATTTTCCACTAAAGTGACTGCCACACTCATATCATGCAACTATGACAAGCCTATTTATGCATCATCATCTCATAAACAATGTAACAAATGACCATCAATTACACATTTGAACAAAGATCCATAGATGAGGGAATAATAGTGACCTTCATGTTAGGTTTACAAAAAAATTTCACCCTTTTAAATTTTGATTAGGGTTTTTACACTATAATCAAACAAGGAATGAAATAAGAGCTACAAAGGGTTATTCTGACTAATTAACTTCCAACATTAACCATTCAATATCAGAATAATACATTAATACTTGTAATAAATGTACATAATAAAATAAAAACACTCAAATACATGATATCAAGTGTGCTTACCTAATTACATGTGATTTTGGGAAAATATGGGTGATTTAGATGTTGAAATATGGGTATTCGGACTTGCAAATGCTTCGAAATTGAAATTGTGACCAAAGAATATACTAGGGAAGGATTGTAAATTAGGTCAAGAACATCTATATGATCTTGATCTATTTTTACGATTTTGCACATGCTTAGAATTGTGGACTATGAATTTTTGGGTTTGTGGCCTTTATGATTCTCATTGTTTCTCTCTTTCAGTCAATGTCAATCAAATTGCAGGGGTATCTAAATAATCTACTCAATATTTCAAAACCCTAACCATGGATAAACTCTTATAAAATAAACATTAGATGGGTTGTGAGATCCCCATACACCACCAACATTGGCACTACTTTGAAGAGGCCTCAAACCACACATCATTCTCCACCTAACATGTGATATCTAGATGTAGTGCAATCAAATTTGATATCCTTCCTTTGACAATTCTTGACTTGAGTTTCTCTCTTGCCAATCTACTTGAGTGAGTGACTTATAGTTTGTAAATGTGGGAAACAATCCCCTAGACCTAGTGGGAAGCTTCAAATCTCTAGATAGTTCTTCCCTAATGAATGTAAAAAGGTATTTTCATATTATAGAGAGCTTTGGGTGCGTTGTGTGCTATATTTTGTAATAGGAGTCCATAAGAGTACTTGATAGTGCTAGGATCTAAATGAGGTGGGTTTTAATTTCTTATATATGTTTCCAAAGATGCTTCAAGTTACAAATTTCGACTCAGAGAAGTAAGTGACACAAAGAATAATTTGCAATGGGAAGTTTGGAAGCTAACAAGTGGATTTTATTACTTGTGTTTCATGCATTCAATTATAAAAAAATATTAACAAATGAGTGTGTAAGAGTAATTAATCTAGACAAGATACCTATATATGCATTGGATGAGAATGGGTAAAGTGCACTTGTTTGGGCAAGAGATCAATATTAAGAACAACAATGTCAAAGGGTAGAATTACCAAATTTTATTGTTTACACCTTACAAAATTAGATCATCATATTTCTATATTTTCTCCTTCTAGGTCTCTTAAGTGGCATTCTTGTGCAAATATTGTCTCTAGTGGATCTCGCCCTTCTGCATCTCTTAATAGGCATTCTATCCCACATGGTATCTCTAGTGGTTCTCACCTTTGTAGGTATTCTCACACATATCCTCACACATGTGTTAAATCTAGTATATTTCTACCTCCCATGATTCCTCACCAGTATTCTAGTGCATTCCTCATCTCTTGTGGATATTACTCTTTTTATGCTCATAAATCTATTTTGTCACACACTATCTCTTATCCGGATCTATTCCAATTTTTTCTCCTCCCTTGGTTTCTATAGCACGTGATACTACCATGACACCACTTGCATATGATCATTCTTCACTAGCACACTTGAGTCTCATGTATCTTGTTTCTCATGACTTAACTATGCCTCTAATGCGAGTCCCTAATCGGGCAACTCTTGTGTTACACCTTTATTTTTACATAGCTATATTCAATAATACAAAAACATTCATATATTTGCAAAAATAAAAAACTAAAATATATACACATAGCTTGCATATTTAGCACTTTATAGTACATATATTGTTAGTCACTATGGTTTGATTGATAGTATATCATTTGTACCCTTTACACACATGTTTTCGTAAGGTATATTGAGCTTAGTGCAGAAACATATATTGTTACATGATAATAAGAGCTATTGGTTCCTTACATTCTTTTATTGGGGAATTCCTCCACACTATACAAATGTTATTATTTCATTATAGTTTCTTTTCTACTTCCTCATTACACTTGATTACATATATTGTGTATATGTTATTTTTGAACTAACATGACTAACACGTGTCTTGTGCAACATTGACATATCTTTCTTCATGGGCTCTCTTATTGGTTATTGCTTTCATCACTATTTTACATTATTGTTATTCATGTGTGTTATTTGTGTGTGTTACTACTTGTCTACTTCATTATATGTGCCATGAGTTACTTGATTGTCTTGTGACAATTTGGGTGTCCCATGTTTTTAGCTCTTTGCTTTCTTGTGTGATATTGTTTTCTCTTGTATATGGCTTAATTATATTTTGACATTGTCAATATCCCATGTTTGTAATTCTATGCCTTGGTATGACTCCATTTACATGCTCTTGTTTGTGTTTTCTTACTTGGTCATTGTTTTCTCTCTATTCTAGTACTATTACATTTATGTTGTTTCTAGTATTGTTGTTCTATTTTCTCTCACTATTTCTATTTCTCTTTTCACTATGGTTGTTTTTCTTTTTTCGTGTCATGGTTTCCACCATGCACATCCCCCTTTTGTACGTACATGTTCTTTAAGGTGTCCACATCTTCAACATCCTACACTCTACTACAAATCCTTAGACATACAATCCATGGGCACATATATTTTATTTAAAGCCACATTCTTAATATGGTTTTTACACGCACCTCAAAAGAGGGTGCATTAATTATGGTTATTCTACACTTATAAGAAGAGTTAAAGGATCATACATAGGTTTTCACATGGAAAATTATTCAAAAATGTCTTTAAGCATGAAATTTTGGCAAAAACACACAAGGTCAAAACCATACATAAGGTCAAGACCATGTGGATGGTCCCGACCACATGATACTTTTTTTCCTTGGGGAAAAAAATACCATATTTTTCTACAATTTCAGGTTGCTCAACATAAATATAGGTTTTTAGCACAATATTAGAATCAGATGACATAGTCCAGATTAGTTTATAGGGGCATGAAATATTTCACTCTTTCTCCTCTTTAGTACTCAATTTTAGTTATAAAATACATGTGTTTTGGGGGCATGGGTCTCCTTCTCCATTAATATTTCAACATATTACATACTCTTACTTAGCAATATGACACATAAGAAGAACATGAGGGCACTCATTCTCTTTATAACTTGTGTCTATATACTCGACATTAAGCCTAGATCCATCTACAATGGTATGGTCTATGGGGTTATGGACAATATTGAAGTGGCTAAGTTCTTCATATGCAGTCTTTCCTTTCCTCATTATTAAAGGGAAAGATATTATAGTTACTAAAAAAATTATAAATAATCTTCTTCATTCATGGGGTGTATTGGTACCTCTTCTTTCTTCCATTCAATGTTGGGTTGAATATACTCAATACTCTAGTTTCTCCTTTGGAATAATTTGGGATTGATGACCCCTAATATTTTAGCACAGCTTCAATAACAAAAATTTGAATCTCCAGATATCTAAATGTGAGAAAGGAACGAGAAGCTCTTCCCTTCAAAAATCAAATAGGTGTACTCTTTCCTTTGTTTTAAATATATTTCTTTCACTTTATGCAAGTTCAAATTCTATAGTTACTATTAAGTTATAGTTCAATTTTCTACAATGTAAATTGACTATACTTTGTGTTGTAGGTTTCATTATGGAGCGTGCCAACACCATCACACCTGGAAAATAAAAAATTTGAGTAAATATAAAGTGTGTCTACACACTTAGGTATTTTTTTCCTTAAATCATGTAATTTTCAAATCATACTTAAAGGAGGGGCAATGTAGACACTCAATTTTAGAAATTTACCTTTTGACACTACTTATTATAATTATACTTCTTGGCTAAGACAAACACCCACATTTTATTCCCACTCAGTATATCTTTTTATCTCTTTCCTAACTTTCTTATTCCTACACACTGACGTGTCAAAAAATTATGAATAATTCCATAAAATCAATACTTAAGCTATTATCATCATGGTGCAATTTTAAGATTTGATTCACCTCCCTATATAAAATCGTACAATTTAGTCATGGTGTTTAATCCGGTCCCGCCGCCCATATTATCTTGCATTGACACATTCTCCAACTCTAATTTCAATGTAGTATCATTTGTTTGGTCATTTTATCCCCATGAGTCGACCTTATCATAATATATTACCTTAGGAACCCTATATAAGAAATTTAAAACTACCTAATTTACTAACCTAGCACTCTCAAGAGATATCAATACAAATACTAGCATAAAAGGCACTTAAGGCTCCCTAAATCTTCCTAAAACTAATGCACATCCATTATGGTAGACACTACTACAATTATGAAGAACTCAACTAGGTCAAATTATCTTCCCTCACATCCAAGCACACCAAGTGCTGATTTCCAAGTCTTATCAAGAGAACAATATAATCAAACATGATTTAAGGGGTTTGAGTTTCCAACTATTTGCATCCATATAGATATCAAATGCTATGTGGATAGCTAAGTTTGGTTTGATGCCTCTTTGGAGTAGTGCATATTAGGTTGTGCACAATGTGCACCAAAACCCAAACACTAACATTATTATAGGTTATTCTACCCATGCTTGGGGTTTTGGAGTGATTCAGATGATTACATATGATATTGAGATTGTGCAACAACTAGGGTTGATAACTAAGTTCATTTCCATTCCACCAAAGGACCCGAAAGTCACACAATCCTATTTTGAAGGTGTTCAAGACTGTACATAAGGGGTAGGATCAGATTATACATCTTGAACATATCGTATGTTCCTTCACTAGAGATTTCCATATCATATATCCAATATTGAAGCTTTGTATGTGTAAATTTCAGATACTTATATCTTCTCACATTTAGAAACTAGATTCAAAATATTTGTAGTCTTATTTACCCACTCAAAACCCTAGGCACATTGGCACTTCACTCAGGACATATCTAAGCAATCATCCAAAGCATGCACATGTACCAAATCCCTCTTTTTTACTATCTTACCAGGGTGTTAGCATGCATGTCCATGATAACCATACTCAAAGTGCATATTCCATTCTAACAATAAAATCCATGGAAACACACATAATAAGGAAATCATATAGATCACATAAGGATTAATACCATATTCACCATATAATTACCATGAATAGATACATCAACAATCAATATCCATCCATAATGATATAATAAGATAAGATAACAAACATGGCTCGATACGAGTTGTTGGGAATTCGGGATCATGAATAGTGTTATGATTTAATAACAAACAAAATCATGCAAAAAGGATCTAAAAATTCCCCAAAATCTACATTAGTGGAGGTAAAAACTAGAATAATCCAAATCAAGACAAAGTATACACACATAACACAACATGTACCGTGGTTCACCCAATGTGGGCTACGTCCACCAAAGATAGAGATCTCATATATATAATACAACAAGAGTACAAACCAACTATTCAATACAAGAGTACAATGCATCTCTCCAAGAGTATCTCCTCTCCACCAGATCTCTAAACAGATCTCCATGAGTGCACTAAAATTTTGCCTCTAAACACCACCATAGAGATCTCACATAACCAGGAACTACTGTATCTCTAAACTACTACCAAGTTCTCTGTGGATCTGTAACCAAGACCTCTCACATGGGTCTACCATATGTGCAACTATGACTATGCACCAAGAAGTAAGTTTGTATCTCCATCACTGCATTAATAACTTGTGCAAACATGAAGACAACCTCCTCTACAATATCTAGATCTACATGGATCAACAATACAATATGATCTCATGGATCTACAATACAAGACTAGATCTACATAGATCTATAGTACAAGATCTCACTAACATGTGGATTTACAAGAAGAAACTCTATGTGCTTTGCATACTATGTAAGCCATTACAATGATACAATAACTATACAAAGGAAATATAGTAGAAGATGTTACCCTCTTCTCACCATTCAGATGTACCTATTATTTCCTTTTGTCCAACTCCTCTCCATGGAGACTTTGTCTTCATGTAACATGTTCTTTCTTTCTCTTCTTCTTCTTCGTCTTCATCCTCTCAATCTAGGAGAATCAAGGATCTAATTCAATCCTTCTCTTAATTCTATTTCTAAACCCTAGATTTCATGATTATATAGGCGTATATAAACTTAGGGCACTTATCCATGCAATTACAATCAATAGATATACTTTAATTCTAAAAATATATCTAATTCCTAAGAGTTAATTAAAAACACTCCCACACGTGTAACCAATGTCGGTTAGCCTTAATCCTTCGGTTCCTCCTTTCCTAATCGATGTCGGTCATAGGTGACCGATTCCAGCTCTCCTAACCAATGATGGTTACATGTTTTTCTAGTCACTTTGTAATGTATGTTCCAGTGAAGCTATTTAGCTCCACAACCTAACAATCTCCCACTTGGAGATAAATTACTCAACCTTTCAGTACTGCACTGTAACTTTACCTCACCATCCTCTACACACCATGAAGACCGTCTATTCTTTCCTTCAACAATTCTCTTTAAAATAAATAAAACCAGGAAGATCAAACCATCTTCTAAAATGAAGATAACAAATCCATGAATTACCATAGACTTGCACGAAGCTAAAACTGATCCATGATAACCGAGCTATCCATACATCAAGCTCCCACTGAATCATAACACCAAGCCTCTCATGCAACAAAGCCATCATGACTAACACAACTGCAAGAGCTCCCACTCAAATTGAAGTGCTGAGCTTCAACTGCAACTATAGCCATACATGTAAAACCAACCATTTTCTCCAACCATCTATCCATGTCTCCATGTAACCACCAATGCAACTGTCCAAAGACAATTCAAACTGAATATGTGAAAGTAAAACAAGATCCCGGGTAAAAACAACCCTGAATGAGTTCTACATGCAATAGTGGGTGATCAATCCACAAACACCTACATAACTCAAAGAAATCCAAACACTGCAATCTGTAAATCCAACCCTACATAAACAACTAGCATGTCCAAGACATTCATCTGTAGATAACATACCTATCAAGGAGTAACATAGTAATCAAGAGGAAATACAAACATCCCCTACTCATGCTCAAGGCAACTGAACCGTGCTCATAGGCATCCATGTGCAAATCAAACATCTGCATCATCATAGACTCACAAAATTGAATCTATCCACATGTATAAACTCACCTATACATCCATCCATATCAGCAGAGACTCTCCGAAGCGCCAATTCTCTCATCGACTAACTCTAAAGCAATATATGAATCATGTGCTCATCAATGTCAATAAAAATAACCATGCTAAACCATGTAACTAATATCAAGTGTAAATACCAACAAACATGTCATCAACATACTGCACAAACCAAACCAAGATGAAAGAAAACAAGGGAACCATCTAAAAATTGTAAATAAACACTTTGTTGTCAAACTCAGTAACCAAATCGACCACGGTTTCCTTGCCGACACCAATCACTTCCTAACTAACTATGGTTACCAGATGACCAACCACGCTTAATCCTAACCGACATCACTGTAGAATGCTTAGATTTTCTCCTTTAACCCTTAAAACTCTGAAAAATTTCTCTATCATCTTCACCCAATTGAATCTAACCATCAATTGTAATCCCATAGGGATATCCAAGCACCAAAAATAAAACAAGAAGTGACATCACAAAGCAATAAACTCAAAATACCTACAAGCCTGTGAATGTCCTCCAAAACAACTTATGCCTCATGTCACTCTGAATAGTAACACCCTCCTCTCACTCTACACGTGCATCATGTATCCAATCCTACAATGCCAACAACCATGGCTTGCTCCCACTAAACACAAAATTCCATGCACTGCCTCTAACACCAAGCTCAAAAGCTAATATGTCAATGAGAAATAAAACTAGATGAAAGAAAATATAAAATGATTCCCTTCTTATCAAATAATACTCCTACATCACATAAGTTTGGACTTCTTGTGAAGTAGGTGAATCAACTTCTTTTCATCCTATGTACTCAACATCTTTCATTACCTGCAACTGTGTCTAACCATGACTTTTCATTGAGGATCTCATCCTTAGACTAGATATCCTTGTCCTCAAGATTCCACACAACTGGGAAATAAAAGTCAAACAACACCAAAACATGGTGTAAATCATGGCAGATCGTCCAAACATAATATCGGTTTCTCTAAAAGAAAGAAATAAAACATAAACCATATGGAGATACCGACCCAAAGTCTCACTAGACTAACCAAGCCAACTCCGTCCCTTTTTCTGATCTAAACCTTGAAGTGATCTACATTGTTTCTACCTATACACACTATAAAAGAAACATGATCCTCCAAAATAGAACACTGAACCATCCATGCCCTCTTCTACTGTAAGAAACCATGTGCAAACTCATTGTCACAGAGACCGTCCACGGTTCACGACCGACTGCACCGTTACCCTCTCGATGATGTCAATTCCCCGATCGACATCGATTCTCGATGGAACTAACACAACCCCACAAATTGGCATAGGTCACTAAACCAAGTGCTTACTCTGACCAAAGCCGATAGTTGTGTTGATCCATTCATTTCAAGAAGCACCCAAATCTTGCACAAAAACTTAACAACAATAATACATGCAATAAAACTACACCAAGATGAAATACATCACCTTACCAACACCAAGATACTCAACCGCATCTTTAACTAAAGAACATGCTTCTCTGATGGAAACCTCATCTTCATGTTATGCTACTATATTCTACCTCTCTAAGAATCCCATGCATCTAACTGCACCAAAGGATGCATAATTTCTCCTTTATCTCATTCTTAGATCTAGATCTACAATCCCAAACATGTATGTGCAACCAAAATAATATAAGCACTACAATACGAAGATAAAACCATGCCTCAATAACCGGATCTGCAATCTAACCAACATGTTTGTGCCTCTAAGAACCAGGGACACTCAAAGAACCAAGATACATTCCATGCATCTTCTTAATTCTTTAGATTTGTGATTTTCTGTTTAAAACTAGGTTGCCCAGTAACCAACCACGGTCTCCCTACCGATGCCGGTTTCCACTTAACCAACACTGTCATTGTAATTTCCAAAACCTTACTCTTCCGTGTTTCACTTGAGATTGAATCTCTTCCCATGATCTTCTCATCAATAAAAATAAACCCTACTCTTGTACATGTCATTCAAACCACTAAAAAAACCATGAAGTAAACCCTTTCTCTCGAAACAACTAAGATAACCAAGCTCTAATACTAGTTGTTGGTATCGTAAAGATAAAAAAACCTAGCTCGATACCGTTGTTAAGAATTTGGGATTGTGGAATAGTGCTATGATTTAATAACAAACAAAATCATGCACACATGATCTAAACAATTCCCCAAAATCTATAGTAGTGGAAGTATAAACTAGAATAATCCAAATCAAGAAAAAGTACACACACATAACACATCATGTACCATGGTTCACCCAATGTGGGCTACGTCCACCAAAGGTAGAGATCTTATATATATAATAAAACAAGAGTACAAACCAGCTCTTCAATACAAGAGTACAATGCATCTCTCCAAGAGTATCTCCTCTCCACCAAATCTCTAAACAAATCTCCATGAGTGCACTAAAATTATGCCTCCAAACACCACCAAAGCAGATCACACATAACCAGGAACTACTGCATCTCCGAATCTACCAAGTTCTCTGTGGATCTGTAACCAAGACCTCTCACATGGGTCTACCATATGTGCAACTATGATTGTGCACCAAGAAGTAAGTCTGTATCTCCATCACTGCATGCATAACCTGTGCAAACATGAAGACAACCTCCTCTATAATATCTAGATCTACATGGATCAACAATATAATATGATCTCATGGATCTACAATACAATACTATATCTACATAGATCTATAATACAAGATCTCACCAACATGTGGATCTACAAGAAGAAACTCTATGTGCTTTGCATACTATGCAAGCCATTACAATGAGACAATAACTATACAAAGGAAATACAGTAGAAGATGTTACCCTCTTCTCACCATTCAGATGTACCTACTATTTCCTTTTGTCCAGCTCCTCTCCATGGAGACTCTGTCTTCATGTAACTTGTTCTTTCTTTCTCTTCTTCTTCTTCGTCTTCATCCTCTCAATCTAGGAGAATCAAGGATCTAATTCAATCCTTCTCTTAATTCTATTTCTAAACCCTAGATTTCATGCTTATATAGGCGTATATAAACTTAGGACACTCATCCATACAATTACAATCAATAGATATACTTTAATGCCAAAAATAGATCTAATTCCTAAGAGTTAATTGAAACACTCCTCGCACAGGTAACCGATGTCGGTTAGCCTTAACCGTTGTCGATTCCTCCTTTCTTGACCGATGCCGGTCTCTCCTAACGGATGATGGTTACTGTGTTTTCCAGTCACTTTTTAATGCATGCTCCAGTGAAGTTGTTTAGCTCCATAACCTAACAATCCATTATAATAATTCATGATAAACTAGTAGTGAATACACCATGAGTATCATTACAAATTCATGTGCACAAACATACCAACAACATAACTCTGTTACAATCCAGATCTTGGTCTTTGTATCAGTCTCGGTCTCTGTCGACAATGAAAATCAATACATATATATAGGGGTGGGGACTTTCCCTTCACCGCCCATGCACTCTCAAAATAGGTTGCATGCTCAAAATAGCCATGTGTGCATACAAAGATAACTAAAGAAGCATGCAAGCTTTACCTAATAATAGATTATCTATAATTAACTCCAGATCTAATCCTATTATTAGCTCTAACATTGCATGTCTCTTGGTCTTCTACTTGCTCCAAAAATAGATTTTCCTTCACTGAGAAGTCTTCTTATTCTTATCCTTACGTGTTCTACTCCATCTTATTTTTAGCCCATGTATGTCAAAATGGCTAAGTCCCAAACTTTCCTTCTCGGCCATGAAACCTCATGGTACAAATCACAACATTCCACACCTATCCATGCACCCACTTCTTTCATGCCACTATCATATGTGCCTTTGATACATAGGTAATATTTTACCATACAACCATTACCCCACACTAATATCATTTCCGCCCTCGAAAATGGGTACTCATACCTTATCTCTCCAAAGAATAAAGAATAATTAAGTAAAGAATGATTCTATAAAAATGAGAGCATGTAAGAATACTTCAACGACCTAGGCAATGTTCTTCTTCAGAGAAAAAAAAATTCAAGTCATCCTCTTCTAACTCATTCCAATCACTGAGTCCCTTCTTTGCCTTTTTTGGAATCTCCCCAAGCATAACATCCATTTCATCCATTTTCATATCATTTCCCTTGTGGTTTAGTACTCTGATAACATTCTCCAAACCTAAAATCATGTCATCCATCCTCCATGCTATGAGTTTTCCAAGTTCTTTTATTTTCTCCTAGTGAGGATCTTAGGTCATTGTGAGTGCATCAACTTCTCTCGCTAACAACTTCAGCCTCTCCTCATGTCCCAGATTCTCATTCTTCTTTACAACAAGGACCTTATCCTCTTCAACCAATGTCCTTTTTTTAATGATCAGCTTTGATCTTCACACATATTCAATGCCAAGTCTTCCTTCTTTAATTCTTCCTTCATGGTTTGTAGTAGGGCATCATATTCAACTATCTTGCGCACTATTTGTTTCTTCACTATCTTTTTCAACTGCAATATCTTTCTCTCTCTTTAAAGTTGTTTCTTATGCACTTGGGTCATGCGTGTTGGTTCCCTCATCCAACAAAAGTGCATTAAGGTCCTCAAGTAATGCAGGGCTGATGGAAAGTTACCACTTACATGTTTCTCATATAGTGTTCATGCCTTCAAATCTCCTCTCCAATCTCCTCAAGCAATCTCAAGGAAATTCTCTCACTCTATTTTCTTCTCTCTCCTTTACCTTCTTCAAGCCCTCTATTTCCTCTTCCTTATCCTTTTTATCCTCCAAGAAATTCTCAAGGTAGCCACCTTATCAACATTCCAAACAAGACTCTAGAACTACCTTTACAAGTGCATTACTCACTTGCTCATCAGAGAACTTTGTGGCTTGATTGTCACATGTTTAGAATGTGGAGCCTTCTTCATTCATCTAGTGGCACATGAATCCTTCACACACATCGAACTTGGGCTCATCCATGTGAGTCTGCATATTCCAGGACAATTGTTTCCTTGTGTGCATGTTTTTCCATCTCTCTGGGTCCATTATCTCCCATCCATATAATTGTTCTAGGGAAAGAGTGCTCTAGAAACTCACACGAATAATATTTTTAGGGTCATTGATGTACCCTAACTTAGGTGTTTGCACCATCTCCTCCTGATTCTTCCCACTAGCACACTCATCTATATGCTCTTGTGCTCCAACACCTTCTTTATTCTCTTCTCCAACTCCAATGTCAAGGAGGCCACTACTCGCTCTATTCAACACTATCTTCTTTCTATGTATCCCCCCATTGTAGATTTTTCTTCACGCTCCTATACACTCATGATGTGGATGTTTATATCAAACAATGTTTGTTTCATCACCGATCCCTTCATCGTCTCGAAACTTCAAGTTAGGTGTGAGACATCCTGCACATGAACTTGTCTTGATGACCCCTCCTCATCACTATCTTTCACGGGCACATACTTGCACCTTCTTCTTTTCTCTTCTTCGCAACCTTCTTCACAAGCGTTACGTGGTGACCTCCTCATAGGATGTGAAGTACCTAAAGATTTTCAGCCCCTGTAGTTTTCTTCTTCCATGATCCAACACAATTTTACTTCTTCTTTCACTTCTTCTCTTTGAAGGACATTTTCTAAGTCTTATTTTTCCTTCCTTGGGAGTGAATATTCAAGTGGCCTCTTTGTACCCACATTTGTTTGTTCTTTAGGAGGACATGACAGGTGAAAATTCCTTTCTAGTGATGTACTTTCCCATCCTTAAACCTCAACCTTAATTACATGTACATGCACACGAGTTCTCTATCTCTATCCCATAACCATGACCTCTAATGATATCTATATTATCAGACTCCATTATCTCTACATATGCTTCCTTATTAGGGTAGACATATGTCTTGCATAGAATGTGAATGTATGTGTCTACCTTATCAATGTTAAATTGTAACTTCCACACGTTATGCAGCCAGTTCATTGAATCTTTGAAATAATGAGCAAGAAAACAAAAAAGTAACTTACACTAGGGGATTTTCTCACCCGTCTTCATGAAAAATCACCCCAAACAGAAGTGTTGGTGATTTTGCCATGAACCTCTTTCTAACCTTCCAAAACACTGGGTAGTTCTCTAGGGATGTTTCATTCCCCCTCAAATGCATCATGCATTATTCTATACCACTTCTTTGTGTGCTGCTTATATGTCCCTATTATAGTTCCTTGGCATGTGAAGCTTGCAAACTTCTTCGCAAACAACTTATTTTCCAAAGGGTACACCCACATCTTGTCCTTTAGCCCATCAAGCACACTAATTTCACAAAATACAATGAAAGCAAGATGACACCCCAAGTTATCCTCTCACCTTTATCATTTTGGATGTGCGCTTCTTCCACTATGCCTTCTGCAACGTAGCTCATGATGTTATAATACGTCTTGTTTTCCATTTTGTGTGCTATATACAACCATCACTTGTTTACCTCCTTCCATCTCTCAAGCACCCATTTAACAGTTGATAGGGCATAGAACTACCTTGGTGGATTTTTCTTCTATGTTTGTCACGTTGAAATCCCGACCTCCTTTATGATACTTAAATGTAGTGGTCATCACCTCTACTCCATCATCATCGAAAGGTCACCAACAATCTCCTCACTAGAGTCGCGTAAAATATAACCTTCCCAATCAAATTTTTCATAATTCTCATTCTCCTTCCCACAAAATAGAAGTAATCTTCATGTACGTACACGATACACGAGCCAATGGAATAGACAATGATCGGGGCTTTCCAAATAACATTAAACTCAAATAATTACATAACCCCAACACTTTCCAATAGCTTGTAAATGTTATTATCATACACCCTTTTTCCATCCACGATTTGCCTATTCGTCTTCAACACCGTATCTTCCTTTATATCCTTCCAGGTATCTTCTCTCCGATGATTGAAGTCACTAATTTTTCATTTTTTCAACTGTGATGTCCATGATATCCCTTCAATAACATCCTTTGGGTATTGCATTTCTACAAACCACTCATGTGGGATGTTCCTCGGTCTCCTTCACAATGGCTAGAGATCTCTTTGGTGCCATTGTTTTGCTTAAGTAAAAATGTGCTCTAAAAAATGTTTACCCTCACACTCCTTTCTCCTTTGTTTCTTTGACAATATCCCATTCCCTAGTGTGCCCGATGTAAATATGTCTCCTTAAAACCCTAACCTTGAACCTTCCATCTACACACACCCAACTAAATCAAACACCCTTCCACGTGGAGCTCCATAATTGCCATGTTTCCAAATCACCTAATTTTTTCGATCAAACGCTTTCTCTTCACTTCCACACTTCATCACACTTAACAACTCAAGAAAACTCAAAGGATGCAAGGTAAAAATAACATTACAAGCACCTTCCTTTATATATCCATTAAAACCTTCCACATTAATTACTCCTTAACCCACCATACATACGTGGCATTAATTCCACCCTTTTTATCTTTTGTGTGTGTCGTGCATATTCTTTCACAACCCCAGTCATAACCTTTTAGTGCACCCCACTACTTCTCGACCACATACCTCCTTTCACACGCTCCTCCCTACACCAAAGTATAAAACCATTACCCTATACCAAGTAGTTTCCATGTTTTTTCCTACCTCGTGTTACATTACATGTCCATCCATCTACATGTGGTCTTTAATATGAGAAATTTTCTTTAAGTAAGAGAACCTATCTTTTTCAATGCACACAAATCATGTATCAAAGCACCAATCACTTATTCTTTCCAATCCACCCCACACTAAAAGTATGTATGGTCCTCTACACATGAATTCAATAGATAGTAATCAGCTCTAGCATGCAAGTGCACTTATTACAACAAAACACTAAACTAAATTGACAAAGCATAACAATGATGAAAGGAAACATGAAAGGAAAATGCATTAAATGGAAATCTAATCTAAGTGGAAATACTACCTTATTACAAACACCAAGAAGAATTATTTATAGTAGGGCTTCATCCTACTCCCATTGAAGTAACTAGACAATAAAGTTTCATCCATTTCCTTTAATTGAAAAGCATGTTTCCAATATCTTTGTTACATACAAAATGGTCCCAACCAATGAACTTTCAACTTCCCAGGTGGTGCAAAAATTTGAATCATAAAGAAGAACCATCTTTCCAACCTCAAATTCCTTATTTCAAATATTTATATCATGTCATGCCTTATGTCTCACTTTTTTATCTTTTCTGGCTCCATCTAGAAATAATGCACCCTTTCATCTAACTACATCAGTTTGTTTATGTGCTCTTCAACATCTTGTTCATCATCTAATCCTCCTTACGTGTAAATACGTAGGGATGGCAACATGAATTCCATAGGCAATACAACCTCCACGCCAAACACCAACTAAAGGGTGTGGCCTTATTCAATCTTTTGTAAGTGGTCATGTATGCCCAAAGTACAAATAAAACTTTATCATCCCAATCTTTTCTTCCAACATCACATATTTTTATCAATGTTTATCCCAAAATATTTTTGAAAGCCTCAACAGTATCCATTGTCTATGGGTGATAGGGTGTTGTCTTGTGGTGTGCCACCATAAACTCAACCAAAATAATTTTGATGGTCTCATTAAGAAAATGAGTGCCCCTATCACTTGTCAAGCTCAATGGACATCCATACCTGCTGATAATGTTTTCCCATAAAAATCTTGTTGTTGTAGTGGTCATGCAATCCTTTGTAGAGCGTGCTTCTTTTCCCACCTTTTCAGATAGTTTGTACAAGTTATAATGTAGCACGTGCCAGTCCTATACGCATGGGTGGGGGAAATAGGACCTACAAAGTCAATCGCCCATTTCTCAAATGGTTCAACACTTGTAATAGGCCTCAAAGGCATCTCATCTCTATTCCTAGGCTTCCCAAGGCATTGAAAATGATCACACACCTTGACATATTCTTTAATATCCTTATATAAAGTTTCCCACCAAATCCAACCATCAAATCTTGTATGTGGTGGCATCTCCTACATAATGACCTCTTGCAATTCCACCATGAGATTCTTCCATAATCCCCTCATGCTCATGCTCCATAACACCGTGTAAAAAATTCATCATGGCCTAGCTTGTATAAATCTCCACCTATCAACTAGTAAGGTGTCACGTGTATTGCAAGTTGTTTCTTCTCTAAAGTCTTCATTCCTCGAGTGCCTTTCCCAATTTGCACAAAAATACTACAATATCTTCCAACTTAGTGGGCGCATGATTCAATCTAAAGATTTGTGCATCCGAATTGTGTCCTCAATGCTCTATGCACATCCTCACCAAATTGATCCTCGACAAATGATCATGCCTTGAATTATTTTTTCCTAGTTTCACAATCACTATAAACTAAACTCCTAAAATAGTAGTATCCACCTATGCAAATGCACCCTTGTAAAATAGGCTTGTTGACCAAATACTTAAGTGTCATATGATATGTGAAGAAGATAAATGGTGTTTCCAATAATATTGTATAAAAATTTGTAGCACATAAATCATGGACAAAGCTTCGCACTCAGTAGTTGTATAGTTATGTTCATCTGGTGTCAACTTCCTTCTTGCAAAACAAATAGGGTGGTCTATAATTCCTTCTCCTGGTTGTGTTAACACGGCACCAATTTCCATCCTAAAAAGTATCACATGAACATGAAATGGTTTGTCCCATGAAGGAAAGCACAAAATAGGTGCAATGGTCAACCTTTCCTTCAATGTTTCAAACGCATGTTGTTGCGCCTCACCTAATAGAATTTTCCTTTAGCTTTCAATAATTCCTCCAGGGGCATGGAAATATTTGCATAACCCTTAATGAATTTCCTGTAATACCTTGTATGACCAAGAAATCCATGCACTTCACTTTGATTATTAGGTTCTTCCAATCCCAAGATCACAACGACCTTGGCTGGATCTACCAACAAGCCTTCCTTACAAATAATATGCCCAAGAAAAGTGCCAAAAGGTGTCGCAAAGATACATTTCTTAATATTCAAAGAGATGCTCAACTTCCTACACCTTTCAAACATAAGCCTTAAATTTTCACAATGATCCTTAACCAAACCATACACTATCCAATCATCTAGATATACCTAAAAATTATGAATGAAGTCCTGAAAATGTTTGTACAACAATGCACGAGAACATGCATGTGCATTCTTCATTCCAAAGGGCATAACTTGTATATATGCAAAAATCCCCATTCAATGGTGAAAGTTTTCTTTTCTTGATCTTCTTTAGCAATATGCACACTTGATGATAACCTGAAAATCCATCAATAAAAAGAGTAGATCTCATGCCCTGAAACTCCTTCAAGGATCTCTTCATAAATGGGGTGGGAAAAGGATCAATAACACATGAAGCATTTAACTCTATAATCCACATAGATCCTTATCCTCCCATCCTTTTTAATATTGATGACCATGGGACTCACCCACTTAGATTCCTCAATGGGCTCAATTATTCCAGATTTCAACATTTTATCAATTTCTTCCTTCACCTTGATGCACATATTAGGATTCATCATGTAAGGCCTCTTCCTAATCAAATGTGCACCTTCTTTTAAGTTTTATTCTCATCTCACCTAAATAAGGGTGTACTCCTTTTAATTCATGATAGCCCCATGGAAATAAATCCTGAAATTCATGCAGGAGTTCAATAATCTTAGCCACCTCCTGCTCCAACTAATAATCACCAATAATGGCCTCTTAGGTTCTACATCTATCCCAATGTTAACCTTCTTTGTTTTCATAGGCTCATGATATGCACACGCCTTTTCATCTACGTTTTCCATCACCTCGATGTACCTTCAATGTGGTTAACATCCAAATTATTATCCTCATCATCATCATCATTATATGCATACTAGTTTACCCTTTTCCTTTTTCTTCCCAGAGCGGACCATTTCTTCTTCTTTAGTCTCTTCAAGGTCAAGGCATGCCTCTAAATCTATCTCTCAAACATATCTAAAAATTTCCTCAGCCTTCACGTTATCTCCCAAAGTAAGGCACTTCATAATCTGCAGTGCTTCATTAACTAGAGGTTTAGTAGAAAAAGTAATCAAAAGTTTGAATCATACACTGAGGTCATCTCTCTTCCAATTAATTATCTCTCATGTCAATTCTACATGGACATACCATGCATGTGCATGTAACCACTTAGGGTGGTGTAGAAATTATGTACCCAAAGTGATGGTGGTAAGGCCTCCTACCCTCTCATCCAAAGTCTCTCACATTCTTGGACGTGGTGCAAAGCAGGGGACTTCCATGGAATTCACATATTTGAGAAGGTACATTTCTCCTTAGAAACCTAGTAGAAAAGGTGATTCTCACCTCTCACATTCTAATAGGTTGTCTCTGTGTAGTCCACCAATGCATGTTGTTGTCCCACAAGGTATAAACCAACATATTTCTTCTTGTCACCCTCATCCTTCCACTGGGCTTCCATGGTGTGCAAAAATACATCAGGTTCCTTCACCAATGTACCAAGGTACTTGGTTATGACTCAAGTGTCAAACCATGTGTGACCTGATCATGCAAGTAATAATATTCTTGATCTCTCTCCCAACTACTTCATATGTTCCATGCACCTAGTTGTCACAAGAAATACTTGTAGTATCACTAACTAAATGAGCATCATCCCATTGTATCACTCCTTCCTTAGATGGCTCAATTACCTCAGGATCTCTGATTGTACATGTGTATATCATGTTCAAGTCTTCTTCACTCAAAGGCTCAACATATGGAGCATCCTTTGCATATGTCAATGGTATAATGACACACTCTTCTTTATTCTCAAAGATAATGTACCCCTTGTTGAAGTGTAAATCTGCATTATTCACATAACACCAAGGGCACCCAAGTAACACTGGGAAACTATCTACCTCTATGCGATCTCCAATACTTCAAAGTCCCTAGTAAACTTGGCTCCCTAAATCATAATAGTCACATCTTTTAATACCCCAATAGGATTATCCCTAGTTCTATTTTCCATATACAACACATTCAAAGAAGGCTTTGCAATGGTGGTCTACCCATCTGATTCCAAGCATCCAACATGAGTACATTAACTTCTACACATGTATCTATCAAAATGTTTCTCAAAAGCCATCCATCAATAACCACATTCAATGTAATCTCTTTATCATACTCATGATTATGGGGAGGAATATTTGCATGAAGTATCTTCCTCTCATGCTCATTACCTGTGCATGGTAATTTTTCTCTCAACCACTCTCCTAACAAGGGGATTATGTTCTCCTGGTGCAACATTTGACATACCTCCTTTAAGTCATCTACGTCCTTCTATGGGATTTCAACCTTATTTTCTCATTCCATCACGCATGCCTATTCCTTCAAGCTCTTGAATTTCTCCTTGTAAATTCCTGATAACGTCCATAGTCTCTAAGTAAACTTCTTTCGATGTTCAACATTAGGGTACTTTGCATTAATCACTTCTTTTTTTTATAGTCGGTTTATACTTTGGAGGTTTACATGAGCATGTGCAGCCTCAACATGTGTGGTAACTAACATAGGTTGTAATTTAAAATTAAGCCCAACCTTTGAACATCCATTGATCTCCATCCACATGTTGTATCTTAATCATAGTTTTTCCCTTGTCTTTCTTGTGTTGCTTTCTCATATGCTCATACAAGTCAGGGCATTCTTCAAATTTGTGTTTTTTCCACACCATGAGAAAACCACATTCTGAGGGCACTCACGCTGATAATGATCAGGAGATCCACAAGTAAAACAAGTTCCTCTAGGAAATCCTCCTCTTCCACCACATGACCTCGCCTCTATATCCACCACGAATCCTCTATTCTATTATCCCCATTATTGCACCCTTCATTATGTTGTTCTCCTTGTTCCTTAGATCCACCTACTACACTAGTCTAGCGCACACCAGTTTCAATAGCCTCATGAATATGATCAATCACTCTATAGTTAACAATATCATGAGTATGAGTTTTACAAATTTTACAATACATAGATACATTCTTCTTAGATCACATGCGTTGTAAAAGAGGACATCTACTCACATCATGGTCCAAATGAAAATCTCACAATCCAACAACATGGCATGCATAAATTATGAGGAAAACTATCCTTAGTATGTCCTTCAACCTCACAATCCATACACCATATCCCATTGTGTGTCTCATGAGCTGAATTAGCAGAGAGATTCTCCAATTGTTTCACCATTTCTATAATCTACTTCTAAAATGGACTTAATCCTATGTCCACACTCCCAACTACCTCAATGTGTAGAGTTGCCTCCAAAGCATGTCATGTGAAGATCCAAAAATCTTATGAGATAGTGCCCTTCTGAACAGTCAACAACCCACCAAAAACCATTGTGCATGTTAACTAGGGTGTATGTCATAAGACAACTTTGACAACAAAGTTTTAAAATGCACGTCATACTCCCAAATGCTTTTTGATAAGCCTTCTTAATGTCCTTAAGCGCATTGATACTTTTCTATTCAAACTCAAGGATATGGAACTCATGGCTAAAAACATAGAGCAAAAGCATCATAATCCACCATAGTCTGATGTGGGTCATACTTTCTATACCAGCTATGTGCGCACCCTTGAAGAGTAGTAGAAAACTGACTCACCTTCCTATCTAAGCAGTGATTCCTTAGCATGCCATAGAAACTCACACTTTTGCACATGCTTTGCAACATCTTCAATACCTCTATATTCTAGAAAGTGAGGGAATCTCATAATAAACTTGTTGACGTTGATGTGGGGGGGTTGGGGATGTGATTCTTGTCCTCTAGATCCATAAACTAGAACCACCCACCAAGTATTTCCTCCACCACTAGAACCACCTGATCCACTTGATCTTAAACCTCCTAATCCACCTCCTATAAAGTGGGGTGTCTAACCATAGTGGATGTACTTCCTTGTGTCCCAATAGTAGTACTAAACTAAACTCCCACATTCTTTGTGAAGTTGTAGTACTTCTAGATGTGTTTCCAATGTTCTACATGCCCACACTTTGTCCTGATGATGCACACTAGAAAATATTCCTCCAATCATTCCTCCAAATAACAAAGATGTTTCACTTATGATGTCATAGATGTTGTGTTGTCTGATGTACTTCTATATTCAAAGGGAAATGATATCTACCTAAGCCACTATATTACCTACACTCATATTTTTATCAATAGTTACTTCTGAACTTGAACACTAAGCACAAGGGCTAGGTCACCAGGTGGGATCTAGATGCACACCCATGGTCCTTAGTCTTTCCTCATCAAACACACTCTCATCAAATCAGAGGGGATTATCTATTGCACTTTCCTAAGTGGGGAGATCTTGATGCTCCACTCCACATCTTCCACGTGAGCTTCAAATCCTTCATGACATCATCCTCTCACAACTCCATAGACTCCTCAATATCACGCTTGTTTCACCAATTCCCTCTCCCATGCACTTCATTATACTTAATTCACTTTTCTTCTCTTTCCATTGCTTCCACCAAGTCCACCATCTTTCACCACACCTTCTCCTTCCCCTACACATGGTGGTATGTTTAGCTAGCCATAGGTAGGTTCTCTAAACTCAACACCACCATCAAGATCTTAATGGACAAAGGAATAACATGAATGTAAGATCCTTTTGGCTCACAAAAAATTCAAACTCAAAACTTTCATACAAGAATACGTAGACACAACATTCTCCAAAGTATAATCACACACAACACCAACCCACCAATGATCTACAACACATGCGTCCAAGGTTCATCTACATCAAACAAAGCTTGATACTCTTCCTATGTCCAAATCCTTGGTCTATAACTCCATATTTTCTTTGATGCATATGGGAAAACCACTTGTACAACTCTATTGGAAAAGAAGCAAAATAACGTCTCATAAAGCTCATGATAAATATGTTCTTTAACCCACGTGCATGCATTGAAATCAGTCCAGAACCATATCTTCACACAAACTAATCTTTTCCATCAATTACCCAATCTTCAATGGCCGTAAGAGTTAACCAATATGCCATCATCATGCAACATCATGGTAAAAGTTCAAAAATAGGTCCCTGAAAATAACCAAAATGTAGTCTTATTTTCCCACTCAAACCCTAAGCATTGGAACTTCACTCCATATGATCTGAGCACTCACCTAAAGCACATAAAGGTACCAAGGTCCCTCTTTGTTACTTGTCTTACCAAGGTGTTAGCATGCATATTCATAATAACCATACTCAAAGTGTATATTTCATTTTAATAATCAGATCCATGAGCTCAATTTGGAAAAACACATAATAAAGAAATCATATAGATCACATAAGTATTAATATCATATTCACCATACAATAATCATGAATAGAAACATCAACAATAAATATCCATCCATAATGATCCATTATATTAATTCATGATAAACTAGTAGTTGAATACACCATAAGTATCATTACAAATTCATGCGCACAAACATATCAGCAACATAACTCTATTAGTGATCCAGATCTCGGTCTCATCCTTGGTCTCATCAACAATGCAAATCAATACATATATATAGGGGTGGGAACTTTCATTCACCACCCATGCACTCTCAAAATAGGTCACATGCTCAAAATAGACATGCATGCATACAAAGATAACTAAAGAAGCATACAAACTTTGCCTAATAATAGATCATCTATAATTAACTCCAAATCCAACCCTATTATTAGCTCTGACATTGCATGCCTCTTGGTCTTCCACTTGCTCCAAAAATAGTTTTTCCTTCACCAAGAAGTCTTCTTGCTCTTATCCTTGTTCTCTCATACTCCATCCTATTTTTAGCCCATGTATGTCAAAACGGCTAAGTCCGAAACTTTGTCCTTTTCGGTGTGAAACCTCAAGGCACAAATCTGTCAACCTTCCACACCTATCCATGCACCCAATTCTTATGTGTCACTATCATATGCACCTTCGATACATAGGTTATATTTTACCATGTCAACAATATCACAATTTATCTTTTTACATCATCACAAAATTCTTTGACTAGGTGTTGTTAAAAGTCTCTATAAGTTCATGTATTGTTTTTTTTAAGTGGCCACCTATTCCCCCTTTTGAGCCCCATTATACATCTAGCCTCATGTTAAACTTAATTGTACTCATGTTCTTATTTCAAAGAAATTTTCAAAATAAGGGCCCTAATAATAATGTAGGGATAACATAAGCCCTCAAAACATCTCTTATCATTATTATGTTCTTACATGGTGTTGTCGATCCATTAAGGTTCTATGGAACGAGATCAATTGCGTATATATTGATATAAATTTCCAAAAAAATGGGAAATTTTTTTGGAGATCCAAAGCCGATGAACAAGATTGTGAAACCATATTTTCCTAGCTAAAATTTGTCAAAACCACACTCTACAAATATCGAGATAATGTGCACCAACATTATTGGAAAAGGTTTTTTATTATTGTTTATTTTTATGGGTTTTATTCACCTCATTGTTTTCTTTATCTCGCATAATATTTCTGATGAATATATTCATATTTACAATTAATCAAATATTCTTCTAAAATCCTTCTTATTGTCAATTGTTATTACTTTTGAAATATTATTTCATGTAATTAATGGATCTAATTTACTTCTTAAAATATATTTAGACGGAGATACATTGTTTATGGATAAATGTATTACATCTTAAATTTAAAATGAAATTCCCATAAAATATTTTAGTGACTTGCTTTATCTTACATTCTTGATAGCCTTCTAAGGTTAGTTTTTGCTTTGAACTTTAATGATTAATTTGGTTTTTGTAGGGAATTTCTCATTTTATTTGTTCCAAATATATTAGCCATATCTAATGTGTTCTTTAAACACTAATATCTCTATGCATTATATTCCAAATAAATTAGATTCAAAATCATAACTATGAGGAGTGTTCTAGGATGCATTCCAACCTTTTTTATTTTGTCAAAACTCCTTTGGTTAATACTATATATTTTGTGGAAAATTAAAATAGATGTTGTAAAATGATGTTAACGTTATTCTTGAAGTTATGATTTATTTTCCCAATAATGCCTCTTTGAATAATTTTATTGTGAATGGTTCTTGTGCATGTGAAGGCAACAAATGAAACAATTATTCTTATATGACCAAGAAAGGCTACAAGAGCTTCCACAAATTAGACAACATATTTTGAAAATCCTTGGTGAAATAGATGATTTGATTAGTGTATTAAAACATATTTAGTGTCAAATCCTTTAAGTCAAGAGCTATAAATAGATGAGAATCATGACACTATGAGGGGTCATGAGCTAGAAATATAACTTATCAGCTTAAGTCCTAGAAAATTTGACACTTTGGAAGATTTATTTACCAAGCTCAAGTCCTTATGATTGTAGTTAAAATAATGTGGAACAGAAAGAAGGATGAACAACTAGTTATTTCAGTGCTTTCCAAACTAGGTCATGACTACTCTATCTTTATCTCTACCTTTATGCTACCAAGAGGGCTCTTAGATCCACATGGTCTATGCCATATTTAGATGAATTTATTGTCAATTTGACTAAGGAGCAATAAAATTTAATCCAAATGGGCACCTTGAAGTCATCCAAACCTCAAGCCCTCATTTTCGGAATGGGAAACAAAAATCCACTACCTCTTCCAAGTCTACCACTGAAACCTCCAGTTCAAATGGGAAGCCTAAGAAGGAAAAGGTTAAGTGTGCTTATTGCAAGAAACTTGGGCATGATGAGAACAAATGTATGAAGAAGAAAATTGACCACATCAGTCATCTCCTTGAGAAGAACAACATAGGGGTCCCTAAATCTATCAAGCAAACTTTATCACCCAATAATAAGCTAACGCAAAGGAAAAAGATAAAGAGAAACATAAGGGAAAGGCACTAGTTGCAGTTTCATCCTCATCTACTCATTCTCGAGTTATTGATTCTGGTGCTTCACACCACTTGGGTTCAACACAGGTTTATTTTTATTCCTTAGAGCATTACAACATGTCCTTCATCACTTTGGGTGATGATACTCTAGACACATTTTCAGGGAGGGAATCTATCAAGTCAAAGGTGGAACATTCACAAATGTTCTCAGTGTACCTTCACTTTTAACTAATCTCCTATTAATGTATAAGATGACTCATATAGGGAAGGGCACTAGAAAACCTATTTGATCTAAATTTAGTTGAGATCAAGGAGTGCATAAGAAGACTACAAAGAAGCAGTGGGAAGGGAAGATCACCATGCTAGGTTATATACCTTCTCACACTTTGCACCTAATGTTTCCCTACTACATTGCTCACACATTCAAATGGAGTTAGCAAATTATGGCATGAGTGGTTTGGCCATCTTAACTACCACTACCTTGAGCAACTCAATTAACATGACATGGTTATAGGATTTCCTAGAGTTCATTTCTCAAAGGGACTTTATGAGGGTTGTGCTCTTGGAAAACACCCTAAAGAGAAATTTGAAAAAGGAAAATCTTGGAGAGATTCAAAACATTTAGAGTTGATTCACAGTGATGTCATAGGGATTTTCCCCATCCTTCTTTCACCATGGCCAAATATGCTCTCACCTTCATAGATGACTTTTCCAAATATACATGGGTCTACTTCCTTAGGCAAAATTAAGTGTTTGATTACTTTTAGGACTTCAAGGCACTCACTGAGAAACAATCTAGGAAATGCATCAAATTTATTCAAACAAATAATGGGGGAGTATGTTAGCAATATATTTGAGAATTTTTGCACCACATAGGGTATTGATCTACAATGCGCTTTCCTTACACTCCTCATCGAATGGCATGGCGGAATGTAAAAATCGATCCTTGAAAGAGATGGAAAATTGTATGATCTACTCTAAATATTTGACTTTGTAGTTTTTGGTAGAAGCCAAAAATTGTGCTCGGTTTCCCCAAAAAGCTTTGAAAGGTATAACTCCCTTTGAAGCTTGGCACAATAGGAAACCAAAAGTTAATCACTTCAAGTTCTTTGTATCACTAGCAATGGTATGCATCTCAAAAATAAATGTAAGGCAATGGAGCCTCAATCCAAACCTTGCATCTTTGTTGGGTATCCAAAGGAGGTCAAGGGCTATAGACTTATCCATCCTACTACTCATGATTTGTTCATCAAGAGAAGTGTTAAGTTTCAGGAGAGTCCCACTGACTCTTTACTTGATGTTTTTCTATCTACTTTGGCTTCACTCAGTTTTGATGAGCAACCTTAAGGATTCAGATTATCCACAACAAGTTCTTAAGGTAAATTATTCTACTTCTTCCATTTCTGACAACGAATAGAGAAATGAGGGTCATCCTCATCTACTTATAGCCATATTTCATAGGATGAGGATTCGACACATGACTTACCCACTTCAGCCCTCTAAAGGCTAGGTAAACACTTCATAGTGTAGGCACTTGGGTAGGGGATCTAAAGGATGACAGACGTACTCAGGTAGACTATTAGAGTAGGCCACATGCCTTTTATGCTTCAGTGACAAATCCATAGAAATTTTGAGAGGCATCAAGCATACTTGAGTGGGATAGTGCTATGCATGAGGAATATAATTCCTTAATCAATAATCACACTTGGGATTTGACTTCACTTCCTAAGGGAAGGAAGATGGTTCGATGTCAATGGATATATCGACCAAATTTATAGCATATGGGTCAGTTGATAAGTACAAGGCTCGGTTAGTAGCCAAGGTTTTTTCACAGTAGCCAACATAGACTACTCAGATACCTTTGCACCCATAGCCAAGATGACTTCGATTAGAATCACACTTTCTTTATCCACAACACATGGTTGGAGTGTGCACTAAATGGATGTGAAGAGTGATTTTCTTCACGGAGACCTATAAGAGGAGATCTACATAGATCAACCACTGGTTTTGTTCAGGGTTCATCCTTAGTTTTCATACTTAGGAAATCCATATATGGCCTCAAGCATGCCCCTCGAATCTTGGTATGCCAAGATGGATTCCTTCCTCCTAGCTTTTGGTTTTACTCAGTCCATTCAGATCCCAATGTATATCTATTATGGCAGGATGATTCATTATTGATACTGGTACTTTATGTTGATGACCTTTTGATCACTAGGAGTACTTCATCAACTATCTTAGCAGTGAAGACAACTCTTCAGGATAGATTCACCATGATTGACTTGGGTCTACTACACTACTTCCTTGGCATTGAGATCACACAGTCTCGATTCAAGGATTTCACTTGCACATCCAAAGTACTCTCTCGATCTTCTAGATCGGTTTCACATGGTTGATTGTAAGCCATCTCCTCTCCATTCTTATTTGGATTCAAGCTTGAGGTTGATTGTTCCACACCCTTGGTTGATGCTACTTTGTATTGACAACTTATTGGCAAAAATTATTTATTTGACTCGCACTAGACCTATTATCTCATATTCCATTGGTATTGTTTTGAGGTCGGGGAAAATTTTAGTGGAAAATATTTTTTAATTCACGAATATTATAGTTTTTAAAATTTGAAATTGGTAAATTTTTAGGGTAGGAATTAGGACCGGGTCGCCAAAAATTCTCAGTACAAGTTAATTTTAGGGGTCAATTCACCATTAGCGCGAAATTGAAATTCGTGATATTCACCTTTATGTTGTCAGTTGGTAGCATTTTTTTATACTACCAACCGATAGCATAATATATGTTGTCAATCGGTAGTATAAAACATGCTATCGGCCGACAACATATTTTATGCTAACGACCGATACCATACAAAAATGTTACCGATCGGTAAATTTTTCATCGATGTCATTAGATAGAAAAACAAAGTATGGGGTTTTTTCTCTAACGCTATATTTTAGGAGGATGGATTTCTCATTGAGATGATCATTTTAATTGCTAACATCAAAAAATTCAAAAAAAACTTTTTTTCCATACAAAATTAGGCGAAATCTATATTTTTCAAAAAAAAATCACATTTTTGAATTTTTCTCTTTGTGCCATGTTTTGTGAGGACATATTTCTCATCGAGCCGGTCATTTTAACTGCTATTTTCAAAATTGATTTTTCAAAACATTACGTATGTTTTTACTAACATCATATACTATTAGCCAACATCATAATATATGCTATCGGTCAATAAGCATATAAATGCTACCGTCCGCAAAGATATTTTACTTCAAAACCTGTTTTCTTCATATTCGCCATCATCACGAAAGTCAATTTTCACACATTCACCAAGGAATATCTACGAATTTTTTTAGGGGGTCTTCAAATTTACCCCGTTCGAGGTTCATGCAGGAACCCCATGAGATGCATTGGAAAACAACTAAGAGGATTTTGCACTACATTCAGGGCTCACACAAATATGGGATTCACTACAGGGTTGGTTTAGACATTGACTTGGTCAGCTACATAAACTCAGATTGGGCTAATGACACTAAGTGTCATAAGTCCACTTTAGGTTATAGTTTCTCATTGGGTTTTGGTCCTATTAGTTGGTCAAGCAAGAAGTAGAATGTTATTTCTCTATCATCCACAGAGGCAGAGTACAGGGGAGTTGTTAACGTAACTACTGAGGCTATTTGGCTTCAAGGGATTCTTTCCAATATTGGCATCCGATCGTGAAACCTATAGTCATCTTTTTGTGATAATCAAATCACCATCTAGATATGCAGGAATATGGTCCTTCATCAGAGGAAAAAACACATTAAGATTCACATACACTTCATTCAAGAGCTCATTCATGAGCAAGTCATCGATTTGATATTCTTCCAGTCTTCAAAGTAGGTTGTTGACATCTTCACCAAACCTTTCACTGAGAGAAATTTCATTCATCTACGATCTCTTCTTGGGGTGCGGTCTACATCAGCAACTTCATCATATTCAAGGGGGTTCTAGCCTCCTCACTACTTCATGTCTCTATTTCTTTTATTTTTATTTTTTTTTTTTTTTTGGGTGGGGGGGGTTTCCCACTAGGTTTTCTCCTTTTACTCTATCTTATGAGATATTGCATTGTACATGGGTACCTCATCAGGCGTTGTTGTCGAGACCCACATTCCTGTTTTACTTCCCACCTAAGTTGTTCTTATCGGGGTGTTAGTGTAGGATTTATTTTCATCACTTTATTTGTATTATTGTACTTTAGATATTCCACATCGCTAGGATTTTCCCTACACTTATGGGATATGTTTGCTTAGGTGTACACTTGACTACACTATTATAGGTGTTGGTTACCACTATTCAAGGTGGAGATTACCATGATTCTAGGATAAGGTTACACATTAACCTCTTATATGTACATCTCTTACATTATTTTATTTGATTGTATTGAGTTGGATATATTTCTGTGTTATTGTAATTATCTCACTTGTATTTTCATAATTTGTAGTCTTGTATGCTTGCTTTGTTTTGTCTTGGAATAATTCACATCTTGCATCATTCACATGTGCATTCTTTAAACCAGCAGATCTTTGGCGCTTCTCCGATACAAACACCTAGAGACTTATACATATGGTGTAAGGTCATATTCTTCGTTCAAATTTTCAAAAAACAATCAAATCACCCCTTAGGAAGAAAATTTCTAATCGTGGTCGAGTATCTTCTTAAAAAAATTCCACACTGTAAACTATGCAACTATATTTTTTTCATAATATATTAAGGTTACATTATATATGACTATCTCTACAAGGTTGGAAGGCATCAATTTCCCATCAAAACAACTAAAGTATGTATATATATTTGTGGCCACCCTTTCTAGCTTTCCCATATGTTCATTTACTAATTTTCCATAATCATCAATGTCATTTATAATTCAAGATCCTATGAATTTCTTACTCCTATAATTTTATCCTAACTCTATTAGCCACTTTCTCTCCATGGCGATTGTGTATTTATCAACATCATATACAGAGATAGGATTTGTTTAGTTTTTCCTCTAGGGAATCAAAATCTTTCTTTTCGTCTTAATTTGCATCGACCATCTAAATGAATAGGTAAAATATGTTTTTTCATCACTTAAATATCTTGTTAATACTTATGAGTATATGCTTTATACCTTATTTCTTTTTGTTGTGTCATCCTTGTTCAAAAACATCATCTTATATGCCTTGTGATTATCTATCACATCATCACAAATACGTTGTTCTCACATGATATTGTGTGTTATATAATACAATAAGTTTCTTATTATTTCCTCTATTCACCAATCAACATATCCACTTTAGATCTTATTCATATTGTGTATGCTCCTTATTCACTTTTTTAATCACGCAATCAATTAATTTTTCAACTATGCACTCCTTGCTTCCTCCAACATAACACATATTTGCATCTAATTTTTTATGTAGTGTCGTCTAAGATTATACACAATTATGTTTTCTGCGCATGTGTGAGTTGGACCAAATGCATAATGGATCCCTTATCCACATGTTCTACTACTCTTTTAGCAAGGATTAATGGTGATATATGTTTGTATTGGATGAGGATAGATTTAATGGTCTTCGGGGGGTCATATGGTGTCAACAATTCGGAGTTACCCATCACTCACAAATATGTAACAATTTTCTACTCAAAGGATCCCCCTTATTACATGGTTTGTTTCTCATTCTCCACCCATTTACTTTCTAGCTTTATTTTCCCCTCCTCATTGGCTTTCAATTTATATAGAGACGAGCTATAGAGAGGGGGGGCAAACCTCTATAGAGTAAAGTGGGGGTGGAGTCGTATAGTTCTATAGAGGGCAGATCGGAGAAGATAGACTTCATGCTCGCCCCCTCTCTAAAACTTTCTATAGGGCAGAAATACATAGAGTAGAGCTTTCCCATATATCTCGGACTCGGATGGACAATCGATCTCCCTCCTCCAACTATAGAAACCATACGTAATTTGATTGTGATTGGATTGTGATTTTGATTGGATAGCCTTCCTCACCCTCTAGAGTTTAGATATAGGGTAGGTGAGATCCCCCTCTCTCTATATATACATTCAACCTCACCCAAATATATGATATAGAGAGAGGGGCGAGATCCCCCTCTCTCTATATAGATTCAACCTCTCCCAAATATATAGAGATGTGCTTCAGTGAGATCTAAAGAACCTTACCCTCCCCAGATTGCTAGTCGAGGGGTGGGTGAATGATCTTTGAAACGATTTCTTTCTACCTCCCGTTTATCTCTCTAATTTTTCTATGGCTTGTTTCTTTTCCACCTATGATTTATCCTCTTTTTCCTTTACTATGCTTATGGACTCTAATTTGTTTTGTTCCTCCTTTTATTTTCCTTCTTCTAGTTCTTTATTTTTTTATTTCAACATATTTTATTTGTTATTTCCTCTTATTTTTTATTCTTGACCCTCTCCATTTATTGTTAGGCCGGAAATTATTTCTTTGTGGTATATTCTTGGGATTTTTGTTGTTGTACATATAATGATTTTTCTAGCATCTTCATTTTTGTCTTTTTTTTTGCTTTGATTTAGTTTTTTTAGGGCCTCTTCTCGATCTAGTGTTTTTTTATATACACGCATGGGATGCTTAGTGTACAATTTTTATAATGTTATCTATTTCAATTTGTTTGTTTCCTCAGTGAAAATATTTGATGTGGACTTTAATTTGGAAACTTTGACTTCATTTTTCTTCTTATTTTCCTTTTGTTCATCCCTTCATATCTCTATAGTTCTAGTTTTTACAATCATAGGTAGGAAGTCAATTATATATTCATAATTTGATTTAGATATTAATATAGTCCATAATGCCTTCAATAATATCAATCCTCCTTATTATGTAGGTAGTATCATACATTCTTGTGACTTTGGCTAAGCCACCCTCTTGTTTGCATTATTTTAATAGCATAGATACATCCTCTACATGGGTCTCTGAGTCTTCTTCTTCTTCTTCCTCTTCAAGTTTCCTTTACTCTTCTTTCAAACCCTCTTCTTCATATGTATATTTTTCTTCTACCCGTGTCTCTTGAATTGTCTACAAATTATGCATTATCCCCTTCTTCATAGTTTTTATTTTAGGTATTTTTGTGGTTGTGAGCTAGATTGTGTGTGATGAGTCTATTTATTTGTATTTGGACTATTTTGGGTAGGGTGTTTCCTATGTCTCTCACCACTTGGGGTAAAAATCCTCCAACCTCAAGTATCATGTATTTTCCTTTAGTATCATATTACATAGTCTAGTCTATTGCATTTTTTTCTATTTTTTCTTATTACAAAGGATCATACCTAAAATTATTGATCTTCTCTACCAAAATATCTATAAGGATCACTAGTACAAATTGAATGCACATGTAGTTTTAGAAAATTAAATAACTAACAAGCATGAAAGTGCAAAAATAAATTAATATGCAACAAAGCCAAGATTTCTCCAAATAAACCTAAAATTAATCTTCTCTACCAATATCAAGATTTCTCCAAATAAATTACTTTTAGAAAATATAGCTCACAAATGAAGATGTACATATATGAGAGTGAATGTGTAACTCCTCCATAATTAGTGGACAAAGAGCCCAAAATAGAACTGTAACTCCCACACTTGACATAGTCAAATAAGGAGTAACTCCCACTTCGCTAAAAATGATGGCTAATTGTATCTCTATGACTAACATTGAGTGTAACTCCTATACATAAATACGCCTAAACAAGATAACTCCTAAAGTGTAGGAATAATCCATGTGTAGGAATAATCCACATAAATAAATAAATGAAATAAATAATATCCTACACTAACACCCCCTTAAGCATAGCTTAGGTGGACATAAAAGAAAGTGGGTCCCAAAACAAGGCCTGATGAGGTACCCACATATAATGCAACTCTCAAAAAGTGGAGTAAAAGGAGAAAACCCAAGGGGAAAAAATCCCCCAAAGAGAGAAAGAAGATAAGGTAGGACTAGAAATCCCCACTTGAAGCTACAATTTCTTGAATCCGCCTTGTATCTTGCAAAACAACCTCCTAGAGTGACTTGTAAATCGAGGTAGATGCATAAAGAGTGAATCACAATGGAAGAGTGAATGAAACTGCTAAGTGTCTAATGGATCTCCAAAAAAATGTAGTTATTATCCAATAAACTATGCTCCTCATGCAAGGTAGAAGTGCCAACTGCTCCATGAAGGGATGGTGTATCTGAAGCAAAAGTGGAGAAAGAATATGGAAGGCCCTATAACTGAGTGGAATATTTATTGATGTATGATGAGTCCTTAATCAATGTGTCCGCTCCCTGAAAAGTTTGTGGTGGACCATATTCAGGTGAATCAAGAAATAACTCCTCTTAAACTATAAGGTGACAAGGAGATGGTGGAGGGATGTCCCCATAACTATTGTAGTCATATGTGCTAGAAGAGAAGTCCTCATCATCAGATATTTGATCAATCTTAGAAGTGTCATCAAGTACATGTGAATCTAGTGAAGAATCTGAAGGAGGGAAAATGTGAGAGAAGGAATATAGCCAAGTCTGATGATCGACTACACCCACTACATGGTAGTATCACTACATAACTCTCTAACATATAATGAATCTAGAGTGAACTCAACTCACATGCCCTGACTAAGGTGAGTAATCTAGTAGACTGATAGGATATTAGTTGATAGTGAGGGAATACTTAGAACATTATTGAATGTTCCTCCACTCACTTTAACGACCCTATCCCAAAAACCTATGTAGAAGTTTTGTCACCCAATCATATAGAGGACATGTCACATAGATCCAAGGAATCAAACTCCACATGTGAATAACCCACATGATGTGATGCACCAGAATCAATAACTCATATAGAGTCAATGGTACAACCGCAGCTAGGGATCTCCCATTTTCTCCTTTCTTGATTCTTTCTCTTTCCCTTTTCCATTGTCATTTTCCTTGGAGGATTCGTGGGTTAATGAATATGGTTTTATAGACTCAAGGGCACCTATTTTATTTTTCTCAAGAAGACTCATGATGTGATTAATCTATTTCTTTAAACATTTTCTTTCATCATGTTTTCTTGTGCAATACCCATATTTGATCCTCTCTTTCTTATAATTAACACTAGAAGAGGATGTCTTGGAGTTTTATTTTGAGGTGGGTTGATCCTTCTTGCTCTCATGATCCTTCTTGCATGTTTCTTCTCTTTTCAATCCTTCTATATGTCTTGCTCCACAAGTAGATCATGTAATTTAGTGGACTTTAGTGCACCCATTTGAATCAACTTATTTTGTTCCCAAGTTAAATTAGCAACAAACTCATCAAAGGAAGGCATGCTTCATTGTGCTTCAAGTGCTATTTTTCTTTCATGGAAGGTATAAATGAAAATAGAATAGTCACGACCTAGTTTGGTGAGGAAAAAGAGTAAGTTATGAGTCCTTTTTGTTAATTACAAATTCTTTCAGTTGCATTCTCACATATTTGAACTTGGTGAAAAATCTTAAAGAGTGTAAAAACTATTAGGGCTAAGACCGATCAAATCATTTTCCAAATTTTTCCCTCTTATTTCCCAAAGATTTATTTACTTCCTTGGGTTTTTTCACAAGATTTAAATGAAAGAAAAAAATTTGGTGATGCGAAAAAAGCACAAGAAGCCATAGGATTCATCACACTTGTTAAACCATTTCTCTTTCTCTTTGCCTTTTGTTGGTTCAGTTTGCAAACCCATAATTATCCTATAGAGCTTCTTATTTCACAAAGTGAGTGACATGGAAGTATTTCGTTCATGAAATTTTAAGGGAGCAATAAAAATAATTGAATTAGGATCCATTTGGAAATTGGATTGTGGTTGTAAAATAAAAGAATGACTGAAGGAATCACAATAGTATTACACCCCCTGAATTAATACTTTTAGACCTACAGAGATTTGGCACTTAATAATTTGAGTGCGTTTTACACAATAAACTATTCCAATGGAACAAGCATGAAAAAATATGCACTTTAAAAAATGACACTCAAATATGAGTTTCTCCGCCAAAAATTACAAGCCTTTGTTTGTTTTATTAGTTTATTTTAGTCTATTTCAGGTTATACTAAAAATAAATGCCTACAAATTTCTTTATAGGGAGCCAAAATAAAAAGGGGGTTAGACTTAAGCACCCACTATTATGAATCCTTGGGTTTAATTCCCCATGTGATTATACCATATGACCAAGGGCTAGGGCATGTGATATATATCTTCTCGGGTAGAAAATTGAATGCACATGTAGTTGCGAAAAATGAAATTACTAACAAGCATGAAAGTTTAAAAAAAAAATCAATATGCAACAAAGCAAAGATTTCTCACAAATGAAGATGTAAATATAGGAAATTGAATGTGTAACTCCTCCATGATTAGTGGACAAAGATCTCAAAATAGAACTGTAACTCCTACATTTGGCATAGTCAAATAAGGAGTAACTCCCACTTAGCTAAAAATGATGACCAAGTGTAACTCCTATGATTAACTCTGAGTGTAACTCATATGACTAGGTACACCTAAGAAATCCAACTCCTAAAGTGTAGGAATAATCCACATAAATGGAACAAATAATATCCTACACTAACATTCTCCACCTAGGTCGATCCTCAAATTTTTTTCTCTCATGGAATTTAAGGAATCGTTCTCTTTTTCCAAAATTTGACTTTTACCATCTATTATTGTGTGTTTCTCCCCACTTATTACTTCTTTATGTTTTGTGTCTTATACCTATGATGGTCCTAATTCTATTTTTCTCCAAATCGCTATAGTCCACCATACTTTGCCACAATTATGTAATCACATCATATATATTCGGGGTGCTTACTTCCTTGGTTCAATTGGAAATATCCTCAAATTATTTATCACTCTCCAACTATATATATATATTATCACCCGATATTGCACCCTTTGACATCACATACTAATTCCTATGCCACCAAGACACCTTGACATCAATGACAACAACAATGACACAATGTCCAACATTAACATTGTAATTTTTGACAAAAAAATTAAAAATATAGTTTTATGGTAGAAAATTTCTGATCTAAGATCACAATATCATAAATCATGACATAATACACAACTTCGAAAAAGGAATATGAATCGAATAAGCGATTGAAATATATATTTTTTGAAGTTTGCAAAATGATAAGTGTGCATTGAATCAAGTTAAAATTACAATTTATGGGAAATTTGGTTGTCGATGGAAAAAAATGACTATACCATAGTAAAGTTCTCAAAGAAACAAATATGGTGAAAAAAATCACCTCTTATCCTTTATTTTTTGAAATTTAGGGCCTCCCAAAGTTGACTTCTCAAAATAAAAATCACAATGGTGAGAGTAGATCCTTGGGGGCTTAAATATTTATTTATTGGTCACATGGGGCCTATAATCATGTGATTAGGGGATGAACAAATGCACTTGTTTTTGTGAAAAAGTAGGTTTGAAGGATTCAAATCCTCAACCCCTAGCAAATAGTGAGGCTTAAAATTAATAAATCCCCTAGTAACCATTGTGCCACATGCACATACAAATAATAATATAACCAAAAAAGTTTGTTTTTTATTCAAACCTCCACCATGGGTGCCTTAGTGCCCTAATCTAGGAAAATGAATAGACATCGAAAATCTTTTGATAATCCAATCGCAATTGTATATGCCTTAGTCCATGATTTTGCAAAAAAAATATTTAAAAATGGGATTGTATGTTGTTGTTCTTCTCTCTCGTCCTCAAAATCTACAAATTTCAATTGCTCGTTATGGGAACCTTAGTTTTATAGATATATGAAAACTAATACTCGTTGGAAATCTTTGGATGAGCCAAATCTAATGTTATGTAATTTTTCAGGTAATTTTGAAAAAAAAATGTGGTTGCCATTTGATGCTCCTCGTTTCTCCTCTAGATTGGGATCTTCAAAAATATTGTAAAATCACTCTGTGCTCAAAAATTTCCCTCTTTTTAATTTCATAATTTTTCAAGAACTATTCATTGAATAAAGTGGTTGGTCTCAAAAAAATATAATTCGTCAAAAATGGAAAAAATGTAGGAAAACCCTAAAAACATATTTGGCTCAAACAAAAGAACTAAGTTTTCTTTGAAACCCATTATTTGGTTAATATTATGAAATCCACAACTCAAAACTAAGATATCCCTTGTTCTAATACTATGAAATAATTATTGATGTCACGAGATTATAGATTTCCTAGTTATGGCTTACATCAATTTGGGACAATTTGCAAATGCGGAAAGAATAGTGTATGTCAAAAAGTCAATATCACTGTGTGTGTGTGTGTGTGTGTGTGTGTGTGTGTGTGTGTGTGTGTGTGTGTGTGTGTGTGTGTGTGTGTGTGTGTGTGTGTGTGTGTGTGTGTGTGTGTGTGTGTGTGAGATGTATCATAGAAGCACCACGGATCTACTAGTTCGAAGAATGCACAGGTGAATGATGCGAGACATGAATTGTTCCAAGACAAAACAATGCAAGCATACAAAACGTAAATTACAAAAATACAAGAGAGATAATTGCAATAACACGAAATAGCTCCAACTCAATACGATCAAATAGAATAATGCAAGATATGTACATATAGGAGGTGAATGTGTAACCTCCTCCTAGAATCATGGTAATCTCCACCTAGAATAGTGGTAACCAACACCTAGAATAGTGTAGTCAAGTGTACACCTAAGCAAGCATATCCCATAAGTGTAGGGAAACTCCAAGTGAGGTGGAATATCCCAAGTAGGATAATACAAATAAAGCAAGGAAAATAAATCCTACACTAGCATGATGTGCATCATACATAGAGATAAGGGGGTATAAATAGCTTGTGCGAAGAGCAAGCTCACATTTCCCTATTGGCCCCACTAAATGTGGCACTAGAGATGCCCAATCTACTAAAGGTGGCACACTCGTAGATAACATTAAATAAACCTAGATATATCCATAAGGTATATTAAATATAGTTAACCTAAGTCAACTTAATATTAATGCATATAAAATAATGCACCAACAAAAGATTACACTAATGGTGTGCCCTAAATCTGGAAGCAAAATTGTTAAGAGATGAAATTAATCTTAGGAGCATTTTAATCATCAATTAGAAATCTCAATACAACTTAAGTTTGGGTCCCTTTAAACTTTATAGTCACGGGTCACCTTTGTTATACATAAGTGCAACATTTTATTTTCTAAGGATTAAGCCTTTCATGGCCCTAACACTTCACTAAATTGTTCCCATGAGCTCACTTTTAACCCATGAACTTGAGCTCGTCATATTGCAATGTGTGGCACATTCGACACACACACACCTATTTGGTTATAATTACTCGGGCACAAGATGTTATGAAAAAGATGCATGAAAAAGGGACCCTTTAATTTTGGGGGCACAAACTTGGCGAGGTCGTACGATGGGAAAGCTCATCGAACTCTTTGAGGTGAGTTGACACAAGGAGGAAACTTGTCATGTGGGTCCCTTCCGCATTCTTGTGGGTCAAAATATTAGACATGGTGTGCTTAGGGTCCGATTAAAGGGTCGCAAGAGCGCAATTGGTTCTAAGCGCACCAAAGACCCGACACTTAATTCCATCATAGATATCTTTTGGAGACATGTGTCCCAATCTCATCAAAGTTCCATTAGCACTTGTGCATTTGCATTTGGGCAAAGTGACATAGGGAAATCTTTATCATGTGGAGCTTCCATTTGGAGATGTCATATAACTCGAATGAGGGACCATTGGAAAGATAGTTTTAAGATATTTCCAATTATTATGAAATTAGAACCATTGAGCACAAGGACAAACTATTAGGAGTATTAAAAGCCTTGTGAGACTATTTCTCTATTTAGCAATGCCCGTGTCTCAAATTATTGTCGGAGGGACCAGTAAATTTGCCAATAAGATCCCAAGATAATTATAGATCATGGGAAAGCTTTTGAGCATCCAATTTCAAATTCCAATTCCCTCTTGAACTTTTTGAGCATGAACAGGGCTCTAAAATCTTCTCAAAAGCGTATTAAGGAGGCCAAATGTGACTATGAGTACGAGAGAGGTCAGGGAATCTAGGAAATATTATACATTTGTGCATAAGTCTTTGTAATCACAATTATAAGCACATCAATTTAAGTAGTCCCTATTTTAGTGTCCATTAAGTAATTTTGGGTCATAATAGTATCATAATCATTTTTACTATTATAAATAGTTGCAAAGTTGTCATGCTAAATTTATAACATGAAAAATTTGAAAGTTTGATCATGACAACCAAGACCCCACTTGAAAATCCCTCTCTTGGTCATTGTGAACTTTTCCTCTAGCTTGATTTGTCCTTAGTTTCATCCCCATTTTGGCTAGTAGGAACGTCTAACAATATTATCTAGTGTATTTCATGTGTAAGGGTGAAGGCCTAAGGTGATTTGAGAAGTCACTCTGTTTTTGTTGCCCAAAATATCCCCTCGGGTTATTTTGGTAACTTCCAAAATCAATTTTGGACTTGGAGAAATTTTTGTTGGAAAAAGTTGTGGAATAATTGTTTTCAAGTGTACCACGATTTGAAAATCTAGTGTTCAACATACTCTAAATCCGTGGAACGAAGGAATGGATTTTGGGGGACTTAGGTATATTTCCACCGAAAATAATCTTCCGCGGTGAAATTTGAAACATGGGTTTTTCTCAGTAAAGGTCGTGATGCATAAAGGAGAAGTTTGGAGTGGCGTGGGTGAAAAACAAAGGAGTTTGGGAGCGAGACAAAGTTTGAAGCTGCAGAACACTATCATAGTGTTCCATGGACTTCTCAAGGAGCTATTATTTTATGGACTCTCCAATTCCGCGAACAAAGGAATAAAACCATGGAGGTCTCTAAAAATCCACAGAACACAAAAGTTTGAATTCAAGACTTGGATGAATTTTGGTAGTCTCCCGCAGCAAAAAAGTAAAACATAGGTTTTATCCAGGAGAGGTTGTGATGTAAAGAAAACATATCACGGAGTTCCGCAAGGCAAAGGGGAGAAAGTTACAAGCGACTAATTCTAGGAGCCGCAAAAGACTCTTCTAGTGTTCCACGGATTTCCAAAATTACGTAAGTCCACAGGTGGTCTAAGGCATGCATCTCGAGACCGCAATGCAAAGGAAACATTTTGTGGAGTGCCGTAAAGTGCAAAGGAAAAATTTATAGGTGGCCAAAAATTAAATTCCGCGAGGAATGTCATAAGGTCGTTATCGGCCGAGAAAATGTCTAAGTATAAGGCATGTGTGAAGGTTGAAGGATGCACGCAAGGGTGTGAGCGGAGCCGGGAAAAAGTATTTACAAAGGTTAAAACAATTGTATAGAAGTACGTGCGGGAGTATGAAATAACAGGTGCGAAGGCTTGCGCATAGTAACGACAAAGTGAGAAGATAGTCAAATTTCCAAGGCGAGCTCAAACTAGGAAAAAGCACGGGTTGACATGATTATCGGGGTAAAGCTAAAAATAGACAAAAATGTGGATAAAGCATGGCCAAGACAAGATAAACCACATGCGGGGCTAAGAATAGGTAACATATGCGAGATCTATTTATATTGCATGCAACGGGATTAAAGAAAAAGCTAATTATAATGCACAGATAGTAATATATCTTCTAGAAGGAAGCAAGCCACTTTTGGAGAGCCACAGGCTAGATGTCTACATATAAGAAGTGTGAATTGTGAAAACATGCAGGGATAGGCATATGATTGGTCTATTTTTAGATTCAATCAGTGAAGTACAAGTTCCCACCATTTATATGTGTGTAGATATCCATGTAAGAAGGGGGCCATGAGTAAGTTCTGTGAATTCAAGTATTGTTAGAGTCTTGCCTTGCGCATGAGTCTATAGATGAGTGTATAAGCGGTCATGTTGGTTGTCTATGTAATGCATCATGAGTATAATGAATATAAATCTCCTTTTGGTTAATGATCAATTATATATATGCATGTTACAGTAGTTCATATTATTCATATGGTATATTTTCATGTTATGTTAGCCATGAATGCAAGAAATACATCTTGGTAGTCAAACACAAGGAGGGACCTGGTAGAGTTGCACGTAATTAAAGTGAGCTCTTAGGATTTTCCTAGGTGATGTGTCAAGGCGCCCGATTGTGTTGCATTAAACCTAGACTACAAAGACATCATTTTGGTTCCATTGTCGGGACCTTCTTTCACCTCAACTCTCAAGATGTGGTGTGCACATACCATTTTGGCTATCCTTGGATAACATTGAATGTTGGCTACATGAAGGTGAATAAGAGTTCACACAAAGATACGAATCGGGTGTTAATTTTAATCTTCACAAATAGGTTGTAGACAACCCGTATGATGAGATTTATGAGACATTCTTCAACTTCTTTCTCAAGGGAATTGTCAAATGGTTAGCAACGTATGCGTAAAATAGAGGAAACAAGATCGATAAAAATTAGATATGGAGTCATACTTTGGATATCAAGCATTGGATAACTTGGAGGCACCTTGGACACTCATAGTAGATTGTTAGTGGAAATGTGTGTTGAACAATTACACTTTGTAATATGTGATCTCTACGTATTCATTCCCAGAGGAAGCAGATTTCAAGTTTCTATGTGAGCCTAGAGGATCGTACTTACATGCACTTCCATTTGATATCAAAATCTTGATGATTGAACTAGGATTTTAGAGCCTACCAATGGTAGGCTAAAAACCTACCGCGTGTAAGGATAAGGAAAGGGGCTAGAAAGGATAACATTGGGCCATGTGGAAATAATGGATAGAGAAGAAAGAGTACGTAAATATAGTGATGTGCAAGAAAGGGCAATTAAAGAGGCACTTGAGAGCGATACGGAGAGGAATAGGGTCGAGCGGTAGTGTTGGGAACCCTAAAAGAATCAAGGGGCCACCAAATTATGTCCCTCTGATATTGGGAAAGCGCATTAGAATCACTCTCTCTGCATATGATGAAAGTGAGTCTAGTGAAGAGTTAAAAAACATTGGTGGACATCTAGACCACCCCATACCCTTATCCCTTACATTTGGTACTTGAGATTCGGAAGTTCATATAAAGGATCATCATAGCAAGAACAGAATGAGAAGGCAATCGGGATCGCCACATTGGGATAGAGATACGGAAGATGTGTACTAATATCAACTCAAGAGTTGCAGGTAGATAAAAGTAGCACACATGGCAAAGTGGTTAGTACCACGTAATAGGCTTTAATAGCCGGTCAGAGATTTTTGGGAGTAGCATTGTAGGTGTACCGCCAGATAGATCACGATGCACTACTCTCTAGAAGAAGCACTATAGGCACAACATCAACATAGAGTGTTGGCGCACAAACAAGTTCTATCATCAAGTGCTTACAATATTTCCATAAATACGGGGATCGAGAGGCTTTGGTCCTCCCCCAAGTGGAGGAAATCCTAGTGGAGGTTCAAGGTCAGGATCTAGTCCTCCCCCAAGCAAGAAAAATCCAAGATAAGGAAATATACCACTGCAGAAGCCATAAATATTTTATGAGATGTCGCTCCATTTTCCGGACTATAGAGGAGTAGAATATGTAGAAAAGCATATGCATAAATGTGAGTTCTTATAAAGAGCCAAGGGAATCACCGCATCAAACAAGAAGGCCGTCATTCCGTGACTACATTGTAAGGCCGCACACACACGCCTAGTACCACAAGTATGATTCCCATAAAACAAGAGTGCATTATGAGACCTTGTGTGTTGCCTTCTTGGCAAAGTTTCACATTCTTGAGTTTAAACAACATAACATCAATGCGCTAAAGGATATTAAGCAGGGACTGTCTAGAAAGTGTTTGGGAATATGATGCACTTTTCAAAACTTTGTTGTCTAAGTTTTTGTATGATATCCACCAAAATCAGCATGCACAATGGCTCATGGGTGGTTTGTTGACACCTTTCAAGAGGGTGTTATCACATAAGACGTTCACGAGATCTATGTAAGGATCTAGAGGCGATAATTCATGCTTTGAAGAAATTGAAAGCGTGGATACTAGAGTGAGCCCATTCCTTGAAGCAAAATTGCGCTTATGGTCATATAGTTGTAAAAAATTTATCTTCTAGCTCGGCGCATGACACTTGAAGTGGTATCTAGTGTACAAATTTTGAAATAAAGGGACATACAAGTAATAGTTGTTTATGCAAGAATGTGCACGTTCTATTGGCGGCTTGTGAGATATTCCATAAGATCACAATATTAGGGATTGTCCACTTTTGTAGTGTGCTACACAAAATAATGTGTCACTCTACTTCAATATTTGTGACTTGCATATGCATGATATAGATCATTGCCATTTGATTGATCACATCCATGAAGCTTGTGAAACATGGTTGTACCAAACTAGCATTGAAGGTAGTTCACAAACACGTGAAGCGCAAAATAATGGAGTTAGACAAGATGGTAATGGAGGATATAGGGGAGGATATCGCAATGAGAGGACGTGGTGGTTGCAGAGGTAGGTTCAGTGGAGGTACTTGCTACATTTACGGATCTTCGATCATTACTAGTGCGAGTGTCCCAAGAACATGTCTTGCACTTATTGTGGAAAATGGCACTAGGTAGAAGACTTCCCGGATTTATATGCACACGTGTAAAAATAAAAAGGAGAGAGGCGCGTTGATGATACAAATCGAGTGTAGGAGGAAAGGGAAATTGATTCTTAAGGAACTAGAAGTTGCGAAGAAGGGACCTTTATTGGTTACCCATGCGCAAAAGCTTCATGCACACGAGAGGAGACACGATCTAAACCGATCATCCGACAAAAGGAAGTTGGAACGACCAATAAGTATACAAACACATGGAAACAAAAGAAATTGTTCCAGGAAACCATGGGCTTAATCATATATTTACATGGGGAAATACATTGCTTAAAAGAGAAAGTGTGGGATAGGGAACGCATGAGACATACAAAAGTACTTGAAAAGGATGTTGATGAACTCAAGGAAGTGTGTCGGATGGTGAGACAAGAGAACATCATACCCATGTTATGTGAATGGTTATAAGACAAGGTACCGCACATGGGTAATAAAAGGTAACGACAGATACTTCATGTTAATTTTTCACCTCAAAAACATGAATACATAATTAAATCACCTTAGATGCGCTTATCAATGGTTGGTTGGTGAGAAACATCCTTATTAACACTGGTGCATAGGTAAACATTCTTACCCTATATGCATGGAATAGGATGGGGAGGCCACCACTACAACCTTCTTCTAGTGTGTTGTATATGGAAAATAAGACTAGGGAAATGCCCATTAGAGTTTTGAATGATGCAAACATCACTATACAAGGGGAAAAATTCAAAGGTGACTTCGAGGTGCTAGAATCAGTAGAGGGCGGATAACTTGCATGCATTACTTGGTCTCCCATGGTGTTATGCAAACAACGTAGACCTACACTTTAATAAGTGTTATATTAGTTTTGAGAATGAGGATGAGTGTGTAGTGATTCCTATGGATGTTACAAGGATTGCACCCTACACGAGCCCATTAGTGAGGAGGATCTAAATCAGATCTATGCATAGACTATGTGTGATCCAGAGTGTATTGAGCCAACAAAGGAGGGAGAGATCAAATGGGGAGATGTGCATTTGATCAATGACACTACAATCATTACTTTTGGTAATTAGGCCCATGAAATGTATGAAATGGTTGATCATGAGTTTCGAGGATGCGTAACAAGGGTGATTAGACCATGGACAGTTAGGCGGTTGGGAAGAACTGCACTACCTAGGTATACGGGAGAAGAAAAGCTTAAATCATTTTTGCATGCAATGGAAGAGCAGATTACACGATGAAGGGAAGAGAAGAAATATGTTGGTATACTCATTGAGAGGAACGGTAGCAACACGATGGTGGGCCATACACGGGGATAATCTGCTTAGATGGCACGAGATAATAATTGCCTTCTTCACACGGTTTGATAACAACCTTCCTTCAAAGATACCAATGTATAATGGAAAAATGTCTCCTAGGACTCACATCTGGAGTTGTGAGAATAATTTATTGGAGGGACCAGATGTGCTACCACCATCATTATGGGTCCATAATTTATATTCAACCTTGTTTGGTTATGCGAGCATAGGGTATATACATATTGAGCTGAAGTAGGAGACTGCCAATTGGTAGCACATGACATCAGGTATGGTGCACACGTTCAATTACTTTTCATCTAACCCTCTGGTTCATATGGCTTTATAGTTGATGAAGCACATCAACTTGGGGGATAACCAAAGTTGGAATAGATTATGACTCATTTAAATGGTGAGACTCTTCCCGAAAAGTGAGCAAATGAACACTCATGGATAGAGTCCGATGAGAATCTATTAGAAAACGCTTGGGGATAAAATGAGAAAGGAAAGCTAGTATACCTGATTAATGATGAAGAGGTTGAGGATTCTAATATAGAGCACATAGAGGAGAGAGCGTGAGGTCCTATATAAGGAAGATGAACAGGCATGTGCATACCATCTACACCTAAACACTAAAAAGTTGAATATTGGGACAAATGATGTACCTAAGGAGGCAATCATTGGTGACTATTGGTCGAAGTAGAAGTTGCAAAGATAGTTGAATTGTTGTGCAAATTCCAAGATATCTTTCCTATGGGATACCATGAGTTGAAGGGTGTCCATCCATCACTAGGGGAGATGAAGATAAATCTCAAAGAAGGCACGCAACTACTAGTGCATAAAAGACCCTACAGAATGAATCCAAACTTGCATGTCAAAGTAAAGAATGAGATTGACAACATGTTAAAGGAAGGTATCATTGAGCCAATTGAAGAATCATAATGGATCATCCCCATGGTCATAAGTATAAAGAAATATGGAAGGATAAGGATTTGTGTGGATTACAGGGTATTAAATGATTCTTGTGTTATTGATTTTTTCCCGATCTGTTCATCTCAAGAAATTCTTGAGGTGTAGCAGGCATGAGATAAAAATTTCACAGATGGTTTCTTCAGATATCATCAAGTTTTGATTTCACGTGAAGATCAGTTAAAAGCCATTTGCAAAACAATGGGATTGTTTTACGTATATGGTCGTGCCTTTTGGATTGAAGAATGTGCCAGTATTATTTTCACGCATTATGGTGTAAAATTTTCAGGACTTCATCCAAAATTTTCTTCAAGTATGTCTAGATGATTGGACATTATATGGGTTGATAAAGGACTGTTTTGATTGTTTAAGGCTGATGTTTGAAAGATGCATACAATTGAGCATATCCCCAAATATCAATAAGTGCATCTTTGTTACACTATTTGGAATATTTGGATGATTAGATAGTGTATGGGTTGGTAAAGGACCATTATGAATGTTTAAGGCTCATGTTTGAAAGATGCGGGTAGATGAGTATATCCATGAATATCAAGAAGTTCATCTTTGTTACATTGTTTGGATCATTGTTGGGGCACATCATATGCAAAGAGGGTCTTAGTCAATCCGATGAAGATAGCATTGTATTGGGGTTGGAAGAGGCAACTAATCAAAGTGAAGTGTGTGGATTTCTTGGGCACACAGGGAAATTCATCAAGGGATATGCCAAGATAGTTGCACCATTAGAAGAAATGTTAAAGGCAAAAGGTAAATTCTATTGGAAGAATGCGCAACAAGCTTTTGAGCAGTTGAAGGAGAGGTTGACCACCGCACCTATTATTCACTTCCCTTCATGGAATTTACCATTCCATGTCCATGTGGATGCCTCAAGAATAGAAATTGGAGCATTGTTAGCACATCCTAGAGAAGGAAACACGAACCATCCAATTTGTTTTGCAAGCAGGAAGCTAACACCTACATAACAAAATTACACAACTATTGAGCGTGAGGTTTTGTCTATGGTGTATGTGCTTCACAAATGAAGGTAAAATATTCTTGTAACTACTTTCATGTTTTATAATGACCATATCGCATTGAATTATTTGGTTAATAAGCCATTATTGGAAGGTCGCATATGTAGATGGATTCTCTTGTTCCAGGAATTTGAATTTTTAGTAATAGTGAAGCCCAAGAAGAGTAATTTGGGACTTGATCACCTATCACACACCAATTCGAAGAGGACATACAGAGTATAGAGGATACAATTTTGGATGCCCAATTATTCATGTTGCAGTCTTTTGATGGATTTGGAGGATATAGAAATATTTTTTCGCACAAGTATTACACCACATGGAATGAAGACTATGGAGAAGAAACAACTAGCTATACGTGTGGCACCTTATCACCTGTTGGGGAGACCTTTCCAAGATGGATCACAATGAGATATTGTGCATATGTGTTATAGAAGATGAGTTCGAAACAATTATGGAATAATCGCATGGTGGCATAAGCGGGAGGACATTATGTTGGAGAAGCCACGCACGCAAGATACTCCTCACAGGACTATGGTGGGAAACACTTTACAAAGATACAAAGGAGTTTGTCAAGGCTTGTGACCATTTCCAAAGGATTGGAAAGCCAAGACAAAGGGATGAAATTCCATTATTCCCTATATCATCTACATAACCTTTTGAAAAGTGGGCTATAAATTTTGTTGGACTAATTGCGCCACCACAAAAATAGGCGCATTATTACTTGCACTGATTACTTAACAAGGTGGGTAGAAGATGTGCGTACCAAGGATTATACCACCACTAAAGTTGTGCACTTATTATGGGAGAACATTATCAGTAGATATGGATGCCCATTGATTCTTACAAGTGATAAGGGAACTCATTTTCTTAATGAAACCATCAGGATATTATTAGCGAGAATTCATGGTAGCTCACCACAAGATAACTTCGTACCACCCACAAGCCAATGGCATAACAAAAGCCTTTAACAAGATCTTGAATCAAACTTTGACTAAGATTTTTGATGTAGGAAGAAAGGATTGGGATGATAAAGTATCAGTTGTACTATGGGCGTACAAGACTACTTATAAGCGATTGAACAAAGCCACACCCTTTCAATTGGTGTTTAGCGTAGAAGCAATATTTCTTGTTAAATTCATGTTACCATCCCTATGTATTGTGCGCACAAGAGAACTTGTGGATGAACAAGTAGTAGGAGAGTGTATTGACAAGTTAATACAATTGGATGAACGACGTTCAATTACGTGATGGATCCAGAAACAAGAAAAGGCAAGACAAAAGGCTTAGCATGATAGACACGTCAGGAACAAGTCCTTTGCAGTTGGAGGATTGGTGCTTCTATATGATTTTAAGTTTTTGTGTTACCCATGAAATTTAAGAGTGCATTGGTAGGGACCATTTAAAGTGACCAAGATTTTGTTGACAAGAGCATGTTAATTGCAGACACTTGATGGCACTATGTTGTCTAGTTACTTCAATGGAGTAGGATAAAGCCCTACTATAAATAAGCTTCTTTCAATTATGTTTGTAATAAGGCAAAATTACCAATTAGGATATGTTTCTTTTTCTATTTTATCTTATTGTTTTTGTAATAAGATAGAGTGCATTTTCCTTCTATTTTATTATTTAGGTAAGGCAGATGTGTAGAGGACCACGTAGACTTTTAGTGTGGGGTAACAGAGGTAAAAGCAATGATAGACCCTTTGTGATGATGAATGGAAGGATGGTGTTGGATTGTCTTGCTCAATGGTGTATAAGGAAACTTGGTGGAGATGGTAACATGTGGAATAGCAGGAAGGATAATGTGAGGTAGGTAGCGCAAGAAAAGGAAAACTACTTGGATTGTGGCACGAGAAAGGACAAGTGCGGTGCGGAGAGCGTGCACAAGAGGATTAATAGCTTGGGAAATTAGTTACACATGCATGGAAGGGTGCGAAAGGAGGATCTATAGCCTAGGAAGTAGTGGCGTGCTACAGGTTATGCATGCCGCGCACGTGAAGAAAAAAATTGGGAAGGTCCAAACTTCGAGGAAAAGAGCAAGAAACGGAAAAAAGAGAGGGAAAATTTCACCTACCACATTAAATGCACTTAAAAAGAACAAACCTATAAATAAGTGTGAGTGATAGTTGCAATTCTACACCGCAAATTGAGAACTTTTGTGATTTAAGAGCTTACGTAAACTAGTGTGAACTTGTGAACAAAAGGAAACAACGAAGGCAACCAAATAACCAATAACCGAGACGTATGTTCCTTGTGCTTGGCGAGTTGGCATTCAAGTAGCAGAGTAGAAGTAGAAGCGGAATTGGGGTGTTAGATTGGAGAAGTAATAAGGAATCGTGAGTTATGGTTGTGAGTTATCCGTCGAAGGGTGTTATAGAGCTAGGCACAAGGGATCAAGACAAACACCAAGTATAAGGGTGAAGTGGTTGAAGGGAGAATTGTAAGGAATTGAGGCCGAGAAGCAAGGGTTGTTGAATTAAGGGCATGTAGGCAAGAGGTTTGCAGAGTTGAATTTTGAGTTTAGATAGAACAATAGCACCACCAACAAAGAAGGCATCCAAGGGAAAGAAAACCATGGAGGATGCGCCAGATGACTGGTTTTCAGAGATTCAATACTCACATGAGGTAATCATTAGAAAGCCTTGGGCATCGCAAATTTGGAGGTGTAAGGTTTGTGAGTGCAACCACCACACCGCAAGCCATAAAAGTGATATAAGGTTTGACAACTTGGTAGAGATAGGCTAGCGCACCATCGACGGTCATATCGTATTAGATGATCAAGTGTGTAAGACTTTGGAGAGTGACGGCGTATTGTAGCTTTATAAACGCCTTTTTCAAAATCCCATGTGATTGTTTCAATGGTTCCTATCACGCGTTCAAGAGGATTATTTCTACTTTGTAGGGAAAATGATTTCCATCGCCGCACAACTAATTGGAAAGGTGACAAGTTTGTGGGATAGAGGAGAAGAGATGACGTTGGATATGCGCAACGAGACGGCAGGGAGAAAATAGCCACTAAGTTGCATTACCAACTAGGTAGCCGCACCTTTAATGTAACAAACATCACTGACCGTGGCACCAAAGTGGTCACGTGCCTGGTAAGTTATAAGTTGGGAGATTTTGAGAGGTGAACTAAAATGAACAAGAAGTTCCTTCACATCGTGCATAAGATGGCGTAAGGGACAAAATATAATATTGATTTATATATCGTGGAAAGCTTTGTGGAGGAAGAAAATACCCAACATGAGAAGGGAGATAAAATAACATGGGGATCAATCTTGCTACTAATAGTATTTTGGGGGATTGGAGTTCGAATGGGCCGGAGGAGAGAATGGGAGCATCTCATCGAGAAGAGGTTACCAAAGTGAAGAGATTCACCAAGTACACTTGTGATGGCATAATAAAAAATGTATATAAGGTGCACCTAGACATGTGGTACAAAAGGATGTGTGACGCCTTTGAGAACAAATGGCGCATACCTAGGGAGTTGCCCATAGAGATAGAAGGACAAGCAAATTTTGTTGTCATACAACATACTTACCTGCCACGATTTTTATTGTTGAGTGGAGAGATGGGGCCTTGGTACAAACTATCATTCGCATTCACAACAAAATATTTCAAGAGCGCAGTGAACAGAACCAAGGATGTGTTGCCCTTGAAATTCAATGTTGACAAGGTATACATGGAGTACCATACTCTGCACAAGACCTATGGCTATGTGACTAAGTAGCCTTACGTGGAAATAATGGAATCATATGGGATGGAATTGAATCCCGTCGTGACTTTAGTGGTTGGCAAGGAAGCATGGAGAGTATGGTACTCCTTTTGAGTCAACTTTGTCTATCCCTTCTTTATCTTCATCTGCAACAAACTCGCGATTCGGATTATCACTTCCCTTATAGAAAAGATTGTAGAACTTATCACTTTGCTCTAAGAAAGAGAGAAGTTGATTGTCATCATTGAATATATGCCAATGATTTACATTGTCCAATACACTTGGCTTGAACATCATTTCAACAGTCACTTTGTCCTTGTTGAAGGATGGGTGCGAAGTCATCGTGTAAGCCGAAACTGTGAGAGAGTCGACTTTCTCATTTTGCTCATGGGGAACAACTTGAATGGAAAAAGCATTAAAAGATTCAATGCGGTCACATACCTAGTTCCTATAATGCTTGAGTCTCGAGTTCTTAACCTGATATTGATTCCTCGCCTTGATTGAAAATTACCTCAAAGCATCACCCGGACACTCTAGCTTCCCGATGCCCATGGATTGAGCAACATCCATTCCAAGAAGAAGGGCTTCATATTCTATAGTTTTGTTGGTGTTATCAAATTGTAATTTGTAAGAAAATGGGTGTAACTCACCCAAAGGAGAAGTCGAGAAAAATGTCGGATCCAGATCCTGCACTAGAATGGCTACCATTAAATTCCATTATCCACAATTGGTCTTCTTCGTCTTCCATGAGGAAAGGCAGATTCTCATCTCTCTCGGAAGTAAAGAAGTAGTTACCCATCCACTATCTTGAAACAAATCTCAACTTTTGGATATTCGATTTTTGGACGATATACTTCATCTTTCGCATAGGAAACAACGTTTTCATTTCACCCTTCACTAGAATGGTTGCGAAGGCCAATCCATTTATATCTCACCACCCAAGTCTGCAAAAAATCCTACTCAACAACATGTTGAAGAATGTTTGGATATCCACCACCAAAATGGTTAGCAAAACCTTCTTGTTTGGGAAATCTGCAAGGGCCACTTGAGCATCTTTGATTCTTCCTACCAATGGGACCTCTTTAGATAAGAAATGCCTTGAATGGTGACAACCTTATTAACATGTATATATTTTAGGCATTGGTGTAGCGTAGAAGGGACCATTGTCATTTGATTTAGCCACAAAAATTCAAGCAATATGTCATGTCCTATTGGTTGGTAACATGAAATGAAGAGTGTAGCATCTTGAGTCCTATAATGATAGACAATGTAATGCCTCTAAGAGGAGACTTGGATTAACCATCGTACTATGAAACAATAGTTGTTCCGATTAGGTATTCATGTGCATATCTATGACTGTTAAGAAAAGTCATTGTGCAAATATTTACACTTGAACCATTGACCACCATGATACTCTATTTAAAGTATGAATTTATGAAAACATGTATGAATAGTGGTCCATTTTTAGAATAAACACCTAGGATCTCATTGTCAAATGTAATAGATCTTTGTTCTCACACGTTCGTGACCACACTTGCATTGGACATTGGTAGAGAATATGGAACATTTGGTGATTGCATCTGTTATGTCATGTGAACATCTTGCTTCCTCGATACGTGCATAGTATACTTGGAAGAGGATATGTAAAGGCTTTCAAGTATTGATTTGGTTGTGCCACTCAATCATTCAAGTATCATCACTCCACGCTATTAATGCTGTTATCGATTAGATCCTAAATCTTACATCAATCCAAAGCATATGCATATATTGTCCTAAAAGTTAATGATAGTCACAAAATGCATTGACATTGTAGTACTATAGTAGGGGCCTAGAGGCGTCAAATCTCACATTGAGGAACTAAAGGTATGTTGCATTTAACCAATCGTTAAAATACTTTGTGCAGCCTTTCAAATAATTGTGAGAATTGACTTCACTATTGAGCGAAAAAGACAAAAATGTCTATTGGCTGTAATACCAATTACCAAAAAGGTTGTTATTAGCTTGGAAAGTAGATGCATCATTATTCGTAGGCTTGAATGGTGTTATAGTTTGAAGTTGGCTTCAATAAATGTAGGGATGTTAGTCTCATATTTAAACATGTTTTGCCACAAGAAGCTAACGTGCACTAGTAGTCCAAGTGTGCTAAAATGTGTCAAAATTGTTGTTACCACATCCCTTGTACCAAAATAGGTTTATAGAATACTCAAATTTGTGTTGTCCTCGTAGGTTTGAGTTTGATAACTTTAGCACTCTCTTCAGAAATTATCATTCCAATTTTTTTTTCTAACTAGCATATGGGCATTGTTAATGGCCACAATACCTGTTTATCGTGCGTATATGCAACACCTTGTTAACCATATCCATTAAGAGATTTAAATGTAGAATTTCTTACTGGTTCAGAAAATTTGTAATATTTGCGAGTCATATTCAGATGGATTATTAGTCCTTGCAAATTGAAATGAAACAAAATAACTCATCCAAGTCCTCCTTGAATAACTGTAAATATCGATGTACACTATCAGTTGTAAGCAATATAAATTGCGATGTACATTATCAATTGTAAGCAATATCATGACTCCAAAAACAGTCGTTCCCTCCACAAACTGTTTTGATTATATGTGCACTTAATAGCCAACAAAAAACATTATATAAAATGTTGTTCAGAATTTAAATGCTGGAATCTGAAAGAAAGAGAAACAGTAGAGAACATAAGGTAAGAGAACCTTTGAAAGAAGCATAACTAGAATGGAAAACCCTAAGGCTGGAACCAAGAATGATGAACAGGGTGGAAATAACAGCACATAACAACCAGTCTTGTTCCCAAGAAAAAGTGAACCCCGTATACCCAAAGTAAATCAAATAGATCCTGCCCTTGAGAGCTCTAAAGAGAACTGGAACAAATATACACCCGAATGCACCAAGGCTTCACCTCAATGATCAGGAGGACACAGTTAAAACACATGTTAACCGCAAATTAAAAAAGAAGAAAAGTTGGAAATTTTCTTGGTAGTAAATGCAAAATTGTTGAATTGTTTGAGTATATTCCATGTGGCTAATAATGGTGGTATTGTTCATTGTAGTCCTGGAATCCATTCTAGTGGCAGGTTAGAGCTCTTTTCAGGCAGGCCCTGTAATGCATATACTTCTGTTAGCTTGATTTTTGCTTTTTAGAGACTGATAACAGTTTTATTGACTTGCCAAAAAAGAAGTTTACTGCAAAATATTACAAAACAGAAGTAAAACATAATTGTAAGGGTCTGCTTAGTGATAAACACAGTTTCAGAGAGGAGTCCCGACCCCAATTCATCCAAGGGAAATAATAATACCGTTGTAAAGATGTGTCGTGGATTTGCTAGCAATTCTGCAGATAATTGGGTTGCAACACAAATATGTTTCTGTATGCATATCTTTACGGCAGTGGCCACTATTAAAAACAACTAATTAATACTAAACAAGGTAAAAAAGGTATAATATAGGTTGTTGACATAATCTGTTTCAATGCGTCCCGAACAAAAACCAGGCAAGCCACATAAGAACATTGGGCATGATATTTAAACGAATGAAATAAATTTGTCACCGTGCACTAGAACATCTTAGTAAGTTGAAAATAATCAGGTCAGAACAAGGCCTTCATTAACTCGATTATACTACTATGAATGATACATGAGGAGATTATAGTGGCTGTTCTTAAAATCCTTTGCCGCTTGAGATTCTGTATTTTGTACTTTATCTCTTCCTCGTTCTACCAATGCCACAAGCTGAAAGCAAGTTGTAGCTTAGGGTCAATTGAACTGAATAAATTACTTCAGTAGAATAAATTCCACAACATGCACACTTTAAATTACATCTGGCACAGTACTAAAAATGGAATAAAAAATGCAACATGTACTAAGGCCTTGAAAATGAGTTGAACGCAGTTCCATTTGAGATACAGACCAATGCCTTCAAAGCTGTTACGCTGTTCCACAGATTGTCCGGTACACGAAATGACAAGTGCTCCTGACGGTTATCCAGTACATGATACATGATGAGCTCCAAATGGATGGTCTATGAATACCTTGGCCCTTCTGAGAATCTGTATTTTGTTTGCCTAGTGCTAACAGCACCACAAGGCAGGCATATATTGTAGCCTGAGTCAATTAAACCAAATAAATTACTTTTCAATAACAATACAGGATTCCAAGGTACCACTCTGAAAAACAGAATCTCGTATAGCCACAAATTGAACAGCTGGAGCAATGATTTAATTGAAACAAACCCCATCACATTTGAACTCTCAATGCTTCAGCTTTGAGGACTTGCTGGATCTGCCAATTGTAGATGTAAGGCAAATTGGATAAAACATGGCAATGGAATACCAGTAACCAATAATGCAAAGACTCCACCCTATTCACACACAGGAGCTTAATGTCAGAAGAGACCAAAATTGGTCCTCTCAAACGCTGAGCAGAATGGCGGTTTGTAAGATGACCAGAGGTTGGTCTCCCTAACAGAAGATTGACTATTGCCGACCATGAACTCTATTATAAAGGTCAATAGTATCCACATGATTTGGGTCTACAGAAAGTGCAGCCTGGCAATCGCGAACAGCAGCTTCAGTGTCTCCTATAGACTCATGGAATGCTGCTCGCAAGTGCAGCAATTGTAAATCAGTTTTAAATGCAATTGCCTTGAAAGCTCTGAAATTGCTTCACTTTCTCTCCTATCATCCATCAGAACTGTACCCACAACAGAAAGATGCAAGTAATCAGAGAAAACAAATACTTACGGTACATTTAACAACCATATAATGGAAGTAACTAAATAGCATGTTCTAGGAACCCATTATGTGGTCGAAAATAAACAAAATTGTAGGATACATCATTTATTCTATTAAGATTATGAACTTTTGATCCAGGCTTAGAATTGGTCGGAGAATTATTTTTATATCTGTAAGTAGTAGCTGCATAGATATTAGTTTAACTGTGAGGGTCGATACCAAACATGTTCCGTATACATATATCCATGTTCAATGATGGTGGGGATGATTCACCAAGTCCACAGCTAAGTCATAATTGCTATATAGTTGTAGGGGTAACCAACTAAAGATCTAAAGTTATAAAGCTAACTCTAATGGCTAGGTTTGAGTGAGAGGTTGTAAACCCATGTTAGAAACAAGAAAAATCTCACATCCAGTTGACTGGACAAGCAAAAAACAAGCAACATGTGCCAACAAAGTCAATTAAGAAATGTAACCTTAGAAAGTCATGAATACCTAACTTACAACTAGAATAATGACAACTGCCGAGTATATAGATGGTTGGAAATTGTACCAGGTTTTTTTACAGTTTGCATGCAGCCCAATGGCTGAAAGTGAAAATATGTTGCTATTGTTGAACTTGATGAGTTATTATCGGTTTCACGATTTTAATCACTGAGCTATGATGACAACCGTTTAGTTACCATGAATAGTAACATGGTAGCAGACATGACATGATATAATTATCTAATATATCATATATGATGATATTAGCATCCAACAATGGAAGAGGGCCTCATACTCATGTTTGTGGATCTAATCTCCATGTTTTGAGCAACGTACAGCCATTTGGCCACAATAATGAAAAGACTCCATGGAGTTCCACCATGCCTACATGTAAAGATATGATATCAAATCTGGTGTGAGACTTACAAACAGGTAAGGTTCCAAAATATGATGCATACAACAATTGCAGAGAAGAGTAAGGGATGCCAACTCCAAGACTGCAAAGAAGAGAAAATGGGCTTTCAATGGAGACCTCTGGAATGCTTATCAGGTGGTCAGACAAGTGCACTAAAGCTGCTCAAGTCAATGCCAAGTGCTTCTCTGCTAGAGATAACACAGCTCTTTTAGAAAAACCATACTTCAGTTTCAACTTTGGGAATATACAGAGACATTCAAAGTACTTCTGTAATGACAATCTTTCTGATGTGATGTATTACTCTTCCAAGTTTTCATTTTTCTTAAATTGATGGGAGATTTATTACCAGATATGAATTCAGCTTAAAATTGATGTATAGAATGGATATGTTTTCAAACTCAACTATACAGGAAGGTGGTAAAATACCTGCACGATAGAATTGAATGAATAAGAGATTTTTTAAGACATATATTCCATGTTGAGAGACACATCCACAAAATGAAATATAGCCTACCATCCTTGAATTATTTAGAGAAACAAAATTGACCATATTAAAGATATAACTTGTAGATTCAATAATTTGATGAACAAAACAAAGGATCAACTTGGTTCAGTAAGGCAATAGAAATGCAGGCCGGCAATAACAATATAGCACATCCTCTATTGGGTGGCAAACAATTGCAAGATAGTATACAGCAATCATGGATGTACAGAATTTCTATAATATAATGCTATGTTCTACCAAATTTTGGAGCAGACAACAGGGGTCAAATGACTGAGGTTTGCAGATGGCTAGAGAGACCCCCAACATTTCAAGGGACAGCACAGTGGATGGCAGGAATGATGACATAGGAGACCCTGTAATAATGTGTGAATGACTACACACACATGCACATACACATACCCACACACAATCCTCATCTGTCCAAGTTGTGCATGTCTGCCCATTCCCACTATCGAAATGAAGGCATACAACTCAACTTCGTCTGACTGCCTGGAAGAATGACTATAGAAGGCCAAGATGTCTGAGGGTGTGAGGAAATCTGCTTTGGTAGAAGTACACAAGCTCATTCAAGAAGCTTTAGAGAAACAGAGCTGAAAGAATTTTGCCATTCCAAAACCTTATCTTCAACTAGGTCTCTTGACATATTCAACAACACCAGTTCCTCATACCCACACTAGAAACCCTTCAAGCTGCAAGTAAATCTCAACATCCCAGTGTTTCTGCAAAAATGGACGCCAAGGTACTAGATGATTGGTTTCAACATCCTAGTATTCAAGGAAAAAAAACGCAAAGATTATTATCCTCTATGCTGCTATCACAACGTGTACTAGAAGTTCAAATTGTTAAGACAAAAGAGGGATCAATCAATGCAAGAGTATACAAATGAGTTAATGGCCTCACTATTTACAAGCCATAGATTCACAAACTTTAAGGTACACAAGCAGTTTTCACTACTACATTCACACTTTGGGGTTTCTCTCTCCATTGTATATAATCAGAATTCCAGGTTTGTTAATCATTTTTACAAGCTTTGTGGGAAATGTTTCACACCTGGCTAGATATATCAACTATCTTCCATCCTCGGACTGATGGATAAACTACAATGGTCAATTGCACACTTGTCTGGATATTGTACAACATTATCCCTCTTATACTACGGTGTCATCAAATGGCTGAGAAAAGTTGTCGACTGGCACAAACCACCATCAACATTGGTTTGCTGTATGAAGGAATTGATTTTTGTTTTGCTAGGGCATGATTGAAGTGCTTGGATCTTGTGGAGAACTGCATACAAGATGCCAAGATGGACACACAGAAAGTTTCCGCATCCCCAAAATGCATCAGCTTATGCACAACTTCAAAATTTAATAATATATCATATTAAATTCTAAATGTTTTTTTTTATTTCTAATGTTGTTCGTTATTTAATATTTTTTAAATGTAGAATTAAACTAAAATGTCAAATGTTTAAAAATTATAGTATATGTTAATGAAAATTTTCATTTGAGAAGACCAGGATATGAAGCGAAGAAAAACAGCACAGGAAAAATGAGGAGAAGCAGAGGTCTACAAGGTAGAGTTAAGGAAATTGGGAGCACCAAGAAGCAGGAAACTTGAAAGAAATCGGGAGCACCCAGAAGCAGGAAACTTGAACATAAGAACTCAATAGGAAATTTTAGCAGGAGGGCTCGCTATCAGAGAAAAAGGAGTTGTGACAAGGAGTAACGCAATGCCATTGGGAGGTTGGAGGAAACAAAGGGAAACCTCGGTTCCCCAAAAATAGTCAAAGATTTAGTTGTTTAAAGCTGCGGTGAAAAATTCAAATGTCCTGCAACACAAGGAAAAATGGAGGAAGAAATTTGGTGTTTGGAAAGCCTAGCCTTAATTGGCTACACTCCAACATTGAATTCAAGAAAAATGGCCCCCAGACACAGATTTTTTTCCTAACAAGGGGTTTTTTCAATGCTCATTTCTCAACAAAGAAAGACACAGAATTATGAGGGAAAACGACTGAATGGTCAATGAATTCAAAATGCATTTTTTCCTTGGGTTCAGCAATTCTCTGGGAAGAAAAGCCGAGCCAAGAAGAAAGAGATTTGGGTGAGGATGCATGCCCTCCGTCAAGAATTTATGTTGAAAGAAACCCTAGAAACAATTAGCAAAAGCTTTCAACATCTGTTGGAGATTGATCAAGTAAACCTTATAAAATCCATTGTTTCCTGCGCTAGATTCAAAATTTCAAGGGATATGAACCTTCGTCTTCCCAAGGTGGTAAACATCTCTAGCATGGCCAATATCTTTAGGCAAGATTTGAATCATGAGGGCATTCAATTCCAATGCTATGCTTGTCACAAGTAGGGTCATCTCACAAAGAACTGCTCAATTTTAAAATTAAAAAAACAGTTACCTCCCCTGCAACAGAATACCGTCTGGTTCTAAAATGTGGAAAAGAAATCCAATTGCTAAAGAAAGTGAGGACTTCGAGTTTTAGGAGCAACCACTAGTGGTTTTTCTCTGACGAAAAAAAAATGGCCCAAAAAATTGGATGTTTTGGAACAGAGGCTGGATGATGTCAGGTTGGCCTCTGGACGATTGGAAGGTGAGATAGATACGAATCTTCCCCTGTAATCAGAACCTGTGCCCCCTCTGGAAGATGCCTCTGTAAATCTGGGCATGATGACAAGTTTGAAGACAGATGAAGAAGTGGGAGGTAAGAATTTTATCTCTTCATCAGGTAACCTGGGGTGGTGTAAAAATAGAGAGGACCCCAGGTTTAGAACTCCAATGTTCTACAAAAGGAACTGGCAACGTGTCCAACGACAAAGGAAAAGAACCCTCCTGCTATGATACTGTGGCAAGAAAACCTGATGAAGACGGATTCTATAAATAACCCTTGGGCTATTAGTGAACTTCTCGGCGAATTGGAACCTGAGGATACATAACTAGGTAAAGGGTATTTCTCAATCAAAATTGTTTCTTGGCTTTGCCAAAGACCAAAAATAACAGAAAGGGTAGGAAAATTGATATCAAAATCATCAGGATGAATCTCAGGAGGCTATTGGCGGAGGGTGAAGCTGCCTCCATGAGAATAACGAAAGTCTTGTCGCTGAATGCTAGAGACTTAAATGCCTCTAACAAAAGCTGATTCATGTGGCACAAATTGCAACTTTGCAGACCCAATATTGTGATGACAAAAGAAACAAAAGAAACACAATTGTCAGAAAAAAAAATCATGGATATCCTTTCTCTCATTTGGAATTGGCGGCAGGGACTAGCTATAGGCTCTGAAGGGTCTTCTGGAGACTTTGTATCCTTTGGAAACTCAATTCTGTTAGCTGTACTTCGATTTTGTACTTTGATTCTAAAAAAGAGGGAAGACTGAATGGCTTGTAAATTTTATTCTTTTCAAGAGAATATCCAAGGGTTTCTGATAATCAAATATGATCCAAATAATCCAAGCAGGAAAAATAAAACTTAACACCATTATCAGGGAAAGTGAGATACCAGAGAGGAAATATCAAGAAATGATTTCAAAAGCTTCATCAATCACAATACTTTGGGGATTTAAAGCCGAACGGCAAAATCTGGTAACCTCTCTTGGACAACTCGAAGAAAGGGCTTCTGCAATATAGCGGAAAGACTGAATAGGTTTCCAATCTCTTCAGGGTGGATGTTTAGCAATTGGATATTGGTATCATCTATTCTTTATGTCTCATGTTCTGACCCTTACCCAATTCAGTAAAATATTCAAACTGATTCTGAGCCGGAAAAATGTTCATTTAAGCATGAGATGATGTAACTAAAGGATCCAAAATATTAAACTATGGTGGGAGGATTGCCCTAAGATTAAGGGTACAAAAATGTATGTTTTGGCTCAGAAGTAGAGATTCATTTAAAGTTGCTAAAAGGCCTGGAACAGAAAAGTGTTTGGAAATATCTCAGTCAAAAGGAAGGCCTGAAATCTGATCTGGAAAAGTTGAACAGGTACAGTCAAGTGGTAGGAATGTACGATAAACTGTTCCAAAAAAAGTTGAATTGATGGCTAGGTTAGACAAAACCTACACCAAGGAAGACATCTTTTGGCGGCAGAAATTAAGGGAAGTATGGATGAAGGAGGGAGACAACATCACCGTGTTCTTTCATCAGTCCACGGTAACTAGAAGGCAATTCAACAGATTCAGTAAAATTGATGACAAGGTGGGGAAATTCTACCAGAACCTAAAGCAATTAGAGAAGAAGCGTTAAGATTTTTGCTGATCTTCTGAATGATGATGAGGATGCATTGGAAGACAGAATGCTCATGAGGAGAATGATGCCGCGGAAGAAAGAAATATTTCCTTGATCCATTCCCCTTATGGATGCTCAAAATGACAATTTGATGAAGCCCTTCACAATGACGAGGTCAAATCTGCTTTGTTTTTATGGAAAGGGATAAAGCCCTGGGCCTGATGGTTTCCCTGCAGCTTTAGCCAGGCATTCTGGGTCTTGATGGGAGCTGAGAACATAGCGGTAGTAAATGAATTACAAAAATATAGGGAAATCATGAAAGAATTCAACTGCACCTTCCTGGTTCTCATCCCAAAGAAGCCAAATCCTGATTCTTTTGTTGATTTTCTTCCAATTATATTATGTAATACCCTCTATATGATTATCTCTATTGTTATGGCAGAAAGACTCAAGGGATTGCTTCGAGACCTTATTTCTACCGAACAAGGAGGCTTCATAAAGGGAATACATATTTTAGATGGGATTATGATAACTCAAAAGATTCTGTATTCACTCAAATTGAAAAGAGGAAAAAGGTATGTTCTTGATATTAGGAATTGCAGAGGCTTATAACCATACAAAGTGGTGATTACTGAAAGAAACTTTGCTTGCCTTTGGCTTTTCGCCCATCTGGGTTGAATGGATAATGAACTCTGCTGCCAATGCTCATTATCCGAGTCAGTAAATGGGAGTCCAGTGGGATACATCAAGAATTCCCGAGGCCTAAACCTAGAAATCCCCTATTGCCATATTTGTTTATTATCATTACAGAAGCTTTGAGAAGAGTTGTAAAAACAAAAAGAGTTGAAGGATAAAATGCCTACAAGCTACTCAGGATGTGGCTACCTCTTCTCATTTGCAATTTGTGGATGATTAATATCCTCTTAGGAGTTTATGAAGCTAGAGAAGCCCAAGCTTTTAAAAAGATCCCACACTCCTATGCACATGCTACAGGTCAGTCAATTAATAGAGAGAAATCAAGAAATTATTTTTTGAAGACCTCCTCTAGAAGACAGCAACTGGTTCAGTACATTTTCAGCTTTCAAATAGGTCCCTTCCAAGCATCTGGGTATTCCTCTCTTTATAGAGGCAGGGAGGAATAAAATTTGGTAGGAAACAGTTGAGAAGATTAAATCAAAACTGGCTGCATGAAAAGCAAAATGGTTGAGTCCCAGGGGAGTATAACTCTCATTAAGGCAGTGGTGCAAGCAACTCCAATATATACATTTTCGGTTCTTCAGGCCCCAAAGAAAACCATTTAAAGAATACATTAAATTTGTAGAAATTATCTTTGGAAGGGTCACTCTAAGGAGAAGAAAAAGTCTCTTAGGAAAAGGTGTGTAAGACAAGAGATAGAGGGAGCTCTGGCCTCAAAGACTTGAGTTTTCACAATAAGGCTAGGGGCAAAATTATCTTGGAGAATATTTGAAGAGCATGACCAGCCTTGGAGCTATCTTCAGAAGAAGAAGCATATAGATTCTAAGGATCCGCATAGGATCTTCACAGCTTCCTCTCAAAGACTTGAGTTTTCACAATAAGGCTAGGGGCAAAATTATCTTGGAGAATATTAGAAGACTAGATTCTAAGGATCCACATAGGATCTTCACAGCTTCCTCTCTACCTGGGGGCTCTCGTATTTGAAACTTCATTGTTGCTTCCAGGGACCTGATTTGTAATTTTCTCGCATGAGAGGTTGGACATGGTGAAATGACAAAATTCTAGGAGGATTCCTGATGGAGTTTTAGAAAATGGAGATGTCTTCAATCTCTCTTAATTCTGGAGGATCAAAAACTAGCCCTTCAATCAATTTTGAAAGATAGAAGGGCCCCTTGTGCTGGAGGCGAAGACTCACTCAGATGGAATGCTGATTAGTCAGTGAAGTACAGGGTTTCCATTTAACTGCTGGATACAGACGGGCAACTAGCTGTACCCATATTTTGGAAGATTTGATCGGTTAAACTATTTAAAACAAATTTTGACCTCCAAAAACGAGTGCTTTTGAGTGGCTATCTTGTCAGAACAAAGTCTTGACATGAGATTGAATCAAAAAGTTGGGATTCCATGGCCCATGCAGATGTTGCTTGTGTAAATCGAATGAAGAAAGCGACGCATGTGCTTCTTCATTGCTGTTTTACATGTAAGATATGGCCCTATCTTCTCTCTAAACTGAACACGATTTGAGTCTTCCCAGAGGACATCCAAAAAACTCTAATCTGTTCGCCTTGGGAGCTAAAAATCTGCAATCTTTGTGGACTGCTGTAAACAGTACTGTGAAGGGCTCACAAAAGAAATAACAGAATCTTCCAGAACAAGAAAGTAACTTGGGAACAATATTGCAAGAAGATCAAAGTCTCAATCTCTGCCTGTATGTCAGTCTCTTTGAAAGTGAATTTGCATTTTTTTTTCAGGATGTGAAAAGCAGGTGTTGGCGGGTGGAAGCAGGCTATGTTACCAGGGTTCGCCCCCACCCTCTCGTACCCCCCTGGATACATACCTGGTACGGATACGTCCCAGGTATGTTTTGATGTATCCGGGACGTATCAGTACTGTTGGGCAGTGGGGGGCTCTAAATTTATTTTATTTTGACTCAAACAAACTTCAGTTTTATTGAGGACTCGACTAGGAGGGCATGGCAACCACAAGGAAACCTGGAGATTGTTTAAAATCCCTCTAGTTTATTGAAGAGAAAATATTCAAAGGATATCAAGAACGTTTGAGGTAATTATTTGGGATCATCGCAATTGGCCAAGGAAAGAAGCTATTCATAGAAATTTGGACATATATCTGAGCCTCCGTACAAGTTATTTATGAGATCAAATCTCAGGTGATCTTCAATACTAATAGAAAAATTTGGAACCACAAATTTCATATCTTAAAGTTTCAATTAGTATCCTTTCCTAGAAACTATTAAGGCACAGCATTGACTACTTCCCGCATCCTTAATGAGGATTAGAAGGTGATTTTGGATAATATGAATGAAAGAACCAACCATTGGACTGACCTCTTTAGTTATCATTGACAGGTTAGAGTCAACCTAATTAATTAGGTCCTTCAGGAACTCCCTATATACACCTTTTATGGCCACCATCGCAACACAAAAATTAATCTCAAAGGAAATGGATGAAACACAACGGAATATAATATTCATATATCATTGAAGATTTAAAATATTAAGTATATTGAATGTTTTGAACATTGATCGTACTATATTTTCAAGTTTTATATTTCTTATGGACTAAAAAATGAGTAAAATGAGTATATGAATAAAAATATAATTTTTTTATTTTTATTTTTTTAATATATATGTACGGACGTATCCAAGACGTATCATACCCAAGGATTTTTTAAAATTGGTGTATCCATAATCCACGTGATCGAACCTATACCCAAACCCATACCCGTATCCACGGCAACATAGCAAGCAGGTTGTTCCTTTCTCTGTTAATGGGGTAACCGACAAACAAGATAGAAGTATGAATGCAAAATGATTAGCACCTCCTTCCAGCTTGATAAAATTAAATTTTGATGGATCTGCCATCAGACAACCCCGGTATTGCAGGTGCTGGGTGTATTCTACGAGATGCAGGTGGGATTTTCAAAGGTGATGGTTCTTTTTCCTAGGAAAGGCGACCAATAATGAAGCTGAAACTTCAGGTTTAGTTTAAGGATTGAAATTTGCAGTAGAAAGATCTATTTCCAACCTAGCGGTGGAAGGGTATTTGCTGATTTTTCTCAGAGCACTTAAAAGTTAAAGGCAGTTGCCAAGTTACAGAATTGATGGCGTGTTGAAGAATGCAAAAGCCTTCCTTGGTAGGTTTAAGAAAGTGCAGTTCCAGCAATATTGTAGGGACTGTAACAGAGCAGTTGTATCTTCTCGCCAATGAAGAAGGAACCCAACAATTCCCCTTCTCATCAACTATAAGTGAACTTGCAGATGCTTGGAAGGAAATATCTACAAATATAAATTTGGAAAAAGTAATTGTCTAACCTCTTGAAGGAGGGAAGGAGAGTAGTTGGATTGTTGGAAAAGATGCAGGGGTGAAAAACTATAGGTGATGCAGGAAGTGTCTATGCAAACCTTTGAGCCATAAAATGACGATAAAAGGCCTGATTTGTAAAGTAAAATTGATTTTCTCTGCAAGAAACTTCAGGTGGTCTTTGAGAAGAACCTTGCCAGTTTTTAAAAGGAGGTGGTTGCAAAAATACAGGAATGAAGGTACTACACTGCAGGAGAGGCGAATGGAGTGGCAAGAGGTGATTCTCTTCCTGAGCTTGATGATGATGGATAATACAGACTGTTACTTAAGTGGGCATTTGTGGAACCGGGACTCTCTTTCCCATGGCAGGAGAAAATGAAAGTGATGGCATCCTCTGTTGCTAGCGGAATTAAGGAACTGGGAAGGACAGGCAGTCTTTCAGTCCTCCAGCTAGTACTGTTGTGTGCAATTGAACATTCTTGTCCTTTCCCTTCCTGCTTGCTTGGTTTTTGGCTGGGTGAGCCTCTGAGATCAGGATTGTTTGTCTTTTTAATCAAAATGTAAAGGTTAGTAGCTCCCACCAAATGGTGATACTTTTGCAAGATCTTTGTATTTGGGTGGAGTTAAAGTTGTAACCCCTGTTCTGATCAGCTCTAAAGATCCAAGGTATGTACCTCTTTGTAATTTCTATGTTTTTAGGAGGCATAGCATAAGAATAATTTACCTGTCTTTTGTAATGTGTCTGTGTTTCTGTTGGGTTTTCCTGTGGATATCAGGATCTTATGCCTCTTGGAACTTCAACCATTTATGGCCCTTTGTTCGGATGAGGGCCTATGTTAGTTTTTTTATGAGTGAATATTAGTGTTCTTTATATTAATATTTATTTTGAATAGATGCTTCGTATATATACAAGAATTGTTTACATTCGTGCCAACATTGGGTTTGAACCCAGGTCTCTACCTTAATACAAGCCCAATGAGCTTGCTGCTTGCCAATAGACCACATACCCGTCGGCCTTCTTCATATTATTAGTAGTGAATAATGTTTTTTATTTTTAATGTTTGTTTGTTATTTTTTAAATATATCATTAAAATAAAACGTAAAATGTTTTTAAAATTTACTATAGCTTAAAAACTAAATTATGTTAATAGAAATTTTTAATATATATGTTAATTATTTAGTTAGTGTATATTAGTGTTTCTCAAAATTATTATTAGCTCATAATGTTTTTAATTTTTTAATGTTTGTATGTAAAATGTTTTAAAATTGTAAAATATGTTAACATTATGCATATTGCTTAAATTATGCTCATGAGACTTTAATGTTATATATTATGTTTGTGTGTGTGCCTGTATCTTTTTTTTGAGCGAGATTTTTCCAATATTTTCCAAGAATCCCGGATTTTTTGCCCTCCTGAATAGATCCGGATTTCTACATGACTATGACTATAACAGAGCTCTTCATAATTCTACATATTATAGTCCATTCCAAACATGTTACGGTAGTAACCCTTGACACCGTTTATGCACTCCTATGATTCTAGAATTGAGTGCACAAAGCAAAGGAATCAAAGCAAGCAAAGAAATTCCTCCAGCAGATTCAGCAGGTGCATTATCAAGTTCAACAATATTTTGACTCAGCAACAAAAGAAGTTCAAGGAACACTGTGATTGGCATCAGACACCAAACAAGTTTCAGATCAGTGACTTAAGTATGGTTACATGTGCCAAAAGAGTGATCCCATGGTCCTCAGTGTAAAATCAAACTAATGCAATATGGCCATTACACCATACTTCGCACTGCAGGAGAACACACTCACCATCCTAGATCTCCCACCACATTGAAGCAAGCATCCCGTGTTCAATGTTGAGCTACAAAAGCCATACACACCACATTTGAACTTGCATTCCGTGTTCAATGTTGAGCTGCAAAAGGTATATATGCCATCTCTGCTTCAACCATTTGCAGTACAACATCCATCAGAATTGGATTGAACACACTTGAGTACGCAGAGAAGGATCAAATCACATGCACAATCACCAGGACACAAGTCAATTTTCCGAGTTGTCAAGGTGTGGTCATATGCAGATCATGCTGCTTGCAGCATGCTCTTCAGCAGCCCTAGGCCCATTTTCACAATTGGCAACCCATGCAATGAGGACCATTTCTTCTCCAAAAAGAACGAATGATTGAGCACACACAAAGATACACAGCCCAATGTAAACTCCATTGGCAATTTGCATTGCCCAAGAAACCATGTCTGCACTGCGAATGACATTTTGATTCCACAGTCCACTGGAAACTCCACATGTGATTCGCAAGGCATATTTATCATCTCATGGTGAGGGCACCTTCAGTGGTCCACTAGGAATGAACAATGCAAAGTCTATATCATTATCTCAAGTTCCATAAAGACTACAATTCAGAAATGAGACACCTAAGGGAGGCAAGTCTTAGGTAGCCGTTCAAGAGGTGCATTCAACACCTGGAAATTTCATGGCACCTCATCTTGTGGGTCAAGAATTGGCTAGGGAAACCAACTCATCTTTGCAAGAACAGTTTTTGAACTGAATCGGCTTGTAACAAATCTGAAGACTATAATTGTAATCCACTTGATTCTCATCAGGTCAGAGATTGTAAAGACATCAATCCCGCAGTTACATCCTACCCATGAGGACACGCAACTGCAAGATTGTTTCTCAGTCCAGAATTGTTCACATATGTATTTTACCCCTGTTCATGATGAATAGAAGAGCTAATTTTACTATCTCTTGTTTCATTCAATGTGTAAAGGTGCTTCCGCGTTCATTTTTTTTTTCATTTTCATTGCATGTTCAATTATAATTTGTAGGTTCATTAACCAGATCCATACACTCTCCAACCTGCCAATCCTAGGCTCGGCGTGTATATGACCTATTATAGTAAGGCTGATTTTTAACCAGTTTTATGTTGTAATAGTTCTAAAGTTGTAATTGATATTTTGATATTATAAAGTTGAAACTACACTTCTTGCTGAATTATGACTTGCATGAATTTCGGAGAATAAACCCATAGTTATGAATCTAAAATGTTTCCATTTAATAGAATGTGAGAAATGCAGATTTTATACAAATATAGAATCTCATTTGTTATGGAGAATAAAATATAAATTTGAAGATATTTTTATGCATCATAAATGACAGATTTTGCATTCTGATTGATTAATATACTTATAACTTACATATTTTATTATAAATCCATGTTTTTCATAAGTTGTTTATACTTTATAAATCTTAATAAAAAAACAATGTTTAATATATTTTTAGACACACGTCCCTGTCGTAGCCTGAAATTAGAGGGTCTTTCCAGACATCCCCAAAATGTTTTCCCCATTTTTAGATCCCCAAACCATATGTGTTAACAATGCCTTAGGGTCATCATCCTTAACACCGTCTAAGAATAATTAATGAAACTTCACTCTGGACATGCTTACACCATATGAAACAAGTCTCCCACAAACAAAACAGGAGGCTTATGTAACTGAAACTTCCTTTTTCAAGCTCAAGTTCTGCTCCTAAAAATCCCTGTTGCCCTTGTTTTCTTCTCCTCTTGGTTGCTTGTGAAAAAAATCTGCTCATAATTGGCATATGTAGGTTATTTTAAAATATCATATGTTTCAAATTTCAAGTTGAAAGCTATCGCCTGTCAATAACCGGTGGAGTGAGGGTTGATGATCTTTGGCCTCCTCCGAAACGGAACAAAGGAAATGGAGACCATTGTTACACGGGGATGTGCACCCCCCCATCCCCAAGCTGTCCAGGACATCCCAAGGACTTGGGGATGGGACGAAACGTCCCCCCAGCGTCCCGACCAACGCAAAAATCAGGGGGCATTCCCTGAGTTCAGGGGACACACTCAGGGCGTTCCAAGTGCTTCAACACTTCAGGGACGCCATGAGGGATGCCGTGGCATCCCGGGGGCGTCCCTTACAGCCCAGCCTCTTTAAGCATGCCAAAAAAATACTCTTTTAAAAAAATTAATACTTGTTCTTATTTTTATTTCAGACCTACCAAATCCTAAAAAGCAACCTCGATACATTGAATCTGGGCACATTGGCCAAAAACGTGGGTAAATGGTCATCCCTGTTATCAATTAATGTCATTATTATTAGCATAGAACAAGAAAAAGATTCTCGATAGATTCCTAGATCCGTTCATATATATGTGAGGGTTATGAGCCTAATGTGATATAGTTTTGCCTCACGAATGCAAGAGCTTGAGTAAACAAATGAGTGTCTTTCTTTATACTCTGTCTGCATACTATTAAAGCCCTCTCTCCACATCCAAACAGTTCTTCTTTAACACAATATGTGTACCTTGCATTTTATATTTGTTTAATTATATAACTGCCTAAATTAAACACCATGTATTTATTTCGTAAAAGTTAAATCATGTCAATTTTGAAAAGGAAACTTCAATTGATGTATTGTTCAAACAAATTTTATTATTTTAATGATTCCTTATTGCAACCGCATATTATCATTTCAAGACTTTATTGACTTGGATATGAATGTAAAGAAACAGTTTGGTTATGTTAAATTAGATGATTCAGAAGGACTGTCATTTCTGAACATATGAATTAGGGCAGGAGTTTAGCTCAAGATATGTGTGATTTTTGATATAGTGAGATGGGGTTGTTTGAGTAGTAACTTGACCTATTTCTCTCAACTATTGAGTTTGCAATGCACGTCTTCTGGATCAAAATAAACAAGTCTGGTTTAAAGAAAAATGACTGCAAGAGGATTTTGGTTATGTACTTATGAGTTATGACATAATAACATATGTACTCTTCTCATGCCGATTAATAAAGACTTGTTTTTCACTGTCATATTGTTGATGTATCATTGTATCACTATCTAGTATCAATGTATCTCGATTCTAATTTCTATGTTAATGTCAATGACTCAATATGAAACATTGAAATATGAATATTAAATATAGCATTTTGGCTTATGTGATGAATAATTGGATTAATGATTTCAATCTTCAAGCTTTCAGTTTTAAGTCTTAGTTTATTTATGTTATAATTGTGATATGTATATTATTTTATCAGCCGTCCCCCGCCGTTCCTAAAATTTGGAAATTTTAGGCATTCCTAGAAACTCCATCCTGCCGTCCCGGAGTCTTAAGTAATTATGATGGAGATAGATGGCAATTTAATACATGACCATGAGAGAACAGACCAATCAACTCTCCCAAACAGTAAACTACCTGCTTAATAGATAGACATGGAGGATATTGGCATCACATTTATCAGCAGTAGTGCAACCAATTAAAAAAACAAACTTCCAACTTGTGTCTTACTTCTAGCTGGTTTGTTCTGGAGCTTAGTTCTGCAATTTTGGCTTGGAGATTCCACATTGGTCTTAAATCACTTGCATTGTTTCTGTTGTACTTAGTAATTCTCAAAACAAGGTTTTAAGCTATGTTTCAATTCAACCAAAACTTAGTTCTGCAATTTTGGCTTGGAAATTCCACTTGTATACACCTTATTTTCCACTCTTACAAATGATTTCTCTTTGCAGGTTATTGGCGCATTGATCTTTCTAAGTGTGTGTCTTAAGGGCATCATTGGGAAGAAGGTTGGGATGGTTAGTAGTATATGGTGATACATTCGTCGTGTGTGGCCTAACATGCCTTCATACCCTTACTACCTTATTACTACCTTCTTACAACCATCTTACAACCTACTTAGTATTATCACCTTCTTGCATAGGACACCTGCAAATCACTTTCAGATCCCCTACCTCTCCCAAGTATTTGCCCTACCTACATGCTCCTTTCCTCTACCTCCCTGTATGTCGAACTGTTGTCACCAATGGCATTGACCAATCTAGCAGTACATTTTCCAGCCAACGGTGTCCATGTTGTTGACTAACAGAGTTCATGACTTCAAGTCATGTACCCTTATATAACAATGTCATTGTTGTCATCTCTCATCAAATGATCGCATAATCCACCCTTCCTTCACTCGCAAATCTTCCTTAAAGGATTTATGAGGTTTAGGTTTAATGGAGCTTATTCTTGAGGATCTAATTTGGAGCATTGGGTTACTAGATGTCCCACAAGAATAGGAGCTGCACTAGTGATGTTTGACAAGTCTTTGAAGTCTCCAACTTTGGTCTACTTAGGTCTTCCACCTATCCCTCTTGTGATCCACCCACAACAACTCTCTCACGAGGTACTGCTAACCCTAGGGGTTAATGTGCCAATAGTGTCTTCACAAAGACAAGTATCCCTGACCCTTCATTTTCCTTCATGTTTGGTATAAGGATTATGTTTGATGTATCATGTATCACGTATTAAACTAGGATAGAGAAGCATATTCTTGTCTATTGCACAATTTTTATTATCAACCCTTGCCTATTAAAGCCACAAGGATTTACAACCTTTAACTTGGATATCTTATAGCAATTGCTTATTACCTTGATCCTTACAACCTTAGGATTCTAGTAAGACCACATCCCCTATCCTAGACATAGGCGTTAGAATCCTACGTCTTTGATAGTGTGGATTATCGTCTTCTAGATCCATAACTCTTATACATCTTGGTATTCTATCTTGGCTTGAGTGTTGACCCCAATATGGTCTTCTACTTATATCGTAATGTCTATCATTGAGAAGAGAAAGGATAATCATATTGACCATCTTAGCCTACATTCTCAGTAAACCAACGTGAATCTTATTCCACCATTGATTGAGTCATATTCACGTCCATTTTTACATTCTATTTTATCTTAAAATGTCATCATAGCTCCTCAACTTTATCGTAGCTTTCTTATCTCTCTTACCTACGTCTCACCACCTATGATCATGTCACCTCTTAGGGTTTTCTAGCAAGTCTTGACCCATTTTAGTATTACATGGGTTTCTCCTTTCTCCCTTAAGTGCCCACCATTTAGAGAAACCACTCATGGTGCACTTTTCACAATCTCAACCTACGCCAACCATTCAATGTAATATGGTTCAAATTACCCTAGTAAACCTTGAGCTTCTTGTTAAGGACTTGGACCAAACTATGTATCTTGCTACTACCAAGTACAAGTCATATGTTTGAGTTCCCCAAACTAGAGCTCCCATGGAAATAACATTTAAGTCGCCTCCACATCCTCTTATTAATAACACCAATATCAACAATCCTCCCTACTACCATCCAAAATCCACCACTTGACAACAACCCAGTGATTATCAAGTTGTAGGATCAAATGGCTCGTATGTGAACTACTAATAATAACATGACCCAAATGCAAAACCAAATTTTGCAAATGGCATCTCAACCTCAACAAGTAATTACTAATTATAGGACCTTCTAACCAGTACCATACACCTCTATTGCCTTTGGATGCTCGTGGAAACCAAATACCCCAACCTCCAATTTGCAACAAGGTTTTGCAAACATTACAAAATGAACCTTTAGCTCCTTACATCTCTTCCATGGACATTGAAGGGATCTCACCAACTACTAAGCCATTAAAGATGGTTAATAGATCTCGTGAATAAATTGTACAGATCTATCTCACCATTAGTTATTTGTGCATATTTCTTCATAAGTCAACTAGTAATTATGAACGGAAATAAAGAAATAGCAATATAACTTGCCTGCAGCTCGGTATCTGTATGGGTATGTTCTAAGTGGATCCAATTGTGTTGCCATACTTAGATCAGCCTTTGCCATATCCCGTTCACAATACTCTGAACGCTTTTCATATGCAGATGCGTTGTTCCGGGCCTTTTCTATCAACTTTGTCATCTCTTCATATGCAGCTTTCCTCTCATTCTTTAGATGGTATACCCGTGCCAATCCCTGGTGAGCCCTTGTATGACGAATATTAAGGGCACTTACATAACAGTCTGCAGCAAGATCCAACTTACCACAATCCACATAAACACTTCCAAGGTTGTTCAAAGCCTGCACTTCACAATAATGCATTGCATGATTTCACAGATTAAAAAGATATTAAAATCGTTTTTGGACATAAAGAATTACAACAGTTGTCTTCCACCAGAATTTAAGAATGCATTTAGGCTTACTTGTCCTTCTACGAAGCCCATCAGAAGGACATTTCAGGGCCTCTTCAAGAAGCACTACAACATTGGCAGCAGAGGCAGGATCTAGACTCGTATCCGCTAGAGCATACGCTTTTAAAAAGAAGGCTTCAAATGATCTTTGAATAACAATGGACTCTTCTGATTTCTGTAGTGCCTCTTCACGGTGGCCAGTGTCATACAAAATCCAACCTTCGTATACTAGCTTTTCATGCTCACTACTTGCATGCTTGCGTGCCAACCGTAGACTGCGCATTGCAGCCTTTGGACAATTTAGCCTGAAAGGAGAAAAAAATTAATTGTGATCTTAACATAAGTACAAACTCTAAGCAAAGTCATCATTGGAGTCATTCAACAATGATAAACTAACCACTGACTTAGTTCCTCACACTAAAATACTACAATGCATAGTAAACTTCAATGAATGTATCCTGCATAATCCACTGAAAGAAAACGTCTATTAAAAAAGTTACAATTTTGATAATTCCAATGAATGAAAACATCCCTACATAACATTCATCAAGAGAGAAAATCACATTGTCATGTATGTGATAGAACCAAGACTGTCTTGATCTAGGCATCAAATTGCTTGGATTGATGTTTGTGATTGGATGCGCATAATTACCGTAAGGACCCTTAGCCCACATCCCAATAATAGTCTTATGCCTATGTAATGATGGTTGTCAACCAAACCCATTGTGCGCGAAATATAACATTCTTATAGATTGAATTAGATTAAATCACCTAAGGACCTAATATATTGACAGTATCATTTGAATCCTTGAAAAAGGGACTACAACCAAATGATAGAAGTTTGACAATCGTGAACAAATATCTCGTCTTTTGTACACATCAATCTCATCTTCATATCCTAGGGACTAAAATTTTAATCATATCTTTGTTAGTAAATTTTTGTAGGAAGGAAAAGAACCAGATGATAGGAGTTACACAATTGTGAATCTTGGCTTTTGTTATGTAGCAGTCTTATGTTCATCTTTATCAGAGCAGTATGGCAGTAAGGGATTTCAAATTTTAATATTTATTGATATTCTTGTTCAAATTTGGATTTATGGACCAGGCGAACGGGTGCATAACCTACATTGCAAACCATCAAAAGACTTTTTCAACACCACCTATGTGATCTGCATTTGAAATCAAGGAAATATTTTGCAAACATGATTGCCCCGTCAAATTTGAAAAAATTATCCCTTAGCTCATGGTTCCCTCATGTTCAGCAATTGATTTTAAATTTCTTCGTCGGAAACAAACAAGAATGTTCATTGTAACACTATTATTAAGTTGAAAAACAGAGTTCTCTAACACAGCCTCCTCTTCAAATTAATATTCAGCTTATAATATTTACATTGAATTTGGTTTTGCAATATTCCATTTCCTCTTATCATGTGTATCGTAAAGACTCTCATGTAACTTCCTAAAACTATGTGTGTGCGTGTGTGTATAATGTAAGTTCATACATATTCTGTATCCAATTCACGCGTATATCTACCCAGCTAAGAAAAATATTCTATACACAGAAAAACTTGTATCATATAGTTCATATTCAACCCTTTTGTAACATCCAAACAGAATTGTTGATGATTAGAATTGCTAGTTATAACTTGTATTCCTTACAATCCCAAAAGCTCGCCATAGTTTTATTGCCATATACACCCACCTTTAGCTTATATATGTGGCTAGATCCGTGCAAAGTGGATCATGAATGAATCTAGCACAACAAACCTCATATACTTGATCAAAAGAGAGAGAAGCAATATCATTGGCAAAACAGTTTTGAGATTGTCTCTAAAGATGTGAACCTAAATGTTAAAAGTCACCGATCTATTGAGATTATCTTTACTTTTCATAGACAAATGTAAGAAAACTCTTTATCATAGTACTTGTTTCTGCATCTACAAAAGCCAAATTATTTATGACTTTGGAATTGAACCACCAAACAAAACATCCCAGTTGGAGTAAATCAATTAAAAGCAACAGCTCAATCTTGCCAATCTTGCCACTGATTTCACATAAAGATGAAGCCATATTGCTTTCACACTTAACCTCCAAATATTCAAGACTGTTGATCTCATCCAAGATATATAGTATATATTAACCATATATGATGGTTTAGTGGCACACAGTCTAGGCAATAAAATAGCATCAATGAGTCACAGAAAATCAAAGTCCATTTCAATTATCTAGTGACAATCACTAATCGCCAAAAATACTGGGATAATTGTGAGCTACATTTGCACAATGATTCTGCTTTTGCAATTAGTAAAAAAGCAACGGGGTTTTCTCATTAACAAGGAAGCTTCTCCTAAATGTACAAAGACAGCATGAGAGAACATGATTTGAATATGGGAGCCGAGTTTAATTTTTATGATTTTGTTATCTTGCTGATATGGAATAGAAATAAAATAGTATATAGAGTAATATTATGTCTTAGATGTTTATCTGATTGACGCTAGTTATTAAATGGAGACGTACACACACTGAAGAATGGCCTGTTTTAATAGAAGATTAGAAACCTGTTTTACTTCTTAAAAAAGAGTCATTCAGAAACACTGACCGAAGAAGAAGCAGAGATTGACGAAACCGTAGCAAACCCTTCTCTGGTTCATTCTCCAACATCTGATGCACCACAACCAATGATCCAATATCATCAACGCAGGACCACCGGTCGTAAAGCTGCATCCAACAGTCTGCCTTGGTCCATTGCTCCACATGCTGACAAAGGAGACGAAGCAACTGATCTGCTGGCACACGTCCCGAATACATCAAAATTTGGATCCAAGGTCAACAAAGCTCTTATGTCTCGAAGTGCACCATCATAATCTTGAAGAGCAAGGCAAAACCAAGCCTGCAATTCAAGGCACTCTGGAGAGACCTTGAATCCTAAAATTCTATTTATTTCAGCAATTGCTGTGTGAACTTTATTTTCATCCATTAATGTTGCAGCTCTAAATCTGTATGGATATGGAAGAGTTGGGTCCAACTCAGTGGCCATGTTTAGATCCATCATTTTTTCTTTGCCACAACAATACAGAGACCTTTCTTCATACATCCATCCTGCCGGCTTATAGCAAGATATTAGACCATTAGCCTCTTTGTAAGCAGAATACCTATGGCCCCGCTTGAACTTTGCTCTTGCAACACCAGCCAATGAGTACACATGCCCCGCTTCAGCAGCAGCTTCAAACCAATTTTGTGCCTCCCTATACTGTTTTCTTTCAAGCATCACACAACCTAATTGATGCAATGCAAGAGCCCTTTGTCTACGTGAAGTAGCACACTCTCTTAATCTCTCTAATAGCTTAACCGAAGTGTCTGACTTCATATCATCCTCCATTGCTACTTGGCTTAAAAAGGAATATAATGCAAAAGAAGAATGCCCAACCATGGCCAGTCTTTTCCCACCTTCAAAATTGCATAATAAACCTGAAAAGTGGGGATTCTGTAAAGATTTTGGGAGCTCCTTAAAAAACCTGTAGGCAGGAAGCAACAAGTAACTCTGCATTCTCCTCAAGACCATACTCAACAAAGATCTCTGCATCATGAATATTATGAACAAGGCCTGCCAGATGTTTGTCACAGGAAGCCTTCATCTTTTCACAGCAAAATTTGTTGGCAAATGACAAAAGCTCAAGCACAATCTCAGGGAAAGAGAGTCCAAACAGCCTGTTTTGCTGAACTCGTTCACAGCACTCATGCCTTGTAAGGTGATCCCATTATGAGAAAAGTTTATTCTTGATCTTTGCGACTCAGTGAAACAACCAAAGAGCATAGCATGAAAGGGAATTGAAAGTGCAGCAATTTTCTCACGAATGCAGACAATCTCCCCATCACCAATGCAAAAACAACATCCTCTCCAGTAACCGAAGAAGTAGAACACTCTGATGCTGGTTCACAATCAAGTAATGGTTGTCGACAAGGGCAAGGATTAAAAACAGTAACTGGCGAATATCCAGCAACTAGTGCAGCTTTAGGGCATTCCAAAGCCCTACCACTACAATTCATAGGTGGCAGGTTATCATCGAGCTCTTCTTCACGTTTTTCATATCTCAACCAGGCTGAAAACACAATCTTCTCGTGGATTTGAGAGGCATGTTGGCGTGCGGATCGCAAACTGCGCCGCAGCAGTTTAGTTTCATCTAAGCCTCTAAAAACAAAAGATTGCTCCAAATATAGACCGGATTTTTCCTCATCCGAGACTCTCTCAAGTTCTCCATATATCGATGCCAAGGTCTCCACATGGTCCACAAGCCTCAAGTGAGGATTGATAGGAGGCTCCAGCAATTTCGCCACACATGAGCTGCAACTCACACAAAACAATTAATTGAATCTTCTATCCTCGCAAATCAAACAAAAATATACAAAGTTCCAACAATCTCCCATTTGATAACTGTAATGAACAACTGAAGCAACAACAATCAACCTAAACATTAAACCTTTACAAGCTACAATTTACACAAAACAATCAAATTAACTCTCTTTCCTCACAACCACCCCAATTCAAAAAGACACGCACACACACTCTCTATAACAATTTCAGACAATCTTCAATATACAAACTGCAAGACGAATTTGAAGCAACAACAATCAACCTGAACATCAGACCTTTACAAAGTGTGAATCACACAAAACAATCTAATGAACATTCTCTCATAGCAAGCACCCCAATTCAAATCTTAACCTCCACTGCTATAAATAATATACAATCATTATTCAATTCAATAAACTCCGATGTGTAAATTGAAAAACAAAGTTAAAGCAACAGTAAACAACTCAAAAATCGGACCTTTACAAAATGTAATCCATGCAAAACAATCAAATGAACCCTCCTTCATCAAAAGACCACCCCAATTCAAACCATAATCCTCCACACCCAACCCCACCAAAAATAAATAAATAAAGATTTAAGATCACAATAAACATAAAGTGCAGGTAATCTCCTAAATGCAAAGCAACAACAATCAACCAGAACATGAAAACATTTAATGCAAAATATAAATTGAAGAAACATCTACAGATCAATAACAATGAGCAAAAACTGCTCATTTTCATACAGTTATAGAATCAACAATAATATGCAAATGAGGAGCAATGTAGCAAACAACAACATTATAAATATTTTGCAACAAAGCCATGGTAGCCCAACAATAAATAGAACCAAATGCAGAATCCAAAACTAAAATGTAAAGTTAAAGCAACAGTGTCATATATTATTTGAATCCTTATTTCAGAATCACATGTATTTTATTGGTACGTGAACAACAAAGCAGCAAATATAAGCATAATATATGTTTTGGAGCAAATCCCTGACAGCCAAAAAAATAGCATCAAACAAAAAATCGGAGTCCAAAATGTAAAGTTAAAGTAACAGGGGCTCCTGTTCTTTGGATCTCTATTTCAAAATCAAGCATAAATTAACAACAAATGAACACCAAAGCAGCAAAAGGAAGCATTATAAATGTTTTATGGCAGAGCCATATCAGCCAGACAAAACAAAATCAAATGCCAAAACCAAAAATCCAAAATGTTAGTAACAGCTATCTTTGTTCTTCTGATCTTTATTTCAATATTAAATCTAGTAACCGCATTCAAAACAAACTTTAAATAAAGTCCAAAATTAAACCCTGTGCAAATTGCAGAAAAAATAAAACCGAATACAAAATCCACATCCAAAACAAAAAGTTAAAGCAACAGATATGTTTGCCTTTAGACCTTTGCAAAATCCAAATCCAAGACATAAAGTTAAAGCAACAGATATATTTGCTCTTGGAAACTTTATTTCAAAATCAAGTCCACAATAAACTGAAATCGAAATAAATTTCATTTCAAGGCCAAAAATGAAACCCCTAGGAAATTGCAGAAAAATGAAGCATATTCGAAATCCAAATCCAATATGTAAAGTTAAAGCAACAGTGGCACCCATTCTTCTGAATCTTTATTTCAGAATCATGTCTAGACTAACCACAATCAAAATAAACTGCATATAAAGCCAAAAATAAACCCTAGCTAATAGCGAAAAATTAAAATAATAAAATGCAAAATCCAAATGCAGATCCAAAACATCAAAGAAAGCAAAAACTATGATTGCTCTATGAACCTTTATTCCAGAATCGAAATAAACTTCACGTACAGCCAGAACCAAACCCTAGCAAATTGCAGAATAATTACAATTAAAAGCAAAATCCACATAAATCACTGGTCAAGCCCAGTCAATGGGAATTTCCTGCTATGAGGTAGTCAAGCCAATCTAAAGGATCAAACGCCTAATGGACCTAATGTATAAAGTTGAAATAACAGCTATGTTTTCTCTTCTAATTTTTATTTGAGAATCAAGTCTAGACTAACAGCAATAAAAATAGAACCAAATATGAAATCCCTGGCAAATTGTGGATAAAATAAACTTAAATGCAAAATCCAAATCCAAAAATAAAGTTAAAATAAACTTAAATGCAAAATTCAAATCCAAAAATAACGTTAAAAGCAACAGTGGATCCTGTTCTTCTAATCATTATTCAGCATCACCTCTAGACTATCTGAAATCAGAATAAAGCCAAAAATGAAATCCCTGGCAATTTTAGAAAAATTAAACTAAAATGCAAAATCCAAATTCTAAATATAAATTTAACGCAACAGTGGACCCTGTTCTTCAAATCTTTATTCCGAACCAACTCCAGACTAACCGCAGTCAAAATAAGGCCAAAAATGAAACCCCTGGCTAATTGTTGAAAAAAACACATATATGCAAAATCTGAATCCATAATATAAAGGCAAAGCAGCAGTGGACCGTGTTCTTCGAATCTTTATTCAGAACCAACTCTAATCTAACCGCAATCGAAATAAAGCCAAAAATGAAAACCTAGAAAATTGGAACCAAAAAAAAAAACATTAATAATAAATCCAAATCCAAAATGTGAAGTTAAAGTAAAAGCGAAACCCCGCTAGCTTCATATAAAACTCAAAAATGAAACCCTGGCAAATCAACATAAGCAGAGACAATCGAAACGTACCCATTTCCAGCAGGGGTTCAGCTTCCATATTCCTAACAGAAGGCTTTGCAACATCCACCTTCGTTCTTGTGTCAGAAAATTTCTCCGCGGGCGTGATGGCATAAACCTGGTTACCTTTACAACCTTCCGCCAATCTCAGGCTTCTCATAGCCTCCAATATAAAATTCATCTTCATCTTTTCCAAATATCCGAGGCCCCTGCCAGCATCCTGTCAAATAATGCCCCGCAACAGGCAAATTTCCCGAAACGAGTATATTTTACATTCTACTTTAATTCCCCTTCGGATCCACAATCCAAATCCCTTCTACAAATCCGCAAAACTCGTTGTACCAATCAAAATCACAGTCATTCTCTAAGAAATAAACTCTGCCGATCTAGGGTCAACGGAAGCGATTCGAACCGGGGTAGATTAAAGAAACCAAAAAGTAATTGTCATAGCTTCCGAATGATGGAAGCTTTCCACTGAACTAGAGACAAAAGAGCGCATCAATTTACTTCACGAAACAGGACGTGTAAGAGCATCGAGTACGGTGCGATGTATACACATTTAATATACTACTGCATACAAATATTAATATACTCCAGCATTTTGCAACAGAAAACCTGGCGATAACATCAGGCGTCCGTCAAAAAAATGAAAGACCTAAAATAACCAAAAAGCTGTACGCGTTGTTCTCTCGGACTCTGCGGAAGAGCCTTTTTTCGCCATAGAAATAATATACAGGAGAGAATTTACGTGCTTCCCCGGACGGCTTTCGGGTTTTTAATTCGTCGCTTGTCTCGTTATAATCTCGTGTTTTTCGGCCTTCCGGAGATTCGAACTCGCGACGTTAGCCTTGGCACGACTCAGCTACTACCGTAAATATATCGTGTACTGATATTTCAACATTCGCCGGCGGGGTCTTTTTATTACCCGTTTTGGGGGTAAGTAAGCGAACTTCTTGGCCAATTGCATCTGGACGCCTATTTCGGTGCCACGTGGAAGGCCGGCCGTTTGGAGGATGGGAGTTTGCTAGTAAAAGTACAAATAACCTGTCAATATTGACTGCAATGTTGTTCTTTTTTTAATTTTAGGTGTCTTGTTTAGTTATATTTATGATTAAAAATAAAGTATGATTCATCTTTCAGCTCACTTTTTAAGCCACTAGTCAAGACTATAAAATTATTTGAATAACCCCTCTCTTAATCATAGAACAATAACATTCTTGTTATTTAAAATCAACAATTTGTGATCTCGAATGGATAAGGGTTTGGTTTCGCATTTTTGTATTAGGGTTAGTTGTTAGTATACATATTAGTTAGCATTTTTATGTTTTTTTGTTGTCTATATGACTAATGTGTTAGTGCCTTTATAGCATACATATTAGTTAGCAATTGTACGTGAAATGTACGATGGGAACACCGAAGGGGATCTTTTGAAGGATTCATATTGGAAGGAGAGAAATATTGGGAGAGGAAGAGGGGTGAAGATGAAGGGGTTAGAGGATGAAAAAGTGCGGGTGCAACGAAAATAGAAAGTAGAAACAATGTGAAACTCAAACGTAGAACAACATGACGTTGCATATGGAAATCCTTCGAAGGAGAACAGGGGTGTTGTTCAAGACGTTGCGGAAACAATTTATAGGTATATATGTGAATGTAAGGAGTGGTAGAAAAATATTGTGGAAGTGAAAATGCAACAAAAACAGACAAAGGCTCGCCCCTAAAAGAAAAAGCAAACCAAAACAAAACTACTCCCCCTCATGGCTTTCATATGTATTGTTGATCTAATTGTTACATGGTAGGTGGAATATTGCTTAATAAACACTCTTACACTACATATTAAATGTGTGTCCTCTTTTGCCAATCTTCAATCTACTTGTCTTTTACCTACATATCATTTTATAATAAAATATTTATGTATCTACACCTCTTGGTAACTACATATTAAAACACGTCCTGAATCTCCCATCCACCTATCAAGCATATATACAAATAGAGCACTCTGTCATTTTCCAATAATAGAAATAAAATTAGTGTATTATCACTGGTAAGTAAGGCAAGTCGCTTGCACACATTGTATTGGTGTTGGGAGCTTTCACAACAATTAAACGTTACCCACACCTTGTATGCCTTTTTATCAATATTTCCTTGATATGACAAGTATAACAATGAAATTTTAGGGTTTGCAGGTTATAGATATTTTAGATTTATCGCATCCTGAACGCCATTATCAATTTTTCTTAATAAGACAAGTTTAATGTAGGAAATTTAGGGTTTGCAAAGGTAGGACACATTTTAAATTTGTTTTTAAGGGCATTCAATATAGATATTCCTTAGATTGATAAGATTGTGGTTTAAAAGATATGATATGAATCGTATAGCTTCAAAAGTATCGTATTTGTTGTTTGTTTCTCCATCTATTTAATAGCAAAATAAAAGTTGAGCGGGAAAATAGACCCATGTCAAACAAACCCACCAACCACGTTAAGCACTCTTCAAAACCCAAAGCATAACATGGAGAGCGACACATCCTAAACGCCCTTTCAAACCTGTCATTTTCCTTGCATAATAATAAAAGCACTTTATTTAGATCCGAGGCGTTAACCACGTTGAACCCAAGTTAATGTTGTAAATTTAGCAGTAATTGGATAGTTACAACGAACAATTAAATTAAATAAATAAATAGAACGTTACGGGGAACTGTGCTAAACGGAGCTCTCGCTAATAGCCGTCCTAAAATTAGCACCATTATGGGTTAAATCAAACTTGCAAACGGAGATAAATCTATAACCCTAATATCTCCTCATTTTACTATATATAAATTGATTGATCTGGCTCTATATTTGTATCTAGAGCGGGTTCAATGGTCTCTGAGAGGAAAGTATTGTTTGTCGTTGTTTTCTTTGTTGTATGCAAAAGAAGAAGAAGATTGAGGATTATGAGGTGTTTCATTCGGGCATAATGTCTAGTCTGTATTGATTTTGCTTCTAAGCACCTATGTCATGTGCAATGTAACCTTTACAACACCATTCTTGAGGTACACAATGGTAGTCTACAGGTGTGACAATCCGCTAAAGGCACCGGTCTGCAGACCATGCTCAAGCATTGAATTTCAACGCATGTATCTTTGCATATAAACATTGCATTATTGATTTCCTCTAATTTGTCGGGTCTTGGCAAGCCTCCACCCATCTGATTTTGACCAGTATACGCCTTCTGCGTAATTAGTTAGCATTTTTATTATTGAAACATCACATTATATTATATATTAATGTAAAGTTACAATAATAAGGTGATCGAAAAACTCGTGGTTCAAAAAGAAGCCACAAGGGCACTAACACATCAGCCATATATGCAACAAAAAATGCCATGAAGGCGGTAGAAAGAGGCCCTAAGCGCAAAGTCTAACAAACATAAAAACCGATACATCTGAGAGCATGGTTAAGCACACGCAATGGCAAGAACACTATGTTAAGGGGGATGATCATCCTTGGGATGGATGAACACTTTGTTTGACCGAGTTCTTCGAGATGGAGGATCGACAAACAAGCATCCCGATTGGGCATCTATGTGTTCGGGGGGACCATTATCCCTCACCTTGGTAGCGAGAGCCTGCAAATGTATTCCTTCCCCGAGTGGGAGAAGTCCAGTTTGAGGACCTAGCCACAACCTTCCCAAGAGGTGGCAAACTTTAGCCCAGGCAAGAAGAGGATAGAGTATAAGGATGACCTCGAGGAGCTGAAGGGTGTTAGGCTGCGAGAGCAGCTTTCTGCAACGTGGTACTAGGGGTGGCTAGTTTGGCATGGTGGCATCGGGAAAACTCGAATCATAGTGCAAGGAGCACTCCCCCAGTGATCAAGAAGTTGTTGTAAATGTGAAAACTCCAAAGCCACTTGATGAGCCTGGGCTTGAATCTTCATTTGAATAGAATAAACAATACCCACTTTTTCATTAGTGGATAAATAAATGGATGAAACATCATGCTAAAAATAGTTGCATTTCTAGCTTTCCATAAATGAAATAAAATAATAGCACTGAAAGAAATTCCATAACAAGGCAATATAGGTAGGTCAATTAGAGAAATCCCCAAAGAAAATCACTTTCCAATCAAAAAAATTAGGATGAAAAGGTTGATTAGTCAACATTTTTATTCATTAGATTCCTCAAGATAACAATGATGTTGATAAGCAAAACTACATAACATAAATAACTCCAATATATATTCTAAGAGTGTTTAACAATAGCGCTTCTTAAGAAATAGAGTTTACGAAAAATATTATATTAAAAGGTGAGGATGATGTTGTAAAAGGTGTTGCCTAGCCATTAAACTAAGGTACAGTCCTAAGAGATACCAAAAAAGGATTGGCGTTGGGATCATGCCCCGATGAATTTGATGGAATGGAATACCATCAAGTCCTTGGAGTTGTTTTATGTTATGTATTTTTTGTGCATTGTTAAGATTTTAATCAATATATATATATATATATATATATATATATATATATATAATATATATATATATATATATATTGTAAAAAGTTTATAAAGTATGTATGGCTTAAAGGTCAATGGGTATAGCCAAAACAATCAAAAAATCCCACATGGGCACGAGCAACTTCTACCATATTACATGAAGAAGCTCAAAAAAGCATCACGCAAGCAATAAAAGGCAATGCAATATAAAAACACAACGGTATCAAACAAGCCACAACAAGGCCAATATGAATAATCCACAATAAAAATTAATATTTTCACATGTAATACTAAGATCGAGATCAACAATAATATTTGGATTACGGTGTCCATGAAGTAATTAAGTCATTCAAGCCCTAAAGTCTAATGAAAGCATTTTCATTACCAAGAAGATCAAATACCTCACGTCGATTAGGATCAACCAAACTATTAGCATCCAAAGTACCATTACTATCACTTCAATATTTTACCCTCGGTCTCAAAATGTTGTTGAACTTCATAAAATATGGCATCAATATGTCTTTTTAAAGATGGTAGCAATCCATTGTTTATCCTCTTTTTAATACTAATCACATCAAGAAAATCAACATTAAGAGGAGCAAGCGTTTCAACATTATTGCCTACTTGAGTCATATTCAAGTTTATCTCCCATTAGAACACTTGGTTGACATTCCTCCTTGCTTGATATGTTTCCATAATCACTAGAATATCATAAATAGCTTTGAAAATGTCTTCTTGAGACAGAGGTATAACCCCCTTGAACATTACTACCACCACCTTCATAGAAAAGTTGGCATGCTAAGTTTACATAAATTTCTCAAACATTTTTCTATTTATAGATGACTTGAATATAAACTTTAGAAAAATTTATGCACACCAATTACTAGAAACGTGAAAGATTGTCCTCGAATAAGAGATCTACCAAGAAAATTTGATAATAATTGTCTCGATAAGGCTAAGTTTTCTAGATTTGCTCCAATTTTGTATTCTAATATGTTGTCGAAATCCCAACTCACCGAAACACATTCACCCAAATAAAGCTCAATGATGGGGCTCTCACAACTTAGAAAATTATACATGAGACCTCTAAAATTGTTAGTTATGTTGCATTGAAATTTCTCAAAAAATAGTATTTTCAAAATAAACCATTACTCTTTTGTCGTGATCTCGAGTTATTATCCGAATCACAAGATGGGTGTGTAAATAAAGTTCCTAGTATTCAAGATTCTTACAATTCAAAAGTTAATGGAGGAAGAGCTTCATAAAAAGAAAATGATTGAAAAAAAAAATTGCTTTAAAAATTGTGGAAAGGAGTTAACAAACTCTATTAAATAATTTTGAAAGAATAAACATGTAATAAGTGTCAAATAGATGAAACATACACCATTCACAAATTGACCAAAGTATAAAATAAATAAGGTAGGATTAGGGATACTTCCATTGAGTTGTATTTTTAGTGTATAAACCTCTCCCTTCGAGTTAAAAACTTTGTGAGAGATAGTTTTGGGGTAAGTCAAATAAAAGAAATCCTAAATAATCCTAAATAAACCATGCTTTGATAGTCCATAAACATGATATACCTCATAAGTGTAGCTCTTATTATTAAATAATCAAGGCCTTTATGAAACTTATATTCCTTTGGTTAAGCTATGTTACTTCAATTCATCATCTTCATTCTTATGGGATTTTCATGTGCAAGAACAATGGATTTCATTCTTATTATTTGATAAATGACTAATGGAGACTAATAAATAGTGTTACATATCAACAAAATTAAGAATTGTCTTTAGCTAATGTCATTGGCTCAACTAACAATGCAGAAAGAAATTAGATGTCATTGTCCTAATCAATTGTTTTTCAAAATAGGGTGTTATTACGAAACTTAGGTTACATAGACACCTAATTTAACAATTTATTAACTAGTAATGACAACTTTGGCCTTGTACCTTATACATGACTTACACATACATTCCAAGCATAGATGGCTTATCCTTGTCTCTCTTTTGTGATTTGCTCTACTTTACACACAATTCTTCATTCACGTACTCAGTTGCATTCATCCAAAGCAATATACTATTACCAAGCACATGGCCCATAGTCTTTCACGAGTTTTGTGAAACGCTTGTTTAGGACCAAACCATGCTACGCTTTATCCCATCCCCACCACCCAAAAGATATCTTTCTAATTTGATATATTTTCTTGGGTCGGTTCATATCCTATAAGTCACCTTAATGTAACATCTAACCTACAAAAGCATGTATAAGCAAGTCTAGTCCACTCATTTGAGTAACTTCACACATTAAAGAGCACTCATTACAAAGTATATTCTTAAAGCACTATATACTCTATTGAATTCCTACCAAGTAGATTCACAACCTAGGAGCAACCCTTATACAAATTTGAAGCAAGTTAAACTAGATTCAGGAGCCATATCTCTCATTTTATAGACCTCTCAAGCCAAGCCAAGCAAGGACAAACCAAATTCAAGCATTGTCAAAGTTTTTAAGGGACAAATGGAATGAATCTAGCATTTTCAAGCACTACACATTATATTACAATTACAAAGGGTACATTCTATTATATCTATAGTTACATCCATTATCTTTATGTCAAGAGACGTAAGGGAAAGATAAGGGGTTGGCTTAGATTTGCATACACAATTGCACTTACACTAAGAGAGCTATATGGAATTTTCTCCTACCTTCGAGAGGATGTAATGCAACACCTAGATCAAATCAGCAAGGGTTGACCACTAGGGTCATTCCAACTCCACCACACACTAATTTATCTCCTTTTGTTATCTAATCATGTTCATGAAGTGTTAGTGCAAAGATCTAGAGTTTTTATCCATTAAGTCATTACAAGAGGTGTGGTACTTCTTCAAAACCTACCTCTAAACAATGAGACACATTTTCAAGCCGGTGACAATTGTCGAAGTTGTTAAGCACCAAAAATCCAAGTCTCGAAATCGTATATCTCGGGACCAAATCATACTACATTATAGGACATATAATATGCTTCCATATCATCCCCTTCACACATTTACAAACCCTAACACCAAACAATACAACATATTTTTAGGCCAATGATGATCACCAAAAGTTGTAGTGTGCCAACAAATCTCATGCTTTGAAATCATACAACTTAGGATCGTGTCATAATACACTATAGGACATATCATTTGGCTTTGTACTACCCTAGTTTGTAGTCATATTTCTAGAGACATAACACTTCCAAATCATTACCAGTTTGCACACCCAAATTGCCTATGTATTGGCTAATTTTATTCCTCTTATGTTTTAGGCAAATGTTTATATCTTGCATGTTGCTTTAGGAGCTATATTCTATTTTGCACATTAACATTCATTAATTAATCAAAATATATAACCTTTGCGCCTTTAAATATATAAGAAATTAATCTAAAACCAAACCCCTAATTTATTTATTTAGGGTGTAAAAATCATTAAACTGGTCATTTCTTAAACCCTAGGTGGCCCTAAGGCTTATTCTCCTTATATGGTGTCTCATCCTCTCGCTACCCTTAGGATTTGTTATTATTGGTGCTTTTGTGGCTTACTTTGTGGCGCCTTTCTCTTATTCATATACCAATGAGCCCACGTCTAACTCTCTTATCAATATTTATTTGTGTAATTATATTTGTGATAAGTTTGATGACTTTTCTTATTATGTGTTTGATACCACGTATGAGGATTATAATGATATGCTTCATAATACTTATGCACACACGTAACTTGTTTTTTTTTTGCTAATACTTTCTCTATTGTCTCTACTTAGCAATCTTAAGGGAAGGTTTCCATAATGACTTTGATGTTAATACACATGTTCTTCTTAAGGATGAAGAACTAGTATTTACACACTTTCTACTGAGAAAACCCTAAACACAATTATTCCCCTCGATATATTCTTTGAGAGAAAACAAAAGCATACCAACACATTTAAGAGCCTCGAGTCAACTATCACGTATTCCACTATGGATACCTTTGCGGTACCTATTTCCATAGGGTCAACCAATCCCCCACATTGTTAAATGTTTATTATTATGTTTACTATTATTCCTACATCTACTATATACACTCAACAAGGTTCTCACTCTCCTTTTAATACATAGGTCCTTGAGCACCTTATTCACGGTTTGTGGCCCAAATCTTAAAATTACAACAAAGGTACATCTACTTCCTCTAACGTTATGGACTTTATGTAGTTACTGCATAATCCACTTGCACCTGAAGTGGCTTCCTATCCTTTGCCTATTGATTTTGTATCTCCTAAAGTTCCTATTTATGATGGCAAAAGTGATCCTAAACAACACGTTCTTATTTTCCATGTGGTTTACTTTGATTATTCGTATACTTGATGTATTGCATAATTTTTTTATCATTACTAGAAACGATGTATACTATGGTCAAATGTCTAAAATGTGACAAGGCTCCAATGATCCCATTAGTGACTATGTTTTGAGCTACAAGACTATGCTTACTAAAATGAACAATATTCTAGTTGATAATGAGCTCCAATATCTATTCACTCAAACTCTTCTTTCTCCTTGTGAGAATTGGTTATCATTGATAATTTTTGGTCATTTGACCAATTATGTCACACATTCAAGGGGTGTGAGGCTAATCTCCTCACCATGAACAATCTCAAATATATTGCCAAAGCTCCCAATACATCTAATGTTAAGTTTGAAGGCAAACATAATTTCAAAGTCAAATCTAATGATAACAAAATTGATGGTAAAGTTAATGTTAACATTGTATATCAACCTAAAAACCTTCAATTATAAGCTCTTCCTCAACGACAATTCACATAATTTCCTACTTCACCCCATGTGGTCCTTCAAATTTGTTAGAGTGCAACCTCGTATATATCTATTTAGTTATAGAGGTTGATACAAACAAGTTAATTCCTATTTTGATTATGATTTAATGAAATCTTGAATCGTAATGAGAGGATCATGATATAAAACAAACCCTAGCTACATACACAAGGCTCAAGAAAACATTAGATGGAATAAATAATGCATATGCTTGAGTCAACTGACCTCGGTGGTCACCCCAATGTGATTGTCACTGAGTGTCAGACTTGCACTACATTTCAAACTCTATGTAGTTCTAGTGTGTGTGTGTGATTGAATTGTGTCCCTTAAAACTAGGTTTCCCTTGTTCCAGTCACACCAAGATAGTGGGCTATAACTACTTTTCCCCTAAGATGAATGTGTGAGATGGAATTCAGAAATAGCCCTCATATGTAGTGAATAATGCAGCCCAAATGTATTCCTTGAATGTTGTTCTTTTCCCAAGTAGTAGATAGTAAGTAATAGCCCAAAGTTATCCAACCCCTAATAATAGTGAGTAAGTCATGTATATATATGATTCCCTTGTTTGAATTTCATCATTAACAACCAAAAAGGTCAACCCAAAGTGATAAAAAGGCTTTAGAAAAGATAACAAATGATGTGGCATTTCAAATTTGAGAAAAGGAGGGAAAAGGACATAAGCGCCCAAAGGGGACAATAGTGCCTAGGCACTCATATCCCTAATGGGTGGTACTATTTGGGATGCTTGGAGGATATAATGGAAAATACAAAGTTGGTCACATGTTGTCCAATGTCCAAAAGTAAAGTGACTCATTCGAGAAAATTAAATGATAAGAGTATCAAAAGGATAAAGCAATGTAAAAGCAAAAATAAAGTGTTGTTAATGTCTAGTTTTCTTACTTAGGAATCATGCATATAATGACATACTTAGAGGCGTGATGTAAGTAGTAAGTGTGTGATTTTGTGACTACATTTCCCCACTTTATGTTGGTGAATGAATATTCGTATAGCATAAAGTAGATAAGAAGAGTGTACCTTGTGGAGAGTCGAAGGGAGTTATAACCAATAGTGTGTTGAATGAGGATTGTACTTGATATCATGTCGAATGGAGATTGTAGAATGTGTATCATGGAATCTAGAAGAGGATAAGGATCCTAGGGGTGACCTTGTGTGTATAGTAGAAAATGATGTGTTGTTCCTTGGATATTGTCTTTGTCGAGCATCTTGTGCTTGAGATTGTTCCTTGTTCCATTTGTGTGTTGCCTTTTTCGTTGGAGTAAGGTCGGACCTACAAAAGAAGATAAGTGTAGTCAATGCTCATGATAAATGAAATTGAACTTTAACTTAGTAAATGTGAAAATAGAAATGCTTATTGAAAAAAAGTGAATCAAGGATATAATACACATGTGTTTCATGAGAGAAGAGATATAATTGTTCTTGTATGTTTGTTACCTTGGAGATGGTTGGAATAGTACTAAGGATTTAGGCATCCTGTCACCAAATTAAGATTTAGTGTCATCTGTCACCAAATTGAGGATTTAGCATCTTGTCACTAAACTGAGGATTTAGGTCCTATCACCAAAACGAGGATTTAGCATCATTTGTTTAAGCATCAAGGGAAGAGTATTGGGAGAGTTGTAGGCTTTTCCTCCAACCGTTAATGCTTCCCACATATAAGTGCCACTGTAGATGGTCACAAACCCAATAGAAATGGTCACAAACACAATAGAAATTGGTCACAATGATCCTTATTTGATCTCGAAAAAAAAAGTAATTAGTTCCCTTGCTTAAAGTATGTAACTTACCACTAATTTTGTTCTTGTTGTACTAGATAGTAACTTGTAACTAAGTATGTGTGTTGAAAATTTGAAAAACCATGTCACTGAGAAACCTATTGATTATATATTGTACCTATTTTTTCCCTAGGATAAAACCACCTAGGTGGGACACTAGCACCCACCACTCCTATCTGATTTGGGTGCTTTTGTCCCTGCACTAATTTTGGCCCAAGTTTGATTTTAAACCATGTTTTTAGCTCTTGTTTATTCTAATTTTATTTGTGTACCATTCTATGTTTGGTTTTGAATTTGATAGAGGGTGAAATAGTCACCCATGATTTCCCCCACTCATTTGGGGTGTGTGAGATGAACCAAGGCAAGCACGAGCCCAAATGAGGAAAGCTGAAACTGATGTGCACATCTGAAATAGAACTCTTGCTATGGGGGAATAGGAATACACATGGTAACAACCATGGTGTATGCAAAACAATGGGAAAAGGCTAGCCAAAAAGTGTTTAGTCACAAACAAACATGGCATGATGTAATAAAAACTAGTCAAAACACACAATAACATGACAAAAAGACACAATGAGTAGCTGGTTGAATACATGGGACACCACTTAGGATGTCACAAGACACTCAAAGCCTTCAAGGCTATAGAAAAAAACACAATCAAGCATAGGGCATAGCCCACAAAATAATGACAATCAAGACACAAACATAGACAAGATATAAGAAAATCAAATAACCATGGTTGAAGTAGGCCTACAAAGACAAATGCTACACATGAAGCACCCATTAGCATGTTAGAAAAATTGATAGTATGCCACAATGTATATAAATAGAAAATAGGAATGAAAGTAGTAGATATTGTAATGATAGAACTTGAATATAGAGAAATAGGAAAGGTAGATGCCCTCAAGAGCCAGTGGGACTGGTAGAGAATAATGCCAAGCATCATACATCATGTGAAACTTGTAAGTGATCTACATTCACCTCAAAAGTACCATGTGAATGCACATGTGTGTATGGAAAAATGATAGAGCATACTATGAATCAAAGTAACATGATAAGCAATGTGCAACATAGAATAATATAAAGTAAAAAGGATACATCCAATCAAGATCTAGGCTAATGTTTTTTAATTTTTTACAAATATTTGAAAATATGAAATAGAAATGAATATAGAGAGAGGGGGAGCAAGGTTTCCCCCAGTGTATGTGTGCAAAGTGAGGTCCATGTAGGTAAGTGCACCCTCAACAATCATGTTTGAACCTAGAACAAGAGTGTCATCGGGTATCAAGGGGGAGTATGCCCCAAGTGTGAATGCCATGGTGATCTATCCAATGAGCTACCATAGAATAGTGTTAAAAAAAATGAGGGGAGAACCCTATAGAGTCTAAGATCCCAACTATGATGAGTATGAAGTGTATAAAATAATAAGAGTGTGTCCAGTAGAGAAACTAGAATAGGTGGAACATTGGGCTTGTTGGAAATAGTGGAAAAAGTAAGTGCAAACATAAGGATCAATGTGTGAGTCAAGAGATGTGTAACATATATAGTTATGAGGCTCATCAATATCAACCACAAACAATGGAGGGAGAGACACAAGACTCATCATAAGCAATAGGTGCAATTTGGGAAGATTGGAAGCATTAAATTTGTATGAACTAGCCCCTATGACCATAGACATAAATGTGGAAAGAGGGGAATTGATTTCCCCCATGGATGTAACAAGATGAGGTGTATCCATAGTAAATGAATCATGCATAAAAGCTTGGAAAGTGAGAGCATTAGGAATCATTATCAAATCAACATTGTGTTCTAACTTGTGATGAGGAAGGTGTGGAGAGTGATGTAACATTGGAATCAATAAGCATATGATCATTAGAAGTGCATCAAGAGTTGTGTCAAGTAACAAATTTGAAATCCATGGTCATGGTGACATTTGAAAGGGGGATATGAGTGTCTCCCAACACCTTAGGTATCATATATGTAGCAACCATCATAGGGACAAAGTTCTAGATATATAGATAAAGTGTGTAACAATATGCATTAGGGATCGAGCATCATGTGGATGAGAATGAGACATAGTGGGAGGAGTATCATGGGTGCCAATAGAAAGTTCATCATGTAAATCAATAGCATTGTAGTCCATCATAAGAGAAGAATGATGTGTAATGTAAGTAGTAACTTCATTATCATGTATGAGAGGGATATCACAAAATTAACAACATGAGATGTGGAATATATTGTAGCATTATCCATGGAAAGAAGGTGTGGTAAGGGAATTGTGTGTTATGGCATGGGTAGAAAGAGCTACATGCATAGTATGTAACCAAGGATGACCTAGAAGGATATTATAATTGAGATTATTAGGCATAACATGACATAGAACATTAAGAGTGCAAGGGCCTACAATAATGGGTAGAGTGATTTCTCCCAACACTTGCTTAGGTGTGTTATCAAAGCCACAAATACATAGAGTATATGGAGTTAGATCAACAACAAAAATCCTATTTTGATGGAGAAAGGAAATGTTGCATATATTAAGACCAAATCCATTATCAACTAAAGTATGCTTAACAAGCACATTATGAATTTGAACTTGAATATACAATGGAGGATATTTTCAATAATTGTATGATAATCCATAAAATAAGTTTACACAAAAAGCAAATAGATAAATAGATTTGTATTGAAAGTGATGTTGATCAAAAAAAAAGTGATTGTTATCAAAATGAATAAAATGACCATATCTCAAATAGAATTTGAATTTACAAAAAAAAAAAGAGATTTTTTTAATCTAATGATGTAAAATAAAAACCTCCAAGGGATTTTCTCAAAAGTGTGTATTTTTTGAATTATGCCTTAATTACCAAAAAGTGTAATTTTGAATTTCTAAAAATTGTGTAAAAAATTAGGGCAAACAAAAAAGGTTTTATTAAATATGTAAAAATTAAAAATAACCTCAAAGGAATTTGAAAATAGAGTCGTTATGCTCGAGATATGAAACAAAAGGTGATTTGAAAATTAGGAGCCCTAGAAAGTGACCCAAAGGGTAGGACCAACCATGAAACCCTAGGAAAAAATTTTGCAGATCATATTTATGGTAGATGATAGATGAAAATTAGGTGTGAATCTAAAGATAAGATGTAGATATGAACCCTAATGCAACTAGGGTTTGGGTTTAGAGAAGAATAGATTCATTTAAAGAACATGCAAGGATTGGGTTCACCAAATGATTTAATGAAATTTAAATCTTAATCAGAGGACTAAGATCAAATGAATATAACAATAAAAATATCTATCATGTAAGAAACAAAAAGTGTGAAATAGTGAGATAAGAATGACTTAGCTTGTATTCGGAGATTTGGGTTGATTCTGGGTTGGAAACTAACTGGAATAGGCTAGATGTGGACTAAGTAAGCTTCATCTAGAAACTATAATCTGAAACCTCTTCGGACAGACCACCCCAAGGAGGACTAGATCTCCCAGGCACTAGTGTCTGAATTGGGTGCTAGTGTCCCTATAAACAACTCTACTTCTAATCTTTTCAAGGTTTGAACTTGTCTTCTTCCTTTCCTTTCACTTTTTTCATCATCCACTTTGTTGTAGGTTCTTGTGTCACATTGAACCTATAAAACAAACCCTATCTACCTACAAAAAGATAAAGAAAATATTAGATGAAATAAATAATGCATATGCTTGAGTTGAATAACCTCAATGGCCACCCCAATGTGATTTTCACTTAGCGTTGCACTACATTTCAAACTCTATGTAGTTTGTGTGTGTGTGTGTGTGTGTGTGTGTGTGTGTGTGATTGATTGAATTATGTCCTTGAAGCTAGGTTTCCCTTGTGTTAATCATACCAAGATAATGGGCTACAACTACTTTTCCCCCAAGATGAATGTGTGAGATGGAATTCAGAAATAGCCCCTCTTATGCAATGAATAATGTATCCCAAATGCAATCCTTGAATGTTGCTCTTTGCCCAAGTAGTAGATAGTAAGTAATAGCCCAAAATAATAGTTTAAGTCCAACCCCTAATAATAGTGATAAAAGAGACTAAGTCATGTATATATATGATTCCCTTATTTGAATAACAAGCACAACCAACCCAAAGTGAAAAAGAGACTTTAGAAAAGATAACCATTTCATGAAGCGCCCAAAGTGATAAAAGAGGGCGGTACTTTAGAAAAGATAACAAATGAGCTAGGTCACATGTCGTCCCATGCAAGTAAAATGTGAAATACGATACTAAGACATCTCTTGGTTATACTAAGTAACACATGATATATGATATTAAGACCTCTCTTGGCTATATTAAGTAAAACATGACATATGATACTAAGACCTCTCTTAGGCATGTTGTTATGCCTCTTATAGTTAGCTTTGCTACTATGGATATTCCTTTTGTAGTCACCTCTTCCCTTAGCTTATGTGACACGTGTCTAGGTTGCCTTTGGCTTCACAACTTTAAGGCTATAAAATCTCTTTTGCACTAATGTATCGGGGATATCTATAATCAACAAGTTGTTATTGTCAAGGGTATCCCATACGAGGCCCTATTACCTAATATTCTCAATAAGAAAGCAACAATTACCACACCTAAGCCTATTACACCTACACATGTTACCTCGAGTGGGTCTATCCCTTGCGCACAACCTCTAAAGTCTCATATGGTGCATCGTATGGCTCCTTGGTGGGTTATACAATCTCAACTTCCTCACGTCCATCTGCATCTTATTACACATGTGACTTATTTGAGGCTTGATCCTCCTTTGTTTCGAGTGTTTCCCATCTAAATGAGGTTCATTTTCATCTTATTACGCATATGAATTGTTTGAGGTCCACGTCTCCTTTTTCTCATGATCCACCCTTCCCTATAAGTTCAATCCTATTACTACTACACCCTTAAACTTGTGTCTCATATCAGGATACGTATGGCCAACTTGTGGCTAACATTATCTCTTCACATTTCATATCTCATTTTATTTATTCTTTCATATGAATAATATGTCATCCAAGTTGGTTTACATAGCATAACAAGGTATATATAGGAGTTAGTAACTAGTACTTGATCATCATATTGAGCATTTGAGTCTCGTTGTAAGGTGTGGAGGTTGGCCCTTCAAAATAGCTAAGTCATTTCTACTTATAGATTATGATATATATCTCTATTTTTGGTTTAGAGATTAATTACTTGTATTAAAAAATATTATTAATAGTATAGTTATCCCGTAAAATCGACAGCGAGTATTAAAAAATATTATTAATAGTAGAAATCAAACAATTTTATACATTGGTTTATGCTCTTCTCTATTAATAGACGCGGATAAGTGTGCACCATTGGGTTAATTATTCACATATTAAATTATCAATAATATTACAAGTGTATTTTAAAATCATACAATAGTGTATGAAAATTAAATACACTAACATCCCCACTTAAGATGTACTTTGATGAAGGGAAGGAAGAAGGAATCAATGAACTATCCCCTCTTGATGATACCTTCCTTCACTCCTATAAGTTTTTTGGGTTAAACAAATTATTCCTTAAGCAATGGCTTTGTGAAGATGTAAGCAACATGATTTTTTGTCGAGAAAAACTTAAGATCAACAACCTTGTCCTAGATTGAATTTCACATATAATTCATGTGTATCTCAATGTGCTTCGTTTATTGATGCTCCATTGGGTTGTGAGAATGTGGATGGTACTATGATTGTCGCACCAAAGTGTTGCGGGTTTGGCTTATGGATAATTGTAGCTCATGAACCATAGCTATATGGTTCTGCAACAAGTAAGTAACTTGTAAAAGAAAGGAAAAATCTGCAAAAGAGGAAAATAATAGGAAACGGAAGAAAGTAGAGAGGATGTGCAACCCAAGCAATAGTTTACAGAGTTGATTGCATGCACATAGATTAAAACAAATAGATCATTAAGCACAAAATTCAAAGCAAAGGAAACTTTCAGATCTAGATCTATAATAACACAAAGTTTATGAACAGATCTAGAAAGAAAGTAAGAAGCAAAATGCACCGTTGACACAAAGTTCTCCAGGAAATCTCTTCTATATTCCTCTGCTTGCAGAAATCAGGGGTTTCAGCTCAAAGTCTGGAACACAAGAATGTTGATTACAAATTCTGATCCTTTAACCCGTAGGTTCTTCCTCTACTTATAGCACGTAGAGGGGAAATTACAAATGGGAGACTATAACTGAACTAGATCATAAACAAGAAGTAAAGAGAACATCTGACAATCATCTTCCTTTAATTCCTCTCTTAGTGACATGCATCAGGAGTTCAAGCCAAAATTGTGCACATCTGTCACTTAACTCAAAGAGTCATTCCAAATAACTTAAAGTAATGGTTTTTAAACCAATAACTTTTAAGTTTACAATTACATCCGGGGACATAAGAAATAAGAGAAGAAAGAAAAGAAGAAGGAAGATCTGCCAGCTGTAACTCCTACACTTTCTTTTTGTTTTGATACTGAATATACTTTTCGAACATATAGTTCAGCAATTTCCCATCCGCTTTAGCCACAACTTCTTTCTCTGTCTTGAATTGCAGCAATCCTTCGTTCAAAACTTTGATGCTCGCTTCCACCTCCTTCAAACTAGGCCCGAACTTCTTAATGTTTGATTGCAGCGTTACCAACTTACTGATTGAATTCATCGTGAAAGGCCTAACAGCTTCATCAATCCTCTCTTGAATCATCAGAAGAGATCCTTCCAGGGAATCAGGCACTTTGTTGGGAATGGTCCTTTTGTATGAAGAAACGTTCCCAACCACTTCCTCATTGGTGAAAGCAATTACATTGCTTGACAGTGACAATGCCATACCCTCGAGCACCCGCATTCTTTTCAACATAATTCTGAAGATCTCCAAGTGGAAAGAGACTGTGAATTCAAGTTGCTTCCCCTTTTCAACCGATCCATCAGGCACAATTCGTTCTGCAATCAAAACCTCCTTCGGCAGCTTATTTATCTCGACCAAAGTGCCCAAGTTACTTTCAGCCATTGTATTCATATCTACCGTGCTTGTCATTAGTTGCTTTAGCTGAACTAATGCATCCTTCATAACCTTTAGACGAGTTGGCACCTCCTTGAGTTGTACAGAAGCTTGGCGAATGATTAGGCTCTTCCATTCATCGATAGCTTTAACTTGGTTACCTGCATTTTCCACTTCCTGCATCAGATGATCACTCACCTGCTCATGTGTTGAAATTGGCTGAGAGGAAGGTTTGGCAACCTTAGCAATGATCTCGCACAACTGGGAAACCTGCTTTTGAAGTTCAGTTTTTTTTGCCTTCTCTTTGTCAAGCTTAAGGAATAAAGCATTTATTAGTGTCTGCGTGTCTTGCTTTAATCCTTCGGTAGTAGTTTGACCTATTGGCACCTTGGTTACTGATATATCTGCTTGCCGTAAGCTTGCCTTTCTGCTTTCCCTCTGCTGGAACTGATACCTCAACGAACTTTTGCCCTGATTCTTCAATAATCAACCTAGAAGTCACCTTAGCAACTTTAGGTCTTCTATCTTTTCCGCCCAAACTCAGGAGCAGCTGCAAGTCATGTTCCTCCAGGTTGATCTCCTCTCTAGCTTCTGGGATTGACTGCGAAGCCAACCACTTTGAGAAATTGCTTTTCAGAGAATGAGAAGTCATTGAATGCACCACCATCTCGTGCTTTGGTTCCTCTCCATCCGAATTTGCTACAGTGTCGTGACTGCCATCTTCTGAATTGTCCAAAGACAATGCCCTTTCAAACTCTGCCATCTGCAACTTTAGCTTTTCTTCAGGAAGAGGTGAAGATCGGAGTGGCTGAGGAGAAAACACAAAACGTTGTTGGATTCAAGGAGGAATGACAAGATCTCCTGAGGTTCAAAGGCAGGTGAAGTGTTGTGAGTTGACGTTGGAGAAGTTGGAACTAGCACCATAGCCGTAGAAGTGACCTTTTCTTGTGTCTGAGACTTCTTGTGCACTTTAAGCTTTTCAGGCCTTCTACTGCTTTCACCTTCGTGCTTTCTTTTGATGGAGTCTCTTGCTAAGGTTGCCTGTGATCTGATTCATCAAAGCTTCATCAAGGCAATACCCCTTTGTCAGCAACCAGTTCGAGGTGTTGACCAGAACCATGGCAGATCTTTCCTCGATCGTGTGGCAACCACCAATGTTTTCCTGAAGAGCAGCTCTATCCCCTCCCATCTGATGATAAGTGTCAAGTAACACAGGCCCATCATCTGTGAGATCTGCAGGTATCCGAGCTAATCCATAATCAAACACTTGTTGCGCCGATAACCTGTTGAAGTCTTTCTTTCTGACTTCGTACTCGTTTCTGCACTTCATCCAGAAGTCTTCTAATGAAGGCACATGCGAGTATTCCTGGGAGATTGTCTTCTTTGCTACCCCATATGGATCGAAGTTCAGCCGTGCTGGGAAGAACTCATGCTCATACTCAAAAAACATTTCAGCTTCGATTCCTCTAGCCTTGTGGATGCTCTGGCAGCTGTAATAGCCTATTGTGATCGGAAAGGAACCTGTAGACTTGTGTCACTTTGATTGTAGGTCATGCATCTCCACGAGCTTCTGCACAACTCCATGATGACCCACTTGTCGCTTGGATATCTTGGCAACTTGACTGGTTCTCCCGAAAATCCGGTTACCCTGAGGTATGTGAAGTCTACAAACTGGATGAAAATACAACCATGCTGGGATACAACTTCCCAAGCTTCTTTGCTCACCTTGTTGGTCTTCAAATCACTGTTCAATTTGCAAATGAATCCATAGAAGAATCCATCGTTGACCACCTTGTAATCTTTATGGCATTCAAGAATTGTCAACTGCGGGTAGCACTCAAAAATGGGATCCTTCAAGAGTATGCCCCATCTATCCAGCTTGGAAAATATACCCTGCGAAGCTGCTGCGTATACCAGGTATGAAGTCATCTTGAAGTTGTATGTCCGCCTCACACTTCGGAGCTGCTCACCGATGTTATCACTGATGATCTCCGCCCAATTGATTATTGAATCAACTTTGTTGATCTCAATGGTTCTAATGAAGGCATACATCCATGAGCGGAAGTTGTGAGTGTTGGCTTCTCCATTTATCCTGCATAGCAATTTAGTAATATCATCCACTTCCTGCACCAAATTGGATCGTGGAAGAGTCCTCGAGAACTTTGATGGAGACTTGGGCTTCTTCATATATCTGCTATTCATTATGCCCACACAGTCTGCTTTGTGCTTCTCCCATCTGTTGCCAACATCCAACATGCTAATTGTAGTCACCACCGGTCGCGTTGGAATCTTCAGACAATAATTGATAAATTGTGCATCCAGCCTGATTATCGTCTTTCCCGCAACATCCCGGATTGTTCTGGATAGGAGATGGTATGACCTTGCACACTCCATGACAAATTCAGGCAACTGAGCTTGTGACTGGGAATGTTGAAGCTCGAATAATTCCACTGCTTTTTATTGCCCGCATAAGAGACGTCTTTCCAGCCCTGGATCTGTCAATCAATTCGGAGAGGGGTTCGGGGCCTAAATCCGTGTCATTGATATCAACAAATCTGGAAGTAATGCATGATTCCGCTGATCCTTCTCTTTCATCCGCTTCATCATGGCCGAAGCAATCTTTATCTGAGAAACCTTTGTCTGAACTCTTTTTCTTTTAATCTTGCCAGAATTCTTTGCAATTGGTGCAGATCTAGTAATTTCTTCAGATTCGAAGATATATTCAATGTACCTGACATTGATTTGAACTTCCTTTCACTTATATAAGCACCTGTAATGAATACCTGCAATTAATTCAGACAAAGACGGAATCTAGAGCATGAACACTTGATTTTTATCACAAAAATCTGCATATAAAGCCCGCTGCCCTAAAATTTGAGGCTTTGCTTGCATGCAAAGCAAGCATAAATATTTTTAACTTCACCTGGGCACTTATACCAACATGCAGATAATTAACAAGGCTTAAATCAAGCTCCTCCAACCCTAGGCACCAAACTTTGAAGCTTTCGGCAATGAAAAACACTTTTTGATGCAAAAATCCTCCTTCCTTGGGCGCCAAAACTGTCCGGGCTGCAATCCTTTGCAAAAAGAATTAATTACATCTTCACTATGGCAGCCCATGCTTATATAACCCTCAGCATTCTATTTCTAATAATTGTCCATTCTATTTCTGGCAATTAATTAATAAACAAACATGTTTATTCACCCAAATTGGGCACCTATTTTTGCATGTTGTTGGCTGCCATTAAATAAATTTAATTTATTTATTTTTAGCATGCTACCTTCAGTTCTCTTTGACTAGCCTTCATGCATTGACTTTCTATTCATCCATGGCGCCAAAATTAGGCAAAAAAACTATTAATAAATACCATTAATATCATTGTTTAATCACCAAATGGGTCGCACTTTTTGACATGGGTGAATTCTAAAAATAAGAAGCCAACTTCTGATGGGAATTTTCACCCTGCACTGCAGCTCTAATAATCCCTTCTTCCACTTAAGTTGTTTGACTTTTATAATGGGAATTTTTACCCTGCAAGGCAGGTAATAAATTCCCACCTGCCTGTCACTTCTAATTTTCCCACTGCAGCTTAAGTGACTTTCCAAAAAGTGCGACTTGCATTAAAATTAGCCCCCTTTGAAAAAGTGCGACTTGTTTGGGTGAATAAAACCTTATGATGGGAAAAGTTAGCCTGCTAGGCAGGCGGAAAATTCCCATCGGTGCTTTAAGTGATTTTTCTTTATTTTATAATGGGAATTTTTACCTGCAAGGCAGGTAAGAAATTCCGCCGCTTACTGCTTACCTCTAATTTTCCCATCGCAGCTTAAGTGACTTTGACTTCATGGGAATTTTCACCTGTAAAGGCAGGTAATAAATTCCCACACTCTTTACTACCAAAAATCCCACTGCAGCTTAAACCTATTCATTCCCAAAAAGTGTGACTTGCCTAGGAGAGGCTTTTTGTGCATGACTTCATCTTTTTGGTTAGAAGCTTGCATTTTGAGGTTGATTCCTTCTGGCGTTGTGTTGGTAGATGATCTCCAGATGCTTCGGGCAATTAAACAGATTATACTGGTGAAGGAATTGACCTAGGGGAATTTCACAGAGAAACCGAGGAGAAAACCGAAGAAAAATGCAAAAGAAATAAATAAAAACAAAAGTTGCCAGAAGTCACAGACAAAGCTCAGGATTCATTCTTGATGAAAACCCTATTGATATATGTGAATACTGGCATGCGAAACTTCAACAGGGTTCAACTGGAGCACAATTTACTTCAAATGGGGCACTATTTATTTAATAAATAATTAAATAAAAATTTCCCATAGACAAAACTTGGCGGAGGGATAAAATGAGTTTGGGCATCTGGGTATTTGTCGAAATTGGCTCATATGATACATTGGGAATATCCTAACATAATAATGATGGTCTCTTTTGCATCTTACACCTAAGAAAAAATATATCATGTAAAAATCATCTAGCATAAAGTGTCCCATCTAATGAAGGAATAGAACATTTGGATGAAATATTGACCCCCGATTGAAAGGGAGTAGTTGCGGACTTGTAGTTTTCCATGTTGAATGGGGAGAATGTCTTGAGTATATTTGGACCAATGGATTAAAGTGCCTTTGTCGGACTTGAAATTTCAAGACCCGAGAAAAATATAGAAAACCTAAGTCAAACATTTCAATAGAATTCTTCAAACATGCTTTCAAATCATGAAACTATTATGTGGAATCACTTGTGGCAATTAAACCATCAACATAGAGGACTAGAATGAGGAGATTTCCATATACTTTCTAAATGTACGGTCGAAGTAACACAATTTAAAATAAAATTGATAAGAAACATGTAAATCTTTTCATACCAAGCTCGAGGATCCTGTTTAAAGTCATAAAAGAACTTTTTTAATCTACACACATAACTACAATTCTCACTATCAATAAACCCTAGAGGTTGGAACATGTTGATTTTTCCTACAATCACCATGTAAGAAGACACTTTTAACATCCATTTGGTGGACTTCCCATCCCTATGTTGCAATCAAGGAGAGTACTAGCTAAACAAAATTCATTTTCGAAACTAGAGAAAATGTTTCATGGTAATCAACACCTCTAACCTATAAAAAGCTTTTTGTTATAAGTCAATCTTTGTAATGGTCGATGGACCCATCAACTACGTCTTTGTACCTCGTTATTTTCCTTCCTTTTGGAAATGGAACTAAATCCTAAGTGGTGTTCCTTTTCAAATAAAGAATTTTTTCTGTCATAGTTATCTGTCATTTAAGATGTTTAGAAGCTTACTTGATAATTCTCAAGATCATGTGCTACTCTTTTATCGATTGTGTCAAATGTACAACATCATATTGATTTTGGGATCTCATCCTACTTGAATCTTTAGGATCTCCTACTTAGGCACTAGCTTCATGGTGCATACGATGCCAACCCATTTTGGTTTAGGTTATGCGGTTTGAGTGGGTGCGTTCATAATTTCCTATAACATTGGTGGTGTAGGTATTAGTTATTCCACTTATAGCTCATCATTTGAACTATAGGAATTTACTTGATAAGAATATTCAAATTTGTCATATACATCATAAAAAGGTTTGGAAGTGAAGTTTGGATTGAAAAAGGAAATGGAGGCGATACATGTGATGGAAAACAAACATGTAACTTTTTATCAAACACTACATCCCACAAGTAAATATTTTTAGTGGTTCCTAGAACTACAAGACAATATGCTTTCACATCTTCGTGGTTGCCAAAAAGATACAAGGGAATCCCTTATTTCCATTTATCTTCTCTTTTCATATGGGATATGTGTCCACACATTACATCCAAAAATATTGAAATAAAAAACATCAGGCTTAACACCAAACTAATTTTCTTTCACTCTTATATCAAACAATACTAAGTGTGGAGTGTGGTTTTGAATTTACTTTGCACAAGTAATATATTCTTCCCTAAATTAAGGAGACAAATATTGATAATGTAGCATACAATTAGTCATTTCCTTGAGTGTGTGATTTTTGTACTCAACTACACCATTCTGTTAGGGGTGTAGGGCACAATGTGTTGAAGTTGAATGTATTCTTGCTCCTAAAAGGTAATCATTTGGTTATTAACAGACTCTCCTCCATTATCATTTCTAAGATGATTTATTTTCCTCTTAGATATATTCTCAACAAGGGCATTGAAAATTTTGAAGTGCTTGAATACTTCAATTTTGTTTTTTTAGAAAGTATGCTTAAGTTTTGTGAGAGAAATCATCAACGAAGGTAAGCACATATATATGATGTTGAAAAGAAACAGAGGGAAACGCCATGATTTCACTTTGTGAACTAACTACACTTTGTCACTAGCTCTCCAAGATTTTTCTATTTGAAATAGATCCCTATGTTGTTTGCCAAGTTCAAAACCCGAAAAAACTCCATCTCGTGAAGGACACATTCGATAACCTAAAAACCATTTTGTGATAAGATATCCACATATAATAAATTAATAATTCAAACAATATACAAAATATAATGAATATCAACACCACATAAGAAATATTATGGGCCAAGATGCCCTAATATTCATTATATTCAGAAATAGAAAAATACCCTTAAGGTAGGGAAACACCACATTATACTCCTTAAGGAAGGAATAACTCCACATTCTCCTAATATTAGAATTCCATTTTGAGCGAAGCACCTCAAATATCCTTTTATGAAGTAGAAGACTCAAATCATACATGACATATCTCATAATGACATTCATATCCTTTATATAGGCATACATTACTATTAATGGATGGGTAACGCCTAATCCCAATGAAGGTTTACTAATTACCCAATATAACTATTTCTAATGCGACCCCATATATTATAAACATATAACTAAGTAAGGAGGATGTTTTCCACATGTTGGCATATTCATCAAGCCATATACATTATAATATCATATCCCAAGGTACATAACATGCCCTCCCTCCTTGACATGTTTCATCCCCAAAACATGAGAAGAAACCATGTAATGAGTGTGCTTCAAATCATTGCACACTTTTCGCCATGCTCAATCATCCAACCACCCATATGTGATCTTAGTGGGTGATACATCTCTAAACTTGGTTTTATAATCCATTGTGCTACTTATGATTCTATCTATGTCCATATTTGGTCCTCCTTAGCTTCCATGCATAGCCATATTAATTATTCCTGTGATTCCCTATCGCATAATTATTGCTCTAATGATTCTGTTTATAACCATAGTGATTGTTCCTCCAATGACCTCTATATCAATATTGGTTGTTGATGTGATGCGCCCTAATATGTCTCCATGATTATTTCTTCTCATGATGATGTAGGTGTTTATATGATGCAACCTAATGATCCACATCTTTTTCTTCTACTTTCTTTTTCTTTTCCATCTTTTCGACTTCTAGTGCCTTACTCTATAGAGTAGATGAATTGTTATTTTAATATATATTTTTAAATGCTTGTTGTTATTCATCTAAATATTCATGATTCTCTTCTTTGTCATTTTTAGATTCATCCCTCGTGCTCCATCTTGACCTTTATTTGTTCTTCAATAAATGTGATATCATGCAAGGTGACCTTCTTTCTCTTGTATCGAACTTCATGAACTTATTTTGTACATTAATGTTGATTTTTTCGAGTATCATAAGTAAGGATATCCAAGAAAAAAATCCAAACCATCCACATATAAAGGATGAAAATACAAACACAAAATAAATTTTTCCATAGAGAGCTTCAAATCCTCAAAAATGTGAATCTTCTTACTACCAACTTGAGCTTCATCTATATTATTTGGTTGAACATGTAGATGTTGAATGAACTCTATGTTGACAAAGTTATACTTGTTGCTTTATGATTTATGGAAACAAATACCTTTTTCCTTTAACACACCCTTTAAATTGAAATATTGAAGCTTCGTTCTTTGGAGATGCACTATCGAACTCTTATCTTGTTGATATGTTATCTCTCCTTCTATTGTATAACCTCTTCATCATCATCGGTTTCTTCTACTTCTTATTCTTCCATAACATCATTATTTTCTTCCTCTTCTTCTTATTATTTTTCGTCCCATTGATTTAAGAAAACATGTTCTATTTCCTCCCATGACTAATACAAAATCTCTTGTTTCAATTGAGAGCACCAAGTTTGCCTTTGGACCACCAAACAAAAGACAAGAAAGAAATCATATCCTTCTCTTTGAAAAATAATTTTTCATAAATTGGATCCACCATTTTGTATCATCAATCTTATTGTCTCCATACAAGGATTACATCCCCATGATGCACTCTCTTTAGGGTTTCAAGAACATACTCTTTTGATTAAACTTTGTACCTCCCATTTTGGAAATATGTCACCTCAAATTGGAAAATACACCGAATAACCCAACTTCAAATTTTAAGAGATTTCCAAAAAAAGTAGAAAATTCTAAAAATTGTGGCTTATGGAGTGAAATTCTCAAAAAACCTAAAATTGTAATAACTTCCTCAAACCGAATCAAACAAAATTAAAATTTAGATTGCAGCTTCCATAAAATGGTTTGCAACTCGAGTAAAAAAATAGCGAAAAAATTTATCATTCTTTTGCAAGATATTGAGGAGTCTTCAAAATTAGGGTTTCAACTTAATTTTTGTCCAAATTGATGCTCAAATACAACTTGATAATATATTCACATATAATAAATGAATAATTTAAAAGATATGTAGAATATAATGAAGATCAACACCACAAAAGAGATATTTGTGGGCAAAGATCACCTAATATTCATAAATAGAAGAATACCCTTAAGGTAAGGCAACACCATACAATACTCCTTAAGGAGGGAATAACTCCATGGTATCCCAATATGGGTTTTGCACTTCAAGTGTGGTGCCTCTAATAACCTTATACCAAGTAGAAGACTCAATTCATACATGACATATCTCATACGAAATTCCTCTTCTTTATATAAGTATACATTTCTCTTAATGGATGGGTAACACTTAATCCTAATGTAGCTCAAATCATTACCCAATATAAGTATTTCCTATGTAATCCCATATATTATAAACATATAAGCTCGAGTAAGGGGTATATGTGTCACATCCTGCTTTTTCATTCTATTTAGTGGCAAAAATGAATTATGGGTTAATAAATTCTGCGGGAGCAAGCTGACCAGTGTTGATGTGAGGCTGCATATGCAGTTATACATATGCACATACTTCTGCAAGGAAGTATATACGTATGCGTAGGTGCATATCCAGTGCTGCACCTACACTTGTCACCTTGCAATCACAGACTATTTATTGAGTCGCAACTCATTCTTATTGTGCTTGTTGGTATGATTGTTCTTCATCTTGTTGTATGCGAATGATTCATAACAAAGTGATATACTTGTTTGGTTGTTGTACTGTTATTGATATTATTAATTTACTTTTCTTGCTGAAAGTAATGACTTGCAAATATGGTGAACTTAAACATAGTTGTATTATATTATTTTCGTTATGAGAAAATAATGGTAAATGTGGGAAGTACTAACTCTTTTGATACAATTACGATCATTGATCGTACCCAAAAGAGGTGCCTTCCGATCAAATCGAGTAAATCAATTGATTTGCTAAGATACGATTTGGTTATCTTTATTCTTATAATAATGGTAAATTTATTTGAAATGTGAAGGATTATACCTACCTATAATGTGTTATTTGGATAATCGGAAATATCGATGAATGTTGATAAGTTGTTAATTATTTTATTAGCTTGGCCATAATTCAGAGAACATGTGATTAATGATTTATAATCATGTATTGTGCTTAGATTTGTTGATTTGATTCATTGATCTTGAGTACTCATTTGATTGCTTTAATAATCTTGGTCATTACTCATATAGTGTGTGACCAATGATTTGAAGTATCACCACGCACTCTGGATAAGCTTGGTTGGTTTTATTCTTGTCTTGGACCGATCGTAACACCAAGCTAAATATGTTGTTCTTAGACCTTGAAGTAAATTAAATTTGTTGGTTACTTTAAAGGCCATTGGCCATGTCTTAGACATATGGTATGATCTCTTGATTAACATTAAAACAGGGTATTGGGCATTTGGTTGTTATACATTGCATTTGAAACTTAGGGTATATGGTGGCTTTGATTAATATAGTCTTCACCATATTCATTGGTCTTGTTTTGTTTGGAATCAATATGGTTTGACCATACTTGAAAGGCAATGGATAGGATTTGAAAATACCTGACCATATTAGATATTTGTGAAGATTGCTTAAGTTGTTGATTCACCGGAGCGTTTACTTTGAAGAAGCTCACGCTGGAGAGTGTCAAATTCCGGTAACTCTATTTCCAACTGACTTTTTCCGGCCACTATTTTATTTAATGTTGTTGAGAGGTAAGTGTCCAACATTTAATATGGCCACTTTTTTGGGGAAGAAATCCAATAGATTTTCCCGTCGTGCGTATGCAAGATGTGATTTCAACGTTGTAAACTATTAAAAGGAAAAGATCATTTATTTCATCCGCATGGAATAATCACATTCTTGGTGGGAGTTAAATATGTCTGAGAATAATGAGGTGGGATTTCATGCAATCTATCATGTTCTTCCTCGCTCTCAACCATTGCTTTATCATGGCCGCGGCATACTTTTGTGTCCTTGCGGGACGTTTTCTCCAACTCGAACCTGGAGAAGCCCTGAAGGAGTTGGAGTGAGGGTTTGAGGAGCAGTGCGCAAGCGCGAGCTCGGGAGATGGGAGGATCGTCCACCAGAGTGCTCATGGGACCGTTGGCGATTTTGAGCCTTCCCGTGGGGCTGTATACCGGCATCGCATGATATTCCTAAGCAAGGAAACTTGGCTTTGAGCGTTGAAAAGCTTATTACCTTCGCCATTATGCACTCAATTGGCTTCGATTTCTTCGTTTTGAGATTACAGTTAAGTTTTGTCCTCCTTTAAAGATGCAATCTCACCCTAAAGAATACCCAAATTGGTTTCTAAATCTTATTTCTAGGATGCAATGATTGATTCTCCTCTTTCTAACCTGTGTTTGTTTGTGAGCAATCTGCTATGTCTGCGTCATGGTCGTGAAAGGTCAGACCTTGCTTTGCCTATGTGCAGAAACTAGGATCGAGCAATTATAAATATAGTATTTACAACATACCAGTGGTCAAAGGAAAGGCAAGTTGTTTTCAATTGAAAAATGTCGCTATTTAGCAGATTCTTCTACAGAAGTGCTCCAGACAGTCTTCTTGAATTTACCGAAAGCGTTTATGGTAAGCATGATAATATTATTGTTATGTTACTTTTGGATTTTCCTTTTTGCAAGTGAATGTGTCGACGCTTACATTTCATTTTTATGATATGTAGTTTCCAACTTTTGTTTTTCAACTGGGGTTTTCCTAGATGAGATGTATCCTATTTACTTGCGAGAAATTGTCATCGAGTTACATGAGCAGTTTCCACAGTCTTCCTTTCTTGCATTCATTTTCAGAGAAGGCGAGAAGTGAAGCAAAGTTATGGATTATCCCAGGCAATATGAGAATTGCCCCATTCTTCCGTTGTCCCTCATCCAACATTTCCTCCGGGAAAGTGATAATTGGCCTTCTTATTTACAGAAAGCTTCAGACGGGTGAACAAAGAACTCATGACAGCGTTTATCAGGAGGCACCAAAAGGTTATTTGTAGCTTTTTTCACCCATAAATCCATTTCCTTCACAATTACAGGATATCTCAATATGTTGCTAGAAGAAATATGTCACCAGAGTGGGCCAAATTCTACCTCTGTAATTTTATTAGGCAATAAAGATAGTTCACCAGTGTGATTATTGGCACTCGAGGATGTCCCATTCTGAGCCGCCGCCTCATTCTCCATAATTATTTTAGATTTTATTGACATCAGGGCTTCCTAAACACATCTGCAGGTGGACTGCTCACTTTCAATGGCCGCGGCGCTTGCTTCTACAACCGATTGTTGTCTTGCACAGTTTCCATTGACAGAAAAAAAACTCGATTTTATAGTTGCTCTGTTTAGGTTCTTCCCTGCCCACAAATAATTGAGTTGAGAATAACAGATGTTTGAAGAATGACAGAGGACACATTGGTATTTATCGTGCATTTCCCTGCTGTGTTTGTATAGCTATTAATGGTGGTCAGTCAATCGTTGGATGAGTCACAGCTAATATATCTCCATTTTCATTTATAATATATATCCATCCATCCCTATATCCATGGCGCGTTTATTGGGGCGTGGATTTGTGTAATAAGGGTGTTCTTTAGGTGGGACAACGCCTCAATATTAAAGAGATTAATGAAGGATAGGGGAATTAAAATGGTGCATGAATGTAATAGGATTAAAGGCCATAAAATCGTATATGTTTTTTATGGAAGAGACGAAGTACACTCATAGATACAAGAGATCTATGTAAAGTTAGAGAAAGTGAGAAATTAGTAATTTCGTTTGATTTGTTAGTCCCATGTCAAGACAATTATTGGATTTGTTGAGAACCTTCATGTGTGTGTTGATTTTTAGAACACAACCAAATTTATCTCAAGGATTGCTACAAGACACCTTTGTGTGAGAGATGTGAATAAGCTCCACAAAATGAGGTTATTGAATATGCTTTGGGAACATTGAAATGTTAAAAGTAGCTTTAGTAGATAATTGTGTCTTACAAAAATGTGGGTACTAAAAAAATAAGAGCTTAGCAACAGCATATAGACCTCTAGGTAATATCAATACAAAATACAATTCCAACAAACTAAACATTATTATCCTCTCCGGCGTAACTTACGACCCATGAGCAATTGCTAGTTTCTACCATGCAAATATAGTGATCTAATCACCTCTATGCAATGTTCGGTGAGTAAATAAAATAAAAAAAAGTTGGTGAAAGGTTTTAATAAGCCACTTAGGTGGCACTAAAAATATTGAGTGCAGTTAATTGCACGGGCGGTTTTTTTGAAAATAGTGAAGCTTCCACAGGAATATAGCCGCATGTATTGTTTGGTTTCATTTCATTGTTTGGGTATGACTGCTTGGGCGAGTTGTGCATGGTTCCTTGGGTCTGAGTATGCTATTTTCAGTTTGTTAACTATAGAGCTTTCAAGATAATGATATATTGCATGAACATTTACGAACTATGCATGTTTTTGGATATGCATTACAAAGATTTGGTGCTACAATTTAGGTGTGAAATCTGTATAAAATAAGGAGGAAGTTTTGGGGTTTTCTATTGTGTGAGTTCTTGATTTCTTTTGGGTGAATTCGAAGGGAGATGTTTTATGGTTCACTTTGGATGGAAATCTTGAATTTTTGCAAGAAAAGAAAAGGGAAAAAGTCGCTGAGATCTCCTTACTCGCAGGCCTGGATACATATTTCTCTTTGCATCTTTATTTTATTTCTAAATAGCAGATTATTCACTGGGTGACTGTTAAAAAAATGTGCATGATAACTAATGTTTATTAGGTTCAAATCTGAGGATTTTAATTTGGTTTCCTTACATAATCAGGTACTTGTCTGTACATTTGGAAAGTTATTTTCTGTCAATTTCTTGTTGTGCATAAAATCTGACTGTGTTTTAAGTTTCAAATAACCATGGTAAATATTGATGGCCTTGGCACTCGATAACTGTTTACTCGATATATAGTCACTTGGGTTACCTTCTATTGCTTGTGTGTGTGTGGGTAAAACGAGCCAATAGGGTTTGGTGTTTTTCCTTGAAGGCCTATCTGACCGAGTTTCCTTGAGATCTACATGAATAAATTCGGATTTCTTCGAGAGGGACGTGGCATATGAGTTTACACACTCGATTTGAACTGGGTCGGTTCGAACGCTGCCACTTTTATTGTGCTGAGTTATTTCACGGTCTAGGCAGAGTGACTATGCGAGTTATGATAATTTAAATGATTCGAGTATTTCTTTTTGCATGGGTTGTGGGAATTCTAAGCTTAGAGTAGTTTCAGTGTTTATTGCAGTTTGTTATTCTGGTTCCTTTCCATGAATCATCACGAACTGGTTCGTTAGGATGATCTTAAATGAGCTTTGAGTTATGTATTAAATGTCAGCAAATATTATTACCTTGATTACAACTCTATTCATATTTACGCCGGAGGCATGGCTACCTTGCAATAGACCTCCAACGACGACGCCCACCTGCTTGAGGTGCTTGAGCTGCTTAATTTTTCCCTCAGCCAGCTGTCTCTGGTGTTTAGGTAATTAAGGCATCTAAATATGGTTTTAATTTTACAGGAGCAGGCGAAGTTGAAGGAACAACGCAGTCTTGCTGCCAGGACGGCGAGCTGGACGATGCGCACTCCAGGACCCTGCGAGAGAACAGAGAGTTGAAGGAACAACACAGTTGCAGGGCTTGCAAAAACAACCATTCTTGCATTCTGTTGCCCTGCAGGCATCTGTCTCTGCAAAGATTTCAATACCAGATTCGACGCTTGCCCGCTCTGTAAATCCGCTAAGACTGCAAGTGTACAAGTTTACATGTCTTAGACTTTCTGGACTGCCCCAGCGCCTCTGTAAATAACACAAAAAAACAGGATAATTCTGACTTGGTATTCGTTTCTAACAAATAGCTAATTGTACATGGAAAATTTCTTTTAGGCCATATAAAAACTAGACTGGAGTTCTGATTTTGATGAATTTCTGGTGTTGCGATTGATGATTCTCTTATTAAGTGAGATTGTTCTTGTTTGATTTGTGATGTTTTAACCATTTTGCGTTTTGGGGCATTTTTCCAATGTTTGGCGTCACATACAACATAATCCTGTCTTCCAAGCTCTAGAGTCAATGAAAGGAAAACCGTTCTAATTAATGAAGATTCGTGTACGGTGCAGGTGATACGAATGATACGATTATGGTTTCTTGGAAAAATTTAAGTGGTGTTTTAACCAGGATTCGATTGAGGTAGTTATGAAAAAACACGAAATAAGTTTTAGAAACATCGAACACAGTTAATATCTGTTAATACTGTGTCTCACAATAACCCCTGAATATCTCACAACGTTACCAGTATGTGTGCTCATTCCTCCTCGTCAGGGTTCAGATGAGATGAACAGAGTGGGGAGTTTGTTTTTCCTTTCAATTAGTTGCAAATTAATATAGATAAATCTTGGTATAAATAAAATATTCAATTATTGGGGTTTCTATGCCATACAAACTTGTTATTTAACGAGTTGAAATCTAAATCTTGTTAATAATTAGTATTTTATTAGTGTGGTTTACTAATTTTGTACTTAGGGGCAGATGCTTAGTTTTTTCGTTCGTGGTAGATGTTATCGTAGTATTTCATGAAATTTGCAAACGCCTTCCAATGTATCATCTACTACTTTTCCCCCTCCTAACTTAGGGGTTTATGTTGAGTATTCAAACATCCTTTACATATGTCCAAGTCATTAGGACTTTTGCTCTGTTGTATCCAACGATTTGGTCCCCTTTGCCATTTTTCCACGCCATCCCTATTTACTATTGGATGTCCATTTGGGAGTGAGTAGAGTCGTAATTTGAATGCACTTGTTTATAGATATACAAACATTACAATTCATTTACACAAATGAAAATTTAGAAAATCTCATTTATTGTTGGGCGAAGAATCTAAATTGCCAACATCAGTTGAAAACTTGAACAAGTGCTAACCCAAAATTGTATTTTAACCAAAATGAGATGTAAAGCACATATTTAACAATACAATGTTCATCCAAATGCTTCTACCATTGACCTCCTCTTGCTTGAATTTCTATTTACGACACACTTTGATAGTGTAATTTAGCATTTTTTACATTTTATTATGTAAAGTAACCAAAATCAAATAAAATATGCATTCTTGTTGCTTCTTACAATATCCATTCTCTCTATCAACAACAACCCCCCCTCTCCCACCCACACTCCCTGACAATGACCCAATTCATACGTGATAAGTTCATATACCTACGAAACCACAAAAGTAAGAAAAATTACTTGTTTATAACCTTACATTGTCTGTTTACTTGATCGTGTAGAGTGACCTTGCATTTCCTATGGCAATCTATCCTCCTAAACATCCATTTTGGTAGTAGTCATTATCTACTTGCTTATTTTTAGGGTTTGATTACCACTTGTTGAAGATGTAAAAACCCTATCCCTTTTAGGAGGAGTACTTGTGGATCTTTTCCCTCTAGCTCTTCTTTTTGGAGTCAGGTGAAAGCCTTGTTTTTCCAGCAACTAAAAATCAGGATCTTGAATACCTTGTACTCTTTGACCTTACGTGTATCTCCTCTCCGCTACGGTGTTATTATTGTTGGTCTATTTGAAGATTGTTTTGGTGGGATGCATAGAACATTCCCCACGGTGGTATGAAAGCTGTGGTTGAGAAATTTGAATCTTGATGCAAGCAACAATTCAGGGGAAAAACTCTCCTCTTTATGGGAGAGGTTCCTTATTTCACACACACAAGCAAACAAAACTACTTATTCAAAAATTACAAACTATCAATATTGAAATGAGGATTTTTATGTTGGAATTATTCTCGTATCAATAATATTTCAATACAGAAGATATAGGGAGAATAAGAATTCATTAGAGGAAACAACAACATTAAATAAGCAAGACTGGCTAGAAGGAAATTCTAAGTTCACTTCTCACCTATCAAGAACATGAATTCTCTCCTTGGTTACCCAAGATCACTAACTATTGCAATAAAGAGAAGGGAAGAAAGAAGCACTTTTAGGAAAATAGATGGCAAAGATAGGCCCTACTAATGCATGCATAAAACTTTAAGAATCATATGAATTTGTATATATCCAAATAACCCATGAGATATAAATGTTTCAGACACAAAGTTCTTTACACTACACCCAATAGGTTGAACACAAAATTTCCCACATGAATATAAAAAAACACATAAACAGATCAAAGAATAAAACAAAAAGAATGAGACAGAAGGCAAGAGGAAATATTTTCTTCTGTATTGATTAGATTTGTGCTTCTTAAATTCAATCATCAAAATCCATTCCTTTTACAATGGAAAGAAGTTCCTTTTATAGCCACCAGGATAGTTACAACTATAGTCTCTTTAGTTTCCTTTCTTTTAATTAAACATTAATAAAAAAACTATCATACTTTAAGTTGGCTCTAATTACAAATTACATTATTAAAATAGTGCAAACTTTGGAATACATGGAAAATTAAAAGAAAGACTTATGCGCTAGATAAGGGAACATTTGAAGAGGGAGTTGCCGACAGTCTTCATCTTGAGAATCTGATTCTGAACTTTACAAGTGCTCTAGAAATCTCCATGCCTCAAGGAATAGTGGTGTTTGCATAGCATTTTCCATGTCTTTCTAAAACTCTAAATTTTATGAAAAACATTTGTTTGCTTCAATGATTATAGTTTGCAGTGCACATACCTCTTTCATTTCTTCCATGGTGATGATGTCAGATTTCAACAATTTTTCTTTGATGAGAGCTTTGAATTATGTCTATCTACAAAGTCTAAATCCTTAAATATCATAACCATACAAATGATGTTAAGTGTAATTTTGGTCCAAGATAAGATAATTGCTATAGTGTTAGTGTACTTATGTTTCTTGACAATCTATTTGAATTTCACTCTTATTGGCCTATAAGTGACCTTTTGACTTGACCCCTTGTTTACCTCTTCTTTTTTTACATATTTAGGTTTTTCTCTTATCCCCTCAGTTTGCACCAAGACCATAATTATGCAATACATATATGTTGCTTTGTGTGTAAAGAGTCCATAAGCAACAAATTGCTATATGCTTCTCCGTACATAGAGAGTCTATAAGCATTTACACTTCTAGCCTACCCAGAGTGGCATGTTTCTTAGCATAGGTGAAGGCACAATTTTGCTTTGGTCTGAAGAAATCCTCTGAAATAAACGAATGATGTCAAGCACAAATTCTCTTCCCCTTTTGTTGGATATATTTCTTTTAATTTGGCCAACATATGTGATTTACATCATTATACCTCATCTACAAATGACTTGGTTCAACTTCTACAATACAAGGTTGTTTTTGAGTGCATTGCATAAAATTGAAGAAAGGAGTCAATATTTCCCACAAATTTGGTTTATGCTGATGCATGCGTATTCTCTGAAATAGATATGTGATTTGCACCAGTTTTATCTGATAATTTATCTATTTCATAGCATCACAAAAATTGTCCTAACTGTAATATGCAAAGGATATAAACTAATGTCTCGATTGTAAACCACACAGTTTTTCATATTGTGCAAGCCACCTTACCCTTTCATAGTTCCTATTGTGGAGCATTCCACCAAGATGCAAGCATACTAGTTAATTTCATAATGTGATTGTGGAAGCTTTTGTTCGTGTACAAACTTATGTAGTATGACATTAAATCTGCTCCAAATTAACTTAGTATACCTTAGAACGCATTGTGTTTTAGTTCCTACATGAGAGCTAGCATACTTCTTTTGCAACTTGGCTTGGTGTGTGCAGGTAACAGTTTATTTGCATTTACAAAGGCAATCTTATTATTAGACCCTGTTAAAACTCTCTTGTTTCTGTTTATTTCAATTTGGTATTTTCCTTTTGTAATGTTGTATGCAACAAGTATTTGTAATTGTTATATATTCTTGTGTTTGTTTTGAGTACAACCTTGTTTAATGCCAACATCTTGTGCCTTTCAGTACCCTTTGAGCTCATCATCTCATCCAGTTATAATATATATAGATAATAAAAAGGAACACTTGAATTTAGTTCATCATCTCATCCAATTAGAATATATTTGTTTCATTTTGTGCAGATCTCCTTGTTACAAATTTACTATGGGAGGGCACTGATTGTGGAATTAATTGTCTGATGCAGTTAGAATACATCATTTGATTTTGTGCAAATCTCATTGTTACAAAATTAGTATTGGAGGGTACTGTAAAAAGGATGTTCATTTGATTTCATATAGTATGTATTGTGATGAAGTTAATATTCTTGTATAGTTATGATGATGGTTCTTTGGTTTCATTTTGTAGCCACAGCTAGAAAGTGGTGACAAAGGTATGTCCATTGTAATTATTTGAACGCAACTGGATTATGAAACTATTTCATATCACTCTAAATCTGTCTGGAACTATCCATATTACTCTATGGCACAATTCTTTTTGATCTCTTTCACTAAGATTTTTGAATTTGTAACTCATGTAAATGCCTTTGTCAACTTCCAGTTATAATGCCTCCGTTGGCACTTGATCGTCTGGGTGAGTTTATGCCTTACTAATGTTTTTTTGGCTCTATAATACATTTTAGTGTCCATCTACTCTATTTTGGCCATTTTTCCCATATTTGCATCTTGATGGATATTAGAGTTTCTTTCTTTTGTGGTATAGATCTTTAGTCTAATTGGATTTGTTTTACTGATTTACAACATCTTTACACATAGACTATCCCATGCTTTTTGAGCTTCAGAATCCAACCACACAAAGTGTATGTCACATTGTGGGGTGCTTGAATTCATTGTTGAGGAGGGCATGATTTATATGCCATATTGGGTATGTATGAACAATCCATAATGGTAAATTGTGAGAGTTCTTTCAGGTCTGTTTGACACCAAATTTTATAGTATTCTTGGAGTTATGAAACTTGGTGTTGTGCTCTTTTTGGTATAAGATGATGCAAAATATGCTATTAGAAGAGGGTGATACATTGAAAGTAAAAATGCTACTTTGCCCAAAGGGACATATGTCAAATTGTAGCCGCACACAAAGGATTTTCTTGACATATCCAATCCAAAAGCAATGTAAGTACCTATTCTTAGTTCTATATATTCATGCCTCACATTCTAAGTGCAGATGTATAAATTCTTCAGATTCAAATTCTCTGCTTAAAGATAGTGACTTGTAGCAAGTATAAATATGAGATGCAAGAAACATGAATGCAAATTATTTCTCTAGAAAATTTGGTGACTTATTTCTTCAGTTCTTGCAGTTTGGAGACTACTTTAAGGAACTTCTCCTGTTTGACCTCAGGCGATAGCATTATGGTAGCTTACAACAACAAGCAATATTACATAGATATAGTTGAGACAAAACCTACATCTGCCATAAGTATTATTGAGACAGAATGTGAAGTGGACTTTGATCCTCTTCTTGATTACAAAGAACCAGAAAAAGTACCATCTGTACTGTGTACTGTTGGAAGTACAATACCATCTCAAGGTGCACATTAGTTAGAATATTATAATTCCTTTTATTTAGGTAGTTTTTGAGGTCACCACCAAGCGAGATACCTCATCTGGTGTATGAGACTCCCTTGTGGAAGGCCAAAAGGGAATTGTTTTTTCATTTACCTTATATATTGTTTAACAAGGTGTACAATCCTATCCCCCTCTAGATTTAAACCTATGATTTCCTCAATGGAGTACATACGCCTTCACCATTAAGCCCACTAAGGATGGATTTAGTGATTTTTATTAAAACCATTATGAATACTTTTTAGAGGCTGTGATTGAAATAAAAACCAATAGGATGCTTTGTAGAGTTGGCATAGGTTTGAATCTGAGGGGGGTTATGGACACCTCATTTGTTATGAACCTTGACGAATCCCAATTGAAATTGATAAAAATAATATTAAAAGTGTGCATTGAAAAATTTGAATTATAAATTTATGAGATGTGAAAGGAAACAAATTTAATAAGCAAATCTTTTTCTCAAAACAAGTAGTAAGATCCTGCTTTGATTGCAACCAATAAACAGAACAACCAAAACTCTGAGATGAGCCACTCCTAATTTTATTCCAAATAATCATCTCCTAATTACAATATGTCTTGCTAAAAATAACTTACATTGGCTTCATCACGAAGCAATCTAAAATAAACTAACCATTGCTTCATCATGAAGCAATATGAAAATAACTAATCTTTATTTAACCACAAAGCAATCTACAAATTTTTATAGCCAATGTATATATAGTCGTTGCATGGATTTATTTGTTGTTATTCTCTAAAATAAACTAAACCTTATCTCTTAACTATGCAACTACCTAAACTTGAACAAATTCTATCTTTATGCTTCATTTGCATGAATATTTTCTCAAATATATTTTATTCTTTTCTTCCCCTTTTTCATCCCCCTTTAATTTTCCTTTTTTTTTTTGTCTTTTAAAATAGACATTTTCTCATAAGATGTGTTCACCTCATTGCAATTTCCCCTTGCCTGAATTGTAAATGGTGAAGGCAGGTCTTTCAATTACACCAGCTATTTTATAATGACTCAATTCCTTAGCCTTCTATCTCAATTTGAAGGTCATTTATCTTCAAGAGGAAAACAAACTTGAAACCTGATTTGATTGTGGTTGGAATGACGATATATCTTTTGTATACATGTCCAATTACATGGCAAAGAATGATAGCCCATCAATTTTCACTATGGAAATCAATGCTTTAGTAGTGTCATATAAATGGATGATGGTATCTTCCTTACATTAGATCTATTGTCCTTAAACTCAAGTTACGTGAGCCCAAGCGCCTTATATTTGTCTGGGAGATAGTGCAAGTTACTTTGCACTGAAGGCATTCTTTATTCAATTTTCACAAAAAAATGTTCTCTTTTGACCTGTCACTCCATGTGGTCTATTTCAGCACCTCCACACTTGTAGGTTACAATTTTTGAGGTTGGTTCTATAGAGGATGTGCTTGGTTCGATCACATCTATATCTGCTATTTATACCATTATCCGTAAAGATGGAAGTTACACGCAATGGTGCATGATTGCAATGCAAGCCCAAACATCATATAGCATATTCATAATCTTATGGGGGAGCTTATGTGTTGAGGCTATAAAAATGTTACCATTCGAACATGCTTGCACTAAAATATGTATGCTAATATATATCAACTAATAATACCTATTAAAAAGTTTGAAGTCACCACATTCAGTAGATAAGCCTAACAACTAGAGTTAATGCACCCCTCTTTCTAGCACCCTCTATTCACGCCACAACGGCCTTACGTATTTGGATGGTTACAACACAACCAATCGATGTTTCAATTATATTAGGTATAGAGGTCATGGCCATGAAAACTATTGCACACATACATGCCTCCACTATGTTCAAAGTCTAGGTCATCAGCCGAAGTTGTTGCAACAATTATACATATCTTCACATAACTAACTTTCCTTACCCAACTTATTCCCAATTGCTTAATGTTAACCAATGTCATAAAAAAAGAATATGAATACAAAAGGTTCTTGACATTGCATTTATATGAATATAAATATGCCTCGTGTATCGTGCTAGAAGATGTCGCTAGAACTATACGAGAAACAACTTTTGATGACACAACCAATACAAAGAATGCCCTCTTCCCCATGTTAAAATTTATCCTTCCCATTTCAATAGTTATCCATAACAGTAACACGCAATACCCCAATCAACTGTACCCACAAAAACGTACACTAACCCAACCCACACTACTCCCCTAAAACCAAACGCACAACACACACTACAAAACCACACTTGCAAAATACTCAACCAACACTACATACCACCCAAAAAAACAATACACCTACACCCCTCCCAACCACTAACACTAACGGCGTAAATTTGCTCCACTAGGAGTGACCACTAGTTTTAGTGGAAATATAGGAAGTACATGGTCGTTGTAATTTTGGCTACTAAACTCTTGGAATTGTTTTAATACACCTATCATTTAGATAGTGTTAATTGTTGATGTTATTGATATAATGTAATCAATTCACACTGTTCTTTGTGTGGCACTTGAAGGTCAAATAATAGGGTTGGAGTAAATACCCTAGAGCTTTAAATGAAATTATGTTGATTAATATATAGTCCCTTCTATAAGAAAACTTGAAGGGTTGCTTGTTCTTTTAAAAAACATAACAAACTTGTTAATATCAACATCATTGAATAGCCCATTGGGTGTGTTTGGGTTCCTTTCTTTATAGAGAAGTAACTCATGAAACATTGTGAGCACAAATGTTGTTTCTCCATTAGTAAGGGTTGGGAGAATTGGTTAAATGCTTTCGTCCATACTTGAATAAGGGATTTAAATTTTATGACTATTATATGATCATAAAGATATTTACTTATTGGCTTGCTTATGGGACTTGGAGGTTGTAGGATTTAGAAATATATATGTTCTTGTCATTCTCTCTTGAATAACATCAACAAGTAAGAATGTTTAATTAATTATTGTGAATATTTATATTATCTTATTACGGTTGATGGAAGAATTTGGTTCTATTGGATGAGTTGAAATAAATTGGGAATTATATTCAAAGTAGCAATAAAAAGGAATTTATTTATTATCCTTCTTACCCCCGTGTTCGAGTTATACATTTGTCATGAAGTATACTTGATTAAGTTATCATATAAGTAAAAGCAAGGATGATCAACTATTGCATAATATGATAACTAGGCTTAGAGATGTGTATCCATGTTGGTTTAATTTGAACTGACCATGTACATTGTTATACTTCATTTTTCAACATGCAAGTTGAAGGGTATCACCAAAAAGATTAACAATTGGTTAACGACATATTGTGATGATTGTGTATTGTTTCTTATGAATGTAATAAATGGGTTATACTTGATTGTAGTGAAAAGAAAGGATGACTTGATTATCTTGAACCTATTCATGTCAATAAATGAAGTGTATTAGCATTGGTTTAAAAGAGAAATATTTCCTTGAGATTGAAAAGAAAAGCCATTGAGCTTAAATGTATATTTGACTATCTATGATAGTCTCTTTTTGACTATGTATCATAATATTAACTTTAAAGTTATTAAATGATGAAAGATAATTGAGATTGTGATTATGACTTGATTTGATCTTTTTGTTAATAATTAAGTGTTCTTTATGAATTGATATTTAAGTAATAACATTATTGAGTAAATTATCCTCGTGAATAACTAATTGTTCTCAAAAAAGAAAATTATGGAAACCTCTCTAAAGTATAATTAGTTATCATGTCATGATTATGAAGTAATATGTTTTTCAAATATTAGGAAATATATAATGATCATATATGTTTTACATCATAGGGGAAACTATAATATGTATGGTTAACCTAGGAACTATGACACATTGGCATGGATCTTAAGAACATGATAATATCTATGAATAAAGGAATTATGGAAGTTGACAAGGGTATAATTAACCTATAAACATAGGAATTGAAAAGTGTATGTTGAGGATACATAAAAGAGATAAAGAACCCTATAACCACATTTTATAGCAAAGAGGAAAATTTAAGTTCTAACCGGGTGTAAGTATATTCTTACTTGAGACTAAAGGATTGTTATTTAGGAAGTGAAATGATACACATATATTACTTCATGGACTATTGACTGAAGGAAATATTTGGTATCAACAACTTAAATACGAATGATTAAATATATTGTAATGAAGAATTATGTCTTAAATAACCTTGTGGTAAACAAGTGCAGTAAGTAAGAACCAATATGAGGTGTATTATAACCTCTTGAGCCAAAACCAGAATTAAGAAAGTATGCTTAAGGAATTAAGTCTAAATGATGAACTTGTTGTCTAGAAATAAACAAGTTGGTAAATTCTAGTGAATATGCATGAAATTATATGAGAACCAACTACTGCAATTTTATAGTAACAACTTACGCTTTTAAGACTTGGATGTACTATCATAGGATAATTCCTAAATTTAGTTGTACCTCGGTGTGAAGCATATATGACAATATATAGGAAGGTACAAAAGTACGTTATGAACTTATGAAACAATATTGATGTACATATATCTCATGGTTAAAATAAACAAACCTAGAACACGATAGAGGGCGATAACAATGTTTAATTGACGTTATGAATGATTTAAGTCTTATACTAGCCCAAACATAGCCTTATATTGTAAATTGTTATAGTTGATGAACAATAAACTTAATAAGTAAGAACGAAAGAGAATCCCAATGGTATGAATGAGATGGTTGTGCGGTGAATGTAGGGACAAGTTTCATGTGGCTTATGTGCAGTCATGAGACCATGCTTGCTAGCGTGATGCCAAAACTATGGCCATAATATTGAAAATAACATATTGCATTGTCCGTCACCATTTCTTCTTTTTAACCATGTCGTGAGTAGGAAATTGACACTAAGAAGATACACATGGTTCTCTATACCTTTAAAAAGGTTTAACCAAATGATATACTAGGTATATTGGCTTGTAATGAGTGTTTGAGGGGATCGAGTAGGATCTGTAAACCCTTGCAGTTGCACATGGTTATCATAGATTGTTTGGCTGGATTCTAAACATTAATTAATGCTAGATTAATCTACTTTAAGCTATTAATCATTAAAGGCATCAAGATAATTAAATGGGTAAATTAAAAAAATTCCCTTAGTTTGATGAAGCGTAATAATGAGGTGTTACAATGTGTGCCACATGTGAACATCTCCATTAACCCATATACATTATAATATCATATCTCTTGAGGTACATAACATATTGTGATTATTTATATTTTGCATTGAGTGATAGCTAAAATGACCAAAATGCTCATGCCAAAGTTTACTTAGGTCATTTGCATGGAAAAACATGACTTCGAAGCTTGATTAAACATAATTTTGTCAAACTTGTATAGTTTGGATTGATGATCAACCTTGTCGGGGCTACTGATAACATACCGGTATTTACCTTGTCTAATAATAACATTTTTGGTAGTAAAATCAATGGATTTTAATGCATCCGAATGAGGGATCTAATAAATGAATAATAAGTTCACTACAAATTTTAAAACATGGAGAACTTTATTGAACACGTCATTCATCATCTCAATTGACTCTCTCTTGATGTTAAGTGGACTTTTGTTTCCCAAAAGTTTCCATAATCTTACTATCCATGAAAAATTGAAATAAAGAACCCTAATTTATAATGTTGTTTGAGGCCCCAATCTATAATCCATTCATTTACTATTGATCCACTAGTTTTTGTAGAAAGTAACACTTATCTTAGAGAATGGAAGCTACATTTTTTTCTTTACTTCGAAGTATGGAATTTTCTTGAAACAACGATGTTCAACATGACCTAATTTACTACAATAGTTGCAACATTTTTGTCGGTTTGGATTTCCATCCCTTTTTCCATTTTCTTGATTTTGGTTATATTTTTTCTTTTTTTTATTGATTGTTGTTAGGATTAGGTTATGCTTTACTTTTTTTCCTTGGTAGGGCCTTTGCCTTTGTCGGTGTTATAATTTAGACTCATATTAGAATCATTGAATACCATGTTCGTTCCTTCATACTTCCGGGTTGGATATAATGTTAAGTGTAAAATTCCAAGAATGCATGATAAAAGACTTAAAACCAATCAAAAATCTTCTCATAGAACTAATCTTATCACCCTAGATTGGATAAAAGATGATGAAGTTGAGTTAATCAGATTTGGATGAGAATTTACCTTACTTTACCTTGAATTCAAATTACTCTTTCTTGGAATGGATTTTCCCCAAGTTGCTTGATGGTAGCTTGTTGATTGCTTATGAATTGAATCGAAATTAGACATCACTTCATTCTAGCTAGTTTGATGGCTCTCGAGGTGATAAAGGATTGATATGTTTATTTCAAGTTAGTTTTCATGGAGGGTGGTGGATGGATTTATAGAAGATGGAGAGTCAAGATTAATCCATGTTAGATTAGGTCATGGCAGAGAATGAATTTGAGAGTAGAAGATTCTAGAGGGAGATGAATTTCCATGAATTTCCACGGAAGGTGGTAGAATAGGAAGAATTAGAATTAGAGAATTATAGAAAGATGGTAGAGAGTTCTTGGATTTGTTTAGAATTTTCTAGATGTGATTAATGTGCTAATGAGGGATTAGTAAGGTGTTTAGTAGGAGAGGGTAGATAATAGGTAGGGCAAGTGGCTAGGAATATTACATTCTCAAATTATGTGAGAGGATTAGGTTATCGTTAAGTGAGTGACTAATTTAGATGTTATGGATATGGGATAGGGAATAACGTTAGTTTGTAGAATGACTATTAGTAAATTAGGGAGGAGATAATTGATAAAATTGGTAGTGACTAAATTTAGGTGTATACATTTTGCCCCTCTTTGAAGAGTTATTGCATGACGTAGGAAGTAATGACTATTCAAAGAAGAAAAATGATGGAGTCGGGAAGGGTGATGCCACCTTAGGGGGTCATGTAAGGAGGAAACAATTTGGATGACCATTCTAAATGATGATGAGGACACAAAATTATAGTATGGAGAGAGAAGATATGATAACCAATATAATTACTTGCTTACGTAGAGTGACAATTGTTTGATTGACGATTTGGTTGCTTTTGATAAATTTAGGATGATGCCCCAAACAACAAGACATCTAAGGGAACGTGATGGAGTGAGTTGAGTATGCTTTGGGAAATGATATATGTAAGGGAAAAATTATGATAATTTTGTTTTATTGATTTGATAGGAATGATGAAGCCCCAAGAAATGACATATGTAAGGATTCTCAATTGATTGATATTGTTATAACCCAATATTTGCCCCACCCAAAAATGTATGGAAGGGAAGATACCATAATGGGCATTGAACAAGGTGAGATTATTCGTACCACATTCATCATTATATGAAAGGGGTGATCCATAATGTTGATTATATTTTTATTTATTTAGTTAAATTTATATAAAGAATTTACCACTTAATTTGGTTGTCAAGTGTTGATTAATGATTAAGAGTTGAATCGATCAATGAATAATGGGGAGATAAGTAAGTGTTAGGTCATTGAGGAGATAAACAAATGTCGGTCATGGGTCACTTCAAAGGATGATTAAAAGGGTCATGGTGACAAGAAGGGGTCGTGAGGGGTAAAAAGAGGGGGTAAATAATGAATTGGGAGTAAAACCAATTCATTTTCACCCTCTCATTTCATAAATTTTAGCTCTAAGACCTAGAAATATTTTGTAATGATGAGGATTCCATACAATCAAAATCACGGTGAACGAGTTCGGGAGCACCGAGGCCTGCTTAAATAGAAGAACTAGTAAGTAGTGTATTGAATATTAGATTTGTAGGTTGAGTTAGATCATTAATAAGGGTAATAAATGTAGGTAGATTAGGAAAGTTATGAAAACAATGCCCTCGGGTGACATTTTCACACTTGATAACACCATTTTTGCACCTCAGGCGTTGTTATAGAGAAGATTAGGGATGTTCAGGGGAAAACATCATTTTCATGAAAATGACGTTGTTCTCACCAAAATGGTGCTTAGGAAGTGCGCATAATTTTCATGATAATGATGATGGGGTTATGTGTTGTTTTGGTGAAAAATGATGCAAGGGGAAGGTCGTTTTTGTCAAAAGTGATATAGTAGGGTTAATTGTTAGATGATGAAAATTAGTATATTTTTAGAATAAGTGCATAATTGTGGATGGAAGTGCAAGAGCGATGCTCATAGGATTTATAGTGTTGCAGCCATGATTTATATCGTATGAGATCGACATTGTACATGTAGTGGGTTTATACCATGTTGCCTTTATGCTAGAGATTAGGGGCACTACAACCTTGTTGACTATCTTTGGAAGAGTGGTGGCACTCCGAGACCAACACATTCCATTTATCGATAGGTGAGAATATTGTTACCTTAGAGGACATTTGGGGGATAATGTGACTTTTTATCTAAGGAAAGATAGTCTACTATAAGACTACAAGTAGGGAGTTGAGCGATGTAGAGGATGACAAAATGTATCAATTTATCCATTTAACAGGTGGAATCGATGTGGACATATGCTTTGATCAAGGACTAGTGTGTTCAATGAAAGATTTTGCAAAGAGCTATGGATATGGGGCAAAACCCCAAAGCTTTATGCAAAGTCCCTCAATGGACCATCAGATAAGAAATGAGCAAGGAATCCTATTTGCATGCATTTAAACTTGAAATAACAAGAAATCTAGCAAATATCATTAACCTCTATTCTTGAAAGCTTAATAAAACATGCCTACTAAAGACTTAAGCAATCAGTTTTGTTGTTTACTCCATGAGGGTGAATGAATCTCACTAAATGGCTACATGGCCAAGTTTAGCTATTTCATTACTAACCTAACATGGGTGCAAGATGAAGCTATTTTAATGGTGGATGACCCAAGATCAAATGCCTTATTAGCTTGGCTAATGCAAATGAGCTCTTAAGCTTTCTTAGGCTTGTTTTTGGCTTTTGTTTTATGTAAAGTTGTGTCTTTGAATGGGTAGGCTTAGCCTTGTATTTATAGTTTTTGGTTTGGAAGAATTTGGAATTTGGGTGCATGTGGGACTAAATCTCAAAAAGCACTTTAGGATTAGATTAGGATAAACATGATTTAGGCTTAGTTAAGCTTGGTTTAGGCTAGTTAAACTTGATTATCAAGTGATTAGAGACTCATTGAGAGTTGGGAGGGGTCTGGATAACCAATTATGACTGATAGATAGCCTACGAAGCCAATAGAAGTGGTCTAGAGAGAACTAGGGAGGTTTTGAATGGTCGAAAGGAGGAATGTTTAGCTAATAAGAGAGATATTAGCCAAATAAGCTGATTATAGGAGGAATACAACTAAGAAGGTGTTGTAAAAGGGCATCCGAGAATGGAGCGAAGAATAGGAATTAACAAAGTATCGTCAATTGGTTGAATTGGAGGAAATGCTAAGTGTAAGCATATTTTAGGTGTCTACAACTGGTTAGGAGACTCTCTACGTTTTTATGGCTCTTATCAGTGATATAGTGCTGCTTGATAAGACTTGGAATTATTTCATGATGGGGTTAGAAAATGTGATTGGAGACATGCTACAATAATCAATAGTGTTTACTTGGTACATGCCACATTAGATAGGGATTTACATATGATTTCTTATAGGGATATACATGGATTATGACCCTCTAATTTTCTCTAGATATGGGTATGGGAACATATTGCCATCAAGACCTATGGTGGTACATTGAGTACGGGCTCTAAATGAGCTGATTGCATATAGGTGGGAATTTGTGACATGGCAACCACATTTATGAGATTTAGTATTCTACAAACAATTCATAAATGAGCTTCAAGATGATCAAATCACTTGGAGGCCATATAAATAGCCCAAATAGTGTGGGTAGATGATCATTTTTATGATCATGTGATGACATGCTACTATATCGGCAAAGACAATATTATGAGATGGAGAGATATAAGTCGAAAAGGTTCAACAATAGTTTGGGATACAATAAGATATTTCAAAGTGGAGCCTATACATATATTTTTAGGGTCATCAAAGAGAGAGGCCCATAGGGTCAACATGTTATCTAAACCACAATTATGCTAAGTTGGATAAATTTAGTACTAGTGTAGTATGATCCATGCGTAGGTGTGGTTGATGTATATACTACAATGCCATAAGATTTTGGTGGGCACAGACTAGATGTGTGTGATTCATGAGGCCGGTATATGTTCCAAGATCGACACAATAGGATCACATCTAGAGGATGCAACAACTACCGTAGGAAAAAACATATGTGAGATGGGTGTGAGTCCATGTAAAAATTGTGAGACTAGTTCCTCTCGACAACCTAGAGTAGGGAAGGAGCCAATGCATGTAGGGCCACGGTATAGGCAAGGTCATTACACATCTCATAGCCTATTGATGTGGATGGAAAGGAATAAGGATATGTGTAGGTCTAGACACAAGCACACGTACATGTATAGATAGGTGGTGATAAAGCGGTGGATCAAGGAATGGTAGTGGAGGAACAAGGCCTTCACATGTTAGATCAACTAATGATATGTAGTCACTTATTTATAACCAATCGCCTAAGCATGCTGGTACTTCATTCGGATAGATCTTAATGCTCACCCAAAGTGTGCGAAGATACCAGTCCCTTTTTATTATCGGGCTTGTCAAGATGTTAGCATGCTTATTCATGATTACCATTGCCAAGGCATACATTCGATGTAGACTGTTAAAAACATCACAAGGAAACACATGTAATAAGGAAACATAACAGATCAAACCGTTACTAAGATCAATTGCACTACATGATTACCATACTCACCACCTTAATTACGAAAATCCATCCACAATTATTCATTCATAACATAAAGATTACATTACAAAAGCTGAATACAAAATAATAATCACCAAGTGAAGCATGTGTGCCAAGATACCAAAGGTCAACATAGCTCTATTACACCACACGGTGTCTAACCCATCGTCTCATACATGATCCCCAAAACTATGTAGATAAACTAATATATATAAGGGTGGGGAATTTCCCTTCACCACCCATGCATCTCAAAATAGATTGCATGCTCAAAATAGCCATGCGCTTAGCATTGCATGCTTTTACAAAGAGGCTAATAATAGATTAATCTATAAATAAAATCTACTTTAATCCTATTATTAGCACGGTCTATGCATGATGACCCGTGATCTCCTTGTAGGCTCTAGCTTTTATCTTTTCTTGGGCCGCACTCCAACCTCTGTTCTATTTTTAGCCCGTAACATGCAAAATTGGCTAAGTCCAGGATTTCCTCTTCTCGGACACACGCCTCTTGACAACCTACCCTTGCGCGCGCCTTCGCACCCCCATTTGTGAACCTCAACTCTTCGTGTACTCTCTAAATACTTAGTCAAATTTTATCAACCCAACATATAGCCTTTATTTCTAGACCAAAGCAAGATATTATTGTCCATCTTGGAGAGATTGTGAGGATGCATACATAACCAAAATTGTGTGGTTTTCTCTATAGGTACAACATTTGTTAGTGGGATTACGGTTTTGACTAGTGAGAAAGATCAATTTGACATGAAGAGGGATGAAATCTAGGTAGAGAGATATCATGTGATCACAAAGAGATATCATTTTAGGATGGAGTGAGATTAGTTGGTTACTTCACACCACATAGTGTAGTTTTCATGTCTCGACGGTTAGTACGCTTTGGGAAAGAGATTGAGTATTGGCATTGTTTATAAGAGCCGGATGTAGCTAGAACTAATCTCAAGCTGACAAACTCCTTGAAGGAAAAAATGATGTTCTATCTTGTAGCTTACCAATTTTGTGCCTTGAAAATTATTGTTATGATTAATTATCTCTAACAAAAATAAGGATGTTGGTAATGGATTAAAGGTAAGGAAATTTGCAAATCAACATTATTCAATACCAAAAAAATTCCCAATCCCTACAAAAGCCCAACCCATATTGATTGTAAATATTCAAGCCTCTTAACAAAACATTTCTAATCATACTCACATAATATTATTAATCAAATGGATGCTTTGAGCCACTATCCCCATGTATGAACAATGTTGAGATTGTGTAGACCCTACAAACCGAGGATGTGATGAGATTGGGCTAAATGCTACAAAAGGTACATAAATTTTCATGTTAAGACTCATATCTTGCATGGTGAGACTCTAACCAAACATTGTAATCAAATAACATGCATAATGACCATACCCTGCTAAAGGAAAAGGTCATTGCAAGATTTTGTAGCATATTGTTGGGGCATTGTGGTCATGGGTGAACTTTCTGGACTTGGAAATCGAAGAAGAGGCCCCGTACTCCATAACCACATGGGGAAGGAAAGGCACATCCACCTGCAATGGTTGGCCCATATAAGGATATATGGATGGACAAAGGATTATGGAAGATCCATATACTTGGGTGTATTCAGTGCAAGTTAGGGAATATACATATTTTGTAGAGAAAAAACAAAGTATACATCTTATGAAAAATAAAAAGGTAATACAAAAACTTTCTAATAAAATGTGGTTGTTAGAATTTACAAAATTCGGTCCTTATATTGGGGAGCATAAGCTAGAGCCCTTTTAAAGAATGGATTGGTACCTCGTGATAAGAAACATCAACCACATACGTTATATATTTGTCATACCATCTTAACGAAGAAAGTAAGATTTCGTAATAGTCCGCTTCAAATCAAGGAACATGAAATCATATCTAAATGGAAGAGAAAGTGAAACAAACTCGAACCTACCCATATGAAGGGTATGTAATGCTCGAATAGTAAGGAAATGTAGGGGTAAATTTGGACCTCCAACATAGTCATTTCTAGGTTGAGAAGATCTATGAAAGGGGCTTCTGGGTGACTGTGTCCTCTGAGAATTAGGACAATTCTAAGTAATAAAATGTTGTTTCTATGAAAGTAAAGAAGCTTGTTATACAATAAATATTGTTTTATCTAAAACTATTTACTAATGACATGTATCTTAATGAGACATAAGAACCACAAATGTAAAGTGAAGCTTCCATCACATGCTTTTTTCAATAATGATAGTGCTTGACCCCTGGGCTACTTGCATTTTGCCTTTTACCAAGGAAGCTCATGATTTCATAAGCCTTTTACAAATTAGCCACCACTTGCTAAGATCTCCATAGATTAAAAAACCAAGACAAATATGAATTTTTCCATAGGTATAAAAGTAATGACAAGGTTTATGTCTAACTCTACACCAACACTTAATGAAAACCTTTTGCTTCCATAATGATCAATTTGGTCCTAAGTTACAAAATTAAAAATCTAATACAAACATGCTCTCTTGACTTGGATGTTTCAATTAGTATTCTTATAGGGTTCTACACTATATATATATATATATATATATATATATATATATATATATATATATATATATATTCCGAGGAGCTTAAGGAAAACAATGAACAACTCAAAGCATTTCTATTTATTCATTTTGGTCACATAAAAATTTACATAACACAAGTTTATAAAAATCCTATTAAGGTTACTACACCCAACACATAAAAGATTTTGCACGAGCACTAAAACTCGTGCATAACAAAAAGATAAGCTAATCAACAAACCTTCTCCTCCATGTCTTCCTTGCAAACCTCAATGATAAGGTTGTGGAATATTTAAGCTTGTAGAACCTTGTAAATAATGGATTGTGGGTGCTCTTGATTTGATCTCCAAATGAGGGAGTGACAATGCTACGAACACAAATATGACATCGAAATATTCCAATATGCATGTATGGGAGAGAAAAATAACAAAGTGATTGTACGAAATCGAATAGAAATCCAAGAGAGAGCGAGAAAATCCAAGAGGGATTCAAGAGGATTTGTAAAGGATAAGCTTGCTCTTTTATAGAGGCTAAGTAGTGGTTGGAAGTGGTTGCAGATAGTTGAATGCACATGCTAAAAATAACACTTGAGGGAGGTTAAACAATTCGAATGAATTAATTCCCATTTGAAGGGCAATAAATAAATTCAGTTAGCGAAGTTACATCTGGAAAGGTGGTTGTACGTGTAATTCAATTGCCCCCACCTTTTTAGAATTTGAGAAGTGGAGTAGACTAAAATGAGGAAGTGGAGTCCAAGTGGGGTCCAATGGAAGTTGACTAGGAAAATAGATGTATTTTCCAATTAAATAACTAATTTAATTAGCTACAAAGTGTGAGACAATTAATTAACCATTTATTTAATAAATGTTAATTAACTTAGCTAAGGTGTGTTAGGAACTAATTTAATTAATCCCAAAAGGTGAATGTGCATGAATTAATTAATTTAATTAATCAATCATAAGGGGATGAATAACAAGATGTGATTTGGGACAAACTATAAACAAGTATGTGGTTTTAGGGTGTCTATAGATTTGATTCTTGTATTCACAAAGAAAATCTCAAGGCCTTCAACTCCCCGTTTAAACGATAGAGAAGAATTGTTGTAAACCAATACATATTACGATAATAACTCTTTTTCTAGTGATTCAAAACATCAAAAATATTTTTGACTTTGTAATGAGATTTGTTTAGAGATCTCTTTAAAATGAAAAAGAGGTTTAATATCTATTATTGGAAAAAGACCTTGATGGAATTATACGATTAAGATTCTATGCATTCTCTATTTGCTAAAAGGTACCTTCATAAATATAATGTAATTAACATCCTTCTTGTTCAAATATGATTCATATTTGACCTATAAATGGACCTATCGTATTTATAGTTCTTCTTAGAATCTAAATATGTAAAGCTTCTAAAGGCCACACAAAATTCAAAAATTACCTCTCAAAAATACAAAAAAGTGAAAACAAGACATCCTACCACGAGAGTGTAATTTTCTAAAGAACTCCTTATCGGGGATTAAATTCCTACTAACTTAGACCCCATGCAATTGTTTTCAACTATTAATGTGTAAGATAAATGTACCTTCTTAAAAGACATATATTGAGTCCCTACAATGGAGGTTTGTGCATGTTAAGTTATCAATGGCTCGCTCGAACCAATTCTCCATCGTGTCCAAACTTTATTAAAATGGCACAAAATTCCCCTTTAATGGCTTCTAATGACTATTGATCTATCAATCGGACATAAGTGGGCTAAATGGCATGCGACAAATGTCACATCAAAGGCCACCCAAATTATATTGATTATTTGAGTAAACGGTTGATATTTAATGCTAATTTTATTGTATTTAACTAAATCTATTCTATCTAACTAAATCCTTACTATCATGACATGTTTAAATGAGTAGCGACCACTAAAAATCATATCCAAATTCACCGAAAACATGGTTAATTACTCAAAATTCATGGATAAACATTATTAAATAATTGAATTACCTTTTACGCCTTACCTCATCATTTGGTTGAGTAGACAAGTAATTCAATCTAGTGATACCGTACATGTGATTCTACTCCATACATCCTAATGGATTTCATTTAGAAATCTCTATGTAGGATCAAATTTCCCCTACTATGGACCTCCTATGGCTTTGTTAGCTCTTAATGTGCAAAACAAATGTACCCTTTTAAAAAGGTGTATTTTAAGTTATTTCGATGGACAATGACTTTGTAGGCACAATTCTAATTTGTGGCTAGTTTACTAGAACAACACAAAAGTCCCTTCATAGATCGAATTCTAAATTCCATTTTCTAATAATAACCATTTATTTAAGAAACATATAAACATAAAAATCCTTTGATATTTTAATGAAGCACATTTTGGGAGCCCTATTTCAATTTTGGGTATAATTTCTAGTATTGAAAATTAGCTTGATAGTATTATATGGCTACGAGCCTTTGCAAATCCTACTTAGTGATAGATGCCCTCATGAGGAAAATGTAATGAAAATTTCTTGTTGCTAAAATAGGGATTGAATTTGATCTATAAATTAATATTCAATTCTAAAACTTATAAATTCTACATAAAAGACAAAGATACCACTTAAACATATCATGTTAGGAATATATTTGTTAGTGCTAACATTATGAGATAATTACGGGTATGAATATACATGTAAATGTAACCACCCTCCTAAGTTGTTTATTATATTGTTTATGTGAGGTTTGGTTGTTAAATAAAACTCAAGTATTTAGGAGAGTGTTTATAGGAGGTTTCCTATTTTATAGGAAACATCCTCCTTATAAATATGTATGTTGCAGGATGTATGAATTGAGTAAAAGAAACCAAGAATTTCAGTGTGTCGATCTATTGTTGTACCTTCATCTGGTATCAGAGAGCATGATGTTTTAATTGTGAAGGGGCAATTCATTTGCTTGATTTCCCTGATAATGAGGATTTAATTTTATGCATGAGCAGTTAATCTAGAATATTATATTTATTCTCCTTGTTGCTCAGATTTGGTTTTCTGGCATTTTTGGAACCATGCAGAGATTTTCAAGACATTGCTTCAAACGGATTTCATATTGGTTTGGATTTCATTGAATTGGCTATTTTTGCTGTCCAAGGGAACATTTTATTCATTGGATTTGCGTCGCTCATAGTCCTGATGGTAACTGCCTCCCAGATTCAGTGCTAACTATTCATTGCTACCCACTCGTGGAACTAAATCAAAGTGACATCATTAGCATAGATCTGTTATATTCGTGTGCTATTCAAATCTATCTCAACTTGCTAGAGAAGTGACGTCCTTCTGATCTTATTGATATTGTCTGCTATCTCGGCTACGCCTATTCAAGTCTTGCCATTTTTCAAAGAAATTTCTACGATATTGGAGGTGCTCAGCCGTGTCATTCCTTAGGAGTTTTGTTTAGAAATCTTCCTGAGATATGTCGTTCAACCCTTCCAATATGCATTAAATCTTTGAACTGCGTAGTTTAAATCGTGAGCTTAGCATGCACAGTCTACAGCCACGTGGAACAACGTCAAGGAATCAAATTTATATGATTTGGTTTTTGCATATGTATCAGCACCAATCAGAATACCTGAACGTAGCTCCAAATCGACCACATACTCTCTTGCATAACCGTGGTCATTGCGTCAAAAGGTTCGTAATATTTTTAAGAAAAGTGAGTCATTGAATTTTTCTTTATCTCAAAAGTATGAGTCTTTAGGGTATTAGTTGTATGTAATATACTTGTTAAGAATACTTGATAAGTGTTCTTATAAAAATTCATTAGTATCATAATGTGGTCCTACTTAATATTCAAGTCCTCTATTTGTGTCATTGTATGTTACATATGTCATTTTAAAAGTTTATGAGTTTCATTGTTTTGTTTGTAATTTCTCTTGGTCTCGAGTCAAATAGATTTGTAATTAGTTTTGTAAATCTTAGTTTATTTATAGTCACAAATTGAAGTCAAAATATTTATTCTAGAGTCAAGTCTATCAAAAGAGTCAAGGTCTTATAACTATCAAAATAGAGTCACTTGTTAAAATTGTCAATGTTTCATTGTGAGTCAAAGTTGAAGTTGAAGTTGAAAGTTGAAAAAAAAAAAAAATTACCTTACGAACGCATTTTCGGTGGAATATGGCACCCAATCAAGGTATGTAAACATGAGCTTCATGGTCAAATCAGGGTGAGCTAGCAACATGACATTGGAGGATGGAGGCATTGAAGGTTGGAGGTCAATCAATGACCTCTCGTTAGTCACCAATGACGAGGCCGCATAATAGATGTGGTGGCATATATATAGTGTGAGTATATGCTTTTCAATGTACTTCAATTTGTTGTGTTCTTGTTGCTTTGTGTGGTGTTTGGTGGATACTGGAAAAGAGTTGTGTTGGAGCGCAAATGATTGTCAATGATCCTTTGACTGACGTGATCCTCTAACTTTCGTACTTCATTGGAAGATGGTCCGCTTGTGAATATGTTCACTTGCAATGGTGACCATGTGCAACAAGATCTAACTAGCAAGATCCATTCAGTAGTATGTACTTCGATACAGTTTGCTTCTCAGTGTTCGTGTGTGGAAATTTCACATTGTGGGGGAACATGACACCAATGTTCCATTTCCATTCTGAGCCTAAAATGACTAAAGTCAAGGGAAACTTCTAGTGGCAGTGGTAGTTTCCTTTGTTGTTCAAGATCGAGTGGCACCGATTGACAACAAAGGTGGTACTACTAAGAACATTGCGATTCTTATAGGATGAAATGTGATTTTTTCCAGTATGTGTTCTATTGTTCAGTTTGGTGAGTTGTGTTTCCTATGTTATTCCCTGCAGTGAGATATTGATGAGGGCTAAAAATAGTACTTGGCACATCATGATGTGGTTTGTGGTAAACCACTTGAAAACCACCAATATCGGTTTGTGGTCAACCGTTGTAAAACCATCCGTCGGGTTTGTGATTGTCCTATGAAAATCACCTAATCATGAAAGCAGGTGCAAGTACAAAGATAGGTTTTCCCCATGTTCGCACTAAGGGGGAATGTTAGGAATATATTTGTTAGTGCTAACATTATGAGATAATTACGGGTGTGAATATAAATGTAAATGTAACCACCCTTGTAAGTTGTTTATTATATTGTTTATGTGAGGTTTGGTTGTTAAACCAAACTCACGTATTTAGGGAGAGTGGTTGTAGGAGGTTTCCTATTTTATAGGAAACATCCTCCCTATAAATATGTATGTTGCAGGATGTATGAATTGAGTAAAAGAAACCAAGAATTTCTATGTGTCGATTTGTTGTTGTACCTTCATATCATAGGTGAAAGCATGGCTTCCCCACCAAGAGCGTTGTCGAGGAGCTTGATGAGATTGAAGGATTTGAATCTCTTAAATCCTATTCAATGAGAATAACTTCAAACGAAATAAATAATTTCAAAACCAAATATGGCTCAAACTTGATCCAAGAGGAATATACAATCAACACTTTGCTCGAATACTCGGACCCGGGTTTGGTTTGGTGATCCCGGTAAAAAAATTATATCCACAACTACAAAGGTTTTAATTTCATTGAGAACTTATAAATAATATGGGAAAGGACAAAGATGCTATTAAATATATATGGTAAGATAGAAAGAAATTTTAATAACATCCATAATTCCAAAACATTTATGGTATTGAAAGGGTTGTAGTTTGATGGGGAAGATGATGGTTGCTTGTATTATCCACTAAGGTATAAATTTCCTTAAATACTAGATAGGGTCATTATTGGGTAACTTATCCCTCAACACTTTGTTATCTACCATATGTGATCCAAAAACAAACATAGCTGCCAATATCTATTAAATATTTGCATCACAACCTGTTGATATCTATGAAACTTGATGATTCTCAACCAAAAGAATGAAGAGACATATTTTTGGAATGTAGCATAAATTCAGCCATTTCCTAAAGTGTGTGATTTTTGAGTGTAGATAAATCATTTTGTTGGAGGGTGTAGGGCACAATGTGTTGAAGTTGAATTTCTTCTTTCTCACAAAAGGTAATCATATAGTTGTTAACAAACTCTCTTCCATTATTAGATCTAAGATGTTTTATTTTATACTCAGATAGATTCTCAATTAAGGCCTTGAAATTTTTAAGTGCTCATATACTCCACTTTTGTTTTTTAGAAAGTATGCCCATGTTCTGCAAGAGAAATCATCAATGAAGCTAAGTACATATTTATACTTCTAAAAAGAAACAAGGGGAAATGACATGAGATTACTATGAATCAATTACAATTTGTGACTCGCTCTCAAAGCTTTTCCTTTTCAAAATAGATCCCTACGTTGTTTGAAAAGTGCACAACCTAAACAAAATCCATCTGTGAAGGACACCTTTAATAACCAAAGAACAATATTGTATTTATTTATAGTTTTACTGATGAGTGATAGTTAAGATGACCAAAATGCTCATACCAAATTTTACTTAAGCCATTTGTATGGAAAGCATGACTTGTGAAGGTTGATTAAACACAAAGTTGTCAAACTTATATAATATGGATTGATGATAAACCTTGTTAGTGGTTATAATAGCGGACTAGTCTTAAGCTTATCTGATAACAACATTGTTGGTAGTAAACTCAACAATTTTTCATTCATATGAAAAAAAATGATTTGATAAATGGATAATAAATTTGCGAAAAATTGGAATGTGGTGAAATTTATTGTATATGTCATTCTCTATCTTAATGGATGCTTTTCCTTCAACATTAAGATAGGTTTGGTTTCCCATAAAAATTTCTAGTTTCCTAATGTTTATGAGATTAGAAATAGAGAACCATGAGTTTTCATGTAGTTTGAGGCCCCTAAATCTACAATCCATTAATTTACTATTGATCCACTAGTTATTGTAGAAAGAGGGTGCATGACTTAGAGGGAGGAAGTTATAGTTTTCATCTTTGCTTCCAAGTATGCCATTTTCTTAAAACATTGATATTCAACATAACTTGATTTACTAATGCAATAGTTACAACATTTTTGTCGACTTTGGCTTTCTATTTCCCTTTTTGTCTTGAATTTGGTTGGAGTGTTGGTTTCTTGATTGATTTCCCTTAGGGTTAGGTTATTCTTTTCTTTTTTTTTCCTTCGTAGGGCCCTTGCTTTTGACATTGTTAGGTTTTGGACTCACATTAGAATAATTGACTACCAATGCATGTTTCTTAGTACCTTCAATTGAATGTTACAAATATATTGTGACATAATTAATAAATTGTAATATTATTAATAATGAGTTTATAGAACTCATATTAATAATATAGTTGTAATAGTTAGTATTAGTATTTGGGTGAGTTGTGAGAACAACTCACGTAGATATTTTGGTGTGTGAGATAATAAAGGGATGAGAGAGATATCCTAGGGATAAATATGAGAGATTCATGGAGAGAGATTGTAGGGTTTGAAGATGAGTGTTGACTCCACCTTTGTAGGAGATCAAACACTATAAATTGTATGCTTCATCTATGTAAAGACATCTCGAATGAATTCAATTTCTAAATTATAATATTCAGTGTTTTATTATTGTGTAGTTTTTATCAGTGGTATCAGAGCAATCTCTGGTCTTAGGTTGTGATGGGAGAATGAATTCGTGTGTTATACTCCAACTGTGAATCTGTAGCAGCTCTTGAGCATTGTATTGGTGCAAAGGAGCTAATAATATGCTCATGTCAAGTTCAAACTATGAAATGGATGCCAAAGTATTGAAGTAGTAGATAAAAATATTGAATACTGACAAGATAGCATTCACGTGGATAGATCTATAGAAGCAGATCCATCTAGAAATTCTAGAATCGTTGAGACTCTATTGTTGATGTGGAGTAGATACACAAATTTACAAATTCTAGCAAAATCACTCTCACTGTGTAGACACGTATTTCAGCGATAACGGCTTCCCGATTTCGTAGTCCAAATTTCAATGTGATACTCAACATTCAAGTTGAGCCTTTACGACAATCCATGTGCCTTTTTTGTTGACATTTCATGGTTAATCCTCTACATGACACCAACTGGAGTTACGCTATTTTTTCCACCGTCTTTATTTCCAGTGTCCTCGCTATAGCCAGAGATAATGCTATATGATGCACAAGTAACATATCAGTTAAAGATAAAGGCGTAGAGACTGATATGAAATTCCTGGCCAATCATGGAAATCGTGAGTTACAACTCTTCTTATTCATGAAAAAAACACAAAGTATAAAAAAATTCCATTTTTGGAAAGGGGTCTGAAAAGATGTTGGATTTAAAATTTGTAGTTGCCATAACTTTCAGTTGGTAACTCAAATTGAGATGTTTTTTTTTAAATGTGTGTTTTTCGAGCTCTTTGCATTGATCTTATTTGAGCATAACTATGCATTGTATTTTCTTTCTTTCTAAAATAAAATCATCATGGGTATTTGGTAGTAGCAAAGGAAGTATTAAAGTCTTGAGAAATTCAAATTGTGACATTATATTGTTTCGTCATTGTGAAAGTTAGTCAAAATATGTGAGTCAAAAAGTTTTATTTAAAAATTGCCTTATAGAGACATTTGCGGTTGAAACCAATGTCCAATTTTTTAAATCGACATGGACAAGTTGAATCAAATTGAAAAATTCAAGGCAAATATTTCCATACATAAACTCAATTGTTGTTGATCAACAAAGATCTATGGGAGATTGTGGAAGGAAAAATCAAGAAACCACATGACGCAGCAAAATGGGAAAGCAAGGATAAAAAAGTAACGGCGATTATTGGCCTAGGTTTATCTGATGCCTACGTGCATCACATAAATATAACAAAGACATCACATTTGATCTGGACGACATTGAGCAAACTATTTGGGTCCTGGCGAGAGAGCGCAACAGTGGCATTCAAGCAAAAGTTGTTCAGACTCAAAATGGAGGAAGGAGAAAGTATGGTGGAACATATTAGTAAGTTTTGTTCTATTTCAAATCAATTAGCTGGAATAAAATTTGATGTGCTTGATGATGATGAAAAGCAATATTACTTAATAACATGCCTCCTAGTTATTCTAATATGGTATTCACTTTGAGCAAAATAAATCCGAGTCTAGAGGATTTAATTTCTTCTCTGATAGAAGAAGAAAATAGAACCAAGAAGATTGATCTAGAAGAAACTGCAATGTATGGTAGAAACAAATCATATGCTAAAGGAAGATTCAAGCCTTCTTTTAAACAAAAATCAACCTCCCAAGGTCCACGAAAATTTCTTTGTCACTATTGTAATGCTCCTGGACATGGTATTATGTATTGTAAGAAAAGAGCACAAGATTTACTTGATGGTAAATTGAAGGATAAAGCCTTCATTTTGAAAACAGAGATGAAGAAATTGATTGGGATATGAAGTCTACCCACTCTGATAATGAGGAAACAAATGCTCAACAAAGTGATGAAGACTTCTTATATTAAGTAAAGAGTGCATTATCTAGAGGATGGAGGCACAGGAGGCTGGAGGTCAATCAACGACCTCTCATCAATCACCAACAAGATGGGGCCGCACGAAGTTGTGGTGGCAGTGTGTGTGTATGTGTGTTTTCTTTTATTTCAGATTTGCAATATGATTTCAGAGTTCTTGTTTGAATAAGTGAAATGTTCACATTGAGGGGGAACTGGAACATGGTCTCAATGTTCAATTTTCCCTCTATTCATTTGTATTCAGTGGTATGGTTCCTACATGATTCCCTAAAGGAAAGACATAGTGGATAGATGAAAGCATAAAGGAAAAGCAACAACATGATATTTGGGTTGTTGGTTGTCCTGTAAAACCATCCTTTGTTTTAGGTTGTTGGTTGTCTTGTAAAACCATCCTTTGTTTCAAGTTGTTGGTTGACCTACAAAACCATCTAGATCATGAGCACGCATGGGCAACAAGCTGCAGAAGGAAGTGTGATTGTTGTTTCTATAATGTCAACATTAGGGGAGTGTATATTGGGAATTAATAATGTTAACAATAGGGGAGTGAATGTTACAAATATATTGTGACATTATTAATAAATTGTAATATTATTAATAATGAGTTTATAGAACTCATATTAATAATATAGTTGTAATAGTTAGTATTAGTATTTGGGTGAGTTGTGAGAACAACTCACGTAGCTATTTTGGTGTGTGAGATAATAAAGGGATGAGAGAGATATCCTAGGGATAAATATGAGAGATTCATGGAGAGAGATTGTAGGGTTTGAAGATGAGTGTTGACTCCACCTTTGTAGGAGATCAAACACTATAAATTGTATGCTCCATCTATGTAAAGACATCCCGAATGAATTTAGTTTCTAAATTATAATATTCGGTGTTTTATTATTGTGTAGTTTTTATCGATATCACTACTAAAAATTAGTTTTTCTTGTTCTCTTTGAAGTTTCTCACAAAACTATCAAAATTTGGTGCCACATATGTTGTATCCAAAGAATCTTGTTATGTGTAGCAATTAGAGACAAAAATTAGTGTGTATGAATTTGTTTACATAGAATTGTCGTAATGATCTTATTATTAGATTGTGTTTCCCCATATTCAATAAGAAGAAGTCTCAAGCATTTGATCTCATTAATCAAATCCTCCGTTTGAAGAAAGTTGTATGGGCTATGAGCGGAAAAATCATTTTTCAATCGGCATGCCCACATCTTACTATGTTTACCAAAGAGGAGGTTTTCCAATTTAGTCCAAACTATATAAGGATTCATGTCACCTTGAAAGTTAGAATTGAGTTCAAGGGACACCGATTGACCTATAATACCACGAGCTTCATCACACATGCTTTTCTATTTTTGGTGTTTGAAAAGGTCAAGAGGTGCATATTCTTCACACATTACGATACGATAAAGGCCCTTGTTATGAATCACATCGATCTATGTCCTCTCCAACTAAAGTGATAATAACCATTGAGAATCACACTTTGACATTAATAATGAGTACTAAAATTTATTTTTGATAAAAAAATAGCCAAATTTTTTGAAAAATGTTTTTCCGAAAATAGCAATTAAAATGATCATCTCGATGAGAAAATCAAAATGGTGTAATTTTCTTATGGGAAAAAAATTCTAGATAATGAAGTGCCCATCTTCTTATTTATAGTTTTTCCTTCTTTCCAGCATTAAATGATATTTTAACTACCACCGTACTAATTTTTTTTCATGAAAATTAAAGCAAGAGTTAAAATAATCGTCTTAAAGAGAAAATTGCAATGGTGTAGGTGACAAATAAATGAAAAATTATATATTTTTGAAATCACATGGAAATGTTGTTCTACACCCCTTTGGGTCTATATTACTGACCATAATCGTAAAATTTCCCCGATTCAAAACATATACACCTTTTTTGATCTGCCAAACACACTTTGTAATGCACTGGTCCATTCACCGATTTGTGGCCCATCACAAAATATTTTCCCAAATACACCTGGAATAAGGGTTCTTGTAAAAAATAGAGATTTTATTTGTCCTTGAACAAAATATTGGGCCAAAAATGAGACAAAATCTATAATGTCATTACACTAGAGATCTGAACCAAAAATGAACAAAGAATATGAACAATGTCCGACTAGTGTTTTGTACAAAAACTACTAGAAATACTAAACCATGACTACAACTAAAATTATAGATATAACAATACTTTATTGAAATTTTAGATAAACCCAAGGGATTCAAAAGGCCAATGAGTGTTTATTTTGCAGGCTCTTTGATATACTTATCTTGTTCATAAATAGTGAACCAGACCAATATTTCAGACTATTAACTATGAAGGATTCCACCATTTCACATTATCTCATTTTCGAGGTACGCAAAGAGTAAATTCCTAGGGATAACCACTTATTGGTGCACCACAAAACAAATGGCCGAAATACTTCCTATTAGCAAAAAAAAGTGCTTCCTATATACCTTGAACTATGTGGAAGTTAAAATTAGTACACAATGTTGTCTATTGGTTTGAGTATTTTTGTTATACCTTTCACATCACAAATTAGGGAAAACTAATTGCCATTTTTTTCATAACGACAATTCCTGATGTTTAAACAATGTGAACGGTTCTACCTAGTGGAGATATAAAAACTAGATATAAACCCTTAGTACTCCATCACTTTCACTAATTTGTGATCAACTCAAATCCAACAAAGGAAAGATGAGAGCATAAGATTGGTTGGATAAAAATTACAAAAAAATTTGAAAAACTACAATAAATTTGTATACCTACATGAAAAATTCTAAAAAATGTTGATATGATCTGGATACCTATAAAAAAAGATTGAAAAGTTGCAGATCTAATTTGTAAACTTGCATGTACCATGATATGAAATTTTTCTTGAGTCCGATACCATATTAAAGGTTTTGTAATCTTGAAAATTGTTGTAAACAACCATAAGACAAACACCCGCATGCATGCATATATAATAAATCAATGAAAACTTAAAACAAATATATAATACACATTTATGAAGGGTAGTTTGACTACCACAATTTTATTAAGAAGCTTTATATCGAATTTTCCAAAGTAAGAATAACTCTCTTCCACAATGAATACACCATACACTAAATTTATGCTTTTACAAATAAAAACTAAAAGGCTAGGTTCAAAGTTTGGAGAGTAGTTGTTTTGCAAAGGAAGTCTTAGAAAAGACTATTCATAGAGGAAGTCAAATGAGTCATTAACTTGGTTGATACTCTTATCTATTAATAGATATGGATAAGAGTGCACTAATAAGTAAATTATCCACGTATTACATTATAAATAGTATCATGAGTGCATCTTAAAACCATACAATAATGTATGGAAATTGAATACACTAACAAACATGTGAAGAAAAAGGACAAAATATGAGTTCACATTACATAACAAATTATGTTGTCCCCAAAGCTCGAGGACCAAATGGAGGCTCGTCCATGCATCTTCTTCCTCTTCTACTTTTTATTTCTTTGCTTGGAGGTGATTATGTACAAGAACATTGTGACAAATATAATGAACTCATTCACTATAATATGAGGTTGATTATCAAGAGAAGCATAGAAATCTATACAAGGATCAATTGGTGAAAGAACATCAACTACAAACATATGATCAAAAGTGTCCAATGAAGAGAATACAATTTGTGGAAATATTATTGACAACAATTGGAAGAATTTATTTTTTTAAGTGTGAATAATCAAAAGAAGGCTCAAAACAATTTTCTTCATCATTATTGGGAGATTCTTTGAAGAGAAGATCAAATAAATTACTCTCATCCAACTGAAATAAATCCTCATACCATTCACTGCAATTATCCTCGCAATGTATTCATGTACATCTATTATTTTTCATGTTTATTTTTGCATGTATATGAAGAGATTTTTTTGAAAACCATCATAAAGTCTCTTAAAAGTATCATTAAGGTCCTCAAATGTCTTATTTAGTTTTTTTATTTCATCTAAAACAAACTAGTCAAATGTTATGAAAACTAGGGTTCAATTTATTTTTAATCACCTTTCTACAACATATCTGCAAATAAAATAATGTAGAAAAATATATCAGAATTTTTTCTACCAATTAAAAAATGACACCTAATTTTGCTCACCTAGAATGAAAAGATATTATTTTTTTAAGGGTCATGCCTGGATAATTTTTCAAAAATCAAATTCACATGGTCAACTTCAAATTCAATATTTTTATTATTATTGCTCCAAATATTTATTATGACAACTATTTGGAAAGCTCTCGGAGTTATCCTTGTAGAAATGCTGTGTGAGAACTATACAAATCAAACATATGTCTATAGAGAATAACCTTTTACAAGATAGATGTTTTTTTCTAAAAATATGAAATGCCTCCAAAAATTCTTTGTTTTCCCTAGAAAGAGCTATGATACCAAATGTTAAAAGCCTCACATATAGTATTAAAAACATATGGAATAATGTAGATTGCATGTGTGGGTGAAATGCGAGTATGAAATATATTCAAAAATATCGTTAAGGTAGGTAAACTGATGAGAGAAAAATGGGTCTCATCTAACTCACAAAATAACACTACTTTTTCCAATCTTAAAGTGGATTTAGATTTAGTTTTAAGAACTAACAACTTAAGATAGAATATAGGACATGTTTGATTTATTTCTTACAAATCCATTTGCAATCTAATTTTTATCATTTCCTTATATTTATTGCAAGTTGGAGTGCAATATTGTGTATAATAAGGCCATTTCAAGATATTAGAAGATGAAGGTTGGAGGTTGGATCACTTTGGAGCACTTTGGGTCTTGCTTGAGACTATCTTTAACTCAAAAATGGCATACAAGACAAAAGTAGAAAACCGCAGGACTTCTAATAAAAGCGTAAGACTGATGCAAGACAAAATTGGAAAAGCATGGGACTTCCACTAAAAGCATAGGACTCATACAACTCAAAATTGGAAAAGTACATGACTTATACAAAAAGTACATTACTTATACAAAAAGTGCAGGGACTTATACTTTCAAGCTTAGGACTAAAAAAACAAACTAATTGTTGTGGCACATTAGTTATAGAATATATAGTAGTAACTCCAAACTATTTTGTGGTGACTCCATACTTCACAGAGAAATTCCAAGCTAGTATGTGGTAACTTCAAACTACCATTGAATTAGATAGAAGTATGTTTTTGAGAAAGCACACAGGTATTCCAAGATACAAGAATAATATATGTTTGTGGTATATTGATTTTGTGCATGTATAAATGGCATTAAAATGCCATATAGAAGAAAAATAGTCAAAGCCATAAATTTAATATTCTCCTACTTTCATTACTAGGATGAATGTATATTGATGCGAATAGGTAGTTAAGAATAAATGTCTTCCACATTTGTCTACTTTGTAAGTTGAAGTTTTGGTGCCCGATTTGATCATGTTATAAATCATGACACGTCTTGTATTCCCTTCCCGAGAATTGATGTGTCTTTCCCTCTTTATTATCTCTTCAACCCTTTCAAGGATGTTCAGTGTTCCCACGAGCTTGAAATTGATTGAACCATGTTGTGTTCTGGTCGATTGTCCACATTTTGTTAATGCCTTAATGTTTCCTATGTTTTTGGCTAATTGGATGATTTGCGAGTTTGAGGCGCATATGCGGTGTTATGATGGCCTTAGATGTATAACCAACCCTTCAAAATAAAGCCTTAGCTTTTTGAATTAAGTTCCCCGTAATTCTGTAAGTTTACATTTTTACAAGCATATAACATGCAAAATCACCCCCGCGACACGACAAAAGGAATATATAGAGTATTTGGGGGTATGCGATGCTTATGAGCAACGTTGCATTAGTTGCAATGTTGCAAGCTGTAGTTTTAATTCTGAGACCTGAAAGGGAAGATTCCAGGAATATTCTTCCATTTGATGACTTTTCTACAAAGTCAAAATTACTGTGGATGTGCAACTTGCACAATGTCATCCCTAAGGCTCGAAGAAGAGAATATTCGGATAATTTTAACGAGGCAAGAAACATGGCAATTTTGTAGAGCATTTGGTAGCAAAAACGCAAGTTGCATGCCCATCTCCGAAGAGTGACGACAAAGGACACACACACATTTTGGTGATAATTGGTGAGGAGCATCCTTGTAGTTTAGTAGTTGCCAATCTTGCGCTTTAAAATGTTGCAGAAACGCATTCTCATCTCCACGGCCCGATATAAGACATGTGGCAAGATATAATGGCACCTCAAGGTGGGACATCTTTGTAACTTTGCGGTTGGTAATCTTGCGGTTTTACGTAGTGTTATAAACTAAATTCCACCCCGAAAGCCTGACAAAGAGGACATATGGCGAAACATGGTGGCATCTCACATTCGGGGCAACTTTGTAGCCTCGTAGTTGGTAGTTTCGTAGTTTGTGCAATGTTTTCAATGCTCTCCTATCCCCCAACACGCAAACAAGGACATGTGGCAAATATTTCCACGTGTAAGGCCCATATTCAAACTTGAATTATAAGATCAACGATTGCAAATATGAAAATGGGAAGATGTTTGTCATTAATGAAAGTGTGCGAGCAACTATATGATCGAAAATTTGGCTAAGTCCCACACTTTGCATTTGAATTTGAAGATACTAAACATTCTGAGCCCTAAAATGTGGAAAATCCCCAATTCTTGTGATTAAGCTGTGTGGAAGGGTGTTTGAAGGAAGAACGGTGTTTAAAGGCTCTAGTTAGTTTAGAAACAAGAAATTGCATTTTCCTTGGTGTACGTGTAAGTCTTTGAATGCGAAATATCTTTATTACATTTGAGTTATGAGATTGTGTCAGGTAGTGAGGGAGATTCTTGAGTGTCCTTAATCTCTGTTCACCCACCCTATGAAGAAAGGTTGTCTACATGTTTGCATTGATAAAATGAAGATCAAATTGACTAGAGCTCAGACCTCATCCCACCTTGTTTCTCGACGTAAACAAGATAAATGACACAAATTTGGGCAATGCGGATTTGAATGAGTTCTCGTAGGTTTGCATGCAAACAACATGAGTGAGATTATGAAGAAAATTGATGAAAGTACCATTGCTCTATCATCCACATTTTCCCCTTCATCTTAGTACCCGAAATTGGTATGGGCTTGTGCGAATGATTATAACACAGAGAAAAGGAGGTTAGAGATGGGAGTGGTGTTGTGTTCTTGTCCTTAATTCCAGATAATTTAGATGAGATGTTAGAACTCCCCGATGTTGATGAAGTAATGGAAATAACAGATGAAAGCACAAAAAGTTTTGGAATACCAACTAGGCCAAGTACTCCAAAGTGTTGAACAATCAATGGCTTGTGAAGCCAAGGATATTTACCACAAATTCCCAAGAGATTAAACATGGATGGCTTTATTGAGGAAATTGGAGACCTCATTACCTGTTGAATAAGATTGTGGGAAATGAATCAATTTATTACTACCATGATTGGATGTTCGATTCATCTAGATAATTTTCAATTACAAAGCACATATTCATTGGGGAGAATTGATCATTGAATCCATCCATCAACAACTCATTAAAATGGCAATACAAATTTAGGAAGGGTCTAAGCAAAAATGTGAATTCTACATGACTTCCTACCTGGTCTACAACATTGCATGCCACAAGTCCTTCCCTGAATCGGTGAGGACCAAGGAATTTTATGAATATAGGGTATATGATGTATACCCACAACATAACTGGAAAATTAGAAATACAACTTCAGGAGAGTTCATGATCCCTTATTTGCACATGTCCTGTGCTTGTTCAACTAGAGCTAAGGATATAATCAATGAATATGGATGTTACTTCATCCAATTCAGATTCTTCACATACATCAGGGTGAGTGGCTTCCAAGGCACTCCATACATGTTACCAAGATATTTGGATGATAAGTGAGCACTGCTTAGAACTATCAAGACAACTTGTGGAGGTGCACAAGCTAATAATAGGGAAACAAAAAAATGTTAAGTTCCCAATTACAATTGGGAGATATACCTACCCCACAATGGTCAAGGCCAAACTCTTTGAAGCATAGATGAATGGAGTCATCATGCAAAAATTCCAGCCAAGACCAAATTATGACATCAAATGGATAGTGCAAGGAGCACTTGGTAAACTCATATGAACATGAGCCTCACTATGAGGACTACTGGATGGATTGTAGAGATGAGGAGAGGTGAGACTAAGGGACTTTTCTAGAATGATCCTCACTCAAATAATTGATTATAAGATTGTAGTGGTCCTTGAGGGCTTATCAGATGACAAAAGCTTGGTGAGCAAGTACTACATAGATAAAAATGTTACAGCTCAACTAATGTCACCTCTTGATTGGAATGCATAGAACCAATCTATTTGCATGAGAGGACAACTCATGTCATAAGGAGAACCCTCTCTTGGCTCATAACCAAAGGAATTGACCTATCTCTCCAGAACATTGTAGTGATAAGGGAGTACAAAAATTTATGAGCAATAAGGATGTATTTCACCCTTTGAGAAAGGAGCAACTAGTTTGAATCCATTTAAAGGAAAATCTCCTCATTTCTATCAAGGGACCAACCTCATAAACAATGGAGGAATTAAGTGTATAAAAGCAAGATTGGTACTTTGTATCTCAAATTGACACAAAGGGTGAGGAGATATTAAAGAAGGAAATGAAGGATGCCCCAATCACTCAAGCCACTCCACTCCAAGTTGTGCCCCATCCCATCTCAAGGAAAAAAGTAATGCCTTCTTGTGAAAAGACTTGAGTAGATGCATCATCCTCTTCCTCAAAGGGATCATCTAGCAAATAGGAAAAGAATGAGAGGGAGTGTTTCACCAAAGCAACCAAGGGTGAGTCCATCATTGATTCCATTCTTGAGGAAGTGGAGGAAGATCCATTAACTAAGCACTTTGTGAGGAAAAAGAGAAAAGGTGGAAGCACACTCTATCAGAAACAACCACAAGTGCAACCATGCAAGAAGCTTGCCCCAAGCCTTGAAGTGCCCTCCAAAATTTTAAAGATTCTCAATGTAGTTGATACTACCCCACATCCATTGGCACAAGAAGCCCTATCTCAATCACAACTCATGAAAAACAAGTTGCATCAGTTAAAGTTGTGGAGCAGGGGGTGCAAGATTCATCTCATGAACAAGTTTTCACTGACTTGTTGCATGGATTGGGACAAGATGTGGGAGTATACCTTCACTCTAAATATGTACAAGTTGCACCTACTTAGGTTGCACCAATTGTAATGGAGGAAGAAGCCCCAATATCTTAGAAGGAATCCACCAAGGAAGAAGCAATAGTGACAACACAATCAAGTAACCAAGTGTTGAAGAGACTCCATTGACGTAGGTTGGGCATTCACCAATCATAGATCCTCTTCAATCATATTTGGAAACAATAGAAGAAGTGGTTACAACTCATGAAATTACAGAGAAGGTTGCACAAGTGAGGCTCAAGAAGAATCGAGAAAACTAGTTGAGCTATCCAAAGCATCTTCTCCATCTAAGGAGAAAGGAACTGAAGTTGAATTGGTTGAGCCAGAAGTTGCAATTATATCACACCCTTCATCAAAGAAAGAAGAGGAAGAAAATGATCAAGGGGCAAGAGGAGGAGGAAGCCCAAGTGCAGATGAATTTTTTTGGAAACACCACAACTACAGATTCATGACTCTGACCTTGTAATCTCCAAATCACAAAATCTTGTGATTGTCCCAAGTATGTCCCAACAACAAACACAAGGGGAGGTATCACTCCAAGCGAGAGATGGTTGGGATCAATAATCATAAGAAAAATGAAGGTGAAGGTACAAGTGGATGAGGCAGAAGTTGGGAATATCAATTCCTTAAGACCATCTAGAGCACCAAAGAAGGCCAGAGTTATCTCAAGAACAATGGTGGGGCCACAAGAGACAGTTTGTGGAGATTGCCACTCCACAAGGTGATATTTCAAGGGATGAAGTTACACCATCGACTACCAGATCACTCAAGTCCCATTGGGGAAATCGACCACTGAGGGTCTCAAACATGAAGTCATTGTGGCAATGGGAGGTCTTTTCCAAGATGGACAAAGAAAAAGAAACCAAGAAGCAACTCAAGGAGAAGGTTGACATCTTGTCAACCTATGTGCAGAAATGGTTGTAAACTCCCAAAGAGGGCCAAGAAATTACATATGTTATCAACCCCTCAAGAAGTAATGAAAAGTGTTGATGATTTTAAGAATAGGGGAAGCCACTAAAAATGGGAGGAATTGATAAGTAGAGGCAATCAAGTCATCGGGGAAGTAATTGAATGCTATAACTAGGTCTCCAAACAAATGGAGGTTGGAAAAGCATTAATTGAGAAGTATCAAGATGAAGTAGAGTATTGGGATGACATGTTACCAAAGCTTGAAGCTATTACTACCATGAATGATGAAGATGTGGAGAAAGAAGGGATAGTACCCCCGTATTATAAAGGAAGACAATATGAATATGAAGGGGCTATCAAGTTGCGGATTGAGACTCTGGGAGATTACATCAACAAGCTCTAGAATATGAGGGAGAAGGCAGGAGAATATGTCGATGACATTGAATCTAAGATTGAAAAATGTTTCCCCTCGAAAGTGCATACACTCTAGGGACTGCAGAGGCATAAAATTGATTGAAATTCTAAAGCAATATGTTGTAGGGAGTTAAAAGCTCCAAAAGATTTTGATTATTCTTTTATTCAAATATTTATTCATTTGGAGGGTTGCATCAATAAGTTGGCCAAGAGAATAAAGAAGAAGAAAGTTATTTATGTGAAATGGACAATGTCTTATCCAAACAAGAAATAATATTTCTCTACGATGCTAGGGTCAGATGAAGAACCCCTTTTGAGGATGTTTGAATGTTAAGATGCCTACAAAAAAAGAAAAAGAAGGCGGAGGGTGAACACATTGATCGATCGACCCTTCTTGAGAAATTCATTCATTCATTATTATTCATCTCCATTCTTTATTCTTTTCCATTCATCATTCTTCCAAGTAAAGAGAATCAAATCAAATGATGACAACAAATAACAAACTCTCCCAAGAAGTGCACACATGATGGTGACAGGGAAGAAAGAGACAAAGAAGAGTTTGTTAAACAAAATATTCTTCACTTATCCACAAGCTCCATCATGATCCAAAGTTGTTTAAGCCTTGCCATCCTAGTGTATCAAGATCAAATCTTTTCAGTTGGAGCAACCTTCCTTCTCATTTTGGCGGATTGAAGACCTTGGTCCCGCATTTTGGATAGCTTCAAAGGGTTCTTGGGGACATCTAGGTATATTCCCTTCATGGGAAATTTTGTATAAGAATGAAGGCATGTCTTCATTATAGGGGTTGGTGGTTGTTGTAGGGGGTTCTAGTTCTAGTCTTAGGTTTTTTGCTAAGGTGATTACATTGTATAGTCATTAACAGACATTGAGAGCATCATGTACATGTCTCCCTTATCTAAATCAAAATGCACATAACCATTTTCCATGCTTTAGTCGACATTTTGGATTGTAAGTAAGAGCATAATTAAGGAATGTGATCTTTGTTGTAATCTTTTGTTTATTAAATCAATGAAATACGAAGCATTTCCTTCTAGCTATTGCATTGTGATTGGTTACTCAACAAACATTGTGTTGTAGTGTTACCTTGCAATGTATGTTTGGTTATAAAACTCCTTTATGCAATATTATCTCAGATTTAAGTGTTTACAGTCTTTGAGTGTATCTTAGGTGTTGTGGAAATGATTTAATAGATATCTTGAAGTTTCATGCATGAGTGTTTGTGTTAAAAACTTCTGAGATTATGTGGTAATGTTTGCATGAAATTGGTATCAATGAATGCAAATGTCCCTTTGAATATTATGTTGTCTTGATCTTTGTTCTTGTTTGGATTTTGGAAGGAAAAAGCTAAGATGGCAGAATGTGATACCCCTTCCCATTAGATCCACCACCACCCACTTAATTTAATTAATAATTATCCCATCCTACCCCTATAAATTTCATATCCCTTTGTATATCCAAGAAAACCACATTTATCTTGCATATTTTGAGTGAATTTGTTGTGAATTGTAAAGATCAACATCTCAAGTATCATTTCACCCTAAGTTGTCAACAGATTCCTTCTAAATGATGCTTGTGATCACATTTTATCTATCTTCAGTGGCTTGTGTCTGGTGTATCAAATGTCTGTAATGCTTGTGTGACCATTCTTTTGAATGAACATTGCATTTGATCTCGGATTGACGTTCTAACAAGTCTGAGGGTTTGAAGCATAATATCTCCCTCACTCTTTCAAGCCACCCTTTAGGTTCTCTCACCTTGGTTCAGCAGAGCCATAAAGTAGCAGGATAACAACCACATCCTTAGTCACATGCCTCCTTGTCATTCCCATAAGGCATGGTCAAGTTAGATAGATAAACCCATCCTTAGCTACAAAACGACACATCAAGAGGTTTATCTTTTCTCTTACCTACTTCCACATTGTTTGCCTTATGTCTGGGTGTTAGATTGGGAACCAACATAAGTAGTCAAGTTACACTCTCCCATGTATTGCTCCTAGTCTAATGGGACATGTTGTAGTGTTTGAATATAAGTAGTTAAGAATAAATGTCTTTCATGTTTGTCTCCTTGGAAAATGAAAGTAGTCAAGTTACACTCTCTCATGTATTGCTCCTAGTCTAATGGGATGAGTTGTAGTGTTTGAATATAAGTAGTTAGGAATAAATGTCTTCCATATTTGTCTATTTATCAACTAGAAGAAGTAGTCAAGTCTTTCCCAAGAATATAGGTAGGTAGTTCTATATTCTTGGAGGTGATGAGATATAAGTATATCTTTAAAACACTCAATGTGGCTAGTAGAAAAACATGATTTTGTGATATCATTTCTTATCAATACAAATCTAAAGTTTGAATATCTCGAAAATATTTGGTGTTTAGTTCTTAACCAAACTTTGAGGGAAGAGCAAGGTCCCACTCTTACCAAGGAGGAGGATGTTTGAATGTTTTCTTAGAATAGAATTTTTATTGTTTATTGTTTAAATCAGCCTTTGTGTGATTTTGTGTGAAGCTTCACTTTCAACTTTCATTTTCATTTTTTTATTTCTCAATTATTTATTTCAGCTTATCAACTTTGATTTGCTTTATGTTGTTATAATAGTTGTTGAATTTCATTTCAAGCATTTTTATTTCAAGAGAAAAGAATCGGTAAATCATTTTTTCCTTTAGTACCTTTTACAAATAGTCTTGAACACTTTGCGCCTAGATTGAAAAATCAATTAGATTAAATAACGAGGATACGATGACCCTCGTCATAAGCAACATACACTATTCTTTATTGGAAGCAATTGAAATCTAGTACAAAGTTTTACACGATCAAACTCACACTATGTTATTGTGTAAACAATTATGCCAATAAATAGGCACGCACATCTCCTTAAGATAAGGAGTCAAGTGTTATAAAGGTGGAACCATCACTATTGTTATGTGAGTTGTTATAACTCACATAACAATACTCAAATATAATAAAACAAACTACAATAAACAACTCACCCATGTGAGTAATAACAACCTTATTTCTAACATTCCCCCTTTAGTACGAACATGGGAGAAAGTACCACCTTCAACTAAGTAGCATGCCATTATGTTGCTGCACATGGTCTTGACACTCACATTGACTGTGGGAACTACATCTACCATGAATAGGGACCCATCAACCTATTTTGGGGAATACATGAATTGGGACCCATCAACCAATTCACATCAACCAAACTAGTCAAAATATAAAGAACAATTCCTGCGTTAGTATCTATGGTCTAAATCTCTACATCATCATCATCATAATAGGAAAATACAAAACCATATTGCACACACGAACATAAATGCTCTCTTACTCTTATTTTTAATCACACACAAAAGAAAAACCAAAAGGTGTCACTAAAGCACAACACAACCTTTGAGGTAGTGACGAACTTGAGGACGTTGATCGCCCTCCTATCTTCTTTTCCTCCATCCTCTATTAAATTTAATTAGTAAAAATAATCTTCATCACTAGGATATCTCGATAGGTTCATTTTCTTTAAGACCCTTCATCTTACCTTTCTCCTTGTATTAGTAATGTAATAGATGTGATGGATGTGTATGCTTTGTAAGTCATCCTGTAAACTATTAAGGATCATCCTACATGCACGGGTAGTAGTAATTTCTAGAATAGAACTAATATATTAAGGAGTGTTTAGGCCAAGAAATGTATCCACGAATATTATTGTATTGAGCTTGCTCAAAGGAGGTTGCCCCTCGAAGTGGCTTGCGATATAAAATTTATTGAAGTTATTTTCTAAAGTTTATTTCATTGTTCTTTTATTTTTGTAGTTTGTAAATATATGCAAAAGGATCCTCACATATGGTATTAGAGCACTTTCTTGGCCTTATGGGTAGATTTTGGAGATTTTTTTCCATCAAGCTTCCTAAGAGTCATGCCATTTCTAGAAATATTTTTTTTGCATTTGTTTCTACATATTTACTGCAGGTTCATATAAGGGTAACTACCTATCCGCATAACTATGGGAAGTACTTGGATATAAGCCATAAAACTCATTGTGAGGAGTACCATAGGAACCCCGAAGTAGTTGGTCTATTGAGAGGACCTGCCAACGAAAAGCGCACCGACCCATTCCGATTGACTAGTTTCCACCCTTGAGGTAAACTAAGAGTTGTTCGCGGTAATGGCCCCATATCGATTGATTCAGGGATAAAGTCTGTGACCAAATTTTTTTTGGTGAGCCATACTCGTTTAGAAAACATTGGTAGAGAGAATCCTTAAAACCCTTAGCGGCCCTAATTGTCAGGGGCCATATCCAACATAACAGTTTTGTGGGCGAACAACAACAGAGCGGTCACAATTGAGAACCGTTGGCAATCACACACTTCCAAGAAAATTTGGTAGAAACCACAAAGAGGCCATCATAATTGAAAAAAAAAAGAAAAAAAATTGGTTATGCTTGTCACTCGTGCAAGCGCAAAAAACATGGAGGAAGAAATCACTTCCTTGAAGGCACAAATGTCTGAGCTCACACACATGATATAAGGACTAAATCAACAAAATGTCATCCTCACTAAGAAACTCCATACTTGAGTCCACTTCAAACCACAATTTCTCTGCGCCAAATATGTCGTACGACCCCAAGATAGATTTTCCTCACTTTAATGGGACGGACCCAACTGGATGGATATACAGGGAAGAACAATTCTTCAGTCTCCATAATACCTACTATGTGAACAAGGTCCCCATTGCTTCTTTTCACTTGGAACAAGAGGCCCTACAATGGTATCGTTGGTATTTAAAAGCTCATGATGAACCAAACTGGCCATGGTTCGCATCTCTCATTCTAGAGCGGTTTGGCCCAAGTGCTTATGATGAATTCACATGCATGCTCACTAAAATGTGACAAACATGCTCAAATCATGTGACTACCAAATGGAAAAAGAGAGATTGGTTGATCACACAAAAGGCTTGTCAAGATAATTTTTTTCAAGAGTTGTTTCATCAGTGGCCTCAAGGAGGCAATATGCTCAGAAGTCAAAATGTTTAAACCCAATTCCATGATGGAAGCATTGGGCTTGGCCAAATTGGCGGAGGAAAAATCATAGCACAACATCAACCTTCTGATTTCCCTTCGTTCAAAGATTTAGTCACTCATCATGCTCCCACAATGCCTCCCCCGAAGTCAGCCCCAATCAAACATCTTACTGAAGCAAAAATGTAGGAGCGCAGAGAGAAAGGCCTATGCTACAATTGTGATGATAAATTCACTAGAGGGCATCGATGCGTGGAACAAAAATTGTACCTCTGGATGGTGAATCACCTCCCGAATCAGACAACTATAAAGATGCACCGAAAGTCCAAGAAGAAGATTTGTCATTGGATGAAACCCCTCAAGATTCTCAACCGAGATCTCACTTCACGCCTTAGCAAGAGTCACCACCCCTCAAACCATGAGGGTAAAAGGGTATTTCAAAAATATTCCTCTAACCATCTTAATTGATTCAGGTAGCACACATAACTTTATTGATCCAAGGTTGGCCAAACAAGTAGACTAATTTGTTTACCCTTGTTCTAGCTTTGAAGTTATGATTGCTAATGGTGGTACATTGCCTTGTAAGGGAAAGTGTCGTAATGTTCGTATTGTGATGGGAGATTATCATATTCACTCGACATGTTTGTCCTACCCCTAGTGGATGTGATGTTGTTTTGGGAGCTCAATGGTTGCACACACTTGGACCCATCCTATGGGATTTCTCTAAACTATGGATGTAATTCTTTGACAATGGGAGAAAACACACCTTAAAAGGTCTTTCTCCAGGCTCCACTAGTATTATTAGTTCCCATCGTATGGAAAATCTTCTGAAGAAAGGATCACATGGGGTCATTGCTCAGTTGTTTTCTATCTAGTTGAATCCACCTACTTCCAACACCCCTGTAGATTTACAAGCCATTTTGGACAAACATGCTCCTGTCTTTGTTGAGCCCAACAAATTGCCACCTTCACGCCCAAAAGATCATCATATTCAACTCCTTCTAGGAAGTTTTCCTCCCAACATTTAGCCCTACATGTATCCTTCTTTACAATTTTTTTACAAAAGACATAAATTGAAAAGCTCGTTCAAGAACTTCTTAAGGATGGAGTCATTCACCCTAACACCAACCCATATTCCTCCCCGGTTTTACTTGTCCACAAAAAGGATGGCTTGTGGCATCTTTGCATTGATTTTAGAGAACTCAACAAGATCACTATCAAGGAAAAGTTCCCTATTCCAGTGATCAATGAGCTTCTAGATGAACTTCATGGCGCTCAGTTTTTCTCCAAATTAGATCTTCACTCGAGGTACCACCAGATTCACCTTCATGAGGAAGATATTCAAAGACATCCTTCCACACTCATGATGGTCACTATGAGTTTTTAGTCATGCCCTTTGGGCTTACCAATGCCCCATTGACATTCCAAGGCTTGATGAATAAGATTTTTCAGCCCTTCCTTCGTCGTTTCATCCTGGTATTCTTTGATGACATCTTGATCTATAGTCAAACTTGGGTCGAGCATCTACAACACATTGATAGGGCATTACAACTTCTCGCAGACAATTAATTGTGCGCCAAACACTCCAAGTGATCCTTTGGCCAAATTGAAGTTGAATATCTAGGACATATTTTCATTGCAGAGAGTGTCCGCGTAGACCCAAATAAAATCAATGATATGCAAAATTTGCGACTCCCCAAAACACTCTAAATCCTTCTTGGATTATTGGGTCTCACAAGCTACTACAAAAAAATTGTTCGAGATTATGGTAAAATCACAGCCCCATTGACAACCATGTTGAAAAAGGATGCTTTTGTATAGAATGAGGCGACTAAAGAGGCGTTTGAGGCCTTAAAACAAGCTATGTACAATACACTTGTCTTAGCCATGCCAAATTTCACCAAGACTTTCATCATCGAAAGTGATGCTTGTGGCAATGGCCTTGGTGTTGTTCTCCTCTCAGGAAGGTCGTTTGCTTGCCTTCACTAGCAAAGCTCTCTCGAGAAGGAATTTAGTCTTGTCTACCTATGAGAAGGAGATGATGACAATTTTGCATGCAATACAAAAGTGACGGCCATACTTGTTAGGAAGGCATTTCTACATCAAGACAAATCATCATAGTTTGAAGTACTTCCTTGAAAAATGAGTCTCATCTCCTGCTCAACAAAAGTGGGTCTCCAAGCTTATGGGGTATGACTATGAGATCACCTATAAGAAGGAAAAGACAACGTGGTTGTCGATGCTCTCTCTTGCACTTTCGAGGATCAAGTTTCCTATGCGTAGTATCTGTGCCCATACTCGAATGGCTTCCACAACTCCAACAAGAGTGGAACAAAGATCCAAACCTATAATGCCTCATCCAACAATTGACATTTGATCCTACCTCATCCCCACACTACTCTTGGGATGAAACCTATTTGTGGTATAAAGGGCGTTTGGTGTTACCATCTAAAGTTGAGCTTCATCATGCAATTATTCTCGAATACCATACTTCTCCGTATGCCAGTCACTTGGGTTTTTAAAAACCTATGAGAGGGTTTGTACGAATGTGTTCTAGTAGGGAATGAAGGCATACATCAAACAATTTGTGGCGAAATGTGATACATGTCAACGCAACAAGGGTGAAACAAAGTGGCAACCCCAGGTTTGTTACAACCATTACCCATTCCAACCCGGATCTGGACCAATATTTCCATGGACTTCATTACAAGACTTCTTAAATATGAGGGAAAGTTAGTAATCTTGGTCGTAGTGGACCGCCTCTCCAAGTATGCCCATTTTTGTTCCTTTTCCCACCATACACGACTTTAACCATTGCCCAACTATTCATTGACCAAATCTTCCACCTCCACGGTATCCCAACCTCCATTGTCTCAAATCGTTGTCACTTTCACCAACCATTTCTAGACAAAATTATTTTGTAGGACAGGTACCCAATTGAGGATGAGTTTAGGATATCACCCACAAATAGATGGTCAAACTAAAATTGTTAACAAATGTTTGGAAACATTCCTTCGATGTTTTACCTTTGAGCACCAACAACAGTGGGTCAAGTGGCTACCTCTTGTTGAATGGTGGTATAACACCTCATATCACACCTCCACCAAAATGACTCTATATGAAGCAGTCTATGGCCAACTTCCACCACCTCTCCTCCCTTACACTCCTGGCAGTTCTCCAGTTTAGGTCGTTGACACCGCCCTCACTCAACAGGACCAAATTCTCTGCACTCTTCGGGACAATCTCCACATAACATAAAATCGTATGAAACAAGAATATCAACACTGCTTGGAGCGCAAATTTCAATATGGGTTTTCTGCGCTTACAACCGTGTAAATAGACTTCATTGAAACGCAAAGGGTGTAAAAGCTTGCCCTAAGTTTTATGGACCCTACAAAGTTCTGTAAAAGATTGGTGTTGCTACATATAATCTTGAGCTTCCACCCAACTTGCGATTTCATCTTGTCCTTCATGTCTCTTGATTGAAGAAAGTTCAAGGCCAACACATTACGACACAAACAAGTACTACTAGAGCTTGACAATGAAGGATCCATCATTCTTGAGCTGCTGTAAAATTCTCAATAGGTGCTCTCACCAACTTCGCAACCACTCTATCACTGAGGTCTTGATCTAGTGGCATGACATGCAACTAGAAGATGCAACTTGGGAGCCCCTTCCTTAGATTCAACAATAGTTCCCACAATTACAGCTTTGAGGAAAAAGCTTTTTTAAGGGGGAGGGGATGTTAAGACCCTTTGTCTTACCTTTCTCCTTGCATTAGTAATGTAATAGATGTGACAGACGCGTATGCTTTGTAAGTCATCTTGTAAGCTATTAAGTATTATCCCACATGCATGGGTAGTAGTAATTTCTAGAATAGAACTAGTATATTAAGGAGTGCTTAGGCCAATAAATGTATCCATAAATATTATTGTATTGAGCTTGCTCAAAGGAGGCTTGCCTCGAAGAGGCCTACGATATAAAATTTATTGAAGTTATTTTTCAAAGTTTGATTCCTTGTTCTTTTATTTTCGTAGTACGTAATTCTTTGCGCAGTAGAATCCTCACAATTTCACTTGCATGAGGAGAGTAATCTTCCCAATCATTTCTAGCTTTCAAATTTTGTTAATCTATCTTATCATCTAAAAGATCTTGGGCTCTTTTTATAGTTCACAAATCGATGTCTTGACTGCTTTCATGATAATGGTACAAAAGATGTTTCCTTGAAGATTTGAATTTATGTTTACCTTTCTGGAATGATGATTTATTTTTTTGCAACCATTACAGTTTCCTCTTTTGGCACAAATCTTTTGTTTTTGTTTTCTTCTTCAAGCAGAGAGGAGATTAGGTCTTCCAAACTAGGATTAATTTTGTTAAGAGTAAACACAATGTTTGAGTAGTTATTCAACATGTTATTTAGTAGAACCACTTTAACGTGTTCTTTATTAACATTAGCCTTTATTCCTATCAATTGATTCAATATGGAGAAAAACTTACTGATATGTTGTACCATATTGTCGTTTTCTTCCTTTTTTAGCCGAACAACTTTTGTTTTAGTGTACATATTGCACTGTCATCTTGAGATCCAAACAACTTGTTCAATGTCACCCAAATGTCATTAGATGACTTAGTTAGATCTATATGATGCAAATATGCATCAGATAGTCCTAGGCCGATAATTGTTATCGCTTTTCAATCCTTTCTTTCCCATTTTGCTGCTTCATCTGCATCTTTTGGCTTTTTCATTTTTCAATCGATAGTTTCCATAGGTCTTTGCCAATCAAATGTAGTTGGGTTCGAACTTGTCATGTATGGAAATCTTTGCCTTCAAATCTTTCAATTAGACTCAACTTGTCCATTTTGACCACCCCCCAACAAACTTGACTCAATGGATGTCAAATAAAATCAATAATGTATTTGTTACAAATACCACAAATATTTTATATTTATACACTTTTGACGATGACACACAATTCTTAACAATAACATCCAATGGAAAAGATCATCGAGACAAAAATTAAATGACAAATGAATTAAACTAAATTAATGACCAATATATTTAAAAAGTAATAATTAGTAATTACTTTTACAATACTAAAATTATTTATCTTAACACAAACTTAATTGACACACATATAACATAGCCCCAATACAAAATGATTTTGGACACTTAAAAAAACAAATAAAGACTTCACATTTGACAAAACATAAATTTAAACAAATGACATAAGTAAACACTTAACTTTGGTGTCGCGTGTATCACTTTCCAAGGTAGTGGCAAATGGCAAACTTAAACCAATGGTGGATGAATATGTAGAAATCGGATAGGTTTGTGGATATACTTTACAGGGATGTGGAGACTATTTCTTTTCCATGATGAAAACTAGTCTGAGCTCCTGAAGCTATTCATATGAGCTAGAACCTGCAACGATAGAAGCAATGACACCACTAATCTATTCTAAGTATAGTTTTGGTATCATTTTGAAATTTTTGTATACTACAAAGTGCTCTATCACAAGTTCTCATCAATTGGGACTACAAATAATAAGAGATTTTCCCCATGCAAATAAGATTAATCTTCCATGAGGAATAATCATTTTAATACCAAATGAAATCTAGTACAGAGTTATCAAATTTGCGTTATGTTATTGTGTAAACAATGATGCTAATAAATAGAAATGTACATCTCCTTAAGATAAGGAGTAAGTGTTATAAAGGTGGAAACATCACCATTGTTATGTGAGTTGTTATAACTCACATAAGAACACTCAAACATAATAAAACAAACTACAATAAACAACTCACCCATATAAGTAATACCAACCTTATTTCTAACATCACAAGTCTCTTCGAGGGATCCACCTCCTTATTATATAGTACACTTAAATTATAATATTTCTCCTTTGATGTCTTACACAATGATATGTATCTCCTTATACAAAAACTCTTCCAATCTTGAATGAGTATATCGCAATCCCAGTGTAGGCCGACTCATTACCAAATATAATAAATACCACAACTCGTGCCACTCCATATAATGCATCCACAATATACCCACTAAAAGGATGTGTGTCACATGTCAAATCTCCACACACCAATATAGATCATAAAATCATTCACGAATTATATAATAATTTGAGTCTATGTTTTGATAAGGAGGTTGCCCCCTTGAAAAGGCTTGTGATAATGGTGTAATGTCTTCCCCATAAGGAGTATTGAATGGTGTATCCTACCTTAAGGATATTTTTAATATAATTCATATCGTAGGGCATTTTTCCCACACATCTAGTGTAGTGTGCAATCTATATATTTATGCATATAATTTGGTGTATTTTTTATTTTATATGTGAGGTTCTTTACATCTTGTACCATATCTCTAGACTCTTTCCAGGCAAGTGACGATTTTATTAAGATATTGCATATTTTTCATTAAAAATGTCTACTTTGTAGAAGATCATTCTCCTCACACAAGTGTCTAATTCAAGTTGTTTTTCAATTTCTAGAAAGAGGATTTTGAGATCTTTACGAAAAGTGGTTATAATATTTTTTTGAACAAAATTGAGGGAGATATGACAATCATAAACGGACTTCATGCGAACATTATTTTTGTATGATTTTTTTGTCATATGCCTAGGAAAAAAATGTATATTTCAATACTTTTGAGAGAAACAAGCGATGCATTTTTACATTAGAAAGGAAAATTTTGAATCTTCACTTGGATGATATCATTTTAGTAGAAATGCGATTAAAAGGAAAATGAACCCTAGTTTTCTCGCATTTAAGATCAATATGTTCTAGATGATTTGATTAAACTAAATAAAGCATTTCAAGGCCTTAATGGTACTTTTTGGAGACTTCATGATGATTTTGATATATTTTCTATTCATTTACATATGGAAGAAGAATATGAAAAGGAAATAGATGTACACCTCGATTTTGAGAACAAGTGTAATTATTTAGTATGAGGATTTCTTTCACTTGGATGAGAATGGTTTATTTGAGATTCTCTTCAAATATTTGTCCATTTATGATGAAGGAAATTATTTTCATCCTACGTGTGGTTACTAACGGCTTGTAGAAGAGGTTCTTTCATTTGTTGTCAAAAAATTTCCACACTTTTTCTTTTCTTCTTTGGAAAGTTTTACTCACTTATTTACTATTGATGTTATTTTATTAGTTGATCCATACATAGAATATCAATACACTTTCCTTGAGTATCCATCTCAAATTGTAGTCACCGAGTTTATTATGTTCATCACAATGTTGTTGTACCTATCGTATCCAAGGAAAGGAAGAAGAGAAGGATGAATTAATAAACCTCCATTTAGTCCTAAAACTTCGAGAAAAAATATATTTCAAGATGTAATGTAAATAAACTAATCAAATCTTAAAAAACAACTCATATTTTATCACATGATATTTAATTCCCCTCATGTGTTCGAGTAAAAACATGGTAAGGGGGTGGAATGTAATGTACTTAGACAAATGACATCATGATGCATATTATGACACATATCCTTTTAGCGAGTATATTATATGGAGTCATACAATTGCTTGTGGTATTTATTATTGCAAAATGAGTCGGCCTACATTAGGATTAGTAATATACCCATCTCATTATTCGATTAGGATCTATATATGGATAGGAATATCATTATGTAAGACATCAAAACGAAATATTGTGATTGGAGTGTATTATCTAATAAGGAGGTTGCCCCCTCGAAAAGGCCTACAATAGTGGATTACTTCCCCATAAGGAATATTGTATAGCGTCTACCTTTCTTAAGGGTATTTATGAATATAATTTATATTAAAGCGTTTGGCCAACAACTCTCTTGTTGGGAAATTGACATTTTCCTACATATTATTCAATGCATTTTTAATATTATATGTGAGGTGGTTAATAACATCTAACATGATAAGTTGATCTTTGAGGTATAATTATCACCTAAAAGTTTCAAATTGAAGTATATAGATGTAATCAGTTTCACTATAATTTATCGTTTATTATAAAAAGAGAACTTCAAAAATTATCTATCATGCATATTTTTCACCTTTTTTTTTTCAAAATGAAGTACATGGATGTAATCAACATTATTAGAACAAAAAAATCACTCCTAAATGCAAGTATATTTATCACCCTACATGGACCAAAATGAAGAACATGATTATAATTAATTCAATCATCCAAACTAGCCCTCCTCTAAAATCTTGATAATGTATGGTTTTATCAACTAATAATCACATGTCGGAATGAAACTCCATCCTTAAACCTAAGACACCGTAGAAAAAAAAGAAACGAAGGAATACTTGCCCACAACTTGCCCATGAAAAAGTCAACGAAAATATGGAGACCAAATACTCTAGTGCCCTCAAGTTACACTTATATCACACGCTTAAATTGCTTAGTTAAAAATATGGGTTAGGGTTCTCTAAATCTTGCAAATCTTATTTCAATTTATGAATCACATAAATTGCCCTCCTTTTCAATAAATGGTACAAATGATGTGTCGTAGAACATGGCAAAATGCCACTAAAGTCATCACTTCTCTAATGGAGAACCAACATTATGTAAATAAAGCTTTGAAGCTTATTGCTCAAGTACCACTTTCAATTCCCCCTTTGGGATATAATGGATGCTTGCGGTCTAGAAATAAATTGTGATAGAATTGCTCTCAAGCTACAAATTCTCCTTAAGGAAAAACTTGATGTTCTATCTTGTGGCTTGCCAACGTTGTGCCTTGAAAATGATTGTTGACTGCGCAAATGCATGATCAATTATCTTCAACAAAAATAAGGCCACCGGTAATGGATTCAAGGCAACGAACTTTGCAAATCAACATTATTCATTTCCAAAAATGGCCAATTCCCACGTAAGCCCCTCTTGTATTGATTGCAAATATTCAAGCCTCTTAACAAAAATTGCTCACCATAGTGAGATGATACTATTAACCGGATGGATGCTCCGAGCCACTATCCCCATGTATAAACAATTGTTGAGATTGTGTAGACCCTACAAACCGAGGATGTGATGAGACTCAGGGTAGATGTTGCCAAGGTACATGATTTTAGATGTCAGTCATATCTTACATGGAGAGACTCTCGAAACCAAACATTGTAATCAAATAACATGCATAATGACCATACCGCAAAGGAAATGGTCCTTGTAAGATTGGTGTTCTACCATGTTGTTGGGGCATTGTGGTCATGGGAGAACTTTCGCCTGAAATCAAGAAGAGGCCCTCGCATCCATAACCTGCCGGGGAAGGAAAGGCACGTCCACCTATGAACCGTTGGCCCATATAAGGATATATGGTTGGACTAATGATTCTGGATGATCCATATACTTGGGTGTATTGTGGTGCAGGTAGGGATTATATATATTCGGAGAGAAAACACAAGGTATACATATTATTATGAAAAACAAAAGACAATACAACATACTAATAAAAGGTGGATGCTGAAATTTACAAAATTCAATCCTTGTATTGGGAATAGAGGTTAGAGCCCTTTCTAAGAATGAATAGGCACTGGTGATAAGGAACATCAGAACGTATGTTGTATATCTGTCATACCATGTTAAAGAAGAAAATGAGATTTCCTAATAGCCTACTTCACATTAATGCACATGAAATCACATCTAAATTGAAGAGGAAGTGAAACAAAGTGAACCTACCCATATGGAGGGTATGCAATCCTCGAAGAATAAGGAAAAGTAGGGAGTAAAGTTGGGCCTCTAAAGCATAGGCTTGTCCAAGTTGAGAAGCTCCAGGATAGGGGCTTCCTAGGTGCATGCATCCTACAAGAGAATCAGGACAATTTAAGCAATAAAATATTATTTATATGAAAGTCAAGAAGCTTGTTATACAATAAAGATTGTTCTATCTACTACAATTTGCTAATGCTTTCCTGTAAAAACATGTATCTTAAAAAGACATAAGAACCAAAAATGCAAAGAGAAGCTTCCATCCCATATGTGTTTCGATGATGGTAGTGCTTCAACCCAAGGCTACTCACATTTTAGCTTTTCCTAAGGAAGCTCATAATTTCATACGCTATTTGCTTCTGAGAATGGTAGAACTAGAAGCATTGAAAAACTAAAAAAATGAAAAACCAAACTTTTTTACAAACTAGCCACCACTTGCTTGGATCTCCAAAGATTTAAAAAACCAACATGAATATGAATTCATCCATAGGTATAAAAACAATGACATGGTTTATGTTTGACTCTACAACAACACTCTTTGAAAACCTTTTGCTTCCATAATGCTCAATTTTGTCATAAGTTCTAAAATCAGAAATCTAATACAAACATGTTTGCATGAATTGGAAATTTCTATTAGTATTCTTATAGGGTTCTATGCTCTATAAATATGTTTGAGGGGCTTTAGGAAAGCAATGAACAATTCAAAGCATTTTCATTGATACATTTTGCTCACATAAAAATGTACATAACATGAGTTTATAAATACAATGTTAAGGTTACTACACCCATCACATAGAAGCTTTGATTCTTCTATACACCAAGAAAAACCCAAGGCCTTCAACTCCCCATTTAACAAAAGAGAAGAAATGTCGTAAAGTAGTATATATTGGAATAATAACTCGTTTTCTACAAATTCAAATACATCAAAATGTTTTTGACTTTGTAATGAGATTTGTTTAGGAGCTCTTTAAAATCGAAAAGAGGTGTAATATTTGTTGCTAACAAGGACCATAATGGAAGTATATGGTTAAGATTATATGCATGATCTACTCACTAAAACGTACCTTCATAAATATAATGTATGGAAAATCCTTCTTGGTTAAATATGATTCATATTTGACCCATAAATGGACTTAGGGCAGCTATAGTTCATCCCAGATTCCAAATATGTAGAGCTTCTAAATGCCACATAAAAGATAAAAATCACCACTCAATTTTAAAAAAAAAGTAAAAACGGGACATCCCTACCACAAGAGCATAATTTTCTAAAGAACACTCTATCTAGGATCAAGTTTCCATTACCTATACAATTATTGTCAACTATTAGCATGTAAGATAAATGTACCTTATTAAAAAGGCGTATGTTAAGTCCCAACAATGGAGACTTGGGTCTCATCAATGACTTTGGCCACAACCAATTTTCCATCGTGGCCAATTCATTACTACACCACAAAATTCCCCTTCAATGGCTCAAATTTTGATGACTATCAATATGTCAGTCAAGCAAAAGCAAAATGGCATGTGGAAAACGTCATATCAAAGGCCGACCAACTTCTATTGATTATCTAAGCAAACAATTAATAATTAACATGATTTTATTGTATTTAACTAAATCTATGTTGTCTAACTAAAACCCTAATATCATGGCATGTTAAAATGAATAGTGACCACTAAAACCATAGCCAAAGTCACCACCAAACATGATTAACCGCCCATAAGTCATAGATAAACATTACTAAAATAACTTAATTACCTTCACCACCTTAGCTCATCATTTGGTGAAGCAATCAAGTAGTCCAATCCAGCTTATACCATACATGTGATTCTACTCCAAAGACATCCTAATGGATTTCATTTAGAACTCGTATCTAGGATCAAATTTCCCCTACCTTGGCCCATATAGTTTTGTCATATCTTAGATGTAGAACAAATGTACCTTTTTAAAAAGGTGTATGTTAAGTCACTTTGATGGATGGTGACTTGGCAAGCACAATTCTCCTCCATGGCTAGTTTACTAAAATCACGCAAAATTCCCTTTCAACAAATCAAATTTTGAATGCCATTTGACAATAGTAACTATTTATTTATGCAACATGTAAACATGAACATTGCTTTGATTTTCTTAATGAAATGCATTTTGGGGACCCCATTTGAATTTTGGGCACAATGTCTAGTGTTGAAAAGTAGCTTGATGGAATTATAGGGCTACGAGCTTTTGCAAATCCTACTCATTGTTAGGTGCCCTAATGAGGAAAATGTAATGATTTTTTTTTATTGCTAAAGTAGGGCTCCAATTTGATATGTAAATTAATAGACATTTCTAAAACTTATAAATTATGCAAAAAGACAAAGGTACCACTTAAACATATCAGCAAGAAAAAAACCGGGCCCCCAAAGCATTGGCAAGGAGTTTGATGGGATTGTAGGGCTTTGAATCTTTGAAAATCCTAATCAAGAGAGGTGCCTTTAAATAAAATAAATACATTTCTTAACAAAACATGGCTCAAACTTGATCCAAGGCATGTATAATCAATCCTTGGATCCAAATACTTAGACAACTGTTTGGTTTGGTGGTTTTGGTAAACAAACTATATCCACAATTACAAAGGCATTACTTCCATTGAAAACTTGTAAACACTATGTGAAAAGACAAAGATACTATTAATTATATATGGTAAGATGGAAAGAAATTTTAATAACATCCGAATGCCAAAACTATATGGTGTCGAAAAGGTTATAGTTTGATTGGGGAGGATGATGGTTGTTTGTATTTATTCTAAGGTATAAATCCCTTTAGATACTATCACGTTTGTTTCTAGATAACTTCTTACTTAAAACTCGTTAAAATTAGATTTCGTGACTTTCTAAAAATAGACTTTGAGAAATCTTGCTCTAATTGATGATGTTGATCATTCTTGCCCTAAATATCCATTTGGATCATTTACTACTAAAAATAAATTGAAGTACTTTTCTAAAAATACACTCATACAAATCCTTCTCTCGAATGTCGATATGGGTTACTCTTTCTTCAAGGGTTTACCCATATCAACAAGTAAGAAAATGTACCTTTTAAAAAGACATATGTTAAGTCCATGCAATGAGACTTGTGCCCACCAAGTCATCAATGACTTGCAGGCACAATTTTCCATCGTGGCCAATGTATTAAAACAATGCAAAACTCCCCTTCAATGGCTTAAATTTCGATGATTGCCGATTTGTCAATTACGCAAAATCTAAATGGCATGTGGAAAACGCCACATCAAAGGCCACCCAACTACTATCAATTGATTGTTTAAGCACACGATTATTAATTAATTTGATTTTTTGTATTTAACTAAATCCCTACTATCATGCCATGTTCAAATGACTAGTGACCACTAAAATCAAAGCCAAAGTCACCACTAAACATGGTCAACCTCCCAAAAGTCAAGGATAAAAGTTATTAGAATAACTGAATTACCTTCACCACCTCACCTCATCATTTGGCAAAGCAATTGATCAATACAATCCAATGATATTGTACGTGTGATTCTACTCGAACACATACTAATGGATTTCATTTAAAACTCCCTATCTAGGGTCAAATATCCCCTACCTTAGACCTCATATATTTTTGTCGACTCTCGGTGTGTAGAACAAATGTACCTTTCTTTAAAAGACATTTGTTAAGTCATTTCGATGGACAATGATTTGGTAGACACAATGCTCCTTCATGGTTGGTTTACTGAAACAACACAAAATTCCTCTTCAATGACTCAAATTTTGAATACCATTTTCTCATGGCAACTATTTCTTTAAGCAACATATAAACATTCCTTTGATTTTTTAATGAAATGCATTGTGGGAACCCTATCTCAATTTTGGGCACAATTTTTAGTCTTAAAAATAGCTCGATAGAATTATAAGGCTACAAACCTATACAATCCTAAAACATCAACATTCCTTTGTTTTTTTAATGAAATGCATTTTGAGAGCCCTATCTCCATTTTGGGTACAATTTCTATTGTTGTGTTGAAAAGTAGCTTGATGGAATCATAGGGCTAAGAGCCTATGCAAATTCTACTCAATGAGAGGTGCCCTAATGAGAAAAATGTAATGAAATTCTTGTTGCTCAAATAGGGCTCAAATTTGATCTGTAAATTACAAGTTAATAGTCAAATTCTAAAACTTATAAATTCTGCAGAAAAGACAGTTATCACATAAACATATCATAGGTAAAAACAGGGCTTCCTCACCCAGAGCGTTGGCAAGGAGGTTGAAGGGGTTGTAGGGCTTTGAATCTCTGAAAATCTTGGTCAGTGAGAGGTGCCTTCAAATGAAATAAATAAATTCCTTAACCAAACATGGCTCAAACTTGATACAGAGCATGCACAGTCAATACTTTGGCTACAAGTAACCAGATTTTAATCACATTCAGAATATCAAAAAGTTTATGGTATAGTGAGGGTTGTATTTTAACTGAAGAGGATGATAATTGCTTATATTTGTCCAGGGCATGTACAGTCAATACCTGGCTACGAATACTCAGATTTTAATCACATTCAGAATGTCAAAAAGTTTATGGTAGTGTTAAAGGTTGTAGTTTAATTGAAGAGGATGATAATTGCTTATATTTATCTAGGGCATGTACGGTCAATACCTGGCTATTAATTACATTCAGAATGTCAAAAAATTATGGGAACTTAAGGGTTGTAGTTTAATTAAGGAGGATGATGATTGCTTACATTTGTCCAGTAAATATAAATAATTTTAAATACTGATCAGGATCGTCGAGTAACTTCTTACTCGACATTGTTATCTACCATATGTAATCCAAAACATGAACATAACTGCCCATATCTATGTAAATCAGTGATTTTCAACAAAAAGAATGAAGGGGAAACAACAGTACTCCTTACCATGAGGAGAGGGCCGAGGTCGACCCAGCGAAGCAATGTTGCAGTTGGTTCTCCTCCCATCTATGACAGGGCTTGGATCCATGCATGCCCTTCTTGCAGCCTCAGGATCCCTGAAAGTCACCTGAACCGTGTAAAACCACAAGCAATCAATGACAATCAATCCGACCTGGGAAAATCCTTTCTCAAAGCCTACAACACAAGAAAAAAGGGGGAAACCTGCAACCCAAATGCAGAGATATCTGCTGCCATGCAATGCAGACCTAGGAAAAAGCATCACAAATCCTACAACCCTTAACACAGAGAGAAAGGGGAAAGGAATTTACAAATCCATAGCCTTTGGAGCGTCCAGTATTTTTGTCAGTTATGACGACCGCCTCCAAAATGTCCCCAAATTGGTCGAAGTAACGCCTCATGGTGTCCCTCTGGGTTTCCCATGCCAACCCTCCCACAAAAACCTTTGTGAGGGTTGTGTCTCCAAACCCTGACCCTGCCTGTGTCATCCTATTCCTATTCCCAAAAACAATAAAAGCTTCTGTTTATGATGAAAAACACTGCCCTCTTGAAACCCAGATGAAGATGAAGCAAAATGCATGGATAATAAGTCAATAAACAGTAAAGTAATGCATGTGCATCTGCCAGCCTCATTCCCCTGCCTGCCTACCTGTACTGGATCTGCATACACCCAATTTTTTATTTTGCTTCATATTGCATATAGGTATGTCAACAAATAAGAAAAGAGCATTGAATGGGTTGTGGTCTAAAGGCGTGGATGACAGTAAAGAATATGTTGTCCTAATGTGGGGATAACACTACAAATCTCACTAGATACTAAAAAGGATTAGACATCGTCAAGATACAAATCTCACTAGATACTAAAAAGAAACCAGACGTTGTTCAAAATACGAATCTCGCTAGGTATTAAAAGGGGGATGAGATGCCGTCAAAATACAAATCTCACAAGATAGTAAAAAGGGACAAGACAACATCAAAATACAAATCTCACAAGATAGTAAAAAGGGACAAGACGATGTCAAAATACAAATCTCACTAGATACTAAAATAAGACAAGTCCATGTTACCCTCAATCCTTACAACTAAGATGAAGACAGTGGAGTACGCCAATACCCAAAATCTGGGTTTTGGAAGAAAAAAGAGAGGAGGAGAAGAAAAAGCAAATCCCTGCTGTCCTGAAGGTGGATATCCAGAACAAGAATTGAACCAACTAACTGTAGAGATGGATATATATTAAAATAAAACAATTGTGAGCTGTCACTGTCACTGTCACCACCATGGCAGTGTCAGGGGCAGGACCTGGACCTGGCTGTCCTGCAATCATTCCTGGGATTGCATCTTAAAATAAATGCCCCTCTTTATTACATATAAATATACACATACAAGAACAATGGGTATATATATATTGTGTATATATTTGTAGCAGGAGAATCGTGATTGATCAAAAACTCCATGAAAAGCTGAAAAATTCGTATCATGGGATGATAGGGACGGATTTTGTGCATTTATTAATTAGTTAATTCCTTTCCCATATTATTTAAATTTCCAGCGTGACACCCGAGGTGACAGCCAGCGATGGAGTGGAACATAATTTTAGTTTTTGGTTTTATTTTCCACGTTGCCTGTCGCCATGCCACGTGTCGCTCACAGGGCAGGGCCAAATATATTTCTGGGCAACGTCCACTTGCTAGCAGACATGTGGTGGCATCAGCTGTGAGTTGTAAAGGTATTAGTTGAGCCTTTGATGTCGACCATGTACACGAAGTGGTAAGAATGAATGAATGAAAGTAATTTTTTAATGACGTTGACGAGACCGAGCAGTCTATGGGACCCAATGACTTGGTATTTGTAAGAGAGAATCTCAATGACTTAAAAAGTAAAAATCATTTGACAATACAAAAGTGTACGTTACTTTTCAAACCATCAAAAGAAGAGATGTGGTAACAATTTGTGTGAAATTTTTAAATCTTAAAAATATTGATTATCATTTTTACAAAGAATAATCACCTCCAATTTCCCAGGACTACATGCGTGACTCAGTAGATATGTTAGACAAGGTATATTACTTGCAATTGCCAAAAAAATTAATATAATAAATATACTACTACTATAATACTATTAAGGTCAAATCCCAAGTTTCTAGCAAGTTGGTGATGCTAGCTCAATGAATACTTGAGCACAAATACCTAAAAACCAAATATTTAATATTACCGTTTAGGGTTATGCCTTTGCTTGGGATTCATTCAGATGTTTTATCTACCACCTTGTACTTGTTTCCACTTCTTTGTTGCAAGAGCCACCTTGAGAGGCAAAGAACAAAGCTAGGATCAACTTGCACACAAATATCTAGCCCACTTGGGAGCCTACACAACATGATTTGGAACAAATCAAGTGTGTAGAGTGGCCACTAGCTTGGGTATAAGATGACTTTGGAGAAAAGTGTTGAATTGATCTCAAAGAGTGACTTCAATTTGTGACTTGTAATGTAGGGTGTCAAGAAGGCTATATGGGAGCCGCGTTGGTGCCAAAGAGCGAGATGAGCTAGCAATAGGCTTGATCCATATAGCCTAGATCAATTTGAGCTCGATGTGGAGACATGCCAAAATGATTGGATTAGATCTATTTGTGTGCAATGGAGAAGGAGTATGGGGAAAAGGTAGTGGGGTCTACTTTTAGGAAAAACAAAGGTTGAGTCACTTGAGGAGCTCACCCATTATGACCATTGAAAGAACCGAATTAAGTGTCGAGTTATTTCTCAATGCAAAGGTTGATTGGACCTATCCGAGATGATATAATACAAGGTAGTGGAGAGGAAATTTTTGTAGAGGGGGAAAATAGGTAGAGATAATCTTCTATGTCTATCAAAGCACCCTCCAAGTTACCATTGTATCTTCTCTCTAACCGTTATTCAATAGCAAGTGATGTGGAGGCCAACAAGAACTTTATATTTACGGTTGTGCTCAAGACAATACTACTCAACTATATGCTTAAGGAGTTGAGGAAGAGGGTTGTGAACATATTTAGGGAAGATTATGAAGTGTGTGTGTGTGTTTAATGGTGTAGTCTAATTTGGTAATACGTCATTTGTGCGTAGTTGTTCTAATGCATATTATGCACAAGGTGAAGCTCTTGGCTCTAAATCTAACCAAGAATAACTTAATGTATATGTCAATGACATAGTTAGTGTGGGTGTTTTAATGTATGGATGCACATTTTCTTTAATTTAGTTGGAAAAAATCTAATTTAATGCATTTTACTAGTTAAAATTTACATGGATTTTAATTTTAGTGGTTAAAATCCAAATGGATTTTTTATTGAAGTGGTAAGAATCCAAATGGGTTTTAATTTTAGCACTAAAATCTAAGTAGAAGTTAAAGAATTATTTATTTTAGTATTTACAAGTTTTCTTAATGATTTTGATATGAGATCCTAGTGTCCCACGCGTACTTTATATGAGATCCTAGTGTCTTCTTGTCTCATTTCAATTGTTTGTTTATGTATTTATTTATTAAATTTATTTAATGCTTATTTTAGTTATGATGATTTTTAGGAAATTAGAATATTACAAATTTGGACTTTCTTTACATCATAATTTGATTATTTTACCAATTTAAATGCATCTTAATTTTACACCATTATGATTGAGGGGTCATTTTGTTTGGATTACTAAATTTTCCCTTTTTATTTAAGGTGCCCAATGATTTTTTTAATAATTTCTCTCTTTTTAAAATGCTCTTATTTTTTAAGATGTGTATACTTGATTTATTCTTTTCATATGAAATCTAAAATATTCATATTGCTTTTCATCATTGAAGGGTTGGTCCAATATTTGTTCTTCACAATAAAATTCAGACCAACCCTTCAAATTTGATCCCTAGTGGGAAGTCGACTTGCCTAATGTCATCATAGCATGAGAAGAAATTGTATAAAAGGAACAAGAAATAAATTACATAGATAATCATCATTGTTTGCAATTTGTCATTGTTGTGGGAGAAAACATATTTGATTAAGAATATTTAATTGAGTCCACATGCCCATTTCCTCACACAACGAAGATTTCAAAAGACATGCAATGTGGAATTCCCCATTGTTGTAGGAATTCACATATGAATGAGCTCCCACCACCATACGATATGAAGTAAATTTATATACAAGGGTAATTATTTGATTATATATATATATATATATATATATAGAGAGAGAGAGAGAGAGAGAGAGAGAGAGAGAGAGTTTTTGATATATCAACAAATTGTGGCAACATTTAGATGGAAGCAATGTACACAAACAATCAATATACATAGGCAAACACCATTTCCAAGCATGTAGCATCCAAAAACAAGCACCATCGATGTAGAAGGAGAATATGGAGTAGTAAAGAATGTTGCTAAGTAGAACATTCCACATAAAACTTGTTTTCAAGTATTTTTTTATCATTGGGCACTTAACCTTTCTCAATCTCCCTATGAAAAATATATTTCAATATTTTAAACCAATAATCTAGAACATAATGATACATAATGTGTTAAACTTACAAGCAATCCTTTCATATTATCACCCACAAAGACTAAAAATCACTTCACAATTTTTTTTTTTGGCTTTATTGTATTTAATTTGTGGTTGTTCCAAAGCATTGAAAAGCAATATAAATCTCCAAAGTAGAGAGTTCCTTCTCTTTGAAATGGCTACACAGATTCATGTTCAAAAGTTGCTCCTAGATTATTGGACACCTACAAAACTAACCCATGTTGCTTCAACTTCTTTTTCCATACTTGAACTCTTAACCTCTAAATAGATTTTCCTTGGCTCTTGAACTATTGATGTTACTTCCGCATTTCAAAATTGAATCATTTATCTCCCTTAGAAGAATGTCGGGATCATTAGGAGGAATTGAATATTTTTTAACATGTTTATTCATAGGTATAACATATTATTCCATTCTTGATTAAGTGTTCATTTCCTCCCAATACAAACTATATTGTTATGCATTCCAAATTCGTTATCGGTGAACATTTACAAATTGTAGTTTTAAGCTTTATCTAATGTATAAAGTAGTGATAAAGTAATGCGTGTGGAAATTGAGATGTGTGTTTTGTATCATTTTAGTGTACACCTATATCCTCTTGTTTGACTATAATTCATTTATTATCATCTCTTTAGTAAGTGTGACAAGGCTCGAAGGAAACAAGGATGCATACTAGAATTAGAGGTCCAAGAAGTAAATGGCAAAAAAAAAAATTGGTTGTGATGATTTATAAGAGTGGACTATTGTAGGAAATGACAAAGTTAAAGATTTATGTGATGATATCTCTTTCATAAGAGTTAATGACTTTTTGAAAGGAGAGTATATCAATGATTTGACTCCCATGGAATTTAGTAAGAGGATTGGGTGTGCTAGTGAAGGAGGAAATCAATGGAAAATCATAATCCATGGGTGGTAAAATATTACCAAAGGTATGTATTATATGGTTTCTCTATTTATGTGTGAAACAATGCATTGTAGACACCTAAATTTGGTAATGATAACATTGAATTTATCCCTAAATCAAGATTTATGCACACATTCCAAGCTTAATCATCTATCCTTAGTCTCATGCATGAATTTTTATTCTCAATAAATTTCTTATTCATTCACAATATTGCTTACATTAGCCAACAATAGTTTATCACTCCAAGTGTCTTCCTAGAAGTTTCTAGTACCTCACTCCCTTTACATACGAAACCACCAAATAGGGACCAAACTACCAAATAGTTTGGTCTAAAACTAATAGTTTCATCCCTAGCCACCCAACAATCACTTTTTCAATTTGATATCTTTCTATGGATCAATACTTTCTTCATGGTTTGTCCTGAATGCAAAATTATACCTATGAACCCCTATATAAGAAATTATAATGCACTCATTTACTCATGTGTCACTTTCATGAGCACCTATTACAAATAACATTCCCAACGTACTCCAATCTCTCTCAAATTCCTAAAATTGGTTGCATATTATATGAGTAGCTCATACCAAGTCTCAAGCACACTTAACCATGTTATAGAGTCATGTTATCAAAGCTAAAGATCATATAAGACTAGGTAAGTTAAGTACACCAAGTCATTGTTGCATTCTCAAATGATCAAATATCCAAAGAAAATATTTGTATCCATATAGATATCATAGGTTAGGTGTAGAACTACATGTGGTTTGAGGCCTCTTTAAAATATTTTCAACGTAAACAATGTACATATTGTAATTCAACCCAACTATTAACCTTTTTACAGGTGGTCTCCTACTTGTGATTACGATGCAAAGCTATTTAGCATCATATAAAGTGTTTCACACATGTGTGACAACCTGTGGTTATATAATGAAGAATATTTTTAGGGTCACACATGCACATAAAGTTACATGAAGTCAAGAGATCGCTATAGAAAAATTCAAAACATATACAAAACCTCCAAACATTTACGTACACATCTAACAATTCCATAACTCGCTAAGTTTTATACTCCCATATTCAAAGTGTGTATACCCTTTTTAAGATTTTATTAGATTGTTATGGAATGCACAACAATAAAAAGGAATGCAAGGTTCATTACAAGGGGTTATTATGATTAATTAACTTCTAATATTAATCATCTAATATCAATAATACATTAATACTTACAACTAATAATTACAATACGCTACAATTTCAAATTCACAAGAAGGAAGATACACTTAGCTATATAAAATGATACAAGAGAGATTTGGGTGTACAAGTTGGAGAATATGGGAGTGTAAGGATTGAATATGTTTTATTCTTGAGACTCGCAACTAGAAGATACCCTAGTATGGAACCATATATGTCTTCTAGGAACATCTTTATGGTTTAGGACTTTTGTGTACGATCTTAGACCTACTTGAAATCATGTTCTATAAATTTGTGTACCCTTAATGACATGGAAATGTGTGTCGTTGTCAAACCCTAAGTGTCACACTATCCTCAAAACCATCTAAAATCATTTGAATCAAACTCAAACCGTAACCATGGGTGTTACACCCCGTAAGAAGGTTAGTGTTTGGGTTGAAGTACAATCTATGCATCCCCTATCAGACACTAAATCATGCATTTTGGGTACATTTCTAGGTCTTAATCACATACTACTATTCATATGATTCCTAAGCGAGAAAACTAGCAATTGACAACTATCTTTGGCCTTTTGTATGTGTTTCATGTCTTCTTTCTGGCCTCTTACACCCTACAACCCAATCGATACTTTATTGTTTTATCTTTTATGACTCTAAACACTAGCGCCCAGACATGATGTCAATGCCCTGGAGCCCCCATCCTTCTGGGTGCCCCGACCCTTCTTTATCTTACTCACCTCTTTTGGGTCTCTTTTATCTTTTGGGCATCTTCAATCTTGTTTTCTTATGGGTCGGCCTTTCAATTTTTAATTGTGAAATTCAACCAAGGGAATCATACAAATATAAAGCTATGTGACCATAATAAAGGACCAAACACTAAGTATATATTATCACCGCCTAAGGTTGATTCACTCAAGGGACAAGGGACTACATTTTTCCATCCACACATCTATTTACATTGTTATATCTAGCTATCATTTGTTATCAAGTGCATCTTGCACAAGAGCCTCCTAGGGCACGATTTCTACACACGCACAAGAACTACACGAATCTGAAATGTAGTGCAACACTTAGTCGTAAGTTCACTCTATCGAGTAACCATCTGGATTATTCTAAATCCCCTTTTGTATCTTTAATTTTTAGGATTTGATGTGTTTTGGGGTTTTTTAGGATATCATTTGTTTTACAAAGTTACAAAGTAACTCTTTGGGGCATAGTGCAACTTACAAGTGACAAACAACAAAGGTCAACAACTACATTGTGACACAAGAAAACCAGCTTTATGAGCTCCCGCATGGTCACGGGTGCCCAACAAAGGTCTCTAGCGCTGACACCTTGGTCCTATTCTAGGCACCCTAGTCTAGGCTCATCCAATGATTAAATTTTTTTCTAAGTGTGGTTGCACAGTCTCTCCTCCTCATGTTCATCAATCTTCTAGTCCACAAAACTTTAGGATTTATCATGAAATTGGCTAAGTCTCGTAATCATCTCTCTTAGACCTAGGGTTTCATTTTTATCTAGCTTATTACTTTTGTCTTCTTATAATTAACAAATATTATTCATCGTTTACATTTGTTACTCTGATATTAGGATTTCACAAATTCTATATTTGTTAAATCACCTACGTTAGCACAACTCCGAAGAGGCCTCAAACTACACATTATTTACCTAGCATGTAATATCTATATAATTGTAGCTATTTGGAAACTTAAATTGTTTTGATCGTGTTTGATATGATAATGCTCTTATAAGACATTGAGTTGATATATTTGAGTGCTTGGGAATTAGGGAAGCTGAAATCCTTGACCTGGTTGAGTGCTTCATAACTATAGTAGTGGTTTCCCTAGTGGATGTGCATAAGCTTTGGAAATATTTAGGGAGCCTTGGGTGTTTTTGTGCTAGTATTTGCAATAAGAGCTCATAAGAGTGCCAAGTGATCCCATGTTAGTGAATGAGGTGATATAAATTTTCTTATATATGACTCAAGGCAATTTTCATTAAAGGTTGACCCGGAGGATAAAAAATACCCAACAAAAATAATATAATTAAAAGCAAATTTGGAAGATGTATCATTCCAAGACCGCATAAGTTGGCCGAGACCAAAAATTATATCCTGGCCCTACTATATGGTTTTGGAAACAGAGATAGTGGTTGATATATATAAGTTGCATCTTAATGAGAAGAGGTTAAGTATTGATTTTATGAATTTATATCCAGATGTGACAACAAATCGTATATAGGAATAAACAAGATGAGAGAGAGATAACAAGATGTACTGAGTGGGGATAGAATGTGGGTGTCTCTCTTAGCCAAGAAACATAGCCATATCCAGCAGTGTCAAAATGATAAATTGCCAAATTTGATTTTCTGCATTCGCCCCACTTCAAGTATGAAATGAAAATTACATGCTTAATATAAAATGATACCTAAGTGTGTAGAAACACTTTGTCTTTGCTCAGAGTTTTTGTCATCAGCAAGTGTTGGTGTTGGTATGCTCCATGATGAAACCTACAACACATAGTGTAGTCAATGTCCATAGTAGAAATTGAATTGTAACTCAAATGTAAATATAGAATTTTGAATTTTCTAAAGTGAAATAAAGAGATGTGAAACATGGAAGGAATACACTTGTTTATTTTTGCAGAGGGAAGAAATCTCATTTACTTTCTTGCAATTTGCAGATTTAGATTATGTTATTGAACTTTCCAAAGGATTAAGGTGATCATTCCCAAATTGTGTCAAAATATAAACCAGGATAGATAGAAAAGAAAATTGAGAGATATCTTTCCCTTTGAAAGAGGATAGGAAAGACTCGCCATATGAATAACGTAGTTACTTTAATACTTTCAATAACCTCACAAACCACACCATTACATATGAATTTGGGCCTGATGTCATATATATATACACAAATTATTAAAAAAATGGGTGCCCTCGTGTGCACCCGACGTGTCGTCATAAGTGAGCGGGATTGTAAAGGATATTGAGCTAATGATGGAGATGGATAATTTGTAGACACTAGAAAATGCACCTTGTGCATAAGGTCTCTAATTAAAAAATATGAAAAACATCATAAAACACAAAAATCCCCAAAAATCAAATAATCCCACAAAAGCAAATAAAAACATAAACCCCACAAAAATGGGGATAAAAGACACCTCACCACTCATTTACTAACCCTCACCCACTCACATTTAATTTTTTCCATCCCACCTACCCATGTGCATGACCAATGCACTATTGACCCTATCATTGCACCCATATGTGTCTCATTCCCTGATGCACTCCAAAACTAGATAATACCACTCAACCCCCTCATTACAACCCCTGACTCTTTGTGCACTAAGGCTATACTTGAGTTTTCTTGCTCTCTTGCTCACATATCTCAATTTTGTAGGTCTTGAAGAAGTGAAAGTGAAGCACAAAGGATAGTTATTTCTTATTTGCAACGCTATTCTCGTGACATTTCAACACATGCGGAAATGTAACTATGATTGATTTATGATTTTTGTGTGTAATTTCGTGTGAATCATAATTGTGATTATCTTGCGATCTAATTCAAGTATACTTATCATTTTAATTTATTGTTTTGTCATTTTACATCAAAAAAATATTTTATCTTCTTAAAAGGGTTAGGGAACCATTGAGGCAGTCCCCAACCACTAAAAACAACTAACATTTTTTTGAGTGTGTGCTTGTGCGTAGGTTTAGATTTAGATATGAAGATTTTTACCCACTTTATTCAATGAAAGAAACTATAATTGTCCCTCTCTTCATAATGGCATCATAAGCCCATTTTATTTTAGTATTTGATTTGGAGTTTTCATATTAACTAATCCATCTTGCAGTGATCCAAATCTAGGCATACATTTTGGCGACCATGGTGGGACCATTTTGGTTGTGGGTAACTCTTTTTATTTTATGAATCTAACATTGTTTTATTTGAGGTCCATACACTTTTTAGTTTGTTTTTACTCTTTTCTAATGTTTATGTTACATATCTAACACTTGGTTTTACAAATCTACTAAAAATTAAAAAAGACAAAAAAATCAAGTTGAAGCCTAGTCGTAGTTGTGGATCAAGGGTTGCGATTTCTAACACAAAAATAATAACAATTTGGTTGCAAGGAATTCACAATCGAGACTATGTTATATATTTGTTTCTATAAAAATATTTTAAAAATCTTAAGGGGATGAATCAAGAATGAACTACACATTTTATTACAGGTCCTAATAAGGGTAAACACTTGCTCACGAGACTATGAGAAGTAAATGGGCATAAGCCCATAAACTCATTGTGAGGAGTACCACATGAACCCCAAAGTATTTGGCACATTGAGGAACTGGCCAATGAAATGAGTACCCCCACCTACCTGACTAGTACACCCGTGAGATTAGAGCCAATGTTATCCTTAGTGATGGCCCTAGTTTGATTGATTGAGCGGAGTAAAATCCAACTTGGTTAATCAAGGGGGTAAAGTAAAGCCAAAATTAGAAAATTTCTAGTGTACCGCACTCATTTGGTAACCCTTGGTATTTAGAGAGATAACCTTTTATAGGAAGAAAAATAGAATGATCCCCTATTCCACATTGAGATAAACAAACAACATTGTTTATGAGTCACCCTGCGATTGTTTTTGTTCTTCACAGATATCTCTCGCACTATCATATTTGTTTTTGTCATCCATTCTGAGTTCCAATTTTCCCAATATCAGTCACAACTATGATTTTACTGTGATGTTACTATCCGACATTATTCCTAGAGTCATTTGCAAATCGCGATTTGCACTAACTTGTAACCTTTTAACTCATCTATTCTACATTCTATTCTAATTTTTTATTTATCCCAAAGCCATTCAGAACTATGATCGAGTTTGTGATTTTATTTTCATACCATTTTTCTAAATTTTCCACTCGTGTTTCAAATTCCTAGTCATTGTCATTCCTCATGGCTTCTATTCATTTCCACTTTCATTCACACTCTAATTTGTTTCATCAACACCTTCTTGACATCATTGCTAAGCTTTAGTTCCAACACTTGGGGGGGAATTTCTCTCATCAACTTATTGCTCTATTTGTAATGAGCATATTCACCCATGGTACTACATTGCCCATATCCACTACATTTCATATTTCCCACATTTAAAATTTTTACGGCACCAAAGATCTCCAACACCACTTGCATCTATTCCGATATGCATGTCACCTCATTCAACATGATGACACTTTCTTTCTATGTTCTTTCCCACTTTCACTCACTAGTTAAACACTTGATTGGTACTCACGCTTCCCACAACCTAGCATTTACACTTTCACATAACTTTCAGACACCTTTCTATCTCACTTCTCCATCCATATTGCACCAAAAATGACATTATTTGACCTTCATATGCTTCGAAATCCCATAAAGCAAGTCCATCATTGAATTTGTTGCACGCGTTGGTGTGCTCTCAGTTCACCACCTTTCATTTCCCCTCCCAAAATCTAAGCTCATTAACCTATTTTCCAAAATTTACATCCCCGCATCTCCCACCACTTACAAATCCATCCATTACACACATTTTATGAGGTCGTGCACATGGCACAACACCTTGAGGATGTTCATCTTGGTCATCCTCCTTCCTTATCACACATCTTGGTTCCTCCTCCACCTAATACACCTTCACACTACCATGTTCATAACATCCTCATCCTCTTCACATCTCACCACCTTCTACACCCACATATTTGCATTCATTGTGTCCTCCTAGAGGTCATAGCTTCATACAATCCTCTTGCAAATTCACTCCTTGATTGATCCACCTTCTTATATTCTCCACAATTTTCTTAACATTAATCTCATCACTTTCCCACCCAAACCACCCCGCCTTTTTGTTATTCCTCCCATGAAACATGTTTTTATCACCGTAGTGATGGTCAATCCATTGACTCATGTCCCCAACTTCACAATATCATTCAATACCTTCTCGACAAGGGGTAAATTATGGTTGAGCCTCCATCTCTTCCAACTTCACCTCCTAACAACAATCCAATCACTTCACATGCTTCTTCTCCATATGTCGTGTCTTCCTCATTCAATTTCTCATATCCTACTACTTCCCAAACTTTAGGTGCACCTTATGTCTCTTCATCCACTTCACAACCCATATCCTCACATGCTTCCACCTTAGACTCCACATCATCATGTTTTACTAATATCTCATCATCTACATTATCTATTTCTCAATATACCTCGTCACTTGTGTTCACTTTGGACATGGTTTCATCCTCATTCTTTATGGATTCACCCCATATATCTAGTTTTCCATCATACCTATCACAATATGATTATATCATGCCCATCACATCCTCTACTTCTTCACTTGCTTTGATCATATACACTCCACTTATCACACCACCAATTACTCCACCTACATTGTGTTCTTCATCACATATGGTTCCACGCATCACTTCACCTACCTTACTAAATTCTTCCACATACACCTCACTCCCTTCCCCATCACTCATCCAAGCACCATTCTTTCTTATGGCACCTTTGTTACATCCTACACCATCTATCAAGGTTGTTTACACGTGTCTTGCATCAATTACTTGTCACTTGTATTCACTTATTCTTCCATCTCTTCCTCCCAATTCACCTCCACGTGCTCCCATTTCTTGACCTCTTTTAGAACATTCTTCCACATTCATCTTCTTGCATCCATCCCCACTCATTCATGACCCTTTTTTATTATCTACTCCTTATGCATTCACATCACCAATCACACCCACATGACCATTTTTTCTTCCACATATGCTACACAAACCTTCTCCACATCCCATTACATCATGTAGACACAAAATCACGCACTTAACACTATTATTATACTACTAAGTATGTTGTTTTATATATGGATCTTGTGTAAGGAAAGTATTCACTGATGACCCATCTTGTAGTCCATTCATTTTTCTTGTTGGTCTTCATTGTTTGTTTTCTTTCACATTCATCACTCATACACACAAGTCTGGTCAGGTCTCAAGGATCCTTGTCTGTCAGTTATCACTCATTTTTTGTCACTTGTCTCTGGCCACTAACGTCCAGGTCTAAACAATAGAGTCGTGTGTTCTTTTCCATCATGTGCACCCTTGTCCTCTTTGTGTTTGATCTTATTTTTGACATTTGAGGTCGGTATTTTTGTTTTCCTCCCATCTCTCAAGGTACTAGTCAGCCATGTCAAGTCATTAGTGTTGAAATTTAAACAAGAGATCCCTATATAAACACAACATACATACCATTATATGGGTGGACTATTCTTATCAAGGGCTAGCTATCTACATAGAACAAGGGACTACATTTGGGATATTATTCTACATACACATTGCATAAGAAGGGATTTCATTTTTATTCCATCCACACATTTGCATTTTTATCTAGTTATTGCCCGCTATCTTGGCGTCATTGGTGCAAGGGTGACCTAGGAGCACTATTACACACACAAACACACATAACTACATTAGGTCTTAGATGTAGTGCACTTCTTAGCTGTAAGACCACCATTATGGCATCTAAGGACAGTTTGACCCCTTCATTTGTACTTTCTTTTTTAGGGCTTGAAGCTTTGTTTGGGGTTTTACAGGTGATTTCTTCATTGTAGGTTTACGAAGACATCAATGATCCTATAACAACATATACATGACAAGAAGAAAACAAGTGTGAAGCCTTGTCGAATTCCCTATCGTAACTAGGTTCTCGACCTTCATTTTGTAGACCAGGTGCCCTGGCACCCCCATCCTTTGACATATTTTTCGATGGTCCTTTACGGTAGTTTGTTCTCGCTACTTCATCACATTACTCGGTCCCAAGTCACCGCGAGGTAAGAAAAATAGGTAAGTACCTTATCCCTCTTATTTCCTTTCATTTATAAAAATCAAATAAATTGTTTAGCATTCATATTTCAATTATATTTCATTTATATCATTTTTGTACATTTAGATTCATAATAAAATTCATATTTTATTGAATCATTTTGGTGAACCCATAGCTTAGAACTATTTGCACTAGGATCTACTAAAAACCATAATGGCTAAGGATAGCTCTTCTTATTCTCAGCTCATCATGCCTCATGTGATTATCAATCCTATTTATGATGAGGCCACTATCACTGAACTCATTTCCTTATATTGTGATGTTACTATGTTGGATCATATTCAACAACTCTTAACTAACGAATGCAATGTGCCTACTAGCTTGGATCATTCTAGCTTTAGCATTGTTTTTGATATGATGAGCTTTACTCATTATACACCTTGTTATACAGTTAGCCATGATCCTCCTAAATTTCCAAAGAAAACTTAGATGATACTCTTATTAATTTCATGTTTGGCCTTGACGATAATACATGTGCATGCTGACTCTCATCTTAGTCAGGACGTTAATCTAGCTACATCTCATGACAATGCTTCTTGTGATACATCACCTATTATTTCACATACTCCTTTATACTATGTATATGATACACTTGATGATACACTTAATTACATTCTTCTATCTGAGTCTCTCTTTGATTTCGATGAAACAATTGAAAGTCATGATTCTACTTCTTTGCATACTATTGAGTGTGAATCCCCTGCTCCATTGTCATCTTCTTCTAGATTTCATATAATACCATGCATGATTCATTTCCTTATATTATTTCATCTCCTCCTCGTCATCATCTCCATATATCACTTCATCCCTAGGGATATTTCCGATGCTAGTCCTACTACTTATATGGATGTTCCATGTCCTTCGCCACCTATTACTTCTTCGGCACCAACATTTAGTGTGCCCTTAGCATCATAATCTCTTGTGTCTCCTCTTGATATTCCTATGATTACTCATAATGGTAAATTACAACCACTTAACACATTATTGCCATCCTCCACTATTCCTTCACAAGATATCTTTTCCCTCATGCATGTTGTTGGTCACTTACAATCTTAGGTCTAATATCTTACATTAGAAAGTAAGGCCTATTATGCTTCCATTGATAATAATTCATTACATGGAAATCTTATTCCTAAAAAGATTCATAACTCCGCATTTCCTAAGGATTTTGTTATGCCTACATTTTCATGTTTTTATGGTACCGCAAATCCATACTTACATCTCAAGCTTTATCATATGGCTATGGCTTCCTATTCTAATGATCGAATATTACTTAAATCCTTTCGTCATAGTCTCACAGATGACACTCTCCAATAGTACATGCATCTCCCATTCGGTTCTATTAATACCTATTTTGATATGGAAGAAGTTTTTCTTCATTGATTCATAGTTAACAATGGCCCTAGAGTCACATATGATCATCTACCTAGTTTACATCAAGGCAAAAAAGAACCTATCATCAATTACATTCTACGATTCAATGCTTTCATGCATCAGTTATTCTTTCATCCTATTGACTTAGAGAAGCAATTTATCTTTTGTCATGGTTTGATTTGTGCCTTTAAAAATGATTATAATATGACACATGTGAATCATTCAAGATTTTATGATATAGGGTCATCAATCTAGAACAAGATCTCCTTGTTACACATGTTATCGATCCTCCTCCTATTAATACTATTGTTGCATCATCTAGTTCTTCTCTCACTCCCATCTATTGAGCATCCTTGAGTCTCTATCTCCTCTACTTGCAAACATGTTCGGTCTACTCCATCACATAAACATCTTCCATCTCCTACTCCACGTCAGGCTACACCTCAGAATCCTCCACCTATTTCATGAGGATCATTACATTTCTCTCATCACACTAGACCTCATGATGTATTGCATGAATTTATTGATAATTTTTTGATTCTCCCACCTTCTAACAAACACCGTCCACCACATCACTTGCAATGTCAATGTGATAGACCTTACTTATAACTATCACCGTATTAATGGCCATAGGGACAATGACTATTACACCCTTCATGATCGCTTGAAATAATTAGAAGACAAGGGCATCATTTATTTTGGTTCTCACTCAGTGTGAGCGGTCTATATCTCCTCTCCCTTGTAGGCATGTTGTTACTCCAGTTGAGTTATCTCCTCATCTAGTTCTAAGGTCATTATTCATCCACCGCCACAGGTTGTTACTCATGTGCACTCTTCATCACATCCATCCATCGTTGCACCATCTCATCCACTATGTCATGCTACTACTACACATTGGATTCCACAACCCTTGGCATTTGTGCTTCCCACCACCGCTTCACCCATCATTGGCACTGCTCCACATGACATTTAGTTTGGCTCCTACACTCATGTTTCTTCCATTCCACATGCTTCCACTACTTCACGTTGGCTTGGTCTTTGGTAGGTGATTTATATCACCTTACCCCCTAATGACACACTCATGTTTCTCATGGTTCTTACATGACTATTGAGGATCGGTTCAATAAGAACCTCATCACTACTTTGTGCTACACATTCTATCGATACATCTATCTAGCGTACACTCTCATATCACTTCCTGATGACACACTCTTGCTATATGGTTCATTCTTGACTATTGAGGGGTCTTAAATAAATGAACCCTATCATCTCTACGCTAGGGGGCATCACTATTCTCCTCCCCCTTATTCATCATACTAACATACACTCCTATACACTATTACAAAATTTCCTACTCCTACATTATTCATCATTCATCACAACTTTATACATACATTACATTTATTTTTATCACTACATGTCATTATCACATCATATAAATCTATAATATGTCATCATTTATCATTATCATAAAAACCAAACAATGCAAAATCAAAAACAATAATTATCACATCATGCATCAAAATATGCATTTCCATCACCACATCATCACAACAATATATAGGCATCATATATAATGACATATACAAATCATCCATATATATATATATATATATATATATATATATATATATATATCAATCAACATCGTAGTTACAAAAATCCCATTGCTAGGGGGAAAAGTCCTCTACATCAATAAATCATATCACATCTCATCATCGTTATCACTATCTCTGCAGCTACAAGAGCCCTAGAAATATAAGCCTCACCACTCACTCTATGTTGTTGGTCACGACCCATACACCTCTCTACCTTCCTACATAATAGTGTGTTCACCATGAAATACTCTGCAAGTGACCGTGAAGCTCAATAAAACATGCAAATACATCATTTGTTAGAGGGACACCACCGCCGCCTCTCTAGTTCATCATGTATCCTCGCAAGCCTCATCCTCTTACTCAATATCACAACACATTTTGCTATTGCTATCAACACTGACTCAAACAAATGGGAATGCTCATCTGCAATATCATTTACGTGCTCTAACATCCCTCCACCCACGAGTATATCGGTGGGCACATTCCGCATCAATGTGTGGATGGATGTGTCCACAATCAAATACCAATACACATCACCTACAATCACAAAAATAACACATTAGACAACAATAACCATCACACAATCAAGTAACAAATCATACAACAAACTATACAAATAATCACACTTAGCTATCATCTTCGCTACATTGTTGGGGGCTTTTGTTTTTCATTCTACTTCTCTTGGCGGTGTTCCCACCATTACTACAAAAACTGGAAACAACTATACCCACCGATGTGAGTTCCACCATGCACGCTATGCCTTCGTACATCCCATGTCATCCCCATTTACTGGCTCTATCGCCACATCTAACTCATCTGGCCCTTGAGGTATTAGTTATGCTCTTATGGGGCCTAGTCTAGCTCTAGCCTACTTGATGCCCTAATGGCTTGTAACCACACATATGGCTCTGGGGCACATCTTGAGCCATACCATGTTGTGAAACCCACTCGGCCTAATATAACTCAACCAACCATAGAAAGTTATCTTCTAACCACATAGTATGCCGCACGCATTATAGCTCTACTACATCCTCTAACCATCCTCCGTACTCTCGGTATGGCCTCCACACAATGGCCTCTAGCCCCAGATCGATCTATCTTAACTCTATAGGATTTTTCTCCATATTCCTCCCATACACACCTACCTATCTCCTAGAAAAATGTTTGGCTTCGCCCACTCTCTTCGAGGCCCACCAATCAGCCTCAATACTGTAATATGCTCATAAGCCCATACATGCAACAATGTCGTAGCACCAATACCACCTCCATTCTCCTCATGTGTAAATTTGTATAGATCCCTATACAGGTGGGCCAACACACATCGTTCCCAAATATCTAGTGCTCTCCTCCTCTATCGACGAAAATATCATGCATCTTATATAATATGCCTACACCACCACCCTCTACTGTAATCAACAACTCTATCACAACGGTAATAAAATTTTGCATTTTTAAAACACATGATCTCATAATAACATCTAAGCTAATATGTTCCCAGTAGGAACATGAGTCCCCATGAAATACTACCTAGCATCCCTCATCCACATCTGCATATCATCCACTACCATAACTTGTACCCTCTCACCAATAATCGAAATCGCAGATATGATACACATCCTCTAGTGTAATCCGACATCTCACATGTAGGCAACCAAAATGTGCAAGTGTCTGCACACCACCTCTCGTACAAATTTGTAAGCATAGGAATATTGTGGGGCACATCCCCATCCTCTTTATGTTCTACAAGCCGATACGGTCCAACACATCCCACTCCTCATCGACAATGGCCACCTCAAAACTCCTCGAATGGATATCCTCTCGTATAGCAAAGAAAGTAACAACAAAAACGCGTTAGAACATCATACATATACAAAACTACCCACTTACAACATCAACACACATCCACTTTCACATTTACAACACTCTAGACTCAACATAATGCTTTCTGGACATGGGTGCCTGTGCACAGCGGGATTAGGGGCACCCAAAGCAACATGACACTAACGCCTAAGTCTCGGGCGCTCCTGTCTCGAAGGTCATTAGCGCCTTCACCACTTTTGTCTAGGTCTAAAATGCCTCAAAATTTAAAATTAATTTTTTCACAAAAGTTCATAAAAATGGCTAATTTGAACACATTTTTGAAAAACATCACGCTTACCAACTTCGTCATCCTATGTGAAGTCACCGTGGTCACCACCATCTCAAATCGACTACGGTCATGATACTCTTAACTTGTGGCATCCTCACACACTCAAAGCTCACTATCACACTTGTACAAAAGACAAATGAATTGCCTAATCACTTTATCACATTACTATTTATAATAACTTTTCATTATTTACTTTACTATAGTCATCCTTCACACTCATTTTCTCTACTAATACACACTGCACGATTCCACACATATCTTGAGCATTCTTACTCTGATTTCTATCCCGTTTGTGGAATTTTTTAGTAATTCCACCCATTATTGTATCATCCATATTACATGCACCATATTTCTCTTTCACATCATTTTAAATTCAATACACACACACTTTTGTGATATCTATCACACATACTTCATCATGTGTTTACTTTTGGATCAACGTTTATTCTTGTTATCACTTCCCCTTTCGTTGAAAGGGGGTAATACAATTGGGGTCATCCTATAATTCCTTTGGCATCACTACATGATCAATCTACATTCATAATTCTTTGTTACCAAAAACTTGCTCATACACCATACAACATTTCACATCATTTTATAAAAATCCCCTAATGACCTATCCTGGGGCAAAAACTATAAAATCTCTCCATGAGTAACCTATCAATCAATCACATACATTTCAATCTCTACAATAATAAAAATCACATCAACCAATCAACATGAACACAACACATTTATCCTCCCAGATGACCTAACTTGGGAGCTACATTACCACTTTCCCAGATGACCTAACATGGAATCCGATACACACATACTTTGGTGACACCCCTCGAGCAGGGGAAATGAGATGTCATTTCCTTTCCTATACTGATCCTATATGGGTTATCACATTTGAATGAAAAAATCTAGATCCAAAATCAATAAAATTTGATCTGTGTCCATTTACAGCAGATAGATCTTTTGAGGATGTAGTTAAAGGTTGGAGAGACACTAGAATTCTCTCCCTACACTCTTCCTCTGCGAAAAGACACCCAAATCCTCAGTTTCTTACACATACACACACACAACCGGGTTGGGAACTGATCACTCCCTTCCCCATCATAATCTCCATAAGGGAATACCAAAATTCAATCATTCAACACTACAATCATCACTCTCCTTTAGTGCTCCTTATACGGTCTCATGTATCTCATTACGCCACATGGATCAACACGCTGGTCCATGGCTCACCACATTATATGTTCTCACTCGACATGTACTTCTACTACATACACTCTTCACGTACTCCAGTGACATGGGCTTCTCTGGACTTCTCAAGTATGCATCTCTATCTACTTTATGTTACCGAGCTTTCACTCACCAACATAAAGTGGGGGAAATGTAGACATAAAATCATGCACTTAACACTATTATTATACCACTAATTATGTTGTTTTATATATGGATCTTGCGTAAGGAAAGTTTTCATTGATGCCTCATCACGTATTTCATCTTTTTCTTATTTGTCTTCATTATTTGTTTTCTTGCACATTCATCACTCATACACAAAGTTATGGTCAGTCTATAGGATCTTTTCTATGAGTTATCACTCATTTATCGTCACTTATCTCTGGACACTAGCGCTTAAGTCTAGACAGTAGTGTCAGTGTTCCTGTCCATCCTGGGCGCCCTTGTCCTCTTTGTGTTTAATCTTATTTTTGACATTTGAGGTCGGTCTTTTCAGTTTTCTCTCCCATCTCTCAATGTAATAGTTGGCATTTTAGGTCATTAGTGTTGAAATTTGAACAAGAGATCCCTATATAAACACAAAATACATACCATTATATGGGCGGACTATTCTTATCAAGGGTTATTTATCTACATAGAGCAAGGGACTACATTTTGGCTATTATTCTACATACACACTTTGCATAGGAAGGGGATTCATTCTATTCTATCCACACATTTACAATTTTATCTAGCTATTGTCTGTTATCTTGGCACCATTGGCGCAAGGGTGACCTAGGAGTAGCATGTTGCACACAAAAACACACAAAATTACATTAGGTCTAAGATGTAGCGTAGCACTCAGCTGTAAGACCACCATTGTGGCATCTGAGGATAGTCCGACCCCTTCATTTGCATATTTCTTTTTTAGGGTTTGATGCTTTGTTTGGGGTTTTGTAGGTGATTTCTTCATTATAGGTTTATGGTGACATCAGCGATCCTAAAACAACATACATGCGACAAGAAACAAACAAGTACGAAGACCTAATGACCATATCGGAACTAGGTTCCAACCTTTTTCTTGCATACTAGGGTGCCCAATTTCACACTAGGGTGTCCCAAGCACCCTATTCCAACCATTTCCACCTTTGCTGCATTTTTCTATTAGTCATTGCAGGTGGTCTATTTTGCTACTTCATCACACTGCTCAGTCTCTCAAGTGACTACAGGTAAGAAAAATTGAAGTAAGTACCTTATCCCTCTTATTTCCTTTCATTTATAAAAATCAAATAAATTTTTAGCATTCATATTTCAATATATTTCATTTATAGCATTTCTATACATTTAGATTCATAATAAAATTCAGATTTTATTGAATCAAACCCCATATCATTTCAATTTTCTCCCACATTCTCATTTGTTTGATATTCCCTCTTTCATGCCTCTTCCCATTCCATGTCATCATACTCTCATCACACCCATTCATCCCAAGACCATACCCTTGGCTCTCACGCTTCCTCCAAACATCACCATGTTCTCTACTCCTTGTATAACTAACATCATCACTTCCATCTTGCCTCATATCACTTCATCTTCTACCATTGATCTATTTTCATGTCCTTGACCACTTGACATTCTCACACATCCACCCTACTCTACACCTTTCTTACGTGATTTATCCTCGCACTCACATTCTTCACCTACCACCATTTTATGGCTTCGATTTGGCATTCTTTCTTCACTTATTATTAACATCATCTCTGCCACTCAAATAATTTCTCTCATCAATCTCTTTCTTTTTACATTACATATCTCACTCACCTAGACCTTATATAGACTAGGGGACTTTCATTTGTCTTCTCTACTATATTATGCGCACTCCATACATTTTACTTCTCTCAATCGCTTGGATTCAAAACACGCTCGATTCTCCACACAAACACACATTTCCACACATCTAAACATCTTTCAAAAATTTAAATATATATATATATATATATATATATATATATTACAAAATTTTCAATAAACAACTCTTTCCCATGGATTTTTTTCCTAATTTCCTCCATTCATTCATATTTCATTTTGATTCTTTGTTCAACTGTTATACATTTCATTTATAGTTCATTCACATTCCTTGTTTTAGTTTATTTCACAACTTTTGGTGAACACTTTGATCATCTTTTTGTCACATTTTATGAGTCAATAGTATCTATTGCAGCTTGCTTTAACTTAGTCTCTCCCCACTTGCTAAATTAAGAACTTTTCCCTCTTATAGATCTACGCACTCTTACACATTTGATAACTTGTCTTGAAGATGTCGGGCATTATTTGTTGACACTTTTCAATTGTCATCTCGATCGTCACCTCCACTTCCTCCACCAAGAAACTAATGGTTTTAAACCCTTGGAAAATCGAAAGAGAGATAAATATCATGCGAAAAATAAATCAAAACAATCAAAATCAAAAAAAAGTCAAAATTCAAAAGTAACGAATAAAGAAAAGAGAAATCTCAAACACTCTCTCTCAGGGGTCTTTCCAGTATCTCTACCGGGCTATGGATGTCTGCTCATAGTAGAGCAATGTTGCTATCGAGAATCAAATATATCTCCATCGGGGCTATGGACACTGGTTGGTAGTGGAGAAATGCACAACTTACAATTTCCTTCCATTTCATTAATCACAAATTTCCTCTTTCAAATCACACCTACATGTTGGCTTTTGTTTTCACTTTTTGTCTTACGGTTCTTTAATTCAAGTAATAATTAAATCTCGGTGCATGCACAAGACCTCATGGAGGCACAAGGATAATATTCACCTTGTGTGGCCTAGACCTTGTTCAAGCTCTCATTTTATCTCACTTATTATATCATGTCTCATGTCTTTAGACTCATCATGTGTTCGGTAACACTTTGTTTCAAACCATGTTCATACATCTACATACCTCTTGCACTCCATTTTTACAACCATGTCATTTTTATGCCTATGTTCCATTATCATATGGAATGAACATCTATGTGCATTTAATTTCTTCTACACATTAATTCATCACTTTTTTATATCATTCGCATTACATTTTTCCCACTTTCTGTATAATTTGCATTTGTGCTCATTTTTCTTCTTCACGTCATTTTCCTTACACCCTTCCTCATTTTCATAGCTTATCACTTCTCCCTACCCAACTCAACCCATTATACCTCACCCTCTATCATTCTTCCAACTCATTCCTCACCACCCCTACCTTTCCTAGTGATCAGGTCCTAACTACTAGTTTCCTACCACTTACCCAGCCCCTCCTTGTGTTCCCCTTTCTCATCATTACACCTCCCATTTAGTTCTATAAGCAATGAGATCAATCCACCACCTATCAACCCACCTCGGCCCCAAACCAATTCTTATGACTTAGTTATCTTCCCCCAAACTATCATCCCCCTCATGAATCACTTGGTGAGTTGGTCTTTGTGACTCACCATGTCCACCTCAACCCGACTCAACAAGTCACTAGAAGGTCTTGACACCGTGACCACTCCCCACTACCCTACCACCCTCATCGACATACATTCTCCCTCAACTTAATGACTAAATTGCTCCTTACCCCTTCCAACCCCCTTAGCACCTCTAGCCAACTCTTTCTTAGCATCCCCACTCCCACACACTCTACACATCTCATCTCCCTCTCGATGAGTCCCAACTGCGACTCTCCCAATCCCCGCATACCCACTCACACTCACCTCACTCATCCTAGGCCGCCAAGTCACCGCACGACATGGCCTCAACTCACTCCCCCTTTGTAATTAAGCTCCTCACCACTCTATCAAGTCATACTTATGACTCGGGTGCTCCGCCTCTTCATCCTTTCCTATGTCGACTTTGTTCCCTCACCATGTTGACTCACACTCGCAACTGACTTCGGTCATTTTCCCTCCTTCTTCACTTTTCACTCACCGCATGCTTAACCCGCTTCGTGATCTTGCATTCCTCCCACATCACATTTACCCCTAGTTGGATCCACCTAACTCCCTCCCACTCAAGCCAATAGCTTTTTCATTCTCTCCCTTTGTTCTTTTCATTAACATGTTTTCTCACCCCGAGCCACCTCAAGACCTTATCCTCCCATGCATACATCGAGTTATAGTCATGACTCGGCCTCTCCCCCTTTACCTACCCCAACTCAACCATTCACATTGGCCCTTCAGAACTCACCCAGTAAGCCACTCTAATGACTCACCGAACCACTCCCACCATGTCCTACCCTCTCCCCGACCCTTACCTACTCACATGTCATTGTTCCTCCATATCTTATTTCCACCCACCACCTAAATATCATCCACCCTAAAACTCATTTACCTTAATCTCTTCATACTCAACAACACATTCACCCACCCTACACATTCTACCATCTTGCATGAGTCACGGATACGACTTCCACCTTAACCACTCACTCAACCCCTCCCAACTCGATGAGTCATCCATGGAAATTTCAAGCTCACCTCGCTTGGCTAGCTCACTCCCAACTCACCTTACCTAGCTAGCTTGCTCTTATCTCACTTCACCTAGCCGCTCACTTCCATCTCACCAAGCCAACTCACCCACTCGACTCACTCAACCAGACTCACCATTTTATCCTACCCTCCTCGCTTGGTTCATTGCGTAGTTATGGCCTTGCTCACCACATAGCTTGTAGTCAAACTTGTCATATTGTAGAAACAAAATCACGCACTTTGGGTATCTATTTAGTCTTGATTGCATGCTACTATTCACATGCTTCATAAGTAATAAAATTTACTAATTAACCCATGTCTTTAGCCACCTTTCTTTGATTTTTGTTTCCACTTTTGGTCTTACACCCTTACTTGCTCAGTCTTCATTTTTATACTTTAGCATTTATCATGTTGGACACCAACGCCTAGCTTGACGTCGGTGTTAAGAACCCCGACCTCGATATACTTTGTTCACATATTTGGGTCCTTTATAGCCATTTAAGCATCTTATATTTTTTGTAGTCGGCCTTTTCAAGGTTAATTATGAAATTCAAGCAAGGGAATCATATAAATATAAAGTTATGTGATCATAATAAAGGACCAAACACTAAGCATTAGTTATCACCACCTAAGGTTGCATCTAAGAGCTTCATTACATCCATCTAGCACCATGAAAAGGACACAAGGGCTGGTTATTCTACGTACACACTTCATAGGAGGGAGTTCATTCTATTCCATGCACACATCTATTACATTTCTTACATCTAGCTTACTTGCTCATTATCAAGTGTGACACGCACAAGAGCCACCTAGGGAAAAATTTCACACACACACACAGAACTACATTGGGTCTAAGATGTAGTGCAACACTCAGTTGTAAGATCACCATTGTGACAGTTGAGGATAGTCCGACCCCTTATTCTACATATTTATTTTTTAGGATTTGATGTCTATTTAAGGGTTTTGTGGATTCATATTTCATTTTCAATTTCCAGTGACCTCAGAAATCTTGGTGCGACCTCATAGTGACAAAATTTGAACAACAATGAATACCTCACGACCACTCAAATGAGGTTTTCTAAATATTTCCGTAGGCATGGTGTTGAGAAATAGGTCTAGGGTTCCCACAGTGCCCATATCCGTCTCAAGCACCCCAATCTAGGAAGATCATCAATTCCATGTGCACTTTTATGAGGATTTGTGTGACACTTCTCCCTCTCTATTCATCTGGTCAACACTTTGGCATAGTCCAGATTTCACCATGCAAATCAACTAAGGCTTTTACCCTCTCTTTTCACTTAGGGTTTCATACTTTCTTACTTAGTTTGCTTGGGTTAATTTCTATACTTAATTATTTATTCATTTATTGCTGTAATAACAATCATATTAGGCATATAAATTCACATTTAGCTTAATCATTTTGGTGAACCCAACTCGATCAAAAAAATTAGCTAGTAATTATTTTCCATCAATCGATATTTTCCATCATGAACATATCCATCCATGCTTATTTCATAATCATCCTGATTGTATCAATAAGCTCAAAGAATATTTAGCTACTACCTATATTCATCCTCATACCTCACCTAAATATGTATACCATAATTTTACTTCCGCTTTATCTCTTAATGAGGATCAAATAACTTTCACATCAGATGAGTTACCTTCTCAAGCAATGTTAGAACATGAACCCCTTATATATTCAAGTTTGTATCAACAATGTCGGGGTCAAGCATGCCTTAGTAGACAATGGGTCTGGCCTCAACATTTGTAACATAGCTTTTCTTCATCACTTAGGCATTTCTAAAAATTCTTTAGCTCCTTCATTAGTTTCTATTCATGGATTTGACAATATTCCTAAGCATGTCTTAGGTACCATTGCTCTCCCTATGTCACTATTGGTCCATGTACAATCACTATTCCATGTCATGTCATGCCCAATAACCTCAATTATAATATTCTTCTTGGGTGACCTTGGATCCATGCCATGCATGTGGTCCCCTCTACCTACATACATGACTTAAATTCCATTATCAGGGAGTTGTTTATGATGTCCCGACTGATCCATCCCCTTTTGCATATTGCCATTCTATTGAGCAATCCAATGATACTCCTTGTTCTTCTGCTTCTACTCAATACTTTTCTAAATATGGTCTAGGATATGAATATTTACGCCACTATGGCTTCTCTGATACAACCTTAGGTCAACAAGAACATGGAGTCACAACACTTTGGGATCTTCCCACACAATCTCAACAAATTTGGATTGGGATATCATCCTCCACCTCTCCCTCCTTTGGAAGCTTATACTGCCTTGCATACTTCTTCACTTCCTCTTATACATCCAAACTCATCAATGATGCTACCTCTACTACTTGGGATAATTTAGAAATTTTTTCTATTGATGATGCTCTTCTAGAACACATGGGCGTTTATGATCAATTCCCTTCCTTTCACCATAAGAGGTATTCTCCATCATCCCTCAATGCTACACTTACTTTGGAGAGTCTGATACACCTTGTTGATGACAACGATCCTCCTAATACTATTCCTACTAATCCATACATCGAGGATCGATCAATCTTTTCAATGAAGAGACCATTCAATATAACCTTGGTACATCTGAAAATCCATGCATAATTTTTTAGTTGCCTCTCTCACGCCTAACGAACAAAAATATATCAAGCAAGTACTTCATGATTTCTCTAACATTTTCATATGGGACTATAGTGATATGTTAGGTATTGATCCATCTATTGCAATGCATAATATCATTCTTAACCTTGGTGCAAAACCCGTCCAACAAAAAATCCACAAAATGCACCCAAAATTCACTCCTAGTCAAAGAAGAAATCCAAAAATTACTCAACGTCAATTTTATTCATGTTGTTGATTATCTTGAATGGGTATCTAATATTTAATCGTTATGAAGCCAATGGTCGTGGGTTCTTTTTGCATCAAATTTCATGATTTAAATAAATATTTTCCCAAGGATAGTTTCCCATTGCCTCATATCGACGCCATTGCGATTCTATACCGGATATGATATCCTATCTTTCATGGATGGCTTCGTGGGTTACAACCAAATCAAAATCAACCTAGAATGATCAAGAGAAGACCTCTTTCACCACACCATGGGGAATGTTTTGTTACATTATCATGCCCTTTGGCCTTAAAAACACTAGGCCACCTATCAACGCATGATGACTCACATATTTCATGATTACATTCACAAGATTATCAAAGATTATGTTGATGATATCTTGGCTAAATCCCATGTCATTCCACCCATGCCCAAGATCTATGAATGCTATTTGAACTCTTACACCAATATAATGTACACTTAAATCCCAAAAATGCATTTTTGGGGTCACAACTAGAAAACTCCTTGGATATATTATCTCACAACGTGGCATTGAAATAGATCCTAACAAGATTAAGGCCATTGTCGACATGCCTCCACCTAGAAATTTACATCAACTAAGATCATTACAGGGAAAAATTCAAGCTATCCAACAGGTGGTTCATTACATACTTGCTAATAAAACTCAACCATTCACATGCCTAATGAAGAAAGATACTAAGTTCGTATGGGATGATCAATGCCAACAAGCATTTGATGACATCAAAGCATATCTTTTAAATCCACCTGTCTTAGTCCCTCCAGTGGTTGACCAACCTTTCTTATTATACATTTCCACCACGTTTCATGCCTTAGGATCCTTGCTTTTGCACAACATGATGGTTCTCAACATGAAAGGGAAATCTATTACATCATTCAAACACTACTCTCTTACGAATGTAACTATAATTACATAAAAAAAGCTATGTCTCGGTCTTGTCTTTGTCATAGAAAAATTACACCATTATCTTCTTAACAATGAGGTACATATCATCACCAAAGTAGATCCATTATGATACCTCTTATCCCGTACACATCTATCAAGACATCTAGCATGTTGGTTATGCTTCTCACCGAATTTGATTTCAAGTTCATACCATAAAAGTAATTAAAGGCCAAGTCATAGTAGATCAATTAGTTATGGCACCTCTTCTTGATGCATCTCCTATCTTTGATTCCTTTTGCTGATGATTTCACTACTTATACTATCGATTCTAATACATGGAAAATGTACTTTGATGGGTCTCATTATTTCTCTTGTCTTTGGGGTCGGATAGTTTTCATCACTCCACATGGTGATCCACTCCCTTTGTATATCTAATTAGGGTTTTCTTGTACAAATAACATCACTGAATATGAAGCCCTCATCCTCGGCCTTCTCACTACTCAAAAACTCCTTATTCGTAACCTATGCATACACGGTGATTCCCAACTCATCATCAATCAAGTAAATGATACATATAACACAAAATAGGAACACTTAATCCCATATAATACACTTTTCAAAGATCTCTTGGCTACGTTTGAGTCCTACTCTATCACTACCATCCCCCACAAGGACAATCATCATGCGGACACCATGGCTAGTGTGACATCGCTTATCCCCCAAGATATTACCGATGAGAAAGCCACATTCATCATTAGGCACTTATGACATCCTTCCACTTCCACTCTACCTCTAGTAACTTGTGCCATCATGCATAGTCATGAAAATCCCAAATGGTTTACTCTAATTTATAACTTCTTATATAAACAAACCATTCCCGATGATTTATAACCTCATGAAGCTCATCATTTGTGACATGAGGCTACCATTATGTCATCGTCAGAACATAACTATTTAAACATGCACTTGATGGTCATCTCTTATGATATTTAGGGATTTCTAATATTCCCATTGTTATTTCACAAATACATGACAACATGTGCAACAATCATTTTTCTGGTAAATTCATGTCTCAAAATATTTTACGTCAGGGATATTATTGGCCTACTATGGAGCAAGACTACCTCAAATATACTATTCACTCTGAGAAGTTCCAAAAGCAAGAAAAACTTCAAAAACTTCATAATACACCATATGATCTCCAACCGATTACATCAACATGGCCATTCTTCTCTGTTTGGGGTTTTGACCTCATTGGCATGATAAATCCTGAATCAACTTGATGGACACAAATACATTATTATTGCTACTAAATATTTTACCAAATGGGTCAAAGCAAGCCCCACTACGAAATATAACTGGCACTAACATTTACGGTTTCCTCACTACCCACATCATTACATGCTTTGGCATTCCCTCTACCATTATCACTTGATAATGGATATTCCTTCAAAATAAGGAGGTTAAAAAGTTTTGTGCAAAATTCAAAATTAAACAATCATTCTCTACTCCTTATTACCTGTAAGGCAATGGCCAAGCTGAGGCCACCAAAAAACTATTGTCAAAATTTTACGCAAGACAATTGCTTCTAGTGGTGATGACTGACATAATCAACTATTTTACACTCTTTGGGATTATCGTACTAGTGTGCATACACCCACTAATGCAACTCCTTTTTCACTAGTCTACATGGTACTAAGGCCATCATCCCACTCAAACTTGAGATACCCTCATTACGTGTTTCACTCAAAGGCATACTTAAAGACAATGAATATCATGAAAACCATCTACATGAGTTAGAAATGTTAGACTCTTGCCATGTCCAAGCACTCAAACATCTTCATGCATATCAATCTCGCATCGCATAGGCATACAATCGTAAAACTCGTCCTCATGAGTTCAACATAGCTGACCTCATCTTAAAATAAAATCAGAAAATACGAACATCGAAGCTCCTTTTAAAGGAAAATTCAAGCCCAATTGGCTTGGTCCTTACATTGTTACTAAAAAACTTGGTGGTGGAGTCTACCACCTTGCCACCCTTTTGGGAAAGCCACTAAAAAACCCACTCAATGTCATGCATCTTAAGAGATACTACACATAGAACAACATTCATTACCCTATGACGCACTCTAGTTCCATAGTCCATACTCGATCATTTGAGGGTCTACATCTCAAATGGACCTCATCACACTTACATGTTTACTCAACTTGTTCATTCACGCACACATTTACACTCTACACTTTGTGCTTTGACGATCATATATTTAGTACACACATTCAAACCATTTCCCAATGACACACTCTCGTTTACGGTTCATTCTTGACTACTAAGGGGGCATAAATAAATGAACCTCATTGCATATATACACATTCACTTGGGGGCACGTGGCCCCCTATCACACTCACTATGCATTCCATCTCATCTATCCATAACATACTACATATCTTGGTTGCATTTATTCTTGCTTACATTTACTTGTTACATGTACACTTTATTACACATGCTAGATATATATCTTGTATGTCATTATCTTTCCATACACACATGCACGTTCACTTGATTTCTAGTTGTGATCATAGATTCTATAGATCTATACACGCAACATGGATTTTTGGCACAATACCTATTACCAGTCCCACAGGGCTCCCGAGGCATCCACTTTTGTACATTAAAGGTGTCATGGTTTCATTTTGTTTCATAACACACGACTTTTATCATATTATAATGCTTTGACATACTTTTTTATCTTTTTAACATGTTAACGGGTACTTCATGTGTAAAATTTATTTTACAGGTATATTTACCACTATGGTTGTATGTTACATTGTTTGTTCTTATTTGTCATTGTTTACCACTATTTTTGTGTGAGATTTACCATTTGTCTTGTGTGCACATTGTCTTTTTGGCTTTGTCAGCCTTGATTGTCTTGTGACATCATGAGTGGTGTCCCATGTTTGTAACCCACTTTTTGTGGTCTACATTGTCTTCTTGTGTGTTTACATTATCTTCTTATGTTTTAGCTTACACATTATCTGCACTTGTCTTCTACATGCTTATTTATCTTTGTTTGTACTAGCACTTGTCTCCTAGCCACTTTGGTTGTGTGTGCCTTGGTTTATACTAAGCACACTTCCCTTCCCCCTACAGGGCATAGTTTTAAAGACATCGCTCGATCCTTGTTTTGGCCGTATACTCTTTTAATGACATCACATGCACCCTAAATGAGGGGGGGCATCATTTGGGTGAATCATTCACCCCATATAACATTATACAATCATTATATAACACAACATAGTACCGGTACATCACATTTTTTAGTATCAAACAGGGCTCAGAATCAGAATTGGGTCCTTAGCACAACACAACTACCAAATCCCTTCCTGGATGCCTATAACAAAGGGGTATTTACACGACATTTAGAAATTTAACACAATACGTAAATCCACACAACAACTTTTACAGGGCATATAATCCTTAGCACTCTCGTGTTGGATCAAATTTTTCAAATTTTTCACACAATCTGCAGTTGTGTCCTACATTGTGGGAAGCAGTTAAAGGTTGGAGGATAACACTGTAATTTTCTCCCTACACTTCTTCCATGACTTGGCATGAGATTTCCCCAAAAACTCACAATCAGTGAAACTAGCATGAGATCACCCAAAAAATTGTTCTTCTACAACAACTACAAGATCCTTTCTACACTCTTTTCCTCATCATGGATCAGGTGCACATGTTCCTTTTTCACATTTTCAGCATTTTTAGATACTTTCCTTACATACTTTTTACACATTTCAATCATATACATGTGTATTTGACTACTTGTTTTTTCTTCTCTTTTGCAGTCCATCTATATGGGAAGCGGTATTAAATATCACATACAACAACATCGACATAAAAAAAATGGCATCAACAATAGGCACATCGCGACATCTACACATGTGTTTCCACCCTAGGTTCATTTTCATCATCACTTTTTGCACTTTTCCTCCTTAGCATCCATGCTTCACACTTTTATCACTCCACGCTTTGTCTTGTCCCTCGGCATGCTCTTTCTACATCAATCTACATGGTTATCAAGTACACATCTCTATATACTTTATGTTACCAAGCTTTCCACTCACCAACATAAAGTGGGGAAAATGTAGACACAAAATCATGCACTTTGGGTATCTATTTAGTCATGATTTCATGTTATTATTCATATGTACTAATTAACCCATGTCTTTGGCCACCTTTTGCTTTCTATTGCCACTTTTTGTCTTATACCCTTAATTTCTCATTCTACCTTTTTATACTTTGGAATTTATTCTCATCTTTTGTTTTTGCATTGCATCCTACCTTTTACAACATGCAACCCAAAAGGGGAGAATATGTAGACACTAGAAAATGCATCTCGCGCATAAGGTCTTTAATTCAAACATACCAAAAATAAAATAATCCCACAAAAATGAAAATAAAAATATAAAACCTCACCAAAATTTAAAAACCCCTCACCACTCATTTAATTCTAACCATCCCACTCACCCATTTAATTCCCATCCATCCCACCTATTATTTCACTCATATGTGTCCCATTCCCTAATAATACTCCAAAACTATATAATACCACTCACCCTCGTCATTACAACCCCTGAATATTTATGCACTAAGGATATAATTGAGTTTTCTTTCTCTCTTTCTTGAATATCTCAGCTTTACATGTCTTGAAGAAATGAAAGCAAAACAAAAATATAGATCTTTCTTGTTGCAACACTATTCTAGTGATATTTCAACACCCGTAGAAATGTAATTGTGATTATCTTGTGATCCGAGTCGTATACTTGTCATTTTCATTTATTGTTTTGTCATTTTACATCAATAAAATATATTTTATCTCCTTAAAAGGGTTAGGGATCTGACCGAGGCAGGTCCCCTAACCACTAAAAACAACTAACATTTTTCAAGTGTGCTTGTGTGCATGTTTAGATTCATATCTAAAGAGTTTTACCCACTTTATTCAATGAAAAAATACAATTGTCCCTCTCTTCACAATGGAATCATAAGCCCATTTTGTTTTAGTAGCATTGATTTGGAGTTTTCATATTAACTAATCCATCTTGTAGGTGATCCAAATCTAGGCATACAAAATCATGTCCCCAAAACAATATATTTTGTTATCGGAATGAGTACTAAATCGAGGAGTGAAATATTCATGCCCCTATAAACTACTCAAAATTATATCAATCAAATTTGAGATTATAGCAAAATATTGTCTCTATAAATGGAAATCTGAAACTGTATAGAAATCCAATGCAACTTCCCTCGGGGAATAAACGTATAATAGGGTCGAGGACGTCCATATGTTCGTAACCTTTATGTATGATTTTAAACCTATGAAAAAATTGCTAAATTTTTGTATCTCGAAGATGTTTATGAGGACTTTTAGAATATACCCTAATGAATTCCCCTCTTTTGAGGTGCATGTGATAAAGCATTTGAATTTGTAGTTTAAAAGAATAAATGTATACCCATGTACTAAATATCTTATAAGTTATAAGGACATGGAATACTAAAATTGTGGCCACCTTTAAAAAATTGTACCTACTGAAAGGAGTTACGCATGGTGGTAAACCATAGCACACAAATAAACAAGAAACAAGAGAAACAACAACAATATATGTATAATAGAAAATCAAAGAGATACATCGTAGTCAAGTGAGACAATAACATTTAAAGAAGAGTCACATCAAGGCATAAAACCATAAACATGGGACACCCATGGTGTCACAAGACAATCAAGACAAGTAGGCCACATACAAGAGAAGTAATGTCATGTAAGAAAGGAATATATGGCCACATACATGGGACACCCACGGTGTCACAAGATGAATAAGGCAATCAATCCATATATAATGAAGTAAACATGTAGTATCACAAATAAGTAGCAATCATGTATAGCAAAACAATAATATCGGACATTGATAAAAATCATGAAAGAAACTAGTAAAGAAACATATAAATAAGGATATGTCCTCAATGCACAAGATATGTGTGTTATTATTGTTAGATATATGTAATCAAGTGTACTGATGAAGTAGAAAGGAACTATGATGAAATAATAACACTTGTATAATGTTAGGGATTCCCTAATAGAGTAATATAAGGAATCAATGTATCTCATATTAGCACGTAATGATCTATTTTTGTCCTCAGTATCAAGCTCAATATACCTCATGAATGCATGAATGTAAGGATTAGAAAAGATATGTTATCAATTAATTCATAGTGAAAAACAAAATAAGTAATGTAAAGTGCTAATAACTCATGCTATATGTATAGCTCTTAGTTTTATATTTTTACAAATATGTGAATGTTTTTTTATTTTTGAATTTAACTATGTATAGGGAAATTTTGCTTAAATAAGATTTAACTATATTAATATTGTTATAGTTGTATGATATTCGTGGGATTTTAAACATGTTTCCATCAAGAGTGTCCAAACAATAGATGTCATGACCAATTTGTTTAGTAATAATACATGAGCCTCGACCAGTCATGTTTAGATTTTCCTTTCAATGTCTTCTTTGAGTTTGTATTCTTTTGATTTTATTCAATAATAAGATCACCAATATGAAACTTAGGGGCATGGAACGATTTATTATAAGTGTGTTTGATATGTTCTTGTTACATACACAGTGTTTTAAAGCTTGCACTCAAACTACTGCGGAATCAAGTGTTTTTAGATCATGTTATAATGTTTCACAATAATCAATGTCTTTAATAATATTTTTAGTGATACTTGTAGTGAGGTAATATCTAATTCTAAGTTCATATTGGATTCTTCCTTGTATACTATAGAGAAAAAGGTAGCATTTTTAGGTGTACGGACAACGGTATGGTAAGCCCAAATAACATAAACAATGTGATTATGTCAACTGTCACAGACCATTTGTTTGACAATATTTTTATTAGTATCCTTGGTTTAGTCATTGATTTTCTGGGGTAGTAAGGGGTAGAGAACGTGTGTGTGATTCATAAATTAGCAAAGAATTTCTTAACTATGTAGTTCTTAAAAGACAATACATTATCCGTAATAATGGCGGAATAAATTTTGAAGTGAGTGATGATGTGCATGAGAAAAAAGTTACAAATTTTGTTGCCTTTATTGGATTCAAGGGGTATCAATTTAACCCATTCAGGAAACTATTCAGTAGATGTAATAATAAATGTATGCCCTTAAGTTGACTTGGGATTAAGTTTACTAACTAGGTCAAGACCCCATATAGAAAAAGGCCATGGAGAGACAATGGGTTGTAACAAATGCAACAAATATGATTTAGATTATAGTGCATTGACATTGATCAAAACATTTGACATATATGTGACACTCATGTTCCATTGTTGGCCAATAATATTCTTATCGAAGTAATTTTTTAGACATAAGTTTCTCGATAAAGTATCCACCAAACTCAATGTCATGTATTTTTGAAAGGGCTAGTTTTGCATCATCGATCCCTGTTGGGTTTTAAAATGGTACTTTAACAAAACCAAAGTCAGGGGACAACAAGTACCTCCTCTTTATGGGAGAGGTTCCCTTATTAAAAGCAAGCAGCAAAGCTTCTATACAAATGTACAACTTTCATCTTAAGGTTAGACCTCTGACATCTTGAAATGCTTTTATACCAAAATAGATTATCAATACAAATGAATGGAATAACTAAAGAAAGGAAAGAGAAGAATGTAATAGTACTTTCAGGAAATATAGATAGTAGAGTATAACCCTATACGTATTGAGCAAGAGTGATACAGAATAAATCATTCACATTCACAAAGATAAGATATCATTCCACGTAGACACAAAGTTCTAGAAATCATATCAATAAGAATACAAACTTTCTTATCACAGAAGATAAATGATCCACGAATTTTAGGTAAGCAAGAGGGGACAATGGAGGAAGATAGAGAAAAGGGGAAAATCCTCATATATTGATTTACTTTTGACTATAATTACACTTCAAAAGTATCAGAGTCCAACCTTTTAATGAGCCAAGCTCTTACATTTATAGATGAGGAGAAGAAGAGAAGGAAGAAAATCTGATTTGGAAGCTCAACCACCAACCATCAATGCCCCTACAAATCTGCCTCCAATCTCTCAAATCTGGTTTTGCATGTCTTTGGCATGTTGAAGAAGGAAGGATGGAAGATCGAATCAAATTTGATCTAGTTGAAGTAGTTCGATCACATATTAATGGCATGGAATATGTTCTCCATATTTTCACCCAAATCAAGATATCCAATTGGTTTTCCATGTCTATTTGGCATGTTGGAGAAGGAAGGATGGAAGATCAGATCAGATCTGGGTAGTTAAAGCAATCGATCCCGTATTAATGGCTTGAAAGACTTGTTCCAGATTTTCACCCATCAAATCCTGCTGAAAATAATATTTTATGCTTCCATGGTGTAGAGGAAACCAAGACCTTTCCAACAGTATAAAAATTTTCAAATTTCAAGCATTGGGGTGAAATTTATTCTCATTTGAATTTTTGAATCGAATCCGTACAAAAATGGCAAAATAAATGCAATTTTCGAAAAATGGATCCGCGGGCCCGACATTGAAATTGCACCTTTAGAGCAAAAGATGCAAAAGTGCAAAATTTCCTTGCAGCCCGCAACTTCACTTTTGATGTAGGTCTGACATTTGGCTTCTCCTGAGTGGGAACAGAGTCACGACTCACTTTATAATTTTACTTCTTATGGAAACAAGGCTCAAAATCTCAAAGTTCTCCGCCGACTCGCCTTCCTACTTTGACTTTTGACGTGGGCTTAACATTTGAATTTTTCCTTTGCGTGAGCGGGGCCATGGTTCACTTTATCACTTTATGCATTTTATGGAAACAAGGCTCAAAATCTCAAAGTTCTCCGCTGACCCGCCTTCCCACTTTGACTTTCGACACGGGCTTAACATTTGACTTTTTCCTTATGGAAACAAAACCAAAATTCCCAAAATGCTCCGATGGCCTCGCCTTCCCGTTTTTGACTTGAAACATGGCCACGTGTCCCTTTGCGGGCCTATTCTATATTTTTGTGTTTTGACTAAGTCCCTTTGTTTGGTGAAGGCTTTATGTTTGACCTAGGACACGTGGAGGCTCAACACACATTTGGGACTTGCCTTTGGATTCACCTCTTGAAAGAGCGCCGAAGAGACACGTGGCTCCTTTTGTGGATTTTCTCTATTTCTTTGTGTTTTGGCTAAGTCCCTTTTGTTTGGTGGGGCCATATGTTTGACCTTGGACACGTGGAGGCTCAATGCACATTTGGGACCTACCTCCAGATTTTTCCTTTGAAGTTGTCTTTGAGATGACACGTGGAGGCTTCCGCAAACCCTTCTATACTTAGCCAATTTAATGGCTAGTTCTACCCCTTCTTTGACTCTGACCACGTGGCGATCCTGCGCATACTTGAGGACCCACTCTTGATTCTTCCTTTGAAGTTGCACCGAGTTGACACGTGGAGGCTTCCGCCCAGTTCTTTTATACTTAGCCAATTTGGGCCTATTATATAAAGGTGCCCATTTGACTTCTATCAGACCTTAGACACATGGAGGGTTGGCGCTAGTTCAAGGTCTCTCTTTGGTTCTCCCCATGCGCATTTGAAGTTATGCCAATTAAGCATGTGGAGAGCTGGCACATGTTTAGGGAACCGCCTTTGCTTTGACCCTTGAAGGTGCGCCGATGAGACACGTGGCATCGTCCACTGGCCTTAGACTTTTCAACAGCCAATTTAACTTTTTTGAGGCTCTGATCACGTGGAGGTTGGCAATCATTTGGGTTATGTCCCTTGGGTCTCACTTTTGAAGTTGTGCCGATGAGGCACATGGAGGGTTCCGCTGAGCCTTTTATACTTAGTCAATTTAACGATCGGCTCTGTCCCTTTTCCGGACCTTGGACACGTGGAGGGCTGGCACAAGTTTGGGGTTTCCGTATTTGTGCACCATACCAAAAGTGTGCCGAAGAGACATGTGGCACCTTTCGCGGTCTTTCTATACTTAGCCAATTTGGGCCTCGATTGAACGTTACCTTTCTCCACTTTGACTTACGAGGCAAGATCAAGAACCATAGAAAGACTCCGACGGCCTTGAGGCAAGATCCAGATGGGAAGACAAAAATTTTATCAAACCATGCAGACTGCAAGATTTTAAATTAATGGGGTGAGATTGTAAATGAGCACCAACTTCTTCAAAGCACGAATTTTCCTATCTCTCCAGACTTCTCAATCTACTCAAACATCTCTCAAAGGCACCAACTCAAAATTTTCAAAACTTGACTTAAAAAATGAGGGGAATTATGACGGTGACAACAATCCTAAATAAAGTGAAAAATGTTCATCAAATGAACATTTAAACAGAGAACCCCCGATAATAAAATAACATGTGGATTCACGACGTAGATAGTGACCCTCTTAGAGGGTATTTGGTAGTGTTTTTCAACAGGAAGTTGTATATATTAGTGTACCATTCGGGATTGTCATCACTTCATGTGATGGTGAGGATATTAAGGGCATTAAAAATCTTGGTGGTGATAAAAGCTTTATGTAAGCGGAAAATTGTAAAAGTAGCATAATCATCTATTATATAAAGGGGAATTAAAAAAAATTACTAATCATGACATAGGCATGTCTATTGTCCTTGCAAGGAATACTTGTAATGGAAAATGAATTGAATGTTGAGATAAATTGCTTGAACAACGTGTTGTATGGAACTACCATTCTTCCTTTATGTGATGGACATTTTACATGTGATGAATGATGAGTTGTAAATTTCCATAGATTTATATGTTTCATATTTGTAATGTCTTGACAACATAGAGACTTGGGATTAAGGCTTCATTAGTACAAGATAATCTAAGCTAGTATGCAAAGAGCATGGTCTCCCCCATGGGGTGATGAAAACTATGTAATTCCTCATCCCAATGAGCTGATTTAACAAATATAAAAATTTAAAACCCTAATTTTAGAGTCACGTATGGTAAATAAATATTAAGCAACTATTGGAGTACATATGACACAATCAATAAGCAAGTAAAAATAGGAAACAAGAGAGGGAAAGAAGAACTTAGCTTATTCACATTATCCTTAGGATTGATCTACCTGGAAGATTGGTGAACATGAGGGTAGATTATTGCAATTGTGCTCGATAAATTCTATAACTCTTAGATAAGATGGGATTAGGGCACTTAGATTGGGAAATCAAATGCGAGGGGCAGGGCACCTAGTGAGAGACATAAAGCAAGCCTTGTAGCAAAGGGGCATATTGTTGGCGCATGTGATCACGTAGGATCTCATAAACTAGTTTTCTTGTATCAAGGTGGTCATTGATGGTCGCTTTTATGTCGGAGATTTTGCTAAGATCACAGGTTCTCCTATAACTCGTGCAAAGAGATAATGACCCATGAAAACCCTCAAACTACATCAATCCCAAAAATAAAATATGCAATTTGGGGAGTCATACTAACCTCGGCAGGTGAAATACACACTGGTTGATTCAACTTACGACCAAGCATTGCACTACATATCAAACTCCATATAGTTCTTGTGTGTGTGTGATAGAATCATGCCCTAAGAATCCCTTGTGCAAGTGCACATGATAGCGGGTGATAGCTAGATGTACCAATGTAAATAGATGTGTGGATGGAAAAATTAACTTCCCTCCTATGCATGTATGCAGAAAATGTAGTCCCTTGTCCCTTGAATAAAATCTAGATGAATGCCTTTGATGCTCTTAGATGCCTTTGGATGCAACCTTAGGTGATGATAATAGATGTTTAGAGCTTGGTCCTTTATTTTGGTCACATAACATTGTATTTATATGATTCCCTTGGTTGAATTTCATAATTGACAAATCCACACAAGCCGGCTCTCATCCGGAAGGCCAACCCATAAGAAAATAAGATGCCCAAAAGATAAAATAATCCCAAAGAGAGAGAGTAAGATAGAAAGAGGTTGGGGGCACCCAAAGGGAACGAGGGTGCACAGAAAATGTAGTCGAGTGTTGGCGTTTTAGATTGGTGTTGGTGTTTGAAGTGATAAAATATAGGAAATTATAGTACCGAATGGGCTATAGGGTGTAAAAGACCAAAAAGAAGACCAAAGACAAAGAAAAAAGGCCAAAGATAGTTTTCAATTACTATTTTTCTCACTTAGGAATCATATGAATGCAAGTATGTGTTTATGGACCTAGAAATGTACCCAAGTGCATGATTTTTTTTTACATTTTCCCCACTTTATGTTGTTGAGTGAATACTCAATAACATAAATTAGATAAGAGATGTGTACCTAATAACCATGTAGAGTGTGATGGCGATAGCATGCCAAAGAGACAAGTGAAATCGTGAAGTGATAAAAATGAAGCATGAAAGCTAAGAAAGAGGAAGTGACCCTAGGGGTGCGTATCGTATTGTGTTGTACCTATTGTTATGCTTGATGTTTACTAATGTGGGGTTACTTCTTATTGCATATTAAGGATGGACTTGCAAAAGAAGAGTGAAAGAGTGGTCAAAGTCATGTATTATGAAAACTCAGTAAAAGTATGTAATTATGAAAAAGTAGTAAAAGAAAGTGTGCACCTGATCCATGAAGAGTGAAAATGATATAAAATGTCCTGAAAAATGTTGTAGAAGAGTGAGTTTGATGGGCGATCTCACACCAAGAGTAAGTTTTTGGGTGATCTCACACCAAGTGTGAGTTTTTTGGGCAATCTCATGCCATGGAAGAAGATTTTGGGGAGAGAGGTCTAGTGTTACTCTCCTTCCATGAATGCTTCCCGAATAAGGACCACTATAGATTGTATGTCCCGTGTTTAGTTATGTATTGTTTTTTTAGTTCCATATTTATTCTAGGTTGAAAAGGAGGTAGAATGCATTCTTATTGTTGGAGGAGTGTTCATGTATTGTGATAATTGCTCATGAACTAGTATCGATCGTGTTGATCTCGAGAAAGTAAGTAATTTCCCTAGTCATAGGAACCCAAGAAAGGTCAGGAGCTCCTAGGCACTAGTGTTTATATTTTGGTGCTAGTGTTCATGTTGAATTGAGGACCCAAGTCGAATTTGGGCAATTTCTATAACTTTAGAGTGTTATGTTCTTGTATTGTGCGGGCATGTATTTGACAAGCTTTGAGCTATTGTATGGGGTGACTAATTCACCCAATGTATGCCCCCTCATTTGGTGTACATGCAATGTCTCTAGGAGAATACGACCTAAAGAGAGGACCTTATGTTGATATGAAACTAATACCTTACAAAGGAGGAAATGTGCATGGTAGAAACCAAGGCACATGCAAACAAAGTGGCTAGATGCATATGTTAGTAGAAAAGTAGAAAACATGTAATAGAAAAATAGTGTAACAAGAAAGTGTGCATAGGAGATGGACTCCAAAAAGTGGTTTCAAATATGGTACATCGCTCACAATGTCATAAGACAATTAGGGCCGAAACGGCCAAAAGCATACAAGAAATGAGAAAGCAAGACATAGGCATAGCCCGCACACAATAATATAGTAATGAAAATAATGGGAAGCAAAGTGTAATAGATAAACATGGTGGAAAATAGTTCCTGCAAGGAAAATGTTGCATATGAAGCACCCATTAACATGTTAGAAAGATAAAAAGTGTGTTAAAACATGTATGTATCAATGAAACAAGTAGTGTGCTAGTAAGAATATGAAGTAGTATAAAATAAAACAATAACACATGTAGTGTGTATGAATAGAAAATGTAGATGCCCCGTGATCCTCGGTGGGAGTAAGGTGTACAAAGTGCTAACACAAGCATCATTCCATCATGTAAGGATATGTAAGAAGTCTACATTCACATCTAGAGAACAAGTGAACACGCATGTGTATATGCTAAAGCTAATGACATACTAAGTACTCGTCTAACATGGAAACAAATTGTATATGTAAGTATAAGCAAGAAAGAATAAGTGCAACTAAGATATGTAGTATGTTGTGAGTGAGTAAGATGGAATGATATACAATGTGAATGTGATAGGAGCAAATGTGCCCCAGTGGATATGTATGAACATGAGATACGGTTCATTTATAAAGGACCCCTTGATGTCAAAAATGAACCATAGAACATGTAGACACAAAATCATGCACTTGGGTACATTTCTAGGTCCTAATCATATACTACTATTTATATGATTCCTAAGCGATAAAAATAGCAATTGACAACTACTTTTGGCCTCTTTGTTTTATTTTTTTGTCTTATTTCTAGTATTTTACACCCTATAGCCTAGGTGGTACTTAATGTATTTATATTTTATGACTCTGGAAACCAACACCCAGGCGCCCTCATCCCCTCTGAGCACCCCCGACCTCTTTCTATCTTACTCACTCTTTTTGGGCTTCTTTTATCTTTTGAGAATCTTATTTTCTTATGGGTCGGCCTTCCAATTGTTAATTGTGAAATCCAAGGGAATCATATAAATATAAAGTTATGTGACCATAATAAAGTACCAAGCACTAAGCATCTATTATCACCATCTAATGATTGCCTCCAAAGGCATTCTAAGAGCATCAAAGGCATCCATCTAGCTTTCACTCAAGAGATAAGGACTGTATTTTCTACATACACGCATAGGAAGGGAAGTTCATTTTTCCATCCACGCATCTATTTCCATTGGTAATTCTAGCTATCGCATGTTATCAAGTGCACTTACACAAGGGGTTCTTAGGCACGATTTCTACACACACACACACAAAAATACATGGAGTCTGAAATGTAGTGCAGTGCTTGGTTGTAATTTCACTCTATTGGGTGACCAACGGGATCGTCCGACTCCTCATTTTACATCTTTTATTTTTGGGATTTGATGTAGTTTGAAGGTTTTGTAGGCATCTTATATTTACATGTTACGGGTGAATTCTATGTTCATAGTGTAACATACATGCGACTAAAAGTGAAAAATGACGACATAGGAAAATTTTGATTCTTGCCATTTTCGCAATCACAGGTGCCCAACAGAGGTCTTCAAAGGCCCAGTGTGCCCTTGACTTAATTGCATACCCTAGACTAGGCTTGTTTGATAGTTCCGGAATTTATTTTTATCGGTTGTGATAGTCTTCCCTTATGTTTCATTAGCTTCTCTAGATCATATTAGTCCCGACATCGCATAAATCAGCTAAGTCTTTTATCCTCTCTCTTGCACCTAGGGTTTAAAATTTATTATTTTTCTTGTTTGTGTCAAATTTGTGCTTTATTGTTTATGTCTCATAAGGGAATCTACAATATTAGGGTTTTACAAAATTACGCTTTGTTAAATCATTTGGTGAAATCATCATTCAAACCCTCTTAGATCATCATAGATATCTTCATTCATGATTTTTTTGCTAACCAATCCTAATTGTAATACTAAAATCAATTCTCTCTTTGCTAATACTCGCATTCCTTCAAATACGGGTCTTAACATTGTATATCGCTTAATTTTAGCTTCATTTTCATAACAACTTACTTTTCCATCTGATATAGCTACTACTCTTTCTATTTATGACAATGATCCTCCTCTCTATATATTGGCTCGCATCTATAACATGGGTATCAAGCGAACAATAATCGATACTAGATCCAAGCTTAATATTTGTACTTTATCACTCCAAAAAATTGATCTCTCCTCAATAGATGTTAGCCCATCATCCATTTCTCTTCATGTGTATGATTCTTCTATGTTTCCATGCATAAGCACTATCACCTTACCTCTTGCAATCGATCCTAAAAATATTCCGACATTATTCTTTTTATCGACATTATAGTTCAATACAATTACTTATTGGGTAGGCCATGGATTCGTGTTATGTAGGTAGTGCTTTCTATGGTTCATCGATGTGTTAAATTCCTCCATGATGGATATGAACATACTATTGTTGTTGACCATGACCCATTCAAATATTGTCACCTAGACCCAATCACTACACTTCCTACTCCACTTCCTACCGTTATTATACACCCTATTGATCAACTCATGAACTCACCGCCTCCATCCCCGCCTTGCCTCCTCTCGAGGGTACTATTTATACATTGGAAATTATACCATCTGCCTCATCTTCCCATGTCCACTCTGCATTGGCATTACCTCCTTTCACATGCACTCTTTTCATAAATAAATCTTATTAGCACCACATTCCATTTGATCCCACTAGTTCTGATACTATTTGCACACATGATGGTTTAGCTCGGTTGGGATTTACACTCGATGATCTCCTTCCTCCACCTCATTCTCCTCACCTCTATCATGGATTGGTTCACATCACCACTTCTTATGGCCTTCTTGTCTTCCATATATCTATCTTTTTGCACACACTTCTCACTTTTCCACTCACACTCTGGTAGTTTTGGCTTGATTACATTGGTGGCACTTTAGATCCTAATCATATTGATATCACATTTCCCATTCCCTTCGATCATGTTTCTATTTTCAATGATTAATTTCTCGCTATTCACAAAATATTACTCGCTGGCATGCACATGGTTTTCCACTACCACATTTTACTTGATGAAGAATATGCAATGAGTATGTAAAATCTCCATTGGAATGGATCTTTACTCGATCAACCCCATATTATTTCTTACTGTGTCTTTAACACTTCTCCATTTCACTTCGAAAATGAAAATGATGATCTCTTAGATGATGTTACTTAATTATTTTCTACACTTGGGGGCATCATGCTCATTCTCCCCCCTCCTCATAGCATTCTCATGTGTCTTTCATTTGTACTATTGTAATTTGTGCTCCATAATTCCTATTTATAAGAAATCTTGCAAATATTGATATAATTTGTATCATCATTATCCTATGATGTACTCTCATGCTAAGGTTCACACTTTAATATTGAGGGCATATTGCATTCATGAACCTCACATCATACACACTTCACACTTTGTGCATTCACGATATATCTTTCTAAAGCATCTACTACCACACGCTTCACTCACTACCCTATGAAGCACTCTCGTGCTAAGGTTCAAAATTAATTGTTGAGGTCACACTACATTCATGAACCTCACGTCATACACACTTCACACTTTGTGCCTTCACCATTTATCTTTCTAGCATCTACTATTACAATCTACACTCACTACCCTATGTCACACTCTCATGCTAAATTTCACACTTTATTGTTGAGGGCATACTACATCCATGAACCTCACACACTACACATTTCATGCTCTGCACTTCACTATACAATCTTTCTAGCATTATATTTTCACTATCCTTATGTATACCCTTTACGTTCTATACTTCATTGATCATATCTTTCTAAAGCACACAATTCAAACCATTTCTTGATGACGCACTCTTGTTTTATGGTTCATTCTTGATCACAATGGGGTATTTTATAAATTAACCTCATCTTATACATACTCATACACATCCATTGGGGGCACGTTGCCCCTATCACATTCACTTTGCATACCATTCCATTTCACTCACTCATAACATATTGTATATCTTGGTAGCACATACTCTTGTTTTCTCTTACTCACATGTTACACTTTGCTTACTATGTTAGACAAATATCTACTATATCATTATATTTTTATATGTGCACATACATGTTCACTTTTCTTTAGTTATGAATGCATAATTTCTATAGATCTCTACATGCAATATGAATGTTTGGCATTGTACTCTTACCGATCCCATTGAGGCTCCTCGAGGCATCTACATTCTTACACACTTAAAGTTTTATTGTTTCATTATTTACTACTTTATGTTCTTACTAGCACACTACTTTACATTGATCTATACATTATTTGACATACTCTTTATCTTCCTAACATGCTAACGGGTGCTTCATGTACAACATTGGTTTTGCAAGAACTATTTTCCACCATGGTTGTCTGATACTTTGCTTGACACAGTTTTCCATTCCTTGTCATTGTTTGTGGGATTTTCCCTATGTCTTGTTTTTTCATTGTTTTCTTATGTGATTTTGGCCACTTCATCCCCGATTGTCTTATAACATTGTGAGAGATGTCCCATGTATGAAACCCACTTTTCGTGGTCTATCTTGTCTACTTGCTTATTACATTTTTTTCAGTATTACATATTTACTAGCTTTTTCTACTAACATATGTATCTAGACTTCTTGTTTGCATGTGCCTTGGATTTTACCATGCACATTCCATCCCTCTGCGGGATATAGTTTCATATCAACATCGTGTCCTCCTTTCTCGCATTCTCCTAGCAATGTCGCATGCGCCACAAATGAGGAGGCATACATTAGGTGAACCAGTCACCCTATACAACAACATAGAGAAACAATACAATATAGGTCATCACAAGAGCAAAACATGATTCAGCTTCTGTAAACGGCCCAAATCCCGACTTGGGTCCTCGATTTAACATAAATGCTAGCACCCAACGATGAGACACTAGCGCCTAGGAACTCCCGACTTTTCCTAGGTACTTATGACCAGGGGTAGTTATAGATACTTTCTCATATCAACACAATTGGCAATAGTCTACATAGCATTCTTTGTAGTATAGGAAAAATCCTCTAGTAATCAGAATGCATTCTTTCTCCATTCTCTACATGAAACAATACGGGATAATACGAACTAAACATGGATCACACCAGTTGCAATGATGTATAAATTTAGGAAGCATTCATGGAAGGAGAATAACACTAGACCTTTCTCCCCAACACTCTTTTGCGCCATAACATGAGATCACCTAAAAACTCGACTTGGTGTGAGATCACCCAAAAACTTGTTTTTGGCATGAGATCACCCAAAACTCGATCTTGCAAGAGATCACCCAAAAACTCACTCTTCTACATCATTTTCAAACACTTTCTATCCCTTTTTACTCTTCATGGATCAAGTGCACACTTTCTTTTTACTACCTTTTCACTTATTAACATACTTTTACATACTTGGATCAGATTTTTCATATACTCAACTTTGACTACTCTTTTTCTCTTCTTTTTGTATGTTCATCCTTAAAAGAAGCAACAATCTCAAACACAACAACAAGTTATAACAACAAGTACAACATGGTACAACACACTACACTTTCACCCCTAGGGTCACTTCCTCTTTCTTAGCTTTCACGCTTCATTTATATCACTTCACACTTTCACTTATTCCTCGTCATGCTTTCGCTATCAATCTACAAGGAACAAAAGTACGTAAATTATAAAATAATTTACGTTGTCAATTATTCACTCAAAAACATAAAGTGGGGAAAATGTAGACACAAAATCATGCACTTGGGTACATTTTTAGGTCCTAATCACATACTACTACTCATATGATTCCTAAGCAAGAAAACTAGCAATTAACAACTACCTTTGGCCTCTTTTATTTATTTCTTGTCTTCTTTATGGCATTTTACACCCTACATCCCAGTCCAGATCTTTGCACTTATTTATCTTTTATGACTTTGGACACCAACGCTCAAGTGCCCTCATCCCCTCTAGGCGCCCCTGACCTCTTTCCATCTTACTCATTGTTTTTGGGCTTCTTTTATCTTTTGGGCATCTTATTTTCTTATGGATCAGCCTTCTAGTTGTCAATTGTGAAATTCAACCAAGGGAATCATATAAATACAAAGTTATGTGACTATAATAAAGGACCAAGCAAAGATGCATCTATTATCACCACGTAAGGTTGCATCCAAAGGAATTCTAAGAGCATCAAAGGCATCCATCTAGCTTTCACTCAAGGGATAAGGGACTGCATTTTCTACATACACGCAAAGGAAGGGAAGTTCATTTTTCCATCCACACATCTATTTACATTGACACATCTAGCTATCACTCGATATCAAGTGCACTTTAGAAAGGGCTTCCTAGGGAACTATTTATACACACACACACACACACACTAAAACTACATGGATTCTAAAATGTAGTGCAATGCTCAATTGTAAGTTTACTCGGTTAGGTGACGGCCAAGGTCAATTTACGACTCCTCATTTTACATCTTTTCTTACTAAGATTTAATGAAGTTTGATGGTTTTACAGTGTCATCTTCTCTTTACAGGTTACAAGTGAATTTTGTGGTCTTAGTGTGACATACAGTGACTAAAATAAAAACCAATGACACTTATACAACACAGGAAAATTTAGATTCCATCCATTTTCTCACCACAGGCACCTAGCAGAGGTCTCTAATACCCAAGTGTCCCCGACCCAATCTAGGTTCCCTAGTCCAGGCTTGTTTGATAGCCTCCAAAATTTATTGTGCTTGATTGAGATAGTATTCCCTTCGTGTTTCATCAGTTCTCCTAATCAAAGTCAATCTCAACATTAGGTGTAAATCAGCTAAGTATTTTATCCTCTCTCTTGCACCTAGGGTTTTTAATTTATTAATTTGCTTACTTATGTCAAATATGTGCTTTATTGTTTATTTCTCATAAGTGAATCGGTAATATTAGGGTTTTACAAAATTGCATTTTTGTTAAATCAAACAATAGTCTATCATTAGGAAATGGTTAGATAGTGTGCTCTCGAAGATAGATCTATGAAGCATAGAGCGTAAAGAGTGAATGTGGTGAGGTTAATTTCAAATTTAGACCCTCAAAAATTGAGTATAAACCATGGAGCTATATTTTTCATAAGGAAATGGTTTTAAAATAGATCTAGAAAGATAGATAAATCAAGTACAGAGCATAGATTATAGAATAGAATAGTATGATGTGTGAGAAGAAAATGCTAGAAATATGTATCGCGATGCATAGAGTGTGAGATTTGTAGTGTCTAAGGTTCATATGTGTAGTATGCCCTCAACAGTCAAATGTGAACCTTAGCACGAGAGTGTGTCATAGGGTGGTGAAAATACAAGAGGTGTATCAATGTATGTAAGATGAATGAGAAAGAATAGATGTGTAGCATGGAGTGTGATAGTAGAAATGAGAGACACCTAATAATTCTAGGAGGGGGAAGTAATAATAATGCCCCCAAGTGCATGATGTAGGGAAGAATCAAGAAACATCGTCTAAGTGATCATCATTGCCATGGTCAAAGCCAAACGGAGAAGCATCGAGACTTGGTGAGAACTAATATGGGGTTGATCAGATAAAGATCCATTGTGGTGTAAATTGTACATGACCATTGTTTATTCTTCATTAAAGAAAGGTGGTAGTGGAAAACCATGTGCATACAAACAAGTAATATTTTATATATAGCCAAGAATTAAATCATTTCAAATTGAAACACGGCCGAAAGGCATTGGAAATGTAATACCGATATGATTAGGATCTAAAGTGCCACCAATGTAGTCAAGCCAAGACCGCCAAGTGTTAGTGGGGAAGTGCGAGAAGTGCATGCAACAAATACTAATGGATGGAAGAAACAGAGGCCATAAGAAGTTGTAAGGTGAACATATATGTGATAGAGGTGAGGAGAATGGGGTAGAGGGAGGAGATCAACAAGTGTGAATCTTATTAGAGCCGAGCCATTATGTGTGCATACAAATCGATGTCAAAGCAAATAGGATCGAATGGAATGTGTGGCCAATAATAATTATTTATGAAAAAGGTGCATGTGAAAGGAGGAACCGTTGATGCAGGGGTATTCATGGGAAGATGAGGAAGGTGGTATCTCATCCAATGTATAAATAGATCTCTGGAGATAAATCATGTTGGTGGTAGGGCAAGATGTTTCCTAAATTGATATTCATCATTGAGATATATAGGAGGATTATGGGGATGACCAGGCATTATGTTATATAAATGGAGCAGGAAGAGTAGTGAGTGGGTCAAAGTTGCAGTATTTGAATGGGTCGCAATTAGGAAGAATAGTATATATATAGCCATCATGTAGGAATTTAACACACTGATGAACTATAGAAGGTACCACCTACATAGCATGAATTCATGGTCTACCAAGTAAGAAATTGTATTGGAGTTTGGTGTCATAATAAAGAATACCGTAGGGATGGTTTTTGGACCAACTGTGATAGGTAAGGTGATATGGCCCATGCACGGTCATGCAAAAGAATCATAACTATGAATAGAAATAGATGTTGGATTGAGATGAGATGAGGAAAGGCCAAGTTGTTGAAGAAATGTAATATTACAAAGATTGAGCTTAGATCCATTATCAACTAGTACTCGCCTAATGCCTATGTTAAAGATGTAAGCTTGGATATAAATAGAGGATCACCTTTGTCATAAATAGAAAGAGTGGAAGCTACATCAAATGGGAAATTAAATTTATGAGAAAATGTATAGATGAATAATTATTATCACCAAAAATATTACCCTTCGATTTGTCATGTGAATGTGGATGAGCAATCGGTGTTTTTGGGTAACATTGGACCATCTCTCAAGTTGTGGGACTTGCTACTTGAGATGGACCTCTAGAGAAGGTTGGTTCCTCTACCTAAATCTAATGATAAACTACTCCTAAGGAAGAAAATGTAGCTAACTAATCCTAAACTAACCATTCCAAGGGATGAGGGAGAGAGAGAGAGCATAAAAATGGGAAAATCCTACACTAAAGAGGTGATAGCACAAGAAAAAAAGGGGGCTAGAATATCCTTCTTGAGGGAGAATGATAGTGGAAAATGTAAAAAGGAAGGCCAGAAACTGTGACATAAAATAAAGATTTATTCACCACCAAATCTCCATTAAACACAACAACATGCACTGCGATGAAAGAAAGCATGCACATAATAGAATAAAAGCAAAGGAGAGGCAAAAGAATGCAAGAAAAATGAGAAAGGGTTGAGAAAACACCACAATACACAATTTTATTACTCCATGAATTTACACAGTCCATTATATTTGTAAAATAGAGGAACCATTACATTTGCAGATTCCATGTGAAGGCTTGTTGCTCAAAGAATTTGAGAAAACAAATTGGAAGAGTTTTTCACCTCCCAAAATATCCCTCCTCTCTCAAAATGAGAATTTTTTTATTCTATATCCAATGTGAAAAAAAGGAGTAGGGAAAAGAAAGGGAACTTGAAATTAATGATCCCAACCACTTCTTCAACCACCCAGGACCAATCAACATTGAAGTTTGCAAACCCAACATGGGCATCATCAATTTTTGTAAAGTATGTACCGAAAATGAGCCCGAGTTCGTTTTTTACAATTTTGCATAATTAAAGAACTTTAATGTGGCCAATAAATGCATTAATCATGTAGTACTCTTTCAATACCTTTCCGACGATATAAAGTTTTCCTTATTTCGTTACTGGATCAAAAGTTATGAGCATCTAAAGATTGCACATTAAAAAATTGTGAATATGCAAAAAGTTCCCGTGTCTAAAATGTGCACTTTGCAAAAAAATTCCCTGGATCGAAATGTGTAGTTTACAAAAAGTTCCTAGCCCGGAAAAAATGCAAATTTTGAAGGATTTTTAAGATTTTTAAGAAAAGAGGGATTTTCCCAACCAAGTAAAGGTTCCCAAGTGTTTATAAAGCCGGAAAAACAAACGAGCGTGGGAATCTACAAGTAACTCTTTTGGTCAACAGCGTACTCGACCTCCCAAGGTCGTGAAAACTTGAGAGTCTTGATGTATCCATGGGGATGGAATATGTGTGTGATGCTTTGTCCCCGACCCATCTAGTTAGCACAATCTAATGTCTTGGAGCAATACGCACTAGTGGAATTTAATTTTTCATGAATCTAAAAAGGACTATGCAACAAAAAATCAAAGGCCCTTCTAACTGAGAAAATGTGATAGATCGGTCTAAGTGAGGATGTGCTCAAGGCTCCAATCAATATCGAGCTACGGCGTGATTCGATCTATGGGTTGTGGAATACGTGGAAAATGACCTAGGATAGTTTCGTGTATGTCTCCGATAAGGTCATATGGTGGGTAGTGAATACTGACTCGACTCTACGGACGATTCTCTGGTAGTCCAAATCTCTAGCTTTCTTAATTCATACTATATCTAGTAAGGATAATTGTATCGAATTTGATTTTGATGGCGGGTGGAAGTGGGGTAGATCTCATGCCCTAGTGTATCGTGGAGGCCTAAATTGTTTATGTCTAATTCTCCTATGGATTCATTGGATTTTCGGGATTTGTGGGTCACAATGAAGACTCTTAGTTGTCCCGGAAAAGCGGTCTGCTTTGTGGTCATGTATCCTTGAAATCATCTCCAACTCGATCCCTAGTATCCAATAATCATATGCTTTTTCCTTCAGCCTCTATATTTAAAATTAATAATTCAAGTGCGATCTTCTCGTGAGTACCTCACGATCTCGTTCTCTCCAACCTTTGGATTCTTAGGGGCAACAAAAGTGAAAATATCTATATCTAGAAGAGTGTCTCATGCATCATCGGTCATTGTGGGACCAAGGATCACTTCTTCCAAAGGTTTGTTCTTATTCTTCAACCCTTCTACATGGCTCTCATATGAATGTTTACATGAAATAGGTAAACTCATCCCAGTCATATTGATTTGACCAAAATGTGTGTTGGTCGTCTTCTATATTTAATCCCCTCAACCGAGAGCTGATCTGTCATAAATATGTTGTTATTTGGAAGATTTGGATTCTAAGATTCTGGGTCTATATCAACTATTGCTTTTATGCGAGATTGGGTTGAGGCACAATTGGCTCAAATACGTATTCTCTGGGTTCCCTAGGTCCCGTGATTGTCATACAAAACAATAATGTAAATCTAACTGCAACAAAGCAAATTTAACTACGTGGAATAAATCTAGAACATATATAACTTCTATTTTTGTATTTTCTGAGAAACCTTAAGAACTAAGAAAGCAGCTATTTAAAATATCTAGAATTGACAATTAAGATAAAACTTAAAACAAACAAAATAACCGAGTGTAGTTATTTGTCTGTGTAATTTGTAGATCTATTCTAAATAATGAAATAACTTGCCTAATCTATTTAAAATTCTGAACTCTCCCCGATCCTCCAAATGACCTCGGGTAGATCTTTCAAGTGAGGAGTGAATCATAGTTTCTCGAAACTATCAATCCCCACTGTCAGGGTTCTCCCTTACTCCACAAGCAATATCGAAAGTAAAATTGACTAAAAGTAGTGATTATCTACTTTATTTGATATATTTCTAATCTAGAACTTTGAAATCTAGAACCCGGATTACTCGCAAAGAGCGAATGGCGAATCCAATAGTGTGTGTGATCTTGTCCCCTCGGTGTGATCTCCTCGTTCCTTCGTGTTCACGTGAATCCAAAAAAATGCGTGTAATGCTTAAGCATCAACGACAAAAATAGATATCGGGACAAAGGCATCTTAGAATCGGATCAAAATAATGCGAGTAGGAGAGGGATAGCCAACAAGAGTCGAGCTTGGCTTATGCATTACGATTCCTAAAAATGGGATCTATCCTCATGCGAGTCATGCAACATAAAGCGTCCATCTCACCCTGAGACTATCTTGTTTTGAGGAGAAAACACCACATATACTTTAATGGCTTCCTAAGGTATTCTACTCCAATGGATTGGGTGAAATAACAACCTCGACTCTCTCTTGCCCATACAAGATGGATATGTGGCTTACCATGTGACAATGAACAATACTAACTAATCTAGCATCCCCGCTCATCATCCTCATAAGCAAATGAAAAAGCATGAAACTATGGCTTCTAAATGAAGTAACAAACTCCGAACTGTCACCATGAAAATGAGAAGATGAGAAGTGAATGAGGGCCGACCCTTTGTTTGTGCACTCAAGCCATTTATTTATAGCTTTTCATTCACCCAAAAACGAGGTCAAAACCAAATTGAACTCTAAAACTATAAACAATGGTCAAACACTATTCCAGGGGTACCAAAAACATAAATGCAAGCCCAAAACCTCGGTAAAAAAATGGTGAATCGTTGATTTTACGTGAGTCGCGTTAAAAACACTTTACGGAAAATGCGTAAAGGACCGCCGCTCGCAGATAAAACCCTCGGCCGTAAAGTGGCGATTCTGAGGACACCGCCCATTCGGTGCGGCGGTTTCAGAAGTCAAGGGCAACAGGCTGACTTAAAAGAGGAAAGAGATAAAAACAAAGGATGCGGGGGCTAAACGGGGCATGCGGGATGTTAACGCATACTTGGAAATCTTTTCCGAATCCATGGTAACACCTTGCGAGGAGACTGTATCATCATCTTGGGCGCTTGTTACGTTGTTCTGACAGTCAATGATGCTTACAATTTTGGGTACGTACGTTCCCAACTGCTTTATAAAGAAATGTAAAAATTAAAAAAAATTGAAGCACTTCAAGAGGAAATCAATACCCGCTCCGCTTACCTAAAATGAAGTGTGAGCTCATTTTGGTCAACAATTTGGCGACCTCAGGGGCCTTCCCTCTACATCTGCCATTAGATGATGAAAACCATAGCCTTGAAGTATCCATTGGGCATGAAGTTGAGCATAACCTCGAAGAAAATAATGATCTCAAACATTTAATTTTGTCCCCGAACCCACATAACTTAGCACTAATTTGAAGCTGATCTCTTGGAGCTTTTAATAAAGCTTGAAATGCCTTCACAAAATCTTCTGATTTTTTCATGAAATCAGCTCTACCCTCCAAAAGGACTATGCAACCAAAGAACAAAGGTCAACAAAAACTATGTAAAAATGAAAAATTATACATGTTCTAAGGGAAACATGCAGTGTGTGCACAAAGTACTTATTTCTTGAAAGCAAACCTACCTACCCTACTCTTACCAGAGGCATGGGGAACTTAAACAAATCTTGCAACTGGAAGGGACAAATAACTTCGCTTCCTCACAAATTGAGACCATGTGATCTTCATTGGCACTCGAACATGGTCTCTGTAGTGAGAGTGAAAAATTGATTTGAAGGCAATCTTCCACCCAATTCATCAAGGTATAAACTGGAAACGAGACAAATAACTCTTTTAGTTTCTTTGCATTTGATTTTGAGAGGTATTGTAGCTGATCCTTAGCACTCTAAAACTTATCCTCATGCCCAAAGTAAGCATGATTGGTGGCAACTCCAAATTTTTCTCCAATGAATCCAAGTACTTGATTGGGAAAGGTATGATCCTCTGAATTTTCCCATTTCTCTGAATCCCAACTTCAATAATGAAGTCTTCCTATAGAATTTCTGGAAAAGGTGATTGTTTGTGAGTTGATTTTATCCTCGTTCTTCATCTACAAACAAGGCGATTCTCTACTTTCATGACTAATTTGGAATGGGTGTCATCATTGTTCTCTTTTCCTTCCTTGTCCAACGTGAAACATGGAAGATCAAACTCCTCCAATTTTAATTCAAGAGGACTATTGTGAGTAACAGGTTGTTCTTGAATGTTCTTCTCCATGGCAAGAGGCTCTTGGTGTTGAAGGATAGATGATGGGGCAACAAAAGTGAAAAGTTCAATGGGCTCTTTTCCATCAATACAATCCTCCAAACCTTTGGTAATTAGCCTCTTCGTTGTCTGATTGTGCCAAGGATTCTTCTTCTTCCATGGTGGCTTCTTATTCTTCAACTAGTTCACCATGGGTCTCCTCATCCTCAAACATGAAATTTGAGAGCTCAAACTCATCCCAAAATCATATTTTTGGAAGCATGCAAAAAATAGAATAAGGGTATGAAATCTCTTGTGTGGCTTGTTCCTTACTCAAGACCTCTCGATTCTATTTTATTTTCTTGTATGTGCTCCTCTTCATTGGACTTGGAGCTAATTCTTCCTCTTAAACTGATTTTTACAACTAGTGATGGGTCAACAATTTCAAAAATATAGTGCCAATGTGAACACACTTTACTTTCGAGCAAATGGATTGTTAATCATTTGTCTCTTGTTCTTGCTTTGGTTATGCTTTACAAAATCAATCTTCACCACCTATTCTTGAACTCCAACCTCTACTGAAGGCTTATTCATTAGTGGAATTTGAGTGATATTGAATCTTGTAGCCCACTCTTTCAAGTTTCTTGTAAGTTCCTCTTTGCTAGGCTCCTCAATTTCTTCCCTCCTTGACTAATTTTTTGATTTTGTTCTTCCCAAAATGGGTTTGGGAATGCAAGAGGAGGGTGGGTTGGGATTCAACTGGTTTTTTCATTATTTTTGGTGGAAGGGAAGGTATTGTTATTTATTCTTGTGGAGGTGATTTGGACTTAGAAGATAAAATGGAAGAGAATTAAAGATGTGGTGGAAGAGAAGAAGATGGAGAAGTGGATTCCATGATAGGGGTAGAAGATAAGAAGATAGGAAATTGAAAATCAAGTTGAGATGATGTAGGTTGGGAAAGAGAAATGGGAATGTTATGAGGTGGTGGTGTAGGATTTACCCATTGACAAGGTTTTCTTGCACTAGACTCATAAGCCTCTATCTCCTCAATCCACTTTACAAGTTGTGGCAACATCTCAACCATGAAATCAAGATTTTGTTGAGGGTTATAGTGTCTTGGCATAGGGCCAACCCATGGACAAGGGACCCTGAAACCAATCCTAAATTATTTCAATTGAGATGTAGCCTAGTCTACACCATATTTGCCTCCATTATTTGAATTTTCATCTACAAATCAGTATCCTCCATAGAATTACCATAATCACCTACATAACCTTGTTTTTGAATAGCTCCATAATTTGATGAATAACCAAATTGACTCTTATTTTCTCATAGGGATAGACATAATGATTCTAATCTAATTATAAAACTGATATGGAGGTGTTTTGAAACAAATTGGAGGTGGATTTGAATGACAACTTTGTTGTTGTTGCAAGTGTGAATTCCATGAGGGAAATGAGGTCATGGTTGCACAAAATTCATGGGTGGAAAAAAATGAAAGATATGGGAATAAAAATGGATGAAATGGAAGGTCTACAACTTAGAAAATGGGTTGTTTGGATCAATGGAGTCACCATTTGTAATAGGATATGCCTCCAAATGCTGAGATTTCATCAAGAGAACAATAAAATTGATGAAATGAAAATGAATACCAGAGTACACACCTATGAATGATGACTTCTTATTGTCCCATTGGGCGTGTCGGAATCATTATCAAGAAAAATAGCACCCTCGATTTTTCATGTGAATGTGTACGAGCAATCGTGTTTTTGGGTAACATTGAACCATCTCTCAAGTTGTGGGACTTGCTACTTGAGATGGACCTCAAAAGAAGGTTGGTTCCTCTACCAAAATCTAATGCTAAACTACTCCTAAGGAAGGAAATGCAGCTAATTAATCTTAAACTAACCATTCCAAGGGACCAAGAGGGGAGAGAGAGAGAGAGAGAGAGAGAGCATAAAAATGGGAAAATCCTACACTAAAGAGGTGATAACACCAAAAAAAAGGGGTTGGAATATCCTTCTTGAGGGAGAATGAAAGTGGAAAATGTAACAAGGGAAGGCCAGAAAGTTGTGACACAAAACCAAGCTCCATTCACCACCAAATCTCCATTAAACACAACAACATGCACCTACAGATGAAAGAAAACATGCACATAATAGAACAACAACAAAGGAGAGGAAAGAGAATGCAAGAAAAATGAGAAAGGGTTGAGAAAACACCACAATACACAATTTTATTGCTCCATGAATTTGCATAGTCCATTACATTTTCGATTCCATGTGAAGGCTTTCTGCTCAAAGAATTTGAGAAAACAAATTGGCAAAGTTTTCCCACCTCCCAGAATATCCCTCCTCTCTCAAAATGAGAAGTTTTTTATTCTATATCGAATGGGAAAAAAGGAGTATGGAAAAGAGAGGGAACTTGAAATTAATGAGCCCAACCACTTCTTCAACCACCCATGACCAATCAACATTGAAGTTTGCAGACCCAACATGGACATCATCAATTTTTACAGAGTATGTACCTGAAAATGACCTCGAGTTTGTTTTTTGCAATTTTACATAATTAGAGCTCTTTAATGTGGCCAATAAATGCATTAATCATGCAGTACTCTTCAAGAAATTTCTGATGATATAAAGTTTTCCTTTTTTTTTTATTCGGATCAAAATTTATGAGCATATGAAGATTGCACATTAAAAACTTTGATTGTGCAAAAAGTTCCCTAGGTCCGAAATGTGTACTTTGCAAAAAGTTCCCGACCTAGAAAAATGCAAATTTCGAAGGATTTTTAAGATTTTTGGGAAAAGGGGGATTTTTCCAACCAAGTGAAGGGGTTTTTAGAGGAAGCAAACCCAAATATATGATCAAAGGTTACGAAGTGCTTTAAAAGGAAATGTAAAAATAAAAATATAAGCACTTCAAGAGGAAATTGTTAGGATTTAGTCCTAACATGTGTCTAGGTTAGAGCATGTAATAATGTAGAGTTATGTAAAATAATATTAAGTTGTTGAGAAACAACTTAATGAGTGTGTATTTATAATGTAAGTGAGTTAATATGTCACTCACGTAGATATTTACGTGAGTATTGTTAGGAAGGTTGAGAGAATCTAGGTGGTTAGAACAACCATCCTATATTAGTGTTAGTAGTTGTAGGAGTTTTAATAGGGTGGATTATATAATCGTATGTATTGGTGTTGAATAAGTAGTTGAATATGATTGATTGATTCGGTATGCAGGCACATTTGAGCCTTTGGCTCTTCCCAGAAATGGGGTTGCATTTTCATTTGGTATCAAAGTAGGATTTCCCTAGACTCTATACTTTCCATTCGCCTGTCTTTTGCAGCACAATGAATTGATGGCTATGCAGTAAAGACCACATGAAAATTCCATTCATGTTCATCCATCCCTGCTTGCATGATGTCCATAAAGTGCAGTGAATACCACATGTACCTTTGTTGACATTCCACATCCATTTGCATCTTCTCCTCCTCCATCATGTTCATTCTATTCACAGTCTTCATCTCCATTTTCTCCACTATTTGCATACCAAAAATTGGAAAATAAAAAATATATATTGTTGATTTTTGTTGTTTTGTTTCCGATTTTCAGAAGAAGAAGAGCAACAAATTAAGTTCCTGTTTTTGAGAGACATCTCAGGGTATTCCTAGATGTAACTCCACATTTGCAATACATTGTATGAGTTATAGGAAGAGCATTGGCTTTGGTTGATTCACATCTGTCATTGACTTAATGTGTTTTCCATTTACTACCAACACCAGTGATTAGCTTTGCCATGAAAATTACTACTACATGCATTAGTTCCTCTTGCTTGAGATTTTTTACAAACAAAGATCTCCCTCAAATGAAAAGTTGCACCAATCTACATCTACATCTTAATCTATTTTATTTATATGCTTATAGATCAGATTCAATGCACCAAGGTTCTGAGATTTTATTTTTGCATTGGTGGTAGTGATAACAATCCTCATCAAATTGCCTTTGTTTGGCATTTGTTGGCTTATCTCGACAAATTCAAAATATTAAATCTCAGGATCTCCTTTTCTGAGTTGATTTTAATTGGCTCCCTCTGGCTCGTGACAATGAAAATTGACCCTGATACTACGGATCTGAACTCGATTTGGGTTACAAACCCGAGATCTAAGCAGCTAAGCATTTACAATTTGTACGCAACAACCTCCATAGACCTGCACAAGTAAGCAAAAGAATACAAAGAGGTTTTCTCAACTGGGGAATGTTCTCTCTCTAGGCACCTGCTCAACGAGCTCAACTTCCTCTCATCGCTACTTCAATGGTTGATAAAATGAACTCACTTCATCCTCCCGCTGAGGAACACATACGTCGTACTCATCTCAGAACATTGCATTCCTTTCACCCTGGTAATACATTCCTCTCTCCAATGGCGCAGCGGATGTAACTTCCCACTCAACTCGGCATGGCATCTCAACCTCCACAACAACCCATCCCTATTCAGGGAATGGCACATTATTGTTTTTGAATAAATGAAAACGCAAGCGCTAAATACGTGGATATGGCTAAAGTTATTAGTACTGCCGAAGGCAGTTTCCACTATAGGCCTCATATCTGTTTAATTCTTTGTTATTATTTGTACTTATTAACCAATTAAAAATCATTATTACTTTTTAAAACAAATATACAATTCTCATATTAATAATAAATATTAGTAACCTGCACAATTTTTAATAAAATAATTAGTAAATAACATTTATCTGCAATTTGATTGGCCAATAATTTGAGATGTTATTGCTGGCTTCAGCAATTTCAAAAAAAAATGACGTCATAACAATTATTATAGTTTAAATGCAGTTGTCTGTTGTCGGTTATCGGTGGCATGACCGAAATCCACGGGCAGCAAGAAGAGGTTAAGCTTTTGACCGGTCATGGTGCGCGCCCTACACCAACAGGGTCATATGCGTGCCACGATACGCTAAAGCATGGGTGTCTTACAAAAACAGCCAAGCTCCCGTGATATTATTCCGTCTCCAAAGCTTCCTTTCACGCAAGACTTGAAACAGACCCATACTTCCTCATTCGGCACAGAGAGAGACGAGATAAGCTTTTAGCGTTCAATATCGGTCGAAGACCATGGCTTCGTAAAAAGAGAAGGACAATGGCTATGGCGCACGTCAACAGTAATAATTGCCACATCGGGGCCTTCGCAGGCTGATGAAATCGTCTTTGGGCGCCCCCTTATCCTTTTTGCAGCCAGGAGCCGAGAAAACCAAGAGAACCGTGATGATGAAGAAGAAGAAGAAACGTTAGAAATCTCATTTTTGTCTTCACTACCGACGATGTATTTGCGAGTGCACTCGGCTCATTTGCCGCGTTAATCGTTGTAGGCATCCATGGCGGTGTGCCAGAGATGGCACCGTCTTCTCAAATCAGACGATTATTACAACCTTCGTAAAAAGACCAAACTGGAAAACTTAAATTGAGGCAGTACTTCGCAGCCTTCACTTCTTATATTTCATTTTGTTAAGGCCAATTGGTGGGAGTATTTGATAAAAGCATTATTTCAACCCACATTTAGGTATATGTAGTACCCACATTAAGCTGACTAATTGTTTCGAAAGGAGGTGGGATATTTATTGAGGGGTGATTATACGAGGATGTATTTTTGAAGAGGGGAAGGAAATCATTTTCAAAAAATATTGTAAGGGGGGAATATCTATTTTTTCGTAAAAGGGGGGTAGGTAGAATTTTTGAAAAAATATATATTATACGTGATATCTTTATACTGGATACATTATCGGTCAAAGCTGACATCTGTGATTTTTTCAATTAAGAGGGGGAAATGTTATAACATGGTAACCTTGACCATCGCCAAGAAAACGGAGGTAACAAATCGACCACAACCAACCGTTATCATGTAGATCTAGAAGGTTCCTCACTCCATGTTAGAACTAAGGGGGAGAATGTTGGGATTTAGTCCTAACATGTGTATAGGTTAGAGCATGTAATAATGTAGAGTTATGTAAAATAATATTAAGTTTTTGAGAAACAACTTAATGAGTGTGTATTTATAATGTAAGTGAGTTAATATGTCACTCACGTAGATATTTAGGTGAGTATTGTTAGGAAGGTTGAGAGAATCTAGGTGGTTAGAACAACCATCCTAGATTAGTGTTAGTAGTTGTAGGAGTTTGAATAGGGTGGATTATATAATTGTATGTATTGGTGTTGAATAAGTAGTTGAATATGATTGATGTGCACATTTGAGCCTTTGGCTCTTCCCGAAATGGGGTAGCATTTTTCGAAATCGATACCACTTGCCCAAAATGAAGTGTGAACTCATTTTAGTCAACAATAACTTATATACATGATCTAGAGGAGTATTAGAAGGAATGTAAGTATTAGCCAAAAGAGAGTTGATTTTAGTCTTACATTCAAGATTAGCTTACAAAAGGCATAGATAGAAATATCCATGATGGAAGAAGCTTAGGATATTGAAGCAAAACTAAGAAATAAATATCTAAGAGTGTTCAAAATATGGGTTCAAAAATGATTTAACAAATATAGAATTTGTAAAACCCTAATTGTAGAGTCATGTATGGTAAATAAATGCCAAGAAACTACTAGAATATAGGTAACACAAGCAATAAACAAGTAAAAATAGGAAACCCTAAGCAAGAGAGGGAAATAAAGACTTAGATGATTCACGTTATCCTTGGGACTAATCTAGACTGGAAGATTGATGAACAAGAGAGTAAGACTATCACAATATGCCGATAAATTCTAGAATTGTTGGATAAGTCGAGACTAGGGAGCCCTTGACTAGGGCGAAGGCACCTAGGTACTAGAGACCTCTGTTGGGTGCCTATGAATGCACAGAACTCGAAAACTAGTTTTTTTGTGTCACAAGGTGGTTGTTGATGGTCACTTTTGGTCTCCTATATGTCACACTAAGATCGCGAGGTTCTCCGTAACTTTGTAAAGAGATATTGACCTGCAAAACCCTCAAACTACATCAAATCCCAAAAATAAAATATGTAATATGGGAGTCGGATTAACCCTGACGGTCACCCGACTAAGTGAACTTACGACCGAGCATTACACTACATCTCAGACTCCATGTAGTTCTTGTGCATGTGTGATAGAATCATGCCCTAGGAAGCCCTTGTGCAAGTGCACGTGATAGCAAGCAATAGCTAGATGTACCAATGTAAATAGATGTGTGGATGGAAAAATGAACTTCCTCTTATGCGTGTATGTAGAAAATGTAGTCCATTTTCCCTTGAATGAAATCTAGATGAATTCCTTTGATGCTCTTAGATTCCTTTGGATGTAACCTTAGGTGATGATAATAGATGCTTAGAGTTTGGTCCTTTATTTTAATCACATAGCATTGTATTTATATGATTCCCTTAGTTGAATTTCATAATTGACAACTGGAAGGTCGACCCATAAGAAAATAAGATGCCCAAAAGATAAAAGAAGCCCAAAGAGAGTGAATAAGATAGAAAGAGGTCGGGGGTGTCCTGAGGGGATGAGGACACTGGGCATTGGCATCATGGTGGGTGCTGGTGTCTAAAGCCACAAAAGATAAGAAGTGAAGTACCAACTAGGTTGTAGGGTGTAAAAGACCATAAAGAAGACCAAAGATAGAAAAGAGGCCAAAGATAGTTGTCAATTACTAGTTTTCTCGCTTAAGAATCATATCAATGCAAGTATGTGTTTATGGACCTAGAAATGTACCCAAGTGCATGATTTTGTGTCTCTGAATAGCACACTTGGATCCATCTAAATACACAATCCATATTTATGTATCAATATTGTATGTAGTGATTTCATCTCGAAAGGTATCATTAATAGGGGATGGGTTAGAGAGTGGGGCTTCAACAAGTTGATAAGTAATGACCTATCCTTTGATGGATTTTTGAGCAACAATCTTGAGGTTAAAATCTATTAAAAACATTATCTAGCTTGCAATATGGTTGGAAAGATGTGTACGAGATAATAAATACAGTAGTGGATTAATCTTTGTGATAACATGTATTTTTGCAGTCAACATGTAGTGTCATAATTTATCCACAACGAATACTAAGGCTAAGCAGAGTTATTTAATAGGGTTATAGTTATGCACATAAGGTAGCAAATTACAAATAATGTAATAGAAAATGTGTTCAAAATTATTAACATCATATGGCACTAATAAATCTCCATGTGTGTGATATGTAGTACATATGTATAAGAGTAGCGACCCATCAGTATAGGTATAGGTGGCACAAGGATGGAAGGTTTGAGAAAGAATCACTTAATATCATTGAATGCCTGTTAAAAATCCACATCCCATTTAAAGTTAGTTTCTTTCTTCAATAATCATGTGAAAGGTTAGGTCTTATTAGCTAACTAAGTCATAAAGTGACGAATAGTCTAAATTTTACCTTAAATAGTTCTTTATTGCTTTAAATTACGTGGAAGCGGCATATCTACAATAGCCTAGATATTTTGGGGGTCAACTTCAATATTGGAATATGAAATGATCTATCTAAGTAACTTTCCAAAATTAATACCAAAGACGTGCTTTTTTGGGTTTAATTGTACATTATATTGTCACAATCATTCAATTATGAGTCGAGATAGTGGGCATGATTATACCACCGGGTATATTTGGTTAGTAAATCATCAACATAATCTTCAATTATTTTATGGATATAATCATGGAAAATATGCATCATATCACATTGATAAGTGACACCCGCATTCTTCAAGTCAAAGGGCATGACAATGCAACAAAAGGTATCCCATGGGGTAGTGAAGGAGGTTTTCTCTTAATCAACATGGTTGATTTTGATTTTATTATATCCCAGGAACCTCTCCATGAATGACAACATGTTGTAACTAGTTTTGGAATCAAAATCATATCATTTTGGGGAAGAGGAAAATTGTCCTTAGGATTATCCTTATTTAAATCTCAAAATTCAATATAACATCATATTTCACCATTAGGTTTGGCCACGTGGATGATATTAGACTCTTATTATGGGTAATTCATGGCACATATGAAACCTTCATCTTGATTTAATAAAATTAAATCTAAGATAAGGATGTTGTTGATAAGACAAAATAATAGTAACATACAAGATCTAGCTAATATAAGTACAAAAATGAGTGATAGATAAGTTTTCTTACATAACTCATCTTACCACCATAGGTCTAGATTGATTCTTAGTTGGTGAATGATCTGAACATGCATATTTTAGGTTGTGTAAGCTCTAATTTTGAAATTGGCATGTGATGATCTCAGGGACGGGAGTGCCTTGGAGTAGACATGGGTGCCTGGGTGCTAGCCTCTATTCGGGGTAATAGTTTCTGTATGATAACTTAGGATTTGATTCTTTTTGTGTCATTTCTTGTCTCCTTTAGCTCACCATAGGTACCTGTAAAAAAACACTTATGTTCATTACACTTATGTTCTATCGCACATGTACCTATAAAACAAACCCTAGCTACCTACACAAGACTCAAGTGCACATTATACGGAATAAAAAATGCATACGAGAGAGTCAAACTAAACTCAACAATCACCCCGATGTGATCTTGTTTTCGAGCATTGCACTAGATTTCAAAATCCATGTAGTTCTTATGGTGTGTGATTTAAATTGTGTCCCTTGAGCTAGGATACCCTAGTTTTAGGCACACAAATAATAATGGCTATAACTATTTTTCCCAATGCAATAATGTGTCATATGAAATTTAGAATAACCTCCCCTATGCAATGAATAATGCATCCCAAAATGTAGTCCCTTGTGTTTCTCTTGTGTATGTGGTAGATATAGAAATGATAGCCCAATTTCCCCTTAGAATAGTTAGTAGGTTGTGTATATATATATGAGTTCTTAGTTTGAATTTTGACATATAGTGACACCAAATCTGACCTTAGTCATGAAAAGGAGATAAGAAAATACCCAAAGCCAAATCAAACTAACAAAGGAAAAAACCAAACAAATAAGATAGGAGTGCCCAAAGGACATTAGCGCCTAGGCGCTACTGTCCTATCTAGGTGGTATTGTCCTGTAGCAAGAAAACAAAAACAAAATAAGGGACAAGAATATGGGATCCTGTGAGTCACCAAAAATATGAAAATTCCAAATAAAATATGTTAACAAATCCAAACAAAGAAAAAAAAGGACCAAAGAGGTGTCACCAATGCCTAATTTGCAAACTTATAATTAATGTATATAACAACATATTATATACATAATGTAATAGTAATAAGTGCATCTTCTAATGACTACATTTGCCCCCAATTATGTTATTTGGATGAAATTCAAGTAGTATAAAGAATGTAAGAGAATCTTATTAGAAATGAGTCGGAGGAGTTGTAGTTGAAGCGTGCCAATAATAAGAAACACAACATGGTGAACCATGGATCAACATTTTGATCCATGTGGGGTGACCTTTTTTGTCACAGAGGAGATATTGGATATGAACTTTCCAAGGAGATATAGGAGACTTTAAACTTGGAGATTGAAAGAGATCATGAGTGATCAGTTCCCGAATTAGCGTATCTTCTAAGGATTTTGATCATCCTCGGCTGAAATAAGGATTTGAGCATCTTAGCACTAAACTAAGGATTTGAGTGTCATGGCACTAGAGAAAGAGTGTTGGGAAAGTGGTCAATTTTTCTTTCCACCATGACGTTTTCTTGAAAATAAATTATACCACTACAGACGCAGTATCTGAACCCATTTTGTAACTTGCCTACTAGGTCTCAAAACCCCTGTAAAGTGGTATAGAAACATCATGACATCTCATTTCCCCACTTTAAAGGAATAAAATCTCATGTTTTTGGATACTCTTTTCCATGCCTTATGTTTTGTTGTTTTTCCCCCCTCTTCATTACTTGCAGGTGGTTTGTGTATGTTTCCACTTCGCATGGTTTATTTTCTATTGTGCTCCATGAAAATGGAGGTTTAAATATTGTTTTTATTTTGGAACCTATGTTTTCCCTTTTCATCATCATTTCATCCCATTTTCCCTCATTTGGAAAATTTTTCCCCCTTTTCTTGGTGTTATCACCTCTATTATCTTATGATTTCCTTTTTCATGTATCTCTCTTCCCATGGTCCCTTGGATTGTTAGAGTATGATTAGATAGTTGCATTCCGAGTAGTAGGGTAGTTTAGCATTAGGAATAGTAGAGGAAGCTGGTCTTCTCTAGAGTTGTCTCAAGAGAAAGTCCCACAACTTGAAGGCAGGTCCCATGTTACCCAAAAACGTTGATTGTTCATTCATGATAAATCGTAGGGTGTTGTTTTTGGTGATAACAAGGTGCATTCAACACACTTTATCTATCTTGAGGCCTTAATACTTTTTCTATCAAGGACACCTTGTCTTCCAAAAAAGGCATCTTATCACACATTTACTTCTCATTTGAGAAGAAACCAATTTATTGAAGAAAAAGAGGAGATCCAAATATGACTCAAGAAAAGTTGGATGGGTCTCTTGTTTGATCAAAACCCCCCTCTTAAACAACCAATTTTTCCCCTTCATCTTACACACAATAGTTCAATGGGACATCCACACATCACAGTAAATCCACAAATCAAGGGAGGTTTTCATTTTCATGTTTTGTTTTTGAAATGTATGTTTTATTTTCTTTCGAGTTTTTTCTTTATGTTTTTGTATTAATTGTAGATTAGTATTTTCTTGATGATAAGTCCTAGTTTTAATTCTACTTCTAACACATGCATAAGTTTGTGACACCCGATGGGAAGGACCTCTTTGTCTCACATGCATTTTCTTCAAGTTTCATGCTATTTTATGCAATTTGATTAAATTTCATGTTTTTGGTAACCTTTTATTGTGTTTAGAAGTGTTGAGTTGGTATTATATGTATCAAAGAATCTAGGTATGGTCAAAAATTCAAACTTAATGGAAAAAATCAACATTTTTGATCTTTAACCTTATTTTTCATGTCATTTAAATAACAACGTCCTTGCTCTGTCAAACAACGACCTCGTTGTGGCCTCGCTCAAACCAAACTTCACATAGTTTCAATTTATGTGGGCTTCAAGTACTTTTTGGTTTTACTAGTTTTCCATCCTTGCGACACTTTTTGGTGGCCTTACATGTGTATTTTTGTAGTTTTTTCAATTTGTATGGCCTTGTGACACTTATCTAGTGGCCTTACTTTACTAACTTGGTTGTTGGGATTCGTTGACATGTTTCACTTTTTTGTTATTTTCTTGAGTTTTGGAAGTATATTTTACTTTTTTTCGCTTATTATGTTATCATTCATCACATTATATTTTTAGCTTTGTTGGAACTATGCTTATTATTATTTTTATGCCTTACATGGGGCACTTCAAATTATGTATAGCAGCTTCGTGGCATATTAAACCTTGTATGGGAAAATCATTCACTAGTAACTCATTTTAGTTGCCTTTTGTACTTCGTAGTGGTCTTGATTTCTTTTAGTGGCCTCATTGTCATTTGCATTGGCCTCACATTGTTTAGTGGCCTTACCGCATTCAACAACATCCTTTATTGTTGTGGTAAACTCATTACACTTAATGGTGGCCTTGAATTTATCAATAGCCTTTCCTGTAATCAAGAACCTCACTCTATGTTTTAGAGGCCTTTGACAAAAAAATTGGGTTTTACCTTGCCTCGACTTTCATTACTTCATTTTGTACATTGGATTATTGGTTGATGTTCCAAAACTACTAAAAAAATTTTCTCATGTTCCTTATCTCTTGTCAAAGGATATAATACCAAAAATTCAAAATTTAAAATTGGCACATTTTTTTTTAAATTATTTACTTTTCATTTTGGATTACCATATTATATTACCCATTATTTAAACGCATTTACTAGGTTTTTATCTACTTTATAAAATATGCACTTTCTTAAGCCTCATCTTAATTGTGTGTGCTCTTTCCTAGTACTTAGTAAGATGACCTTGGAAATCATAAATGGTTATATGATTTTTTCCTTTTTAGGGTTAGATGGCTTGGATTTCATTAACATTTCATTTGGACAAAGTCTATGCTCCAGTGAACTTTATAAGTTTTTGGGAATACTTTTCATTTTTGTCTAAGCATTGACATATTTTACTAGAAACATGAAGTGAGGATATTACATGTCCCAATAACCAAGCCTTAGACATGATCTCATAGAAGCAACTATCATTTTTGTTCAAGATTAATGAAACATATGGGGTGAATGTAAAGGGGCATCATTCACCCTCTAAACCACACCATTAGACAACACTTCCTAATTTCACATACTTGTGTTTCACGTATCGAAAGGTATAATGGGCACTCCCCAAAAGCCTTATTATTCTAGTTATGTAACCAAATCTATCATAGGTTGTGTTAAATTAATCCCCCTCACATATGATATATTTGGTCAAACAATATAACCTTGTTCATCAAAATTAAAAAGTCAAATCTCTTCTAAAATTAATGTTAGTGCAAAATCACAACACCCCCAAATGAGTTATGGATCTGCTTTTCTAAGGCGACTCATCCGGTGTGATTGCATAACATTGAACTTTCCTCAAGGTGTGGGACCTTGCAAAAGTGGGAAAGCTCTCCGAGAAAAATTTGGTTCTTGTTCTAAAATACTTGCCACAAGCTACTCCAATGCAGCAAACTAAATCTAACCTAATATAACCATTTCCAAGGAACCAAGGAGAGAGAAAGAGGCAAAAACAGAGCCTACACTAAAGCGGTGATACACCAACAAAGGAAGCGAGATATTTTGTTAAGGGAAAAAGAAATAGAAAAATGGAGATGAGGGAGGTCGAGACAGTGTGACACGGCCCAGATCTGCAAATCATCCATTAAACTCCATGAAACACAACATCCTGCACTTCTGCAAATGTGAAATACATGCACAGAAAACCAAGACTGAAAGGGAGAGGCACGGAGAAACAACAAAATAATGCAAAGGGTTGAAGAACACCACAAAAACACATTTTTTTATTTCTCTAGAAGGTGCACATACCATTACATTTCTGGAATAGAGGCACAAATACATTTTCCAGGCATGGGAGAAGGTTCACTACTCAAAAATGGCATCGAGAAACAAATTTGACAGAGTTTCTCTATGCCCAGAATGTCTCTCCTTTTCAAATGAGAAGTGTTATAGTATATATAGAAGGAAAAGAGAGAGAAGAGGGAAAATTCACATCCTACTCCAACCACCATGAGATACGCATTAAATCCTACCTTGAAAGCTCAACCATTGAATATCAATGCCTTCTGCAAATCCACCCACAATATGTTACTTCTGGTTCCCCAGTGAATCGAATCGAATCAGATTTGGTAGTTGAAGAGATTGGATTCTGTTAATGGCCTAGAAGAATTTTCTTCATTTTACCTACCAAGGCCTACAAAAATGAATTTTTAATCCTTCCATGGTGTAGAGGACATTGAGACACTTCCAACGGTGTCAAATTTGCTATATTTTGAGCCCTGAGTCGAAAGATATGCCCCTTTGAAGTTTTGCATCGATTCTATACAAATGGGTGGGAAAACAATTTGAAAAATGGGTCCCTCTTTTATATTGGGACACGTGGCGGCTAGATTGGGACAAAAATTGGGTCTACGGGCTCAAAACTTAACTTTTCTCCTTTTTCATGAAAATCACAAAATCCAAAAAACTCCCGCGACCCCCAAAGCTCCACATGGACATGTGGCTCCTTTTGATTGGCTGGGAAATGCACTTCCATCTTTACTTTTATGCCTTTTGGACAAAAGGAAAACTTTCACTTTTTCCCGACTCCCATCCTTGGCTTTGACTCAAGTCTATATGTTGAATTTTTCCTTGGCGGAGTCACGGGCCATTTTGCAACTTTTACTCCTTTTGGGGCAAAGGGCAAAAAACTAACTTTTTCCCCGATGCCTCGCCTTCCCCTAGGACACGCATCAGTCTGGCACTTGCTTGGGAACCTTCTCTCTATTTGACCCTTGAATCAGTGCCATTGAGACACTTGGTAGCCTCTGTCGGCCTGTTTGTGCATTGACTATTCAACTAACTCTACCCCCTTTGAGGACACGTGGAGGCACCGACGCATGTTTGCAAATCCGACCCAAAGTTTTCCTTTGGAGGAGCATTGAGTTGACACTTGTCTACCTCCATTGCTTTGTGGACTGTTCAACGGTCCTTCTTACTTTTAGACTTTGAGCTATGTGGCGGCCTCGCTCATTTGGGTTTCCACTCGGGGACTGACTCTTGGAAATGCGCTAGGCTAACACGCGACACTCTCCACTTGCACTTCTATACTTAACCAATTTTGAAGCCCACCTTTTGACCCTATTTGACCCTTGGCTACGTGGAGGGCTAGCACAAGTTTGAGTCTCCACCCTGGGTTCCCTTTGCAAATTTGTGCCAAGCTGACACCTGGCACGCTTCGCTCTTAGCCGAAGACTTTTCAACACCCCAAACTTTTGGGGACTTTAGACGTGTGGAATCTGGTGTAAGTTTGGACTTCTCCTTTTGGATTCACCCTTAAAAAAATGCCATTAAGGCACGTGGCCCTTTCCGCTTCTTCCTCCATACTTAGTCATTTTTACCCTTTTCCTGAACCGTTTCAAGCCCAAGGACTTTGAATCTTCACCATTCTTCCTTCTTCTTGCTTCTAGCTCCTTTGTAGCATCTTCCCTTCTTATCTAACTCTGTTATTTTATAGTTCTTCTTACCTATAACTTAGAGAATGGATTTAAGATGTAGAAACGGCCCGATAGAGTCATTTTCTTTTGTACAGGGATCCTTTGATCTCTCTTGGCCTCTGTCACTTCATTGCTTTGAATCTTTTTGTGACCAATTTACAGGATTTGAATGATTTTTCTCGGGTTTCTTCTATGCGGGGTCATGGTTCGATCCAATATTTAGCTCGGAAGAAAAATATGGATAATAATTACATCTAAATTCAAAAAATTAGCAAATAAATTTTGGTTTAAAGTCAAAATAAATAAATAAATGACAAACCCTTTTGTTAACAACTCATTCATTGATCAATGTGATGATAATGAAATCCAAATCAAACATGTTCAACAATTGACCAATCCTTTTGGTACCAATCCACTCATAGAATCAACAACAAATCCTTTCACAAATAAGTTATTTGTCCATCCAAATGAGGATGGTCATGACCATGATCACATCAAACAAAACAAATCATTGACCAATCTTTTCATGAACAATCTATTTTTCCATCCAAAAAAAATATTATCATTCCCATACCGTAATCAAACATGTCCAACAAACATCAAAATATTCAAAGTTAAAACCAAAATCCAACAACAAGAACCATAAGGAAACCAAAACCTATTTCATTTTACCACCTCATGTCACTCTCCCTTGGGGAAACCTAAGCAAGAAACCAAATAAATACAATACACCCCATTGGGTATATCTTTTACCACCATCTTCCATTAACCACAAATGGAGAACACGGTCTTGTATCATAAAACAAAACCATTCGATGAAAACATCTCAAACCATCTTAGTATCGGGAACACAAGTATTACAACTACCATCAAATCTAAGGGCATTTGACCAATTAATGAATAAAGCTCAAAAACTTCATCTAAGACCTTATTGACCAAGGAGGACTTAAACTTGAGGAAATTTCCCCAAATAACACATCATAAATGGGATCCTATATGCAAATCGAATTCAAAATAATCACACAATCAATAGTTGGATCATATCCCTCATTTACCTCGAAGATGTCACTAACACTCCAAAATCACCCATCAAATCCAAAGCCCTAGGTTTTGCCACCACATGTAGGTAAATAAAACCATTTCCCAATGCCCTCTTCTACATACTCCCGAGATCCCATACAACCCTAGCCAACAACTTGAGAATAATCCCATACAAATTTCAATTTAGAATCTTCTCAAAATGTCCAAAGGTGTTCATAGAGACATCTTGTATAAGGTTCTTCATGAGTGAAGATTCCCTTGTTACACTAACCCATAAAATTTTGTGCATTATTTAGATGTTTTTCCATAGCTAAGCTCATATACAAGCCCAAAATGATCCCATCAACATCTCAAATTGACAATCTCCCATTCAAATCCAAAATCACTTTTCCAAATCTCATTTCAAAATCATTTCCAAAGAATCAATAGATTGAAATTCAAAATGACTTTTATGTTACCAAGATTCTCGCACCTCCTCAAAACCATGTCAATTATGACATTTAAAAACACAAGGATCAAACATCCTCTCAATTGGGCAGTTCATCCTTCATCAGGAAAATCCTTCTAAATTACGAGGAAATCATATACTCATGCATCCATCATCCTAGTAACAAAATCCTTTTATCAACTTTACATCCATATAACTACCTTATTTCCACTAGGATGCTTAAAAACATGAACCGCATAGGAAAAGGCCTAGTAATCCAAGAACAATGAATATACGAGCATATCCATGCTCGTAAACATGTAGATCATCACAACATCAATTATAAACTTTTTGGAAATGTGTGCAACAAATCAAAATCCACCTCCATCAATAGTTAATAAGTCTCTTCTAATATGGATAAAGAATCCACAAGTATTTGGAGTTTTCTTCCACCAACCCATTTCATGACACTACCACCAAAAATATCCATAACCATCAATCCACTAACCCTCTCACATGGGACATGTTGTCCAAAATAACCCCCGAGTTGTTTTGACAACTTATCATTTTATTCTTTGACTCAAGCAGGTCAAACAAGGTAAAATTTGGAAAAATTGATCACCACATGGAAAAATCATATTTTGAGGGTAGGTTCTAATGTTTCAGGGGCATTCCTCTCTACCTTACAAATTTCCCGTGCCGGGAATTAACCATTTTTAGATAAAATGAGGGTTTGGGGTAGTATTGGCCAAATCGGCCTTTCATGGAAAAGAGGGAATAGTTCCATTATTCCCTCCATTCCCTACTTCTCTTATTTACGACATAACATAAGGAATCAGGAATGTTGGTTTCGCGAGGCACATGTAGAATAGTTCTTTTGTTCCTGCAGTTCCCTAATCGGCATCCTTTCACGCAAAAATAAGAAACAGGGCATCGCTTCTTTATTCAGTCACATTAGGATTCAAGGGCCTAGGTGGAATAGTTATGCCCTTCCCCTTGTTCCCCGATGATCCTCTTTATCTAACCCCAGTGAAAAAATGATTAAAGTGGCCTTTGTAGTCTGCATGGAACTTTGTCGTGTTCCTCCTACACCTGTTCCACATGGCCATATATTTCTCTCCAGAACTCCAAATTACACAAAAATGGTCTTGTTGGAAAGATCTCACCAAGAACTTCACTTTAGCATCAAGAAATTTAGAATTGGAAGAGTTAGGAGGGTGAAAAATGTAAAAAAAAGTCCGAAAATTAAAATGTAGTTCTAGGTAGCTCAACTACCATAATTAATGGTGAATGGTGCCCATACCTTCTCCTGTGAGTAAAAGAACGTGGGGGAGTAGTCTTGTAAGGGATCCCATGCCTATTTTAAGTAATTTAATGCATGTTGTTGGTGGTTGAAGCTCTCTCTCTCTCTCTCTCTCTCTCTCTCTCTCTCTCTCTCTCTCTCTCTCTCTCTCTCTCTCTCTCTCTCTCTCTCTCTCTCTCTCTCTCTCTCTCTCTCTCTCTCTCTCTCTCTCTCTCTCTCTCTCTCTCTCTCTCTCTCTCTCTCTCTCTCTCTCTCTCTCTCTCTCTCTCTCTCTCTCTCTCTCTCTCTCTCTCTCTCTCTCTCTCTCTCTCTCTCTCTCTCTCTCTCTCTCTCTCTCTCTCTCTCTCTCTCTCTCTCTCTCTCTCTCTCTCTCTCTCTCTCTCTCTCTCTCTCTCTCTCTCTCTCTCTCTCTCTCTCTCTCTCTCTCTCTCTCTCTCTCTCTCTCTCTCTCTCTCTCTCTCTCTCTCTCTCTCTCTCTCTCTCTCTCTCTCTCTCTCTCTCTCTCTCTCTCTCTCTCTCTCTCTCTCTCTCTCTCTCTCTCTCTCTCTCTCTCTCTCTCTCTCTCTCTCTCTCTCTCTCTCTCTCTCTCTCTCTCTCTCTCTCTCTCTCTCTCTCTCTCTCTCTCCCCATTTTATATATATTGGTAAAGGATGGATTCTCTTAATTTATAAAGACACCATGCCAAAATGGTTGCAGAATATATATGAGTTATGAACCTTCATTTTGGGCATTTGTAATTTTTTGTGTGCCTTCTTCCACTTCATTGTAATGGATTGTGCATATTTCAAGCAATAAAATCTAGTTTTGTGGTTTTTTCCTACCCTAACTCATTTTATTTGCATTATTGCCTCTCTTTTACTATTGTGGTGTGTTTTGCATGTCTCTCTCACTTGCAGGTTCCATTTTGTTATGTTTTATGTGAAAAGGAAGGTTAAATGTAGTTTTGGGTCTATGGCACATGTGTCTTCCTCTCCTCCTTCATTTCCTTCCCACTTTTCCCTCATGGAGAGTGTTTCATCCCCTTTTCTTGGTGTTATCACCTCTTTTAGCTTAGGATTTCAATTTTCATGCATCTCCCTCTCTCCCAACCCCTATGAATGCTTAGATTAGTAGTAACTAGTTATATTTCTAGTTGTAGGAGTAATTTAACATTAGGAATTGGTAAAAGAACCAACCTTCTCTAGAGGATGATCTCAATTTGCAAGACCCACATTGTAGAGATCGTCCCATGTTGCCTAAAAAATACATTGATCTTTCATGACCATTCAGAGGGTGTAATTTTTGTGATAATAGTTTTGGCACGCTTGCGGTGGGATAGATAGAGTTAGAGCTTTACATCTTCATTTTACCATTTTGATGTGTTTTCGGTAATTTTCATCCTTAGGAGGCACTTCTCAACACATCTGATGACTCCACTATTTTATCTATACCATTTTTGATCCTGCAAACCGTTCCCTTCTCCTTTCCATTCATTTTCCATGTTTTTTTCTCACATGGATCTCCAAAGATTCTCCCATTTCTCATTTCATTTTCAATCTCCTTCATTTGCAATGCAAGTGGGATGATATTCACAAAACAAACCTTGAAATACTTATCTCTCTTCCATGGAAATGAATATCAATCTCCTATTGATCACATTCATGATATAACGAACCATTGTGCCATTCACAACATTAGAAAGAAAATTTTTTCCTCAAGATTCTTGTTTTATCATTCAGGGGAAAGAAAAATATTGTTACAAAAATTTGGTCCATAATCCATTTCCACAATGGATCATCTAGGTGAACAACTTCACAACTAGTTAAAGGAGAATGTAGATAGTGTTTCTCTTATATAACACCTTAGCAAAATACAATGAGCTTTAATGGAGTATATCTTAGATTTCAACGTCAGATTCATAAGGACCTGACATAGAATTCCTCAAGAATTCAAACCCTCACAAGGTATGGCATTCTTGTATTATTTGAGGTCCTTTGAATTTGATCTAGCTATATTGATTCAAACTCTATGGGGCAAACACTCTTCCTCAAGTTTTATCATTACATTACAAGATGAGAAGATGCTTATTTGGGTTGGACAAAGAAGACCCATCCCCATTGTGTCTACTCTCCCTCACCATCTCAAATTCTCCTTTCCCCTTGTGCAAATAAAGAAAAATTTATGGTTCCATTACAAAAATAGGAAGATCCTTTACCTCCTAGTCCCTCTTTTGATGCTCCACAGGTTTATCATGTCCAAAATATCCCTTATATTTTACAATATCCCCTCCCATCTCCACCCAGGGCATTACCCAACCCTCTTAAACCTTGTCATGATGTTTTCAAGAGTTGTGGTATTTCACATGTTGTCCCATTGCTCTACCCAACCCTTTCTAAACCAAGTTATACTACAAGGTTGGTAGAACGGGATGTTTGTTATGTTTATGGAGAGAAATAACAACCCTTACAACATTACCAACAACGGATCTTTATACAAAATCATGTAGTTATGAAGGGGAACATCAAATCAAGAGAGTAGGAACATGTTTTGAAGCATCATTTAGCTTCCCCAATTGATCAATTCAAAATCCAAAGCTCAAATCATCTTTACCTAAGGATGCAAAAATCAGTAACTTCTTACCAAGGCCTTTATCCAAACAATTCCACCGAGGATGACATTCTCGTATTTGTTAAAGATTGGTGTGACTCAGATTGGGAGGATGAGAACGTGAAAACCATGCAAAAGAGGAGATGAATATCAAAATAGAGCAGGCAGATTTGGAGGAACAACATATTGGAATTGGGGTTGAAGAGAAAGTGTTTTTAAACACTTGTGACAACCATGTATGTGAGGAAGAATGTATGTAGAGTGAGAAATATGTTTAAGTTAAATGCAATGATCCATATTGCCTTGCATGTTCATATCTTACTACACTCTTGGAAGGTTGTAATGATATGTTAGAACATCCTTAGATGCTAAAACCAACCAGCTTAGAGCTTCATGTTGGGGAGGGTGGGTTTGATCTATCCAACTTCTTATTGGAGGATGAGGAAGAGGTTTTAATTGCTAAATCAGAAATAATTGAAGAGGCCGAGTTGCTTGGAGAATCGAACAAGAACAAGATCATTTTTAAGCATACTCCTTGATGAGATGGATGGTGAATTTGAATTTTCCCACTCTTTTCTTAAAGAATAAAATCAGAATGTAAATGTGAATGCTAATGTGCTTGTGTAAGAAGAAGCATGACCAAGTTCAAATCATATCCAGCATCCAAAATGAAGAGGAATGTGTCTTAACCAGCTCCATTCTTGGAGTTGAATCCAAAGAAAATGGGAAAATCACAAGAATTAGTCCATTGGTTCCAAAGGCCCCATGCCCAATCAAATATTTAGCTAGTTTGGAGCCAAAAACAGAGTTGTTACGAGTCATTCTTATTCTAGAGTATGAGGATGAGATACAAAGTTTCAAAGGTCAACATCAACACCTCTCAAATCCAAATGATGAAGAGGTATACATCATTTTTTCAGCTGATACTTTGAGCAATGGGAAGGGAAGATAATCTCAGGACACTTTTCCACTCTCAATAAAGACTATGTTTTTTGCAACACCCATTACATGGTCTAATTTGGTGAGAAAGGAAAGTTATTTCTCCAAACCAATTGTTGGTTTTGTTTATATTCCTTTTATTTTGGTTAGAGTAGGTCGGTGTTAGGTTTTTTATTGCATAACAAGTGCATTTTGCACACTCTACATGTTTCCATTTGGGGCATGTATGATCTTCTATGTTTGTATATAGTTTGTATGCCCTTTGTTTTTGTTGTATAGTCCATTTGGGAGCAGCATTCATGGTAGAAAATCAGATGTTTTGGGGCGTTATTCTTCAGCCAAAGTGCATTCAAATCAATGCCCCTTCCTTAGGAAAATTTAGTTTTGAGATAGTTTAAAAGGCATATCCAAAGCTCCCAAAATCAATTTTAAGAGTATTCCAAGGCAGATCCAGATCATCCCCAAGTCCAAGTAGTGTTTCATACAAATTTAGGGATAAGAATTTCAAGTTTTAGATTAGATTTTCAACTATTCTATGTTGACTCCATGCCCAATGGATGCTTCAAGGCCATTAATCTCTTATCTAATAGGAAGATAACCCCATTGAGTCGCCAAAATGTTGTCCAAAATAACCCCATGGGCTATTTTGACAACTTATCATTTTATTCTTGGACTCACACATGTCAAACAAGGTAAAATTTGGCAAAATTGATCAACACAATGCAAAATCATATTTTGGGGTAGGTTCTAATGTTTCAAGGGCATTCCTCTCTACCTTACTAAGTTCTCATGTTAGGGACTTAACCATTTTTAGAGAAAATGGGGGTTTTGGGGTAGTATTGGCCAAATCATGCTTTCATAGAACATAGAGGGAATAGTTCTATTGTTCCCTCTATTCCCGCTTCTCCACATTCACCGCATAACATAAGGAATCGGGCATGTCGGGTTTTCAAGACACATGCGAAAACAATTCTCTTATTCTAGAGTTCCTTGCTCAACCGTGTTTTCCATAAAAATAAGATATAGGGCACCGACCGCTTTAATCGGTTGCATTGAGCTTGAGGGACCAAGTGGAATACTTCTTCCCTTCCCCTTATTTTCCGCTCGATGACCCACTTTATCCACCCCAATGTAAAAATGATTAAAGAAACCTTTAAAGGTCCTTGGGGAACTCTGTCATGTTCTTCCCGCACTCCAAAATTATGCATGGCCATTTATTTTTCTCCAAAACTCAAATTGCACAAATTCAATCTTTTTGGAAATATCTCACCAAGCACTTCACTTTGGCATCAAGAAATTCAAAAATTGGCAGAGTTAGGAGGGTGAAAAAGGTTTAAAATAGTCCAGATAATTAAAATATAGTTTCAGGTAGCTCAACTACCAAATTTAATGGTGAATGGTGCTCATACCTTCTCCTACAAGCAAAAAGACGTGGGGAAATGGTCTTGCAAGGGCTCTCATGCCTATTTTAAGTAATTTAATGCATTTTTTTAGTGGTTAAAGCTAGAAATTTGAGTTTTCCTCACATTTACCTATTCTCTCTATCCCATCTTCTATATATTGGTAATTTGTGCACATTTGTAAAGGATGGATTCTCTCAATTTGTAAAGGCACCATGCCAAAATGGTTATAAGAATATATATGAGTTACAAACCTTCATTTTGGGCATCTGCAATGCATTTTTGTGCCTTCTTCCACTTCATTGTAATGGATTATGCATATTTCAAGCAATAAAATTTGGTTTTGTGGTTGTTTTCCTACCCTAACTCATTTTATTTGCATTCTTGCCTCTCTTTTACTTTTGTGGTGTGTTGTGCATGTCTCTCTCACTTATAGGTTCCATTTTTTTTTTTTTTGTGTGAAAAGGAAGGTTAAATGCGGTTTTGGGTCTGTGGCACATGTGTCTGCCCTCTCCTCCTTCATTTCCTTCCCACATTTCCCTCATGGATAGTGTTTCATCCCCTTTTCTTGTGTTATCACCTCTTTTAGCAAAGGATTTCAATTTTCATGCATCTCCCTCTCTCCCTAGTCCCTATGAATGCTTAGATTAGGATTAGATAGTTGTATTTCCAAATATAAGATTAATTTAGCATTAGGAATTAATAGAGTAACTTACCTTCTCTGGAGGATGATCTCGATTTACAAGACCCACATTGCAGAGATCATCCCATGTTTCCCAAAAAAAATTGATCTTCCATGACCATTCAAAGGGTGTAATTTTTGGTGAAAACAGGACCATCAAAATCAAATGGATATCTTCCATAATGAAAAAGCTAGCACCACTCTCCTTGGAGTCACTAATGATATCTTTCCAAGACACCACACAAAGGTCTTTCACATTAAATTGGATATAAAAATTACTTAGAATATAAGTCCTCATCATCAAAACATAGCCAAATGTCAAACCACCCGACAAAATTAAAAAAAAAAACATAAAATCATATAAAATCCAAAACCTCAACAAGCACATTAAGGTCTTGCTTTCACATGTATATTCTTTCATTTCCATCCATCCTCATGCACATCACCCATCATTTTCATACTTTTTATGCACTTTAGATTAGTTGGTTTTGACTCGTGAGGTAATAGTCTCTATTGTAGTCATTTGACCTTAGTCTTTCATTAGCTTGGTAATAAAGAATGATTGTCCTTCTAGAGATCCTATCACTATCATACACTTAATAACATTTTCATGAAGATGCCAGGTGTATCCATTGACACTATATTTTTTTTCAACACCATCACTTTTGCATCCTTACATCGAAATTAGTGTTAGAATATTTGGAGAGAGAAAGATTTTAGAAAGAATTGAATACATAAAGAAAAATGCGAGTAATCGAAATGCACACATTATTCATTGTGTTCATGTCCTTTTATAATTTGAGAAATGTTTACAAAATAGTTGAAGTGATTACAACCTTTTTTTGGTCAACACATAACTAATATTAACATAACGCTAGTTTATAAGCCATATATTCTATTAGCCCCTCTTACGGCTTACACTATAAAACATATTGATAGAATATTAAGGTAATAGAACCAAATAGAATCACACATTATTCATAAGATTCCTCTCTAAACACAACACTTTCACTAGGTAAAACTCCATCGAGTTTCCTCCTAAACCTCGTAAAAGTGTAGTTCCCGAGCTACCAAATTCTACCTCCTAAACTCATGAATTACAAAATATCTCAAATTGTTGTACACCATCCATACTAAGTTACTCCCATAGTAATCCATCAAGTTGTCTCATGACCCTCGTAAGGGTAAATTATGGACATCCACAGACTCCCAACTATCTGGGCAGCCATCCATTCCGAGTTTTACCTACACTAGATCCCTTATTGTCTTCAAAGTGTGAGGCTTTTTTTTAAATACACATTCTCTATTAGTGAGTTCATCACTTTCAATATCCAATGAATTTTCAACAAAGGTAAATTGACTTCATTTGATTTCCAAGAATGAAATTTGAGGCCAAAATATTTATCTAATAGAATTTTCATTCTCAAACAAAATACGTTAGAAAGTAACCATTTCCCAAAATATAGAATGACTCATAAATTAATGTAGCAAGATTCTAAAAACTCATTTTTATTTTTAAAATAAAACAAAGGAAACTATACCAAGCATGTTTGTGCCCTAAACAACCGGATGTGATTGAAAATTGACAAATTGTGTACCCTAACAGAGAATGACCTTCTCACAATTACAAATTATAAAAATGGATTATTGTATTTTATTTTATTTTCACTAGCTACCTTTGAAACTCACATTTTTTCCTCTTTCTTGTGATTTTGGAATGTGTGTTCTGTAAAAATCATGCCCTAAATCACGTTTTTCTCGGTTGCATTATACTAATCATGTTTTACCCTTAAAATGTCTTATTTTTATGCCCTAACCGCATAAACATCCCCAAAACATTCTTCAAAAATGTTAAATTCCTATTTTTGTGCACTATCACTTCTAAATACCTTAAAATTTGTATAAAAACACAACCAAAATTGTGCCCTTGAATGGTGTTTTCATAGTTTTTTTCCTTTCTTTTTCACATTTTTACAATGGAATCAACTATGTTTTATCATTATATTCATTATGATTTCCCTTAAAGCTGAAACTGGGTCATTATCTACCCTTTTAATGAAATTTTCTACCCTACATTATTACTCGTTGCTCTATGATATTACTCTTGCATATAGCATTCGAATCGGATTTTTCTTTTTGTGCACTAATGGGATGTTTGAACTTCTTCCCTTCTCTTTCTCATTGTTTTCCCTTCTCTCGATACTAGTGATAGAATATGGAAGAGACAAAGAATAAAGAAATAATATAACATACAAAGAACTAATGAAGAGTAACTAGAATGCACAAGTTATTCCTTGTGTATTCATCATTTTATTATGTGAGAGATGGTTATAAAATGGTTATGTGATTACAACTCTTTATTAGTTAACATTTAAATAATATTAACATAATACTAATTTATAAGCATTATATTTTGATAATTAGTGGTTCTTAACCCCTTATCAAAAGAAATCAAGAGAGCTCAATATCTTTTCAAAAACAAAAGGAAAAAATAAAAAGTAAAATAATATTGTCACTCTCTCTAGGGTGTCTCCAAGATCTCTTTTGGGGCTATAGATGCCTAAATGAAAGTAGATAAATAAAGCAAATAGAATCAAATACATCTTTTTCAAGGCTATAAATTCTTGATTGGTAATGGATAAATTATGAATTACCTTTCGCACAATAGTCACACTCCTTTAGTCTATTTTTTATCTTGAAATTTATTCCTTTGGCTCATTACTTGTTTGCTTCCAATCTTCAAATCATTTTTCATATACATCCATAACACTCACACTTGTCTTATGCTTTTCTTAGAACATCCATGAGAATTTGTTACCTTTTATAATGGTGGGGGAACCTTTTTCTCATTGCAACAATCAATCTTATACCAAGGTTCCTTTATCTATCATTTAATTATTTTCCACTTTTTCATCCCATGTCATGTTAGGGCTACCTACATCCGAAATCAACTATCACTTGAGGTAGGATGTTGTACATAATCCTTCACTTGTCACTTTTATGAAAATTGTCAATCAATTTTTTCAATCACTCAATGATCAACCAATATGACCAAATAGTCATCCAACTTGTGAAATTAGCCTATCAATCCCTTCATGATAATTCGCTAAAGTGACTCATCAATCAACATTTTTAGGTCCCTATCTATTCATTCAATCATCCAAGTCACCTTTCATATATCTTTATTCAGGGTGAATCATCAAATATCCATTGCATGCATCCTTTCTAGGGTAAAATCATCCAATCCATCTTGCATGCATCCTTGTTAGCGTTAAATCAATCCAATCCCACATATGCAATACTTTGGCCATCTAGTTTGATGAACCCCATCTCGTATTCAGATTTTAAATGAAATACTTTTACCTATACCACACAACTGAAAAGGGGACAAAAGTACCAGTCTAGAAAAAATACACCTTTAATTTTTAAACATCACATATTCCAAAATCCAAAAAATTCAAAATTCAATAAAATCCCCCAAAACATTGTATAACTCCAAAATTATATCTAGTGCTCAAGCATGTGGTTATGAATAGGTGAAACATCATCAACATCTCACCAACCAATGACATTATTTTCCATTCATGTCTCCCCATCATATAACATTGTTTGGGAAAATAATGGTTGGTTTTGTCATTTCTCTAAACATATCATTCCCCCATCCATCTCTCTTTGGGGAAAACCATTTCTCTTGTCTCAATCCTACATCATTTTGGTAGTAAACATAGAAAAACATAAAAACATTAAAAAAATGAAAAATCTAAAAAATGTCGAAAAAATACCTAAAATCTTAATTAATAATCAACCAAGTGGTTATGAATAGGTAAAACACCATCAACATGTAACCAAAAATGACATCATTTTTCATCCAAGTCTCCCAACATATATCATTGTTTATGGCAAAGCATGGCTCATGTTTCATCTCTCGAATGTATCGGTCCCCCATCCATCTCCCTTGCATGTATCCTCATTTGGGGCAATATCATTTCCTTTGTCTCTATCCTACATCATTTACATATTAAATAGGACAAAAATAAATACATTCATTAAACAATTTTTGGTTTGAGTGTGTTTGGGTGTGTTTTCTTGTGCTTGTTTGTTTGTTTATTTTCTTAATTATATTACATTGTCTTTACTTTTGAGTCACCATATAACATCTTACAAACATTGGTATTATGGTTTTTCATATCATAGTACTTATTGTTGTATGATAACATTGTTATCCCAAATTTACCCCCAGTTAATTTGGATAACACATAAAAATGGACTTAGCTAATTTGAACAGGTTTGGGATGGTTAAATGGCTATCAAATTACATTGCCCAAAAACATTGGGTGTTGGTTTTCAAAAACAACATAAGCCTATTTCATTTACCATGGGTTCGCATGGAACTTAGTGTTCCGGGTTCTCCTAACCCATGAAACAAAGGAGCTCGGTCAAAGACTTAGGTGGGTTTAACTTAAACCTGCAGGACATTGAAAAGCCACAGTACAAAGGAAAGCAAGAAAACACATGTTAGAGGATCAACATTTCAGGAGGGCTACATGTCAACATTCTAGATATTTTTAAGGTGGTCGGTTCATCTGGACTCCAAGTCCCCGTGAGTTAATCACGCTTTATATTTTTTCGGGTCCGCATAGTCAAACAAGGTCAAATGAAAGGTGGTGGGCAACTTCAAAGCCAAAAAAATTCTAAGTCCTCGAGACTTAGAAGTTGTGATGCGAAGAGCTACGTGGAAAAACCTAATGGTTTTCCTTTCACAGAATAACAAATGCAAAGGCCCATCGAATCACGCACAAGCATGAGGAAGGCAATCTGACAAATCCTCACACACACGGAAAACATGGAGCTTTCTCATTGGCTCACATTTCACAATTGTTAGTGGATTTAAAATAAAAGTCCGACAATGTATTAGGGTGTGGATATTTCCCATTGGTTGATGGTTCATGTATGTCGAGGGCAAAAATCAAAAGTAATGACATGCAAAGTGCATGGATCTTTTCTATTGGCTCACACTTCACAAAGTGGTCGACCAAAAGGCAAAATTGTGAAGAAACATGGTTGTTTCTTATTGGCTCATGTTTCTAGGGGACTAACGGGGTCTGACATTACGAAGAGGCATGGGACTCTCTCATTGGTCCACATGTAACAAGATCTAAAAATGGGGTAGAAGTGGAGCTAAGGATAGTCTATCAGTGCGAAGCAACATGGTAGGGACTTATTGGTCCATATTTTTTTAATATGGTAGACCTTTTTTAGATCAAAGTAAGGCTGAGGAAACAAAGGGAAAGGACATATGGTAGACAGGGAAGTAAGAGCCATATATTACAAACTAATGGGAGACTGAAACTTGGAAAAAGGTGAAGCAAGAACACATTAGCAAAGATTAATCCCCGAGCCAATCAAGAGTTGTCACGTGTCAAAATTATGTGCTTCCCAACTGGTTAAAACTTTAAATGGCCATATCTTTTGATCCCGAGCTCCAAATTAGACAAATATTATATTGTTGGAAATCTCTCCTCAATCCCTTCAACTTGAAATAATCCAAATATGATTTTAGTGTCTTTTGGGGATCAAAATGGAAAACACATCTTTTGAGGTAGAAGATTGTTTTAGCGCAATCGATCAAATCAAGTAGCTCAACCACCAAAATTGATGAAGCATGGCTTCATTTCCTTCGTAGGATGTAATAGACTGAATGATGGCTTTATAAGGTGCCCATGTGCTTTGTAAAAGACTTGAATGCAAAATTTTGGTGGTTGCAAGTCCAAAAGACATGCTCTCTCTCTCTCTCTCTCTCTCTCTCTCTCTCTCTCTCTCTCTCTCTCTCTCTCTCTCTCTCTCTCTCTCTCTCTCTCTCTCTCTCTCTCTCTCTCTCTCTCTCTCTCTCTCTCTCTCTCTCTCTCTCTCTCTCTCTCTCTCTCTCTCTCTCTCTCTCTCTCTCTCTCTCTCTCTCTCTCTCTCTCTCTCTCTCTCTCTCTCTCTCTCTCTCTCTCTCTCTCTCTCTCTCTCTCTCTCTCTCTCTCTCTCTCTCTCTCTCTCTCTCTCTCTCTCTCTCTCTCTCTCTCTCTCTCTCTCTCTCTCTCTCTCTCTCTCTCTCTCTCTCTCTCTCTCTCTCTCTCTCTCTCTCTCTCTCTCTCTCTCTCTCTCTCTCTCTCTCTCTCTCTCTCTCTCTCTCTCTCTCTCTCTCTCTCTCTCTCTCTCTCTCTCTCTCTCTCTCTCTCTCTCTCTCTCTCTCTCTCTCTCTCTCTCTCTCTCTCTCTCTCTCTCTCTCTCTCTCTCTCTCTCTCTCTCTCTCTCTCTCTCTCGAGCTATATATTGTAAAACCTTTCATTTTGAAAAGATGGACATTCTGATCTGTAAAGGAACCATGTCAAAATGGTCTCCCAAGTAGCTATGAACTTTGAGCCTTCATTTTGGCCTTTGTAGATGATTTCTTGCCTTCTGTTTCAACTATAATGGATTGTGCATATTTTAAGCAATGAAAATTTGTTTTGTGGCATGTTTTGTTTACCCTAGCTCATTTTTATTTGCAATCTTGCCTTCCTTTTACTCTTACAAGTGGATTGTGCATATTATTTTCATTTGTAGGCCCCATTTTGATTGTGTTCAATGTCTATCACCCTTTTCTTGGTGTTATCACCACCCTTTTAGCTTAGGATTTCCCTTTCTGCATCTCCTTCTATCCTTGGTCCCTTGGCATGTTTAGTTTAGGATTTTCTTTCAACATTAGGAGTAGTTTTAGCATTAGGAATAGGTAGAGGAACCGGCCTTCTCTAGAGGTCTATCTCAAGCAAAGCAAGTCCCACAACTTGGAGACAGTCCCATGTTGCCTCAAAATCCCTGAGTTGTCTATGACTCAAGGTAGGGTGCAATTTTGAGCTCCAACGAATATCAAATAAATGTTTTTGAGAACCATATCAATGTGCAAGAAAATTTGCATCCCCTTGTACCATTTCCCCATCCCATTATCTTCTATCTACATTTTCCCTTGATCTTATATCTAACATCTTATATCCTCTTACCCACATTATAGTCTTCAACATATTCTTCTATCCTATCAACCATCCATTCTAGAGGCATTTGTTTTTGAAATAGTCATCCAACTTAAGAATTTGATTCATCAATCCCTTCCTTAAATCTACTAAAGTGGCTCATCCATCAAAATTTCCAAGTGTTATCCATCTTTTGAAATCATCTCTTTGATCCTTTCACCGAAACCATTGAGCTAGCATATCGCTTAACATTTTCGTGTCCATGTTTATTCCTTTTTTCCATGTCCCTAGAAACATCTCCTTCCACCATGATCTTTCCTCCTATTTTTGAGATTCCATACCCTTCTTCTATCACCACACAATCTCTCAAGGAGGTATCATCCTATCAATCTCCTCATTCCTTTGATTCGTCCCATCATGTTTACTACTTTCTTTGAAATGGTGTCACTAACATTACACCCTCCTAAAGAGGGGCATATATAAACACCCTAAATCCACCACATTAGATGTACTATAAAGGCACGTGCAAATCATATTAATTTCCTTCTTCATTTATTAATTAATGATGTTCCATTAATCAATTAGATTCCTCCTTCGGATACTAATTAACGATCTTTCATTAATTAAAATATTGTCTATTTGTTAATTACTAACACATTATTAATAAACATGAATTGCCCCTTCTTTTATTAACTAATGAATCTTCATTAATTAGATCCCGCTTCAAATCACCTCTAAACCTCATTAATTTCATCTAAATGTCTCTCAAATAGCTCCTACAAGCTCAATTTAGGCATATTAATTAATTCCCAGTTTATTAAATAAGCTCTCTTTATCCCCATCTAAGTCCTATGGAGCATTAATCCCATTTAATTGTTCTTAATCCTACTCAACCAAGCATAATCCATCTCTATTAACCACATTCACTAAAGTGAACCAATCTCCCCAATCCTAAACCTATATAATGAACTCTCCTAGAGTGCATTCAACACACTTTGTCTATCTTGAGACCTTGGTACTTTTTCTATCAAGGGAAATTGTATCTTCCAAAAATGACATTTTTCACGCCTTTACTTGTCATTTGAGAAGAAACCATTTTATTAAAGAACAAAGAGGAGATCTATATATGGCTCATGTTAATTTGCATGGGCCTATTGCTTCATCAAAATGCCCATCCTAAGCAACCAACATTGCTCTTACCTTGCACATTATTTCAACACGAACTTTCACATATCAAAACCAAATATTAGACGGTGAAACTAGGACTTAACACCAAGTAAATCCTAATATGTTATGAATACAATAACATCAAGATAAAGCAAAAAGATAACATAAATTGCATAAACAAAACATGAATATGTGAACCTTCCTTGATTTTGGATTTACCTATGATGTGTGGATCTCTTGTTAAACCATTGCAAGATGAAGGTAGAAATTGGTTGTTTATGAGGGGGTTTTGATTAATCAAGAGGCCCATCCAAATCAGCCTAAGCCATATTTGGATCTCCTCTTTATTCTTCAAAAAATGGGTTTCTTCATATGAGAAGTAAAAGTAATGACAAGATGTCTTTTATGGAAGACAATGTGTCCCTTGATAGACAAAGAAGGTCTCAAGATAAATAGAGAGTTTTGAATACACTCTAGGGAGTTCATCATATAAGGTTAGGATTGGGGAGATTGATTCACTTTAGTGAATGTGGGATAATGGAGATGTAGAGTGACTTGGTTGAGTAGGATTAAGAGCAATTAAATAGGATTAATGCTCCATAAGACTTAGATAAAGAGGGCTTTATTTATAAATTAGAGGGTGATTAATATGCCTAGATTATCTTGTAGGAGGGTAAGTGCACCAAGTTGGGGGACAATTAAGTGGACATCAAACCACGAATTTTACATTAAAAACATCAAATTTAGTCTTCCGCGGACTTGAACCATGCCGAAAAGTAAAAACTATGTCATAAAAATGGTACCATTACATAGGGGAGACTGTTATCTTTGTAGAAATATTGATTTTAAAGTGAATAGAATAGGATAAATATCATTTTATAATTTTTTACTAATAGTAGGTCTTTAAGACACTTTTTCCTGTGAATTTTTATGTCTACGTTTAAGACTAAAATTTGTTTCACTTATCAGAATGTGATAAAACTTATACCATCCCAACCGTGGTGAAATTATATACATGTTCAAAAAAAAATTATTTTATTTCAATATTTTTGATAAAGTTATGGCGGGAAAAACGGAAAGTGCTGATTTTCTTTATGTTTTCATACCACTTTCACGGAAAAAATCATAAAAATAAAATATTACTCAAAAATACAAAATAAAATCCATCCCAAGATAGATAGTGGCATATAACTTTTCACCAAAGGAAAAATATATATATCAATTTTTGGTCATCTAAATTGTGGGCAAACGGACTATAATCTTATCGGCGTTTTTAAAAAAAAAAATACCAAGTAATTGAATTTTGAGTGTTTAATATAGTTAATCTTGTCCATTTTTACAAAAATTAGTATTTTAGAAACTAGATTCTGGATGCTACGATTCATATTAATATAATTTTGTCTAATTTTGAGTGTATGTATTGCTAATAATCCCTACAAGTTGATATTATGTTGTTATTTGTATGATGTCCACGGATGACCCTATATTTGTCCATCAACTTCCCGCACTTACCCAGAGCTATTTGAGTTTTTTTTTAGAGAAAAATAATGAGGGTTAGAGGTGATTTGAAGCAAGATTTAATTAATGAAGAGTCATTAATTAATAAAAGAAGGAAAATTTTAGTTAATTAATAATGAGTTATTAATTAACAAACGAAGAGGATTTTAATTAACGAAAGGTCATAATGAGTACAAGGAGAGATCTATTAACTAGTGGGAGGTCATTAATTATTAAACAAAAAGGAGATTAGAGTACATCTAATGAGGTGAATTTAGGGTGTATACAATCCATAACACAACTTGATGCATACAAGTCGACTCAACAATTACAATTGTGGGTTAGGTGAATCTTCATTGGCTTCTTTCATACACACAAGGATGTTATAATTGAAAGTCCAAATATTACACAAACGCTACATTTTTGCAAATGAGACTATGTTAAAGCTTCCCAAGTGAATCATCACACTTTCTTAAATGAACTTGGATAACCTTGTAGTTTCTCAAGCATATGTGCACCATTGAGATGAACATCTACTAAGTAATGCAAACCTCGAGAAGTGACTTAAGTGATACCATGTACAAAAGAAGTGACTCTACAAAATTAAGAATGATGTGAAGTAATTGTTTTGAAGTCTCTCGATCTTGAGCCAAGCATTTAAAATGCCATGTCATTCATATGAAGATGTATGCATACCATGGAGATGTCATGATACATGTTAACCATCCATTTTTGTGTAGGGCCTTTCTTGTTAATAGAAAAATAGGAAATCAAGGTAAATTTGAGAAACAATAAAATTTGGGGAAATTAATGAAAAAATATGAAATTAGTTAAGATTGGGGAAATCAAAATATAATTAGCAAAATGTGAATAATTAGAGAGAAATTAGGGTAAATTTGGAGAAATTATAGTAAAATTAGGGAAATTAGAGTTAAAATAAGGTACATTTGGGAAAATTAAATTTTGGGGCAAAGGGTTAAACAAGGAAATTGAAAATTTTAGTGATATAGGGTAAAACAAGGGAAATTATAGTAAAATTGGGTAAATACAACAAAAATTGGATTGATAATGTCCTTTTAATAAAATAGTTTTCTTTTATTTTGATATTTTTTCATTCCAAATGTTTTTTTTTTTTTTTTTTTTTTTAAATTGTATATATATTTAGGTAAGTCTTATAAACCAATCTATAAAAGGAAATTTGAGTAAAATTTAGGAAAGAAATACAAATATTAGAGAAATTAAGGTAGAATTAGGAAACCGAGATAAAATTAGAGAAATTAAAAACTTTGGTAAAATATGGGACTTTAGAAAATTTATAATAAATTGGGGAAATTATGATAAAATTGAAGAAATTCGAAAAAATAGGGAAATTAGTGAAAATTGGGGAAATTAGAGTGAATATGAGGAAATACAACATTTTAGGAAAATTATAAAGTAATTAGAGTAATGTATATGTTAGAAAAGATTAGTTTGTGAATGTAAGAAAATAAACAAATTGTCTTCCTATGTTAATCTTCTCAACAATACCTCAGATTGAGCAAGAGATGGAAAGGGGGAGAATCAATACCTGCACTTACCAATCGAATGCAATGCTCCTCCTTTGTTGTGTTGGATTTGCTCATGGATGGTGTTGATTGCTTGATTTTGTGGAGACACTTGGGCAACACCTCCCTTGATTTGTTTGGATTGTTTGATGAAGGATTGATGGATTGATAGATTGGATTGAAGATGGATTGATTGAAGATAAATGGCAGAGATTTGTTATGGATTCTTCCTCCTTGCTCTCATGGAGGAGGAGAGCTAAATTTATAGTTTTTGGTAGGGAGGATGGATGGTGAGGATTGATCCAAGTGGGATGAGGATCAATGGTTGGAAATTGAGGAGAGGATTGGAGGATTCTAGAATGGAGAATTATAGATTTTTTGAGAAGTCTCCATTGAATTTAAAATTCAATGGAAGAAGCCTTTATTTGAATTTTAAAATTCAATGGAGGGAAGAGTTTAGAGAGGCTTCTAGAAATAGAAGCCTCTAGATTTAGAGGTAGAGAATATGATTAGTTTAGGATTAGATTAGATTAATAAGATGATTAGGGATGTGATTACATGGAGAGGCTAGGTGTAGGGTAGGTGTAGAGTAGGTGGGTAGGTGGGTGTAGGAATATTAAATTCCTAGAAAATGATAATAAGGATTAAGGTGGGATAATGGGATATAATAATGAATTAAAGGGATTAATGATGAAATGATGGGATATTAGATAAATGATTAAATTAATTAGGATAAAGGGTATCTGTGGTATTTTGAAATGGATTAATTAGATAATAATGATGTTAAGATATTTGTGGGAGTTAATTATGTCGATATTTTTAGATGCTACAAGTAAAATTGTGGAAATTCAAAAATTAGGGAACACAAGAGAGAAACTAATATACATTTGATAAAGATCATTGAAAAAAGGACTATGGAAAGTGATGGCGTTCTCCTTCTACTCTAACCCTAGCAGCGGCGGTGCGACAGGCTGGACTATGCAAAATGGCTCACGCGCGGCCTTAAGGGTTCAGCTTACTGATGGCACGGGTCTCCCATTTCAAGCACATAATAATTTGAGGGTCCTTAACTCCACCACTTTGGTGTGCATGCGGAGGCAGATCATGGGCCGGTGAACTGGTTGCTCATTTCCCCCAACACAATGCTTTTCCGACTGTGCAGATGCACACCTCATGTTGACTACTCAGGATTTAAAAATCTCAATCAAAAAAATCTTGGGTATTACTCTTTGCCTCCAAACTCATAGACTTATTTTTGGATTCGAGATGCAGCGTATGATTTCTCTTAAACTGGGTCTCAAACTTGGTTCCTTTGGCCTCTCTTTTGCGGGAAAATGCTTTAGATGAATCCCCTCTTATCACCTATGGGATAACCCAGGATTCTACGATTTATATGGTGGGATTCTTAAAAGGAGGAGCTAAAGCTCGCAGCACGACAACCTTCAAGGAAGCACTGTTCAAAAATGTTTCCTCTCCTCTCTGCACGAGGTTCCCCTTCCTGAAATTACCGGTTCCTAATTCCTAAAGTTCAAATCTAACCTGGAAAAAAATGCACTCATTTGCAGATTCAATGGTGTTTGGCCTTCGACAAATGCTCTTATCCAATGGGTTCACTCCAACTGACCAAAAATTGTGACCATTTTTTCTGCAAGAGGCTTCTTCATCATATTGTTCTTGCACAAGAAGATTATCAAAGAGCCTTGAACGAGGGCCCGTGGTTTTAGGGTTCGGTTGGGTTGTTCACCACCCCTTGGTTCCCTCACTTTGACCCGTGCTCTTATTCCATTTCACGAGTTCCTGTTTGGGTGAGGCTTCAAATCTCCCTCTCCATTTTTACCTTGCAACGGAGGAGATTGGAAATTGTTTAGGGAAATTTATAACTCTGATGACACAAGATTCCATGGAGGGTTGCTCACTTTTGTTAGAATTTGTGTCGAGGTTGATCTAAGCAAAGGACTTCCGGAAAAAATAACCCTCAAGATGGGTGATTTGTCTCATGTTCAACCCCTTGACTATGAAAATACGGCTTTCAGATGCAGAAATTGCAGGACGTCAAGCCACCTTCAGTCTTCCTACCCTCATAAGAAAGCCCAACCTGCAAAGAAAAATCCTTCCAAGTATTGGAGCCCCCCTGACCTTGATGAGGACTCAGACTTAGACACGGATGTCCAGGATGCTAAGAGTTTTGATCCTCCAGTCGAGGCTCAACCTACTCTTGTTGATTTAGGTGTTGCGTTGGATCAACATGTAATGTCACCATTCAGGGGAGAGATCCAATCCGGAATCAAGAGACCTCACGAATCTGATCATTCGACTTAGGAAAGATGTTCCCTTCCCTCTGAATCAAGAATCACTGACGGACAACCCTCTGGTTTTGGCCATACAGAGTACGCCTGGCTCAAGAGGAGCATTTTACGGAAAATTAGTAGTTGGTGCGAACGAAGAAGGGAAAGAAGGGCAGCTCTGATCCCATAGCATCTTTTCCCTCTTTCCCTTCTTCTGTCTATTTTTTGTTACCATTCAGTGGTATCCACTTCTTCATTTGGCAGCTCTATAGGGGCTTCATCTTCTCTTCTCTTCTTTTTTATTCTCCTTGTTGCTTTCAGTTTTAGCTGTAAGTTTTCTTCTTTCTCTTCTTCTCCATTGGGTTCGTTGTTGACTTTGTTGCTGAGACAACTTCCTCTCTAGTTGTTGTGGTTTCTTCTGCTTTCTCCCTTGTGTTGCTTGGGATTTCTCCTCTTCCTTTTCTCTTCCTCTCTCTTCAAGTGTTTAAGGTCAGGCCCTTTCAAAACCCATACTTTACCCTAATTCAAAAATATATATACATTTGATAAAATTAGGATAAAATTACGGAATTAGAGAAATTAGTGAAAAATAGTGATTAGGGTATAATTGAGTAAATGTGAAAAAATGAAAATTAGAGAGAAGTTAAAGTAAACTTTGGAAAATTGTAGAAAAATTAAGAAAATTGTAGACAAATAAGGAATTAATAAAAAATGGGGAAGTTAGTGAATATTAAGATTAATCAAGGTAAATTAAAATATGATTCGGAAAGATGAAGGAAATTGGGAAATTAGTTTACAATGGCAAAAAGGGGAAATTATTGAATACTGGGATTAATTAGAGTAAATTGAAGTATAATTAGAAAGACGAAGGAAATTGGGAAATTAGGTTACATTTGGCAAAAATAGGGTAACATTTAGGAAATTGGAAAAATTAGTGAACATTTTGGAAAATCTATGAAATTTTAAGTAAATTAGAGTAAAAGTGGATAAATTAGAAAATTTAGGGAAATATGTAGAAACTTGGGGAAAATAAGGGAAAATACGGAAAATATGATAAAATAAGCAAAGATAGATCAAAGTGTAAAATTAAGGTAAATTAGTGAAGTCTTGGGTATTTATACAAAAGACATTAAAAATTGACACATGTGAATATGTTTTAGATAGATGTGTGACTATTGTATAGTTCTTTACATAAAATTTATGTCACATAAATATTGCATAAAAGTCTTTTTTTTAACTAATATGTATATTTTAATAAATGGAGTTAGACTATATAAATTAATAATATAATTACAACTACAAATTAGGTTTAATTTTAAATTTTATTTTACAATTATAATGACTTTTTTAGATAACTATTATTCATCAAGTCTCCGAATATTAGTATATTTAGATAATCTTATAAATTATAATATTGTGATCATTATAGCAACAATGAAGAGGGAGACACATTTCATTGTATTTTATGGTAGTGAAATTTCTAACAATGACTCTTGTAAACTACCATTATTCATTCAAGTTTTTATTATGTTGATAGGGATTCTATAATGGTAAGTGTTGAGGGTTGTAATCTTCGTGCGTAAATAATTAATTATGGTATTAAATTTGACATCAATTTGAGTGTCACGTGATAGTTTACATCTTATATTAAACACCCACTTCATAATTACATAAAATTTCTTCTTTTCGCTTTGAGAAGTTAATACAAAAATTGTAATATCTTCCCATAAGGTAGAATTTGGAATCCTTTATCCGCAAAAAATTGAACACGACACATTGGTATAGTTAAATTAATGTTAATAAAGTCAATATAAAATTTTAAGAGAAAGTAATAAAGTAATCAATAAATATAGTATACTAAAATAATAAAAATAACAACCTTAAAATTGATATTTATTAATAATTTTTATATAAATAAATTTAAGATATCTATATTATTTTTAAAATATCCTTTAAAAAACATAAAATTATGATTGAAATACAAATACACTATAACCATAGTAATTACGCTGAAGGCATTTAGTAGTGAGATGAGACTGTCAAGCTGGGTCTAACAACATTCAAAGATCCAACGGTGGAGAAAGCTTGTTAGAATATTCGTGTTTACCAAAAAAATGTATACAATTTTGCGGACATTTTCCACCCAACTCGTGGGCACTCTATTGGTGGTGTGGTTCAGGGGTCTTCACAACACTTGATCCAGGATCTAGATGGCTCGGTGGCGTTGAGTAAGAGGGCTCGACAAATTGATCCTGCAAAGGAGTCAGCAGTGGGCTCGACTGTTTTATTTTGCACAACCCAAGACAACTCGGCCGCTCAATGCAAGAATGAACTCACCCAAGCAGCTCCATATGAGCTACAATAACCCTTCAACTCGTTTAAAGAACCAAATGGCTCGGTGGTGGAAGGCCGGACTTCGGCCTCAATGCGTGGTGCAACTCACTGCCAATGTAAAGGCTCGGTGCGAGCTCGGGAGACAGAGGTGGCTCACCCAAAGCCACAACCAGCAAATAAAAAATGTCAAACTCGCCAATGTGGGCTTAGCCACGTAACACGTCATTTACCTTCCTGTCGGTCGTGGTTAATGCGGTGTGGATTATGAGGTCACGCGCATCACGTGGTGTGCGGAAGTTTGGCGTGGCGATCACATTCAACAGACCGTAATATGTCTCCTAGCCCTTTAGATAGTACCTTGCACCAATCAACTTCTGTATACACAAAGTAATCCGCATACAACACGTGGACAACTTAACTGGTTAAGTAAAATAAATAAAAAATAATATAACATGATGTTGAGGAAAAATATTTCAATAGTGTCTAAACTAACATTTGTTATAGAATATAATCATGAAATATTTGATAGTTGTCTAAACTTTATTCAATAATTTTGTAAAGTAGTCAATGACGTAAAATTTATAGCAAATATTACAACATATTTATGAGTATTTGATTAATCTCTTTTAATATGTTTTTTTGGTTTGCTTGTTTGTTTGTCTCAAAACAATTAAAGAGAAGTGATACTAACAAAGATTAAAATAATTTAAATCAAAATTTACTTCAATTTTTTAAAAAATAATTAAAATTCTAATATATTTTAAGTTCTTTTGTTAGTAAGGTTTAAAGATGAAAACCCGGTAATAATAAATTTAGATTATTTTTGTAAAATAAAAAAACTTTTTATATAGTATTAAATTTACCTATTTTCCTATCCTTTCTCCCCACTTTTGTGAGTTTCTAGGGAGGAGGAGATTGTGAGGCAAGTAGGAGAATAGAAGGTTGTAAAATGTTTGTTTTTGGCAAATATAGCGACGACCGGATCGAATGTCCAATTAAGCTCAAATGGCGCTCACATGAATGATGTGAATGAGATCGAAACAATAAAGTGGAGCACATATATCATGTATTATTTGGGTCTTCCAATTTGAGCATATATATCATGTATTATTTGGGTCTTTGAATCCTACTTTCACATTTCCACTTCATCTTCACCCCTCTTCCTTTGTTATTCTTTCTCTCCCTCAAATTTGACTCCTCTAAAAGATCCCCTTTGGCATTTCCATCGTACATTTCACGTACGATTGCTAGTTAACTAGTCATGCATCAAAATTAAATGTTTAAATACACTACTCTTTTTTTTTTAAGAAATTGAGATTTCTAACATTACTTACCTAAACACATTAAACTCAAAACCGGGGCAATCCAACAAGGGTGTGGTGCTCTATTGTCCTCCTCTCAATTATAAATAATGACCACAATCAATGCATATTATTTTCATATGAATGTTTCCTTTAAAAAAAATTATTTTTTATTTTTTAAAGAATAAAAGATCATTTAAATGTGTCCTTGTCCAGTGTGCATGCAAATTATTAATAAAAAGGGAATTGTCTTTTTACGTACAATATTAGTATAATAATTAGTGTATTCCTTTTATGAAGTATTTTTGGATAAAATTATGTAGACAAATTTTTAGATCAACATTATTAGAATGAGAATGAAATAAGTAGTACTTTTTGCACAAATTTCCAATTAAATAGTAATAAATGGTGTCAATCTAAGTGCATTAATGTCTAAGGTTTGTAATAAAATGAGCTCCCAGCTCTAACATTGGTCAATATATTACAATTTTTACACCTCTCCAACTACCACTAAAAACACCTCTCAACATAATAACTTTACATAACATTATTATTATATATAAATTTACATAACAATTTTATTATATAGTATTTATATAATAATTAATTATAAAATTTCAAACATATTAATATACATCATTATTTATGATTTACCTATTTAAAAATTCACTTATTTTAATAACATTCATTTGTTACCTGATGCCATTATTAATAGAAATTTAGTTAAAAATTTCAAACAAAACATTTTTTCTTACTACTTACAACATTCCCTATTTATTAAATTTATAAATATTAAATCTTAATTATATACGTTCTTGCTAGTTATTTATAAGAATGACTAATTTTGAATTTGTTATTTTTAAAATATCATAAAATAGATTTTTTTTTTTTTTATGTGTAAGATATTTCAGAGTTATAACTTTCAAATCCTACTTTTTCTAATTTTCTAATCAACGATTTTTAAAATCCAAATGAGGGTTTATTTATTTTAAAATTAAGATTTTTTAATTTAGAGATTGCTAATTTTAGAGTTAACATGTACATGTACTCATTTTGAAAGAGTTTGTTGGTTTTGAAATTAGCGGTTGTAAATAAAAATTCTAGGAAGTCGTTGCATTATTTACACAAAATCAATGTAAGCATTATATTGTTTATTCAATATATAAAAACATTGAAAGAAATCAGTCGCAATGTTTTTTATTTTGGATTTTTTAATATATTTTATGGATTAAAACTTTCAATACTTTTTTAAAATGTTTTTATTGATTAGTGATAAAAGGTATTGTTAAGTTAATTACATTAATGTGTCGGGTTCCAAAAATATTAGGAAGGGGCTCTAAACTCTATCATATATTATAATTTTTTAATTGACTTTTCAACGTAAAAAGAAAAAACTTCATGATTGTCAAATGGACGTCAAATTAATATCCGTTATTAAAATATTACCAACTTTCAATTGGCTTGTCAAAAAAAAAGTGTGTCAAAAACATCAAATTTAAATTCATAATTAATTGTTTTTCCATGGACATTATACCACCCCACCCCCACTCCCACTTGTCATTGTGGAACACCTATCAACGTAGTAAATTTTTGGTTTATGGTGTGAAAAACTATCCACTTGAAGGATGCTCTAATAATTTACATATCCTTTTATTGGTCACGTTTATCCTTTTCTTAAATGGTTCCATCTTGTTACCTTGATAATTTAGTTAACAAAAATGCCATCAATCGGTATAATTTGTTATGTCCGGGTTAATTTACATGAAGGTTCTTGTTTCCATGATCTTTTCACTAGATACATTGGTCTTGTTTAAATACAAAAGTAAATATAATGAACTTAAATAAAGTTGACATAATAAAAAATATATCATACAATCGGTCTCTAAATACATGCCTTGCCTCAAATCCAATGTTTTTTTAGTACATATTAGACTTGTTTCTATGACTCTTTTAAACTCACTCAAACCACATGCACATATAAATTCCAACATGTCATGACCCTTATACCAATAGGTGTGGCACCACAATGGAAGTGGACCTCACTAACATAATGATTGATTGGTTGTGGAATGAATATGCTCCCTTCCTCAATCCCCCTCTTATTTGATTGCAAGATAAGTATGTTTACATGCTCACCCTTCCCCTTTCCCCTCTTGCTTCATAGTCAAAACCATGCATTAATACTCCAAGTCCTATATATGCAGGTTTAGTGCATCTAGAATTGTTTTTACAATTCAAAATACTCATTCATCCAAAAAAAAAATTAATCCCAAATTAATTTGCATGTTTGGTCCATGAACATTACAAACCCCAATATATCATGATTTCATGCCAATGAGAGCAATGCCACAATAGAAGTGAACCTTTGACTAACATAATGGTTTCTCGGTTGTGGGATAAGTCCTTTGCCTCCCTCCCGAATGATTTCAGAAATCCAAATATACAATTTTGCTCACTTACTTATAAATACATGTATTACTGCATCAAATCATAAAATTTCCTCCCTTGCCCTACATTTTTCATTTAATTGTCACATTAATTTTACATTTTAGAGGCAAAACTCAACTTCTACCTTTGACATTAATCAGCTACGGATAGTTGTAGGAAAATATAGACGTGTCCTCTTCATGACACCACACTTACACCCTTTCATATTATATTTTAGTAGTAGAGAGTGTTGTAACCACTTCTTTAGATTAAATATTATCAAGCTGATGATAATAGAAACTAAAATTTAACAAAGCATATATAGTTTCCTTATTGTTTGTATGCAAAATTTATAACTCCACACTATATCAGAAAGTCTAAATTCATTGTTATGTTAACTTTAAAAGCAGCCATTCCCTGAATTGCTCGAATACATTAGAACGGGCTTTGGATATATTTTACGACATTCATGGATTCAAATTTTGGCTTGAAAACAACTAAGGGCGTCGCAATTACTTGAAAATGATGCATTGAAATTTGAGGTTGTAAATATAGTATTTAAAGCTTGTGGGGCTCGATATAGATAAGATCCAACCCGGCGTCCGGGCGGCGGTTCTGACTTGACGGCTGAGCAGAGAGCCTATAGTCCGGTGATCCCATGTCGGGAGTCCCTCCCGCCCAGCTATGTATAGTACGGGGAGTGCCAACTCCAACTCTATATAGATATAGCCGCAGTCACCCACTCTCTATGTGAGGGAAGAAATTCTAAACCGCTTTCATGGAACACGGATCAATATAATTTGGCTGCACATCACCCAAATAAATCATGAAAAAACGTCTTACAACTCTGTTTTTGTAGATTTTTAATTATAGTCACAAATTCCTTACAAACATTTCTAGGAAAAGGCAAGTTCTATTATCCTCAAAAATACAATTACTCATCTTGTTTAAACCACAAAAGCCCCAACTAAATCCCCGTTCCACCAGGCCCTCAGCCCCTCGCCACCCCCCTCCACTGCCAAAGCAGCCACCATATCGTCTCCTAATCTTCCTCCAACACCCTCCCTACCCTCTATGGCTCCAAAATGACAATGCCATCCACCATTGGACGCTATTTAAATCTCACAGGGCATGTAGAGCCATTAGACGTGCACCATAATTCTACATGACTTCAACCAACACAAACCTAAATTTCCAAATGACAAGAAAATCTTGCCCGGTTCAGAAGAAATTTAAAAAAAAAAACAATTAAAAGTGCAGGCTCATGGACAGCAGTGATAGCAGGAAATGCACAAAAATTGGTATGTAAAAAAGAACATTTCCCCAAATGCAACGAACATGTTTCCCACCCAATATGTTCATCTTTTCCAGAACAATACAAAAATTAATTGCAAAAATATTAGATTTCCAACAGGGTATAAACATCGAGCAAAGCATAATACAAAGGAGATTTGTATCATATGTTTTGAATAAAATAAAGAAAAAGAAAGGAGCCCATCAGACGCCACTACCTGTTCCTATACAGCCCACGGTTCCAACCTTCCCTTGTCAGCCACCCCAGGATATCCCCATCAACAGCAAATGCATCATCCTTCTTGCCTACACACAACCACTCTCGTGCAACTCAAGCAGTTCACCATTGGCAGCATACTCCCAGCATGGACATGATAGAATAACCAGTCCTCTGTATTGTTGAGGTAAAACTGAAAATGGACGCAGCTAATGCTGCAGCTAGATAATACACAATGTGAGGATAGGATGGTGTAAACCAAACTTTTGAGAGTTGGTACCCTGCACTTCCTTGCAATGTGTGAGCCTATCGATAATATGGATACAGAGCAGGATTTGATAATCATTCCAGGGCCTGCCACTCAGATCTTAATAATAAAAGAGTCATTTTTACGACAACCCTGAGCCCAACCCTGCTCCTCCACACTGGATCCGCAAGCCTGCAGATAGATCGGTAGAAGCCCTCTGAGATCAAACAAATGTCGCTTGTACCTTCCATGATCACTGCAATCCAATAGATGCCTAACACTACGACTGTCTTTTCCTTGCAATGTTTGAGCCTATCAATAATACGGATACAGAGCAGGATTTCATATCATTCCAGGGCCTGCCACTCAAATCTTAATAATAAAAGAGCCATTTCTACAACAACCCTCAGCCCAACCCTGCTCCTCCACACTGGATCCCTTGCAAGCCTGCAGATTGATCAGTAGATGCCACCTGAAATCGAACAAACGCAGTACCTTCCATGATCACTGCAATCCAATAGATGCCTAACACTCCATCTGTCTTTTCCAAACAAAAGTGGGAGACTTCTTAAAATTTAAATTTGGGCGGACTTTTCAAATTTTAAGTTTGAGAGGAATTTGGAAATTTAAGTTTTTATGGATGTCGCTTGCTGGACATGATCTCCTAGCCGAGAATTTGTGGGGGCAGAAGAGTAACACAGTAGGACACCAACAGAATAAGTCAAAATGTCAGATTATGAGCCATACAGGGTCAGGTGGGGGAAATCTGATCCAAGATAGTTAACCTTAAAACAAAGTATTTCAGACACATTTATTTTTGTGACATTTTCGATCAGAAAATGCTGCCTAAACTGAGCTTTACCTTCCCCACCATAAAGCCTTGAATGAACTGTCGTATCTTTTTAAAAAAACAATACACAACCCAATTATGGATCTCATTAGTTTCTAGTCTAGCTTCTTCCTATAATTTCAAACTTGATTTTAATCAACTCAAAGGAAACTTCAAAAAATAATGGGAGACAAAATATGAACAGGTGCCAAATTTTGTTCACAAGAAAAGTCCTGCAGAATCAGAGCTGAAAGAAGTAAGAGTTAGGAAAATCAAGATTAAAATGTCTTTATCATCCCTAATTGGCTTTAAAAATCTTACAATATCTTTTCTGGTCCATTACAAGCCAAATGTAGAGGACCGCAAGCCAAATCTAGAAGACAATGGAGGGTCAATTTCAATTAATATGAAACTAATGGCTATATCCGGAAGATCTTAACACTGTAAAATTAGCAAGAACCTTCGATGGGCATGCTCAATTCATTATAGCAATCGCTAAGATTGAGGATGCAAAGAAACCCACTAGTGCATGGTCCAAGTTCAATTGTGTTAATGATCTTTGAATCACCAGGAGATAGACAAAATAACTGCAGGGTTAAAGCTGTGCTTGATTTCTACTTGTACATTTTGAGAACATTGCAGAAAAATAACTGCTAAGCTGTGCTAAATTCGATTTAAAAAGGGATGATTAAGTATGTAATACTAGCAAAGACAAACTAGCACTGTGTGAAGAACCATACTGATGCCTGCTTGGCATTCTGTTTTCCCCGTCCACTTGCGTATCTCAATCATCTATGAATAAACAAACGAGGGAATAACAGGACATTAACAAAGGAGCTCAGTGAAGGCAGCCTCCAATTTTCCATCAAGGAATATGCTTCCACAGAAGCTTCAAAGAGGGCTGCTAATACATCAAATTCTCCTAGAGCACCAAAGATTTCTTGGTACACTTTCTTCAAACTTGAACAAGGCCACCAATGCATCTAAATTTCATGACCTACAAAACAGAATGCAATTGTTGCGACTGGTAAATCTACCAGTAGATCCTTCCCCTACCACCACGACCACCTCGCCAACCACCCCTTCCACTTCCTCTCCCACCACCTCTTCCTCCACCTCGGGCCAAGCTTGCAAGGGCCCTATTTACAAGCTGGGTAGGTGGGGCACCTTCCACACGCCCTTTCTTAGCTTTATTACCACCATCAGTACCATTGTTTACTTGAGCCGTTCGTTTCATCCTGCCAGAAACAGCTAAGTCAATATCTAAATAAATTGCAAGCATCCAGCAGTGTGACATTCCTAAGTCATCTTCAAGTCAAAAGCACATTTTGGAAGATCAAATCACGCATGCCAAATACATACCCAACAGCAGCAGAAGCTGTAGTTCCAGCAGGCTTTATTGATTCTTTCCAAGAAAGGTTTATTTTTTTATCTCCAATGAAAGTAGGGGCCTTTGAATGCAGTGGCTGCAATGATGCAAGAGAAACTCCACTAAGAAAACAACAAGAAGCGTACGATCTAATAATGATCACAATGATCACCAACTTTAACTTCAGTTCAATACATCATTCATAATAGCCTTAAATATTCACATTACCTGAGTCATCGTCAATATATTGTTGCAGGTCTTTAGGCCTGTAGCTGTATTTTGTTTTCTCACTTTCTGCCAGAAGGGAAAGGATTTGAATTAGATCTCATTTCAGCATTAAAAACAAGCAGCCAAACAAAATTGTTAGGGAAAGATGACTTACAACATCAGCCTTTGCAGCATCATCCTTAGCAGCAGCCATGGCTTTAGTATGCTCTGACATTCCTTGATTTAACTTTCTCAAGGTTGCCCGAGCCAGATCTTCAACAATGGTCAATCTAGAAGAACATCGATATTGAAGCTTGTCACTTATCATAGAAAGCTTCCATCAGGGAATACACAAAGATAAAGACCAAAACAAGCATTTGCAGTACACAAGGAGTCACAAAATGGCCTGCATGACTGTCTTCGGCATTTGCAGTACATAAGGTCTCTTAAAATGGCTAGCTATCAAATCATAATGATTGCTCACATAAGCAAGAATAGTCAGCAGACAAGATGACAATAAATTAGGAAGCACACTTTTAACAAAGAGTAGAAATTCTTAACCCTTTGAAAAATGATCAACCCCGTTCCAGCAGAAGCAGAATAAAAACCAACTTTGGACAAGCAACATTGACTTGGCACCTTTAGAAACAACAGAATTATAAGGCAACCCATTCCATACTTTCTACTTGTGTCCCACTGGCGGGAATCACAAGAGGAGATTAACGGGGAAAAGCAATTTATTCACCAAAAAGTCATCAGTATTCCGATCCAAAGAAAACATAAAAAGGTATATTATCTAACCTTTCAGTGAAGTCCTTATAATTCTCCGAAAAATCCTCCCGAGCCTATCTGATGGCTGACCAGTCACTATTTTATAACCACATAAACTGTTTGTGGAATTTGGAGTCTGCAGAACGAATCAAACTTCAGTAAATTTCAAATAGAACATATACTAGCAAATGCAGTTGATCTCTGCAATATAAATCCAGTTAAAATTGAAATACAACAGACACTGTAATGAAGTGTTAGTCGCAGATAACCAAACCTTGTGAGCAAGTTGATGGAAAGTGTATGACAAGCACTCAACATATGTGAAGTTCAATTCTTCTCAGTCTTACGTCAGTGGCATATATTTCTGAGAAATGACGAGAACATAATTTTCTAAGCAAATTGGACCATTTCATCAAAATTAGTTTCATACAGAGATGAAACTTTGAAACAGAAATTGCTAGTAGTGCACAAATGCACATCAAGTGTCATGGGCCTTATTTAGACTGCTTGAACCTTATGTAACATGAGTTGTTACGTATCTTCTCATGCCTCTCTAATATGAATGATATGCATAGTGATATTAATTAAATTTAAAGGTCTCCAAAAGCAAAAACAGAATCAACAATAAAAATTCCATTTGATTCCAGTAATTGCAGACCTTGAGAAGTTGAAGGACCGATGGAAGAAGATGTCGTGCATCCTGTGGTGTTGTGTAAGGTGAACTTTCTGCAAGGTTCTTCAGCAAATCCAACTTCTTTTCCTCAGGTAGCTGCAATGACACCAATAAAATAGAGACCTAAGAATCCTGCATAAATGCACATACAAGGTAGAGCATGTGTTTGTGTGATGGCTGTCACTTAACAAATGTTAAACTAGAAAATGCCTTCATTTATTTTTAGAAATCGACATAGATTTCAGTAAACAATATAAAAATCCTAGCAAAGCTGAAAGATTCAGAAATTTTAAAAATTGCAATTACAATTTAATTTTCTA